>CM056055.1:15215082-15845082 GCA_029574335.1 Rana kukunoris | reverse complement strand
TGTGCTGTAACAAATCACAGCACAGTGATTGGACACAAAAGGCGGGATTTATGATTTCTCCAATCACAAGCAGGGGGCGGATACTGTGCTCCTCCAGGCATTCCCGGCCAGGACAAGTACTGTCAGTGAGTAAAGCGGTGATGTGGCGGCCTTTTTTGGGGGAATCAGATTGGCCCGGGGGGGGGGGGGGGGTGGCTGTGTCAGTTTCATTCTGGGACACTGTATTGTCCTGGAATGAAGGTGCCCGGGACAGACCTGCAAAATATGGGACTGTCCCGGGCAATCCATGACACGTGGTCACCCTACTCTCTCCCCCCTCTTGCATTGGCTGAATATAACTGATGGGTGAGGAGGGTGCCCTGGAAGTGGTGCTGATCACCTGTGTGCTAGATCCGTGCATTTTCTGCAGCCATTTATCTTGCTTGAATTATTTTTCCCATTATGGGTGTGAGTGGGGCCCGATGTCTAAGTTTTGCCTCACAAAGCCTAGAGCCGCCTCTGCCTGACACCTAAAGAAAACTTGTGAGAAGGAGGAAGCTCCAGCACACAGTCTGTGATTGACAGCCTCAGCTCTGTTCCTGTGTGCTGAGTCCCTTCCATTCAATCAGCTCTCCCTGAGCCCTGCAGAGTGTAACTTCAGCTCCCCGCCCTCTGGTTCTGAAAGCTCAAGCAAGCTGTATAAATCCCACAGAGAAACAGGTACAACTTATGTAGAAGGATTTATTTTGTCTCTGTGTATCATCTGAGGCCAGTCACTTCACCAGTGGCGGTGCGTCCATACAGGGTTCAGGAGCACCGCCCCCTCTCTCCTGCACTGTTCTATTACCATGGATAGATTAATGCATTGCATGGTCGCAGCTGACACCCCCTATTCAGGCGTCCGGACCCTTTTCGGGCGTCGGGCACCTGAATTACACTGGCGGGGGTGTTTTTTGGAAGCGCCGGATTAGAGCCATAGGCTTTAATAGGCGCCCAAAAAAAATTAAACAGCGGGTGCCATGCTGGGCTTTGCCTGTTCACTCAGCATTGTGTTGGCAAAGCGAAGGAATTCACTGCCAGTCAGGTTGCCGGGTCTGTTACCGGTCACCTGATTTGCTGAAACGTCAGGAGCTGTGATTGGGCACCTGAGAGAGGGCGGAAGAAGACATGATGGATGTCGCTGACCTGCTCCGAAACGGGTGTCAGCAGCAACTGATGGGCCACACTGGCAGCATCTGATGGGGCACACTGGCAGCATCAGATGGGGCACACTGGCAGCAGCATCTGATGGGCCACACTGGCAGCAGCATCTGATGGGTCACACTAGCGGCATCTGATGGGCCACACTGGCAGCATCTGATGGGGCACACTGGCAGCATCTGATGGGCCACACTGGCAGCATCTGATGGGCCACACTGGCAGCATCTGATGGGGCACACTGGCAGCAGCATCTGATGGGCCACACTGGCGGCATCTGATGGGCCACACTGGCGGCATCTGATGGGTCACACTAGCGGCATCTGATGGGCCACACTGGCGGCATCTGATGGGCCACACTGGCGGGACACCTGAAGGGCCACACTGGCAGCATCTGATGGGCCACACTGGCGGCATCTGATGGGCCACACTGGCGGGACACCTGAAGGGCCACACTGGCGGCATCTGATGGGCCACACTGCCAGCATCTGATAGGGCACACTGCCTGCATCTGATCGGGCACACTGGCGGCATCTGATAGGGCACACTGGCGGCATCTGATGGGCCACACTGGCGGCATCTGATGGGCCACACTGGCGGCATCTGATGGGGCACACTGCCGGCATCTGATGGGCTACACTGGCGGCATCTGATGGGCCACACTGGCGGCATCTGATGGGCCACACTGGCGGCATCTGATGGGCCACACTGGCGGCATCTGATGGGGCACACTAGCGGCATCTGATGGGCCACACTGGCGGCATCTGATGGGCCACACTGGCGGCATCTGATGGGCCACACTGGCGGCATCTGATGGGGCACACTGGCGGCATCTGATGGGCTACACTGGCGGCATCTGATGGGCCACACTGGCGGCATCTGATGGGCCACACTGGCGGCATCTGATCGGACACACTGGCGGCATCTGATGGGGCACACTGCCGGCATCTGATGGGGCACACTGGCGGCATCTGATGGGGCACACTGGCGGCATCTGATGGGGCACACTGGCGGCATCTGATGGGCCACACTGGCGGCATCTGATGGGCCACACTGGCGGCATCTGATGGGCCACACTGGCAGCATCTGATGGGGCACAGATGGATCAAGTCAGGATCAAACCTGTATAACAAGCATGCATTGCTGCATATACAGACTGATTTTACTGTTGTGGGTTTAGTAACACTTTTTTTATTGGTAAACTGGAATAAAATACAATTTAGTTTTTAAAGGATCAGTAAAGTAAAACATTTTTTATTTCTTTTAAATAACAAACATGTTATACTTACCTCCACTGTGAGGCTCGTTTTTCACACAGTGGCCCCGATCCTCCTTTTCTGGGGTCCCTCAGCGGCTTTCACGGCTCATAGGATGCATTAAGGTGAAAAAACATTTACCTTTACAACCGCTCTACGTTTAACCACTTAAGGACCCCCTACCGACTATATACGTCGGCAGAATGGTATGGCTGGGCACAGGCACATACAGGTACGTCGCCTTTAAGAGCCCAGTCGTATGTTGCCCGGTGCGCGCACGTGACCCGGTCTGAAGCTCCGTGACCATGCCCGCGGGAGCCAATCGCTGCCAGTGTCCTGCGATCGGGTCACAGGATCTGAAGAACAGGGAGAGGTGAGTGTAAACACACCTTCCCCGTTCTTCACTGTGGCACTGTCACTGATCGTCTGATACCTGATATAGGGAAAGACGATCAATGACGTCACACGTCCAGCCCCGCCCCCCTACAGTAAGAAACACTCCCTTAGGGTACACGTAACCCCTTAGCGCCCCCTAGTGTTTAACCATTTCACTGTCAGTGTAATTTTCACAGTAATCAGTGCATTTTTATAGCACTTTTCGCTGTGAAAATTACAATGGTCCCAAAAATGTGTCAAAAGTGTTCGATGTGTCCGCCATAATGTCGCAGTCACGAAAAAAATCGATGATCACCGCCATTACTAGTAAAAAATATATATATATATTCATAAAAATGCCATAAAACTATCCCCTTCTTTGTAAACGCTATAACTTTTGTGCAAACCAATCAATAAACACTTATTGCTTTTTTTGAGGGGAAAAAATGTTTTTTTATAGATTTTTGGGGGATATTTATTATAGCAAAAAGTAAAAATGATTGCATTTTTTTCAAAATTGTCGCTCTATTTTTGTTTATAGCGCAAACTGAGGATTTTTTTTTATATATATTTTTGGGGATATTTATTATAGCAAAAAGTAAAAATTATTGCATTTTTTTCAAAATTGTTGCTCTACTTTTTTTTATAGAGCAAAAAAATAAAAGACGCAGAGGTGATCAAATACCCCCAAAAGAAAACTCTATTTGTGGGGAAAAAAAGAATGCCAATTTTGTTTGGGAGCAACGTCGCACGACCGCGCAATTGTCGGTTAAAGCGATGCAGTGCCGAATCGCAAAAACTGGCCAGGTCCTTTACCTGCATAATGGTCCGGGTCTTAAAGTGGATGTAAACCCCAAAAAATATATTTTTGTCACAATGTAGAGTATAAGATTTCCTATCATCTGTGCCCAGTCTTGCCACACAGAGTTAATCCAGCGCTGAGTAATCCTCTTGTAATGTTCAGTGCAAATTAACAGAATTCCAGATAAAAACTTGTCAAATTATAAAGTCCGTTTCTCTGTTTTTGCTTTCAGTGACCGGCTATTTACAAATCTAGCTTAGACATGTTTATAATAACATGAGGTGATCCAAAGTTCATTGTATATTACCAGGATGTGTTATGTGGGGGAGGGGTGGATTTCTCACTTTTTATACCTCATGTTATGATAAACGTAACATAACATAAGATAAACAAGTCCGAGCTATATTTGTAAATAACCTCTCACTCAAAGCAAGGAGAGAGAAAACTGACTTTTTATTTAGGCAGGTTTTTATTTGGAATTCTGTTCATTAAAAGAGGATTACTCTAAAAGCGCTGGATTAACTCTGTGTGGCAAGACTGGGCACAGATGATAGGAAATCTTATACTCTACATTGTGACATCAAAAACATTTTTATTTTTTTGGGGATTTACATCCACTTTAAGGGGTTAATGCCTCTTTTTTTTAATGTTATACCTTTTTATGTTTTTTTTTTTTTTGCCAGCAGGTGGCGGTAGAGCTCGGATGAAATGAATGATATTGATTACAGCGGAGAGTTGATCTCACTCTCAGGCCGCGTACACACGACCCAGAACCTCGACGGGCAGAACACATCGTTCCGCCCGTCGAGGTTCTCTCCCGGCCGTCGAATTCGGCGACCCGCCCGTCGGGAATGGCAACCAGCCATTCTTCCAGGCGGGCCGTCGAGAAAAAAGAGAGCGTGCTCTCTTTTTCGGCTCGACGAGCTTCCCGACGGGAAGCTCGCCGAGACCGTACACACGGCCGAGGTCCTCGCTGGAATGTGCATTCCAGCGAGGTTCTCGCTGATTTTCAGCGAGAACCTCGGCCGTGTGTACGGCACCTAATAGTTTCCGAATGTTTTGGAATCTTCCCTGAGAAGGGAACTTCATCTAAACATTGCATTCCCTGCATAGTTCTCCTTATGGGGCGAGACATATATGGGAGATTCTGCACAATGCTTTCCAGTGATAAAGCGCTTAGGAGGGGAGAGAAAAATGTGAGCCAGCGCGCTCTAATTCTGATATTATCTGTAACAATGGCCTCTATTTGTATTACTGCAGACTTCCTTTTCTCAGCTTATATGGTGTCACAATGTATCATTGGCCGTGTTACATTGGGCAGAAAGGCCAGTGATTGATGAGTGTGGAAAACTAGGGGGGGGGGGGGGGGGGGGCGATAATGATCTCTATGTTTGAACAAAACTCTAATCCTGTATGGCGGATTTAGAATTCGAATTTAGCATTTTGAATGTGTTAATATTTTTTTTTTTATAGAATAACCCCCGTCACCCAGACAAGCAAAAGTGTTGTTTATGTTTTGACCGTCATTGGTGCCCCCCCCCCCCCCCACAAGGGTTAAATGCTTGTTTTGTCTAAGGGCCCATTCACACCATCCAGGGGGTGTATTTACATTTGATCTGTGCAAATGAAGCAAAAAACAAAAACAAAAAAACAAATGTTATTAGACAATTTCTTGTGCTGATCGAATGTTTTTTCATTTATTTAACCACTTTATACCCAAGCCAATTAGTTAGTTCAAGTTTTTTTTATGTCGCACGGTTGGCATTTCCGGGTGACTGGTTCTCTTTAAAAGACCCCCCCTGATGTCTCACCTCTCCTTCTTCTGAGCTCCACTGCATAAATACTAATAGATAGGAGTCCCAAGAACTGGGAGGGGTTAATCAGATTCCTAGAGATAACACAAGACGTGAGGACAGGACCCACGACAGGTTTCTGGCAGGATCAATCTGTATTTTTTGTACTGAGATAATAAAATCCTTACAATTGTATATTTAACAGACCAAAAGGAAGCAAATAAGAAATGTTCATTGTTAGGATTTACATCAGCCGTGGCCCGTCCATACGGGGGCGGCGCCTAATCTTTGCGCTCAGCCCCGAATCTCTATGCGGGACGCCGGACGCATGGATTTTTTTTTGTTAGAAGCACATGATTAGAACTGGAGGATTTAATTGGCTTCAAAAAAGGGTGGGCTCGGGGCGCAGAGCACTGTGCCCCGAGCCCACCCTGTTGTGTGGCAATATCGAATTAGTATTCGCTCCTGTCTTCCTGATTCCTCTCCTGGCCAATCCCCTCTCAGAGAGCGGGCCTTGAGACCTGATTGGCCGAAAGAAGAAGAGATCCTATTGGCCGCCGAAGAAGAGGAGGAAGGAGACACAGGGGAAGCACCGTGAAGCTGAGGAAGAAGGGGACACAGGGTGAAGCCCACGACCTACATGGGGGCTAGTGACCGACCGGCCCCGGTGGGGAGGTATTGGTGGCAGGTAGATTAATGCCCCCCCCAAAAAAATATACTACCAGCTGCCACTGATTTACATAGACTTTAAGCCTACTCCCAGGCAGTGTGCTGTATCTGATGGTGATGGGAGATCAGATTGTAAGCTCTTTGGACAAAGGAATGTTTTCAAGTCTTCAGATCACACAGAGGAATTTCTTGGAATGATATAAATGACTACAAATAGTATCCATTCTCTAATATAGTATAATTCTCTTGCATCTGCCCTTTCCCGGCACGTCTATCCTCTGCAGGAATTGTTGGTGATCATATTGCAGCCGAGCCGAGAGCCCTCAGCGCTCCATTATGATGAGATTAGTCTCTGCGCACAATTAATCTGATCCACCTAAAGCATTTAATCGCCCTCTCCGGAGCCGTATTGTTACCATGTGTGCGTTTTTTTATTTTGTGCAGGTCGGCGAATCCGGCGTTCGGGGAAGCGTCTGATACACGACAGGGGCCCCTGGGTGGTTTAGGCCCCGAGGAATGTGACACATAAAGGGCAGCTGTCTGACAACCCCAGAGATGTGTCAGCAAACAGATGTCCACATCAAATGCAGACACAGACAAGGGGTGTTAAGTAATGGTTTTGTCTGCACATCAGACTGTTCAGTGAAGAAAAAAAAAAATGAAACACCGGCCAAAGTTTTGGAACTTTTTTAAACTTTTCTACAGTTTTTTTTTTTGAATCCTGCTAAGTTAAAGCAGAGCTCCAGACAAAAATAATAAGATAACAACGAATAAGTCATTAAAAGATAAAATACCGTATTTATCGCGGTATAACGCGCTCCCGCGTATACCGCGCACCCCTAAAGTGACCCCCAATCCTGTGGAAAAAAAGTTATTTTTGTTCTTACAATTTTGGTGTCTTGCGCGGCGTCCATCGGCGGCCTCGTCGGGTCCGGCGTCCTTCTGCGTCCTTCTGCAGCTTCGGGTGTCCTTCGGCTTCGGGTAATAACCACTTGCTTACTGGGCACATAAACCCCCTTCGTGCCCAGGCGAAATTTCAGCTTCCGGCACTGCGCCGTTTTAACTGACAATTGCGCGGTCGTGCGACGTGGCACCCAAACAAAATTGGCGTCCTTTTTTTACCCACAAATAGAGCTTTCTTTTGGTGGTATTTGATCGCCCGTGCGGTTTTTATTTTTTGCGTTATAATGAAAAAAAGAGCGACAATTTAAAAATATATATATATTTTTTACTTGTTGCTATAATAAATATCCCATTTTTTTTTATTTTTATTTTTTATTTTTATTTTTCTCGATACGTATTCTTCTACGTATTTTTGTAAAAAAAAAAAAAAGTTATAGCACCTACAAAATAGGGGACATACAGTAATTATGATTTTTTTTTTATATTTTTTTTTTACTAGTAATGGCGGCGATCTGCGATTTTTATTGGGACTGCGAAATTGCGATGGACACATCGGACACTTTTGACACATTTTTGGCGCCATTCACATTTATACAGCGACCAGTGCTATAAAAATGCACCGATTACTGTATAAATGTGACTGGCATTGAAGGGGTTAACACTAGGGGGTGAGGAAGGGGTTAAATGTATTGCCTGGGTGTGTTCTAACTGTATGGGGGGAGGGGGGTGACTGGGGGAGGTGACCGATGCTGTCTCCCTATGTACAAGAGAAACAGCATCTGTCACCTCTCCCTGACAGGATGTGAAGCTCTGTGTTTACACTCAGAGCTCCACGTCCCTGCTCTCTCACCGACGATCGCGTGTACCTGACGGACATCGCGGCCGCCGGGTACACGCATCGGATCCTCGGTGATGCGTCGGGACTGTTTTTCCCCGCCGCGCGCCACAGGGAATTACAAGTAAATCACGTCCAAAGACGTGACCCCGGCGCCTCAGGTCCGCACTGCTGACGTATTCTGTCAATAGCGCGGACCTGAAGAGGTTAAAATCAGTAGACGTGTGCAATTAGTTTCGCCAAAATTTGGCATATAGGTTAATTCGGAAACATCTACAATTTAACACATTTTTTTCTGAAACAGATTTTCTAAAAGAACGAAAATTTGAAAATCCGAAATTCCAAATTTGAAAATCACACAATTCGAAAGAACGAAAATCAAAAATTCAAAAAAAAAAGCGAAAATCCGAAAATGAGAACAAAAATTCAAAAAGCCAAAATTTGAAAATTGTAAAGGACGAAAATTTGAAAAAACGAAAATCAGAAAGAACAAAATAAGAACGGAAGTCGGAAAATAGGAACTAAATTTGAAAAGAACGAAAATCCGAAAATAAGAACAAAAATCAGAAGGAAAGAAAAACATTCTGATAATTTCAATTATAAAATTATTGTTTCAATACTTTCTTTATTAATTTTTTTTTAACATTACATTATATACATTTCAGTACAAAAATACATAAAACACAAATTCGATCTCAATATACCCTCTACATTAAAATAGATTAATAATATTTTAATTTTAATTACTATCAATTATATAATTATAATCAAAATTATCAGAAAGTTTTTTCGCCTTATTTTCAGATTTTCGTTCTCATTTTCAAATTTTTCGAATTACGGATTTTTCAATTGTGTGATTTTCGGATTTTCGTTATTTAGAATTTTAGAATTTCGGATTTTCGTTCTTTCGAATTGTATGATTTTCGAATTTCGAACTTTTGTTCTTTTAGAAAATTTGTTTTTGATAAAAAACATACTACGTTCATCAACAATTATTATAGTTTTTATTATTATTTTTTAATAATAAATAACAATGATAAAAACTATAATAATAGTTATAAACTATTAAATTATAGGTATTTGAATTTCTTTTCAAATTTGGCCCTTAGTGAATGAACAAATACAAATGATCCGATACAATGAATGCCAGATAATTTGTAACTTCAGATAAATTCGTATTTGTTACGTTCACTAAGAGCCAAATTTGAAAGGAAATTCCAATACCTATCATTTAATAGTTTAGAAATATGATTATAGTTATTATAATTATTATTGATTGTTAATAAATAATAATAAAAAAATATATAATAATGGTTAATAAACTTAATATTTTAATTATAATAGGAATCATCCAAATGTTTTTTTGTTCTTTCAGATTTTAGAATTTTTAGATTTTTGTTCTTATTTTTGGATTTTCTGAATTTCGTTCTTTCGAATTTATGGATTTTTGAATTTTCAAATTTTGGATTTTCGTTCTTTCGAATTATTACGAATTATTATGAATTATTGAAATAACGAGTACCGTCTAAATGAATGGAATGTAAAGAATTAGAATTTATCCGAAGTTAAGAATTTATTCAAAATAACAAATGTCGATCATAATGAATGATCCAGAGCGGAGATTTGTTTAAACTCGTCATCGGCAGCACCGCGTCCAGCCCCGTCCCTAGCCTGTTCCTGGTTCTAACCCGTACCGAGGGAAAGTGGGAGATAGAGCGGTGCTTGGGGGGGGGGGGCAGGCCATGCACAGTGCTACGCATAGGGCCTGCCTCCCCTCTCCAAGCACCGATCTATCTCCCCTCCCACTTTCCTTTGGCACGGGTTAGTAGAAAGAACAGCCTAGTGGCGTGTTAGGGGGGCGGGGCTGGACGCGGTGCTGCCGATGACGAGTTTAAACAAATCACCACTCCGCCCACCAGCATGGGTCTATAATTTTTCTGGACCCGAAAAATTGCATCCATGCATGCACGATAAAACAGCTGTGACGTTGCGCATGCGCGATAAAACAGCGGTGACGTTGTGCACGTGCGGTAAAACCCTGCGAACAGCTGTTTGTGACGTAGCCGCACCAGAAGTGACGCGGTTGAGACTTTTCATAAGTCCAGGAATTTTTAAGAACACCGTATCGCAGAAAATGGTCCGGTCATGCAGGGGGGTAAACCTTCTGGGGCTGTCAGTGGTGATAACGCTATGGCTGATTGGTGTGTATACTTTCTATAGGTGACAGGTGCAGCGCTGTATATGAGGTGCCTTACCCTTGCAAGCATAATAGGTAAATCATTATAGATTTTTATATAATAATATAATATCGGTCACTGTGTGTGTGGCCTCCTATTAAACCCTTTAGCTTAAGTGTAAGTTCCTATTATGAGCAGGTGGACTTAGCAGATTTCAGATCATATCGCAATCTCAGCCTGTATGTATCGCAGCGTTTCCTGTAATCATGTGACCACACCCGGCCATTGTAACTGATCCGTATCCTGTGGTCGCTGCCACTTACAACCTCAAGTCAAAGTGATTTAAACGGAAAGAGATAGGACTTTGTGGCACAGGTTAAGCGGAGGAGTAAAACAAAACCGCCACCTCTGTTATGACCCCAACTCCCAGACTTCTGAACCTTCCCGATAAAACACCTGACACCTAAAGAAACCCCCTTTAAAAAGTGCATTACGTTAGCCCACAGGGGTTTTAAAGTAGTCATTGAGCACACACACACACATCTGCCCCCCCCCTCTGCTATACTAAATAGCATCATAAAAAATAAAAATAGAGAGAGAGAAAAAAATGTGTAAGTTTACTTGCCTTACCTTTGGTTTTCACAATGCATTGGGTAATCCCGCCATCCTTCCTGCAAGATCCCAGGGAAAACTGAGTAGCCCAAAAAGTACCTTTCCCCCCGGATTCCTTGCTGCAGGTGTTGATGCCACTGTCCTTTCAATGAGACTCTGGGGAAAGCTGAGTAGCCCAAAAATTTTTAAAACCGTACTCCCTGCACTGCACAGTATGTGGTGACAGGACCATCCTTCTGATGAGATCCCGTAGAGAACTGAGTAGCCCAAAAAATGTAATACCCCCATTCCCTGCATTGCAAAGTAGTATGGGGTGACGCGACCAGGGCCGATCCGCCCTATAGGCTCACTATGCAAGCCGCTTAGGACCCCGCAAAGCTGCGGAGGGCCCCCCAAAATAAATTACTAGAGGGCCCGCCTGGTGAGAAGTAATTTTCAGCCCCTCCTGCTTCTCAACAACTCGCTGGCTGCATGGGAGAGGAGGTAAGAAGTCATCACCCCCCGCTTCTCCGCTTCTCACTTTAATGTAAGATGTCATTTCTGACAGCAGCCCCCCCTCCCCCCCACACTTCTCAACTTTAATGTGTCATGTCATTTTGCTTAGGGCCCCAGGGAGGTCAGGATCGGCACTGGACACGACTATCCTGATGAGATCTCGTGGAGAGCTGGGTAGTCCAAAAAATTAGTACCTCACCCCCAGCTTCTATGCTGCAGGGGGGGAAATGCCACCATCCTTCCAGCAAGATCCCAGGGAATGCTGAGTATCCCAAAAAGTTGGTTTTAACCCCGACTTCTGTACTGCTAAGGGCGATGCTACTATTCTTTTGGTGACATTTTGGGAATGCTGAGTAGCCCAAAAAGCAAGTACTTTCCCCTCAACTTCTGTGCTGCGGGGAGTAACGCCACTATCATAACGGCAAAACCTTGGGAGAAGTTTAGCATCCCTGGCTTCCATTCTGATACCCCCTGCTGTCTATACAACTAAAGCCAGCATCCTGCTATCCTGGTTTCTGAAGCCTTGCTCCAACATAACCATTCATGGGATCTCTCTGGCAGAGCCTCCCTCGTATCTTCAGGCAACAACTAGGCTCTTTCGGGCAGAGCCTCCCTTGTGCCTCAAGGCAACATCCAGGCTCTCTCTGGCGGAGCCTCCCTCATGCCTCCAGGCAACAACTAGGCTCTCTCGGGCAGAGCCTCTGTTGTGCCTCAAGGCAACATCCAGGCTCTCTCTGGCGGAGCCTCCCTCGTGCCTCCAGGCAAAGACCAGGCTCTCTCTGGTAGAGCCTCCCTCGTGCCTCCAGGCAACAACCAGACTCTCTCGGGCAGAGCCTCCCTTGTGCCTCCAGACAACAACCAGACTCTCTCGGGCAGAGCCTCCCTTGTGCCTCCAGACAGCAACCAGGCTCTCTCTGGCAGAGCCTCCCTCGTGCCTCCAGGCAACAACCAGGCTCTCTCTGGCAGAGCCTCCCTTGTCCCTCCAGGCAACAACCAGGCTCTCTCTGGCAGAGCCTCCCTTGTGCCTCCAGGCAAAAACCATGCTCTTTTTTGGCAGAGCCTCCCTCGTGCCTCCAGGCAATAAACAGGCTCTCTTTCCGGCAGAGCCTCCCTCATGCCTCCAGGCAATAAACAGGCTCTCTTTCTGGCAGAGCCTTGAGCACATGGCCTGGCCTTAGACTCCAGGCCTCATCCAACGCAGCTGTTCCTCACACATCCACACCACACCAAGGTCTGGATGGGAGGACCCTGATCATGTGACTTCCTTTATATACTCTCTCCCAGCATGCTCAGTGGCCCCAAAACTCCTACTGATTGGCTAGGGGAAATATGCATATTCATTACTCAGCTTTACTGCAGCTCATCATACTAATGCAAAAGGCAACAGTGCCACCTATTGACAGAAGGGAGGAACCACAGCTACACCAAGCTAAGGAGAAAACCCAAAGACTACAAATCAGCCAGGTTAGTTACCACCTAGCACAGCTACATTTACTAGCAGCCACTGTTTAAGACAGGGGTGCTACACAACAATGGATTGGAGCATCTTAAACAGTAATATAGTAGTACAGGAACTAAAGGGCAAATGATAATAGGCAGATCTGCAGGATTTCCCAAATTCATATAGAACTGCCATAGATTCCAACTGTGCCAGCATTGCCTGAACAGTCTCTTATATTGGACTTCATTCCCAATGATGCTGTGTCCATGGCCGTGTCCTGGGATCACAGTGTCACCGGTCCCTGCATAGGGTTGGGCCAGCCACTCCGGGAAGTAGGGCTAGGTCTCAGGGGGACCACTTGTCACTGTGCGGACCTAGGGCTGACTGTAGGCAGGGTCGCAGGGTCCGGGCCTGAAAAGTTGGTAGGTATGAAAACTACAGTGAAACCTCGGATTGCGAGTAACGCGGTTAACGAGTTTCGCAATACGAGCACTGTATTTTGAAAAGTCCTAACTCGGTTTGCGAGTGTTGTCTCGCAAAACGAGCAGGATTCAGGCCAAAGTGGTGTGCAGTACCGCGTCTGGCCTGCGGTGGGGGGCGCCAGAGTCAAGTAGAGCCAAACGGCGCCGATTGAAGGCAAACTGCGCCCTTAAGGGCCGTTTGGAAATGCTTGGAAAATCGCTGAAATACTCCGTTCCCAAGCCTTTACAAGGTTTTCTGTTTTCAGCCGAAGTATCCATGGTCCTTTCCGAGTGTTCACTAGGATCACTGGCGCCCCCCCCACCTCTGGTCGCATGCGGTATTGCATGCTATTGAAGTCAGTGTGGAACAAATTATTTTCGTTCCCATTGACTTCAATGGGGAAACTCGCTTTGATATGCAAGTACTTTGGATTACAAGCATTCTCCTGGAACGGATTATGCTCGTAATACGAGGTTCCGCTGTATAGACTAGTCAATTTGCAGTTTAAAAGATGTACTAAAGCCTAATAAAGTGTCAGACAACGGAAGGAGATTTAGGTGACTATTTTTCATTTTGTCCGTTCTGAAAGTTGAAGATTAGACTGTGAACGCTACAAAAAGAAAAAAAGAACATCTTCAGCTGACGCATTTCAAGTCCTCCAAGTCACTCCTACTCGATTCTTCCTGCTGTTTTCAGACGCAGCAGTTATCTGCCGTCGATAAATATAGCCGTTTTTCCATCTAAATGACAAATTGCGTTCCCTGAAATAATCTTGAGGATTTTGTCTTGTTTTTTAGCTACCGGGGAATGACTAAGAGCTTGGTTTACATCCCCCTAACATTGAAAATTTATCTCTATTGTCAAGTCGGCTGTGAAGAAAAGCCAAAGAGAATTTCACAACCTACTTTTCACATTAAAGAGCAGCTGCAGGCACCAAGTGAGATCAATCAGAACAATGTCACTGCGCTAAAGTCAGAACATTCAATCAATGTAACTGCATGCAACGATGAATTACTTTAATTTGCTCCCTTTTGCTCTGTTGTAAACCTCAGATATGAAATATGAACAAAGCATGTCCCTCTATAGTGTGTCTCATCCCAGAGGCCACGTACACACAATTGGACCAAACCGATGAGACTGGTCCGACGGACCGTTTTCATCGGACCACCGCTGAAGTGGTCCGATGTCATCAGTCCAAAATCCGATCGGGCCAGAACGCGGTGACGTAGAACACAACGACGTGCTGAAAAAAACGAAGTTCAATGCTTCCAAGCATGCGTCGACTTGATTCTGAGCATGCGCGGGTTTTTGGTCCGATGCTTTTGCGTACTAACCATCGTTTTGGTCCGACGGTCAGGCGTCCATCGGACAGATTTTAAAGCAAGTTTTAAAACTTTGGTCCGATGGACAACGGTCCGATGGGCCGTACACACGTTCGGTTTGGTCCGATGAAACTGGCCTTAAGGTCTGGTCTGATCGTGTGTACGCGGCCTAAGTGTCATATCTGTCTGCTGCCTCCTTCCTCTGCTATCTACCCGAGTCACTTCTGACAAGTTTTCCTGACACCAAGAGAAAAATGGTGATAGGGGGGAGGGAGTTCCAGCTGATTGACAGCCTCAGCCAGGGCCGCCATCAGGAAATATGGGGCCCCTTACACAGCTTCAGGCATGGGCCCCCTGGAGCAGAGAACCCAGGGGGGGGGGGGCGTGCTGCTGCGAATTGAGAAGCTGGGGGGGGGGAATGCCGCTAATTGAGAAAATAGAGAAGCGGGAGGGGGGGGCCCTTTACAAAAAAATAAAATAAAGAAGAAAAATATACAGTATATTAAACATTTTTTTTTTTAAGAAAGCCATCCGGGGCCCTGGGGACCTCTGGGCCCTTTCATAAAAAGAAATACAAAATATATATAAAAAAGGGGGGGGGTTGCCATCTGGGGCCCTGGGACCTCTGGGCCTTTTAATAATAATAAAAAAAATTATATATATTAAAAAAAAAAAAAAAAAATTATAAACAGAAATGACAAAAAAATGGGGTTTGCCATCCAGGACCCATGGGGACCTCCGGGCCCTTTAATAAAAATAAAAATAAAAATAAAATAAAAAAAAATATAAAAAACATGTAATTTTTTTTATAAAAAGAGGGGGGGGGGGGGTTGCCATCCGGGGGCCCTGGGGACCTCTGGGTCCTTTAATAATATATATATATATATATATATATATATATATATATATATATATATATATATATGTGTATATATATTTATATAAAGAGAAATAAAAAAAATGTGAAACATTTTTATAAAAAAAGGGGGGCCCTTTAGTAATAAAAAAAAAAAGAAAGGGGGTTACTATACGGGCCCCTTACATGTGTACTGCCTGTACCCCCCTGATGGCGGCCCTGGCCTCAGCTCTGTTCTTTTATGCTGCATGGAGAAGGGGGTGTGTCCCCTCCCTCCAATCAGCTCTCAGACCTCTCCTCCCTGAGCCCTGTAGTGTGTAACTTTAGCTCTCCGCCACATGTAACTCATACAGGATTCATATTGTGATCCCAAGACATCGCCTGGGACACATCATCATCGGAACCGAGGTCCGTGATGCCGAACCGTCCTTGCCGTGTAAACAGGAGATTCTCCCATATGCAATCTGTTGGCGCTCGTCCCACCCCCCTCCCTGTCACATCCGAGGCTGCAGATGGGCATGGATCAGGCTGCACTGATGGCAATGGTGAGGCTGCATTTATGGCAATGGTGAGGCTGCATTCATGGGCACTGACCCTTATTTTGCTTCACAGTTCTTAATTTAAAAAATAAAAATAAAGTGAGGGTGTGTTTTATACGCCGATAAATACGGTACATCCAAATAACACGCCCAAGATCATCTCTTCACCACACACAGCCACAAAGGCAAGGGAATTCTTGTTGGGCCGTGTATTAGTGCTCAGACGAACACACTTAGGCGCCGTACACACGGCAGAGAACCTCGACGGGCAGAACACATCGTTCCGCCCGTCGAGGTTCTCTCCCGGCCGTCGAATTCGGCGACCCGCCCGTCGGGAATGGCAACCAGCCATTCATCCAGGCGGGCCGTCGAGGAAATAGAGAGCGTGCTCTCTATTTCGGCTCGACGGGCTTCCCGACGGGAAGCTCGCTGAGACCGTACACACGGCCGAGGTCCTCGCTGGAATGTGCATTCCAGCGAGGTTCTCGCTGATTTTCAGCGAGAACCTCGGCCGTGTGTACGGCGCCTTAGACCGAATTTTAATGATTCAAAGAATTTCAGGCAAAATGGTCGGCCCTCACGCATGTTCACTTCATTAAATCTGGCCCTATTTGAAAAAAGTTTGGACACCCCTGGTCTACGATGTCTTTATGTGCTGTAGTATTACCAGTACCTTTCACTGGAAACACCTGAACGCGATAATTTGGAGCGGTGCCCACATACTTTCAGCTTGGCCATACCAGATGGGCATCCGTATAGGTCAGATGTCCAAAACTTTTTGGCCATAGACCGAAATTTGTCTCATGGGGTTGTAAAACAGAAGAAAAGCATTCCTACTCATCTGAAACTATAAATAACACCAAACACACAAATCCAGCGACAATTATCTGTGTTAACTGGTGTTAACCGGGCTTCTGAAGCACTTTCGCTGGATTTGTGTGGTTCTGCTTAATTGAAACACAACATTCCTTACCCTCTGCTGTACAATCTCCCTCAGGGGATGTCGGGCACATTCTTTGAATTTTGCTTTTTGAAGATGTAGCTTATACCTACAAATATATGTGAAAAAAAATGCCAAGAAAGTATGTGGGTTGGATAAGTACTCGTGTTTTCCTTCTTGTGTACTGCGCTGTGATGAATTAGTCTGACAGCTGCAGTAAAACACTTTAACATGAGCATGTTTAGGCACCTTCCCTACCAATTCCTGTCTGCCCGGCATGTCCAGGGATGTCATGCTACTGGCAGAGGCCCTGAGCGGCCCCTTGTTTGGAGATAACGAGAAGGAGCCATCGGAAGTGCATTAGGCGTTATACTCAGAATTACTTATCTCACTATCAAGGTTGACCCGTGTGTTTATATATATCCCCAGCGCCACCATGGAATTTGGAGCTACATGGATGAAGTATAAGTGGTGCTAGAGATTGGAAGTCGTAATCTAGGAGTGAGTGGTTAGGAGTAATGATGAGCGAATTCTGACTCTGAAAATTGGGGTAAACTTGTTTTATTTGTGAACAGCTAAAGGGGTTTAATTTAAGGTGACCAGATTTTTAAAATGAAATCCGGGGACATATTTTTTTTTTTACTAGTAATGGCAACAGTCAGCGACTCTCTGCCCGTTGCCACCCGCATCACAGCCTCTCAAGTCTTACTCTCCGGCCCGGGCTACTACTGGGTGGGGAGCGGAGGAAGATCACTCTGCCGGGGAAGGCAAGGAGATAGGCAGGTGGCTGGCCAGGATTTGAGCCAAGGCAGAAGAACATGCAAGCGAAGCTGAATGGGCATGCCCCCGAAACTGAAGAAATATTCCCTCCGCTCCGACCAGTACAAGATCATCAGAAAGAGGCACAGATAATGGGAAAAATACAACCCCCTTATGCTAGTAGGCACGGCGGTGCAGGGGTGTGTAATTCAATTTTTTTTTTATTCTGCACTGACTGTCTTTGAAATTGTCCCTGCCCCCTATAAAATCCAATCTGGGGACAAAACCAGGGACAGACTTGGTCTGGGGACAGTGTCCTCAATCAGGGAACTGTCCCCTGAAAGTGGGGATGTCTGGTCACCCTAGTTTAATTTCCACATGAAAAATGCATCGGTGGCATGACAAGGTCCCCTGGCTCTAAAGTTGTCAAAGAAAGCCACCTCCTCTTTGTTGAACTGAGATGGATGGTGCTTACATGTCCAGGCAGTGGCCGGATCTGTGGTGGTTGTACAATTGGCAGCAGTTGTCCTCTGGGCCCGAGGGTCACCACCTTTATGTCAATGGAAAACCATATGGAATTAAAAGGGTGTGGTGGCACAAGGCAGTCCACCACCCAAGGCAAAGAAGCCTTGCCCTTCCTGAGCCAAGACTGTCCACACATACACTGACCGAGCCCCTTTGAAGGTAACAGGTTTTTCCAACGTGTTTCGGGGTAATTGCCTCCCCCCTTACTCAGGGCTAAGTTTTGGGACTTATTTGGAACAGCAAAGAGGCTTAAATTGGACTTGAATAAAGCTTCCGGCACCACTCATGGCTATGAGTGAGTGAGTGAATAATTTGTATAGCGCTGCAAATGCAAACTGAATCGCCTCAAGGCGCTTGTTTCCATCCAGTGTCGTCTCTATCCTTCAGAAGAGGTGGGTCTTCAGTTTTTTCCTGAAGACCCGATGGTTTTCTTCCATGCGGATGTCTGTTGGTAGAGCGTTCCCTAGCCGTGCTCCTTGGACTGCGAATCTTCGCTCTCCCTTTGATTTGTAATTGGACTTGGGGATGTAAAGAAGGTTTTGATTAGATGATTGGAGAGTGCGATGGGGGGAGTAGTGTTTAATTTTCTCGCATAAGTATTGAGGAGCCTTTCCTTGTGTGCATTTGTGGGTGAGGCAGAGGGTCTTAAATTTGACCCGATCCTTTACTGTTAGCCAATGAAGGGCCCCCAGGGATGGAGTGATGGATTCCCAGGGTTTCTTTCCTGTTACCAACCTCGCTGCTGTGTTCTGAACGACTTGTAGGCGCGAGATCTGGTATTTTGGGAATCCTAAGTAGAGGGAGTTTGCATAGTCGAGTCTAGAGTTGATGATTGTACCGACTACTACCGCTGTATCCTCTTCCGGGATGAAGGGGATGAGTCTGCGCAGTAGGCGGAGCAGGTAATGGGATCCACTGACTACTGATCCTATTTGCGCATCCATCGACATCTCTGAGTCAAAGGTTACTCCGAGGCTTCCGACCTCAGTACTTGGGGTGATGATCTGTCCCAGGATAGTGGGCGGTGTCCATGAGGTCCTCGCTGTAGTCTTTCAGTTTGCGTGGAGGAGAAGTAGTTCTGTTTTGGATCCGTTGAGTATGAGGGAGCTCTCAGTCATCCATTCGTCGATCAATTCCAGGCATTTTTCTAATCCACGATATCGGTCATTTTTTTCGGTGATCCGAAAGTAGTTGAGTGTCGTCCGCATAGGAGTGGTAGCACAAATCTTGCTCACTGATGATTTTAAGGAGAGGGTGGAGGTAGATGTTGAAGAGCACTGGTGATAGGGGCGATCCTTGAGGGACTCCGCAAGAAACGGTGCGCGTTTCCGAGGTGAAGACTCCTAGTTTCACTGTTTGGGACCGATTTCCTAGGAAGGAAGCGAACCAGGGTAGATCTGCATCTGAAACTCTGGCTATTTCTTTGAGGCGAAGGAGTAGAGTTTTGTGATCCACTGTGTCGAATGCTGCACTGAGGTCCAATAGCACCAGTAGGCATGATTCTCCGTCATCTGCTGCTTCGAGGGTATCACTATCATCCCATATTTTGAGCAGTGGAACACAGGTGTCAAACACAAGGCCCGCAGGCCGAATCTGGCCCTCCAGGCCATTTCATGTGTCTCTCGCACCTCTCCTGCAGCTGCAGGAGATCTCCAGCCATCCCCTCTGGTCCTACTCCAGACCCTTACTTTCTGCTTTCAAGCAATGGATCTAGCTTCTTCCCAGCAGCAGCATAAAGAAAGGGGGGTGCACTGTGATGTAAGGAAGAGTGGGGGACTCAACTTCTGATGTTGGGGGGGCTCTTGACATCTAATGTAAAGGGGAGGGGATGCGCTGGACATCTAATCTTACAGATACAACCAGCCCCTTTGAGGGCAATCATCATGATGGTGCGGCCCACAATGAAATTGAGTTTGACACCTCTGCTGTATAGTGTCAGTCCTCTGAATGTAATGCTGTGCAGTGAAATGCATTAGCCAATCAACAGAATGCTACCAGGGTCTGACAAAGACATACCAGCATGTCTTTGGAGTACAGCAGTACCCAAAGGAAACCCATACATTTACAAGGAGAACATGCTACCTATTGCAGATAGCGCCCTGGCAGGGATCCAAACCAAGGGTGCCATTGACCCATTGGTCAATACTGGGCAAGCTGAGTGGACCTTCCGAATCCACTAGTTATAATGTTTTCCTGAATAATATAAACAACACCCACCTACCGTGGTTCCCAGAAAATAAGACCTACATTGAAAATAAGACCTACACACGATCAGACATGTCCGATGAAACTTGTCCGACGGACCGGTTTCATCGGACCAGGCTGAAGTGGTCTGTTGGTCTGATGTGCGTACACACCATCAGTCCAAAATCCCCTCGGACCAGAACGCGGTGACGTAGAACACAGCGACGTGATGAAAAAACGAGCATGCGTCGACTTGATTCTGAGCATGCATGGGTTTTTGGTCCGATGATTTCGTGTACTAACCACTGAACCTGTCCGACGGACAGGTTTCCAGCGGACAGGTTTTCAAGCATGTTTTGAAACTTTGGTAAAAACAATCCGATAGGTCATACACAATATTGAACATGTCCGCTGAAACTGGTCTGCGGACCAGTTTCAGTGGACATGTTCGATCGTGTGTACGCGGCCCTAGCTTTATTTTCCAGAAGGGCTGCAATATAAGCTCTACCCCGAAAATAAGCCCTAGTTTAAAATGTTTGCAACATCCTATAATCTACTCTATTACTGTATTATATGATGTACAATTTGTCTGCTTCTGTAATATAATTGCTGTAGTAATACTGTAATAGAGTGGATTATAGGATTTTACAAGCATTTTATCTCAGTTCACACTGGGGATTCCTGTCAGGCAGGGAGGCAGAGGGGGAGAGAAGACAGCACATTACATGGTAAGACCTACCCTGAAAATAAGCCCTACTGTGTCTTTTGTTGCCAAAATAAATATATCACCTGGGCTTATTTTTGGGGAAACATGGTATAAGATGCTGCCTGTAGTTGCTGTTTAAGTAAAATAGGGGGCACCATTACTGTCCTCCTTTTGAAATATGCTAGTTACCTGACCAATATGCTGATTCCCTAGCTATCGTATTTAGACCCGGTACAAGCATGCAAAGATCAAAAGATCACTGTGAGTTCACTTGCTGCATGTTTGCTGCAGGTCAGTGTCTCTAAATATTTTGAGGCCATATACAGCCAGGAATCCAGCATTTTGAGAAAAGCGGCGACCGCTATATTTTTCTCAGTACAGGTTTCCTTTAAGAGCAGATTTCTTCAGTGTCATGTACTACAGGCTGCAATGCAGATCATGGTCTGGGTTGAGGGACCTCTCTCACCCGCTGGGTAGAACCCAAGGCTATTGTTGGATTCTTGCTGCATTCCTTGTGTCACAGCATTCCTCCTGTGTATCAGGTGAAGACAGAGTGTGTTTTATCCAGTGACAGGGGCTCTTCCGTCTTCTTTTCCCTGAGACGGACTAGTGTTGAAGCAGTCCTCGATATTCTGAGCGGTGAAGCCTCCATGCCATGTCCTTCCATTAGGATCTTCCCTAAGAGTCGGTTCACACTGGGGCGACTTGGGATCCGACTTGAAGTCGCCTCAAGTCGTCCCAAGTCGCGCTTGTCCAGAAAAGCAATGTAAGTGAATGGGAGCGGTGTTAATACACGCTACTCATGTCGCTCCGACTTCAGAAGAGGTTCCTGTACGACTTCAATCAGACTTCTAGGCGATTTGTACCCATTGATTTCAATGCAAGTCGCCTCCAAGTCTGATCACTGTCTTAACTGAAGCAACTTTCCAGGAAGATAACATACATTTCTCAGGCAAACCCCTCCCTCCCCCTCCTTCCCCTAGAGCTGATTGTTGTTTGATTGGCCACTGGAAAGTCTCCTGTCCTGGAGATGACTTCAAGTCGTGTTGTAAATCGCCCCAGATCGCCCTGTGGTTTATGCTCAAGTCGTGTTGGAGTAGCCTCTGAAAGTCGTGCTGGAAGTCGTGTCGCCCCAGTGTGAACCGACTCTAAAGCTTTCCTGGCCTTTTTTTCACATACTAGACTATAGCCGAATGATGGCTACAGCGTGGAATGCCGGTTCTGGGATTCCCGTCATATGATGGCCACCCATGATCGCGCCTGCTGCTGGTCGTGGGCGGTGCGCTAATCAGCGGTTCTTTACCACGTGATCAGCTGTGTCCAATCACAGCTGATCATGGATGTAAATAGAAGGCGGTTATCAGCTCTCTTTTCCTCATGATGACAGCATGACAAGAGGAGAAGAGAGTCGATAATCAGCTTCTCTAAAGAGGTTATCTACACTGAGAATCAGGGCACTGATTATCAGTGTCCTAATTATCAGTGCTGCCAATCAGTGCACATCAGTGCCTCCTTATCAGAATTAGTGTCAATTTCTGCCACTTCATCAATGCAGCCTATCAGTGTTTATCAATGCCCATCAGTGCCGCCTATCAGCGCCCATCAGTGCCACCTATCAGTGGCCTTCAGTACTTATCAGTGCCCAGGGCAGCCATCAGGGGGTACAGGCATTACACCTGTAAGGGGCCCGGCTGGCCCCCCTCCCGTTTTTTTTTTTTGCATTACACCTGTAAGGGGCCCAATGGTCCCCAGGGTCCCTTACAGGCCCGGCCGGCCCCCTCCTGTTTTTTTTTTTTTTTTTTAGAATTACACCTGTAAGTGGTCTGATGGTCCCCGCTTATTATTATTACACTTATTATTACACTTTTTTTCCCGTCAGCACCCCCCCCCTGTTCTCAGCTCCAGGGGGCCCTGCCTAAAGCTGTGTAAGGGGCCCCAACATTTGTGGTGGCTGCCCTGTCAGTGCCCATCAGTGCCACCTATCAGTGGATATCAGTGCTGCCTCATCAATGCAGCCTATCATTGCTTATCAATACCCATCAATACCACCTCATCAGTGCCGCCTATCAGTGTCCATCAGTGCTGCCTATCAGCGCCCATCAGTGCCACCTATCAGTGGCCATCTGTGCTTATCAGTGCTCACAAGTGCTGACTCATTAGTGCCCAGCAGTGCCACCTATCAGTGCCTATCAGTATTGCCTCTTTAATGCAGCCTTTCAGTGCTTATCAATGCCCATCAGTGTGCCACCTCATCAGTGCCCATCAGAATAAATACCACCAAAAGAAATCTCTATTCTCTATTTGTGTGAAAAAAATATCTAAAAATAAATAAAATAAAGCACGCTAATGCAAAAACAACATAATAATCTGGTTCACATAGAACTTCGCACAAAACAAACACGCGATTCATCGCCCGCTACGCGGTGCGTCTCGGGCCTGGCATGGCTTGCAGCAGGTTGGGAGGTTAAAATATTTCTGCGCTTCGTATTATCGCAATGAAAACAATGCAACGCTTATCAGTGCCACGTAAAGGAACATTCTACTTTTGCTGACCAAGGATAATACAACTGTGACCTATTTATTCGGGGAATGCGGTCCACTGCGACCGTTTAATCGTCACGCGTTTGTTACAAGCCAACAAATTCCAGAGGAGGGTCTGAGCGGGGAGTATGAATGACACGGATAACGGCAGATTAATAACAATCACCCTTCTACATAATGGAGAGATGAGGAGGCGTCTGCCCAGCTTCCCACAGGATTGCATCAGTCATATGGAGAGCCTCGGGGATTACTTTACTCTTAAAGGGTAACTCCACCTTTGTGAAAAAAAAGAAGCAAATAACAGAAAAAAATAATCTAACATTTGGGGGGGTGCAAACAAACCAAAAAATTCTGAAAAAAAAAAAAAAAACATCAATTGCAGCCTCACTGTGCCAATCGAACGCAGCCACTGTACCAAACGCAGCCACTGTGCCCATCAAACGCAGCCACTGTACCAAACGCAGCCACTGTGCTCATCAAACGCAGCCACTGTGCCTATCAAATGCAGCCACTGTGCCCATCAAACGCAGCCACTGTGCCCATCAAACGCAGCCACTGTGCCCATGAAATGCAGCCACTGTGCCCATGAAATGCAGCCACTGTGCCAAACACAGCCACTGTACCAAACGCAGCCACTGTGCTCAAACGCAGCCACTGTGCCCATCAAACGCAGCCACTATGTGATTCAAATGCAGCCACTGTGCTAAACACAGCCACTGTACCAAACGCAGCCACTGTGCTCATCAAACGCAGCCACTGTGCCCATCAAAGGCAGCCACTGTGCCCATCAAACGCAGCCACTGTGTCCATCAAACGCAGCCACTGTACCAAACGCAGCCACTGTGCCCATCAAACACAGCCACTGTGCCCATCAAACGCAGCCACTGTACCAAACGCAGACACTATGCCCATCAAATGCAGCCACTGTGCCAAACACAGCCACTGTACCAAACGCAGCCACTGTGCCCATCAAACGCAGCCACTGTGCCCATCAATTGCTGACACTGTGCCCATCAATTTCTGCCAGTGTGCCCATCAATTTATGCCAGTGTGCCCATCAATTTATGCCAGTGTGCCCTTCAATTGCCGCTACTGTGCCTCATCAGATGCTGCCTGCACTTACCTGTCTCGGAGCGAGTCAGCGGGTGTCCTGCACGTCCTCCCTGTCTTCTTCTGTCCTCTTTTAGGCAGCCAATCACAGCGTCTGATGTTTCAACCAATCGGGTGACCGGTAACAGACCCAGCAAACTGATTGGCTGAGAGGATTCAGTGTTAGCAAAGCTGTTCACATTTTTGGGTGCCTATTACATGCCCCCGGAAAACCCCTGGACCAATTCGAAGTCTATATAGACTTTCAAAAATTCCTTAGAAAAATTAATTTAAAGAAATATTTCATCACAAACTCAGATCAGCAGGACATAAGAGAATCGCCTTTTACCCACACCAGTTTGAAGAACAATTCCACGTTTAACCCCACCAACTCCGGAAACCAATGTGTCATAGCATTCAAGAAGATGGTAGAGGGGGACCTCAGGAAACTCAACAGGAAAATAAATACCAAGAGTAAAAATATGTGGGAAACGATTAAAGAAATAGGGAAAAAGAATGAAGTGGTCATACGCCCCGCAGACAAGGGGGGAGGACTGGTCATCCTCAGTAAACACGACTATGAAGAGGAGATGAGCAATTTACTTGCCGTAGAGAACACATATCAAAAATTGAAGGGGAATCCTAAACAAAAATATCTAAAACGGCTAGAGAAATATGTAAAAAATGGACACCAGAGAGGCATATTGAGTAAGGAGGAAGCCGAATATCTAATATCGAATTCCACTAAAACTCCAGTGATGTATTATACCCCGAAAATCCACAAGAGACTGGTAAAACCACCAGGCAGACCTATCATCAGTGGCATTAACTCCATCTTCTCGCGGCTTGGGGAATACCTTGACACCTTTCTCCAACCCCTGGTGAAACAAGGACAGTCATACTTAAGGGACAGTCTACAA
The DNA here is from genome assembly GCA_029574335.1 of Rana kukunoris. Lineage (NCBI taxonomy): Eukaryota > Metazoa > Chordata > Amphibia > Anura > Ranidae > Rana > Rana kukunoris. The sequence goes on along the minus strand of CM056055.1, from coordinate 15,819,705 downwards.
CTTATCCAAGACCTCAAAAACATTAGGGGGGCGGAACAACTCTTACTGGTGACTATAGATGTTAACTCCCTCTACACCAGTATTGAGCAGGAGGATGGTCTCATGGGTGTAAGGACAGCATTGTTTGACAAAACTGACCTCAGGCAAGAACAAATACAATATATATTAGAGGGACTTAAAATGGCCATGGAATGTAACTATTTCTGGTATGATAAAACCTATTACGTACAAACCAAGGGGGTTGCGATGGGGGCGCGGTATGCCCCAAGTGTAGCCAACCTCCTTATGAACCTATGGGAAGATGAATATATCTATGGTCACACCTACCCCGAGATTAGAATGTATAGGAGATATATCGATGACCTGCTCATCCTTTGGGACGGCACTATAGAAACCCTCCAGGCATTCTTATCAGGGCTAGATAATAACAGATTCCATCTGACTTTCACTGGCAAATACAGCAGGGACAGTATAGAATACCTCGATTTAGAGATCTATAAAAATGGAACCTCATTACAAACTAAAACCTTCTTCAAAGGAACCGATCGCAATGGGTACATACCTATCTCAAGCTGTCACCACCCAAAATGGAAGGCCAATATCCCCAAGGGCCAGCTGCTGAGGATCAGGCGAAACTGTGACTCAAAAGAGGACTTTCAAAAACAAGCACACACGATAGTGGAAAGATTCAAAGAAAAGGGATACCCACAAGGCCACCTTGAAAAATTGAGAACAGAGGTGGAGCATAGAGATCGTAATGAACTGCTAACACAGAAACCCGAGCGTACCACAAACCAACGGAATCTGTCTTTCATCACAGGATTCAATACCCAGTATAAGGAATTTGAAACTATATTAAAAAGATACTGGCCCATCTTAAAAGAAGATCCTATACTCTCGAAAGCCCTCCCAAAGAAACCCTCCTTTATATACCGTAGAGCACCCTCTCTGAGACACCATCTGGTACATAACATCATAAACCCACCTAAGAAAATAGAGATCTGCCCAGAACTTAAAGGGTTTTATAAATGCCAAAGATGCCTAGCCTGTAGGGTGAGTAAGAAACAGCCACGCAGGAAGACTGAGTTTAAATCTAAAACAGATCAGAAAGTGTACAAAATCAGAGACCTCATCACCTGTAATACCACCCATGTCACATATATCATTGAATGCCCCTGTCATCTCCAGTATGTGGGCAGAACAACCAGACCACTGCGTATACGGATACGTGAACATATCAAGAACATCCGCAAAGCATTCCCTAAACACAACCTGTCCCGCCACTTCGAAGAGTTTCACCATAAGGACCCGTCTGGCCTTATTTTCTATGGAATAGATATGGTCAAGGATAACTGGAGGGGGGGTAACAAAACCACGGCCATATCCCAAAATGAGACCAGTTGGATATACCGATTAGGTACCCTGGTACCACATGGCTTGAATGTGGATATAGACCTCAACTGTTTTCTCTCCAACCCTTGATATAAGGGAGGACTCAGAGCCCACACCTATCCACTGGTTTTTCACATGTCTTATAATTAGTTTTGGTACCACTGGGACCCACTGATTCACCCCAGATGTCACACTAATTTATTCACTTTACTTGGACCTTCACCCCATAAACCCCTCTTTCTTAACCCACACATACCTAGAGACCACTATGTTTATAGATATTTATATATATATATATATTTTCCACTATTTGTTGTCACAACATATGTATCACACATCCTGTTAGTATCTAACACCCACCTCAGCACTATCATGTGTCTCACTAGTGGCCCTTAGCGGGATCACCATTTCACATATTATCCATATTGTTTAGCATGGAACCTACCTCATCCGGCCACTATTATATGAGTAGCTGCTATATACATGTCTGCTTATTTTGAGTTTCCCGTTTGGGATTTCCAATCTCTGACCTATTCAGCTTCTGAGATATTTAGTCACGTTGGGGCACCTGACTCTCAGAAGATTGGGTCCAGGATAATGTTTTCTACTGTTTACCTCTGTGTCCCCTACTATACCTGCGGGCAACATATCCTTAATAAGGTGGATATGTGCGCCCTGCTGTAAAATGTCATTTTTAATAGCTTTGTTGTTAGCATCCTAGCCGGGTGTTACATCTCGGCTAAGGATGCAATATACTTGCCACCCAGTAGGGTGAGTCACGCCGTGCTGTGGTAGTAATTATCCCAAGGGCGCTCCTGCCAAACCTCCTCTCGCTGATGCGAATGGGCTATCTGCATCACTATTGGCTGCTTCCCCCGGGGTAGGATGCGTGACGTAGCACGGCGAGACCCACTTATACCTGCACTGGACGGATGCGCAGTTATGCCTCAGAAGACGAATCCATTCGAAACGTACGTCAGGCATAGACGCACATACGTCACTTCCGGGTCAGCGTCAGGTGGAGCGCAGCTGCAACGCACGCTGAACACCATACACGCGCATACCCGTAGAGCCCATAGAGTGTGCTACTCAAACCGGGCTGTCAGATTGTTTGACTTTGCGTGCCTTTTTTACTTTGTTTTGTTTTTATCTTATTATATCATCTTTTATTTTGTGGCCATTTTTCTGCTAAAGGTTTATTGGCTCCTGTACATCTTGGCCTGTAGTTGCCCCATGTCAGTGTGTGGCATTGTGGCACACAGGTCATAATAAACTTAGTGTTTTTATTTAAAACGTACTGCACCATCGGAGCTTTTGTTATTCTTCCCTCTGAGGAACGGAGGAACCCCACATATCCACACACAAGGAGTGAACCGGTTGGACTAATATCGGAGGAGTACAGTCCTGGGAGGAGTGAATACCAGCTGCGATCGGAGGATTCTGTGATTCATGCCTGTGACCCCTGGTGGGGTTGGCTATCTGGTGAGTGGGGAACCCTGAGGGGAGCACCGGGACCACACCGTCGGACGTCTGGCATATAGAAGCACCCCCTTCACAGCAAGATCTACACACTCCCCCCTTTATTTATAAGACTTCTTATGAGAGACTTCATCTCTGCAGCCCTCTGGTTATTTACCTCATGTATCACAGCGGCCCTATTGTACTAGTACCACCACTATTTAGATTGGGTTGAGCTGTGATACTGTATTTATGCGTATCCAGTGTGGTATTTATGTATGGTGACAGTTATTTAATATTGGGCTCTGACATTTATTTATTTATTAATTTATTTTTTGGCTGTACCTCTACACCCCACATACCTACTGTGTACACCTAGTGGGTTAACAGGTGATAGAGACTAGATTTCCAGCATCTTGTTTGTTCTATTATCAGCCTTATTGTCTTCCCTTACTGTGCATACTGTCACATAACCTATTTTGAGGCACATCTAGTTATACCTCATTCACGCACCCTATTGTACTCAACACACATTTCTTCACTGTCTAATGTTTGAGCACATATGGTTTTATAAGCGTTTTTAGGTAGCGCCAATACCCCATTTTTCTTACTATTTACTCTCACCTACCTCCTCATTGAGGGGTTAGGTTTTAGGGGGGCAGCAACCTATTATTAGTAGTTCTAGCGCAGGTTTTCAACTTATACACTATTACAGCCTATGGCTCTAATTAGGTGCTTCCAAAAAACACCCCTGCTACTGTAATTCAGGTGCCCGGTGCCCAAAAAGGGGCCGGACACCAGAATAGGGGGTGTCAGAGCGGTGTCCGAGCGGTGTAGGAGAAAGGGGGGTGGCGCTCCTGCGCCCCTTATGGACGCACCACCACTGTAACCCTCTATTACTCTGTCCAAAATGAAAAATAAAATAAAATTGCATTTAGTTCTGCTTTATTATTGGAGAGTGTATTTGTGTTTCTATAATATAGTACAAAAAAAGCCATTTTGTGTCCTTTACTGAAACGGAATTTCTCGGCGTTAATGATATCTTTGGCTTTTATGGAATTGAAAAGCAGTTTTATGTTCTTGAAAATGGTCTCATTTCACGAAATGATGGATGCCGCCTTTCTGGTCGGGGAATGTGCGCGCCTCACATACCTCTCCTGCAGCAAAAGTGACACCGGTTATAACACTCCCCGTCTCCATCCAAACTGAAAAAAAAAAAGTTTTGCCTTCAGTTCTACTTTAAAATAAATGTGAACCTTCACCTTGTAAAAAAAAAAAAAAATCATTCAGTTTAAGGCTGGGTTCACGTATGAGCCGCATGCGGCTCACAGCAGGGGTCCGGTGCGTCCGGGTTCACTGTTTCAGGTCTGATTTCAGCCCGATTTTTCGGCTGAATTCGGACAGCGTTTTCGCGCAAATCGCACCGGAGATATGTGAACCCGCTCCATAGAGAGCCGGTCAAACTCTCCTGCTATTGCGAAATTGGACGCGGCGAAACCGCAATAGTGGGAACGCAGCCCTAAATAGAAATGAAAGCCAGAAGATTTGTGTATATAGAGTATATTACAAAAAGTATTGGGACGCCTGCCTTTACACGCACATGAACTTTAATGGCATCCCAGTGTTAGTCCGTAGTAATGCGGAGCTTTCACCCGAGTGTGGAGAAAGCCTCTTGAGGGGGGAGGGGACGAGCAGGAGAGTCAGGACGCTCTCTACTTTGCAGATAGAGAAAGCAGCTGTGTGTTAGTGGGCGTCCTGACACTCCTGCTCGCCCCCTCCCCCCTCAAGAGGCTTTCTCCACACCAGGGAGAAAGCCTTGCATTACTGTGTGGTGTTACAGACAGAAGAACAGGAAGTGAGGATTTCTCAGAAGAAATAAGGACATTTAAAAGCAAAATGGAAGGATGAGGTAAGTGAAGGAGGACTGCACTAAGGTAAAGGAAGCTATATAGGGAATATTTTTTAACCTTTCCAACCCCTTTAAGCATACCTCCGAACCGTCCCGCGATTCGCGTTAAATCCCGCAGGCCCGCGATCAGGGCTGGAGTCCCGCGATTCCGCGGCACCCCCTCTCCCCCCAATTACAGCGGCGATCCGTGGTAAATCCCGCGGTCGCGTGCTCAACAACTCTGACCTGCGGCGGAACCCCCCCCCCCGCTCAACAACTTCGATCCGATCGGCACCCCCCCCCCCGCACAACAAAAATGTGTCCTGCAGGGAAATTTTAAAATGTTGGGAGGTATGCTTTAGCCGCTTGCCGACCTGCCGCCGGCGGCAGGTCGGCTCTGCTGGGTGAGATCACATAGATCTACATTATCTCGCCAAGCAGCCAATAGGGACACGCACGCCCCCCCCACTTGCCCCTAAATCCCGTGCCCGGCGGGCGTGATCGCCGCCGGGCACACACCATCGCTCGTTACAGAGACAGAGAGGCCAGGGAGTTGTGTGTATAAACACACGGCTCCCGTTCCTTTCAGGGGGGAAATTACCTATCGTCTGTTCATACAATGTATGAACAGCGATTTGTAATTTCCCTCAGTCAGTCCCACCCCCCCCTTCAGTTAGAACACACACAGGGAACATACTTAACCCCTTCCTCGCCCCCTAGTGTTAACATTTTTATAGTAATTAATGCATTTTTATAGCGCTGATCGCTATAAAGATGACAATGGTCCGAAAAATGTGTCAAAAGTGTCCGAAGTGTCCGCCATAATGTCGCAGTACCGAAAAAAATCGCTGATCGCCGCCATGACTAGTAAAAAAAATAATAATAATAAAAATTCCATAAAACGATCCCCTATTTTGTAAACGCTCTAACTTTTGCGCAAACCAATCAATAAACGCTTATTGCGATTTTTTTTTTTAATGAAAAATATGTAGAAGAATACGTATCGGCCTAAACTGAGGAAAAAAACATTTTTTTTATAAACATTTTTGGGGGATATTTATTATAGCAAAAAGTAAAAAATATTCATTATTTTTCAAAATGGTCGCTCTATTTTTGTTTATAGCGCAAACAATAAAAACTGCAGAGGTGATCAAACACCACCAAAAGAAAGCTCTGTTTGTGGGAAAAAAAGGACGCCAATTTTGTTTGGGAGCCACACCGCACCACCGCGCAATTGTCGGTTTAAATCAAATCGCAAAAAGAGGCCCGGGCATTGAGAAGCCAAATGGCCCGGGGCTGAAGTGGTTAAATATTTCTGAAACATAAATACGCACACCTAAAAGCATTTCAGCTCTACTGTAAATTCCAGTCTTTAAAGGAAAACACGTGCCCGATGCATTCGGAAAACCCCAAAATTTGCGAAATAGTTACAAAATAGCCCCCCTTGAATAGGAGGCGGGGGGCTCTATTATTATCGCCAGCTTCCAATATGGGAAGAGCTGAGACAATGGTCGTGAGTCAAGTGATTCCGATGGATTCCGGATAAAATTCCAATGACTCCTACAGGTGCCGTTGGGGAGAAAATGACCTCGGATTCAAGGAACAGAAGAGCAGCTCGTGTGTGGGAAACGAAGGCGGTCAGGACATCGTGTGTTCCTCCGAGTTCCTCCGAGTTCAGTGGAGGTTTAACTGTTCCAGAAAGGAGGGAAGCTCCGTCTAGAAACGAGCCACCAGAGAGCGCTTCCTTTGAACGCAGTCATAAATTGCGCCCGATGCGGCCGTCATCGCCTTTCATTTTTGTAAGCTGCCATGAAGGATCTACCTCTTCCATCTGTAACCAGAAGGGAAGCAGAGGGGAGGTTGGCGGGGCTTCTCACCAGTCCCCCCAAGGGGGACACATCACACCAGCAAATGTTTGGCAGATGTTCCGCGCTTTTCCGCGCAGCCTTATAAAAAACACTCCTTAAATTCGGAGTATTAGAAGGTCATTGCAAACAAATATCGGAGGTCGCCCACCAGAAACGCAGGGAACAGACAGTTCTGTACCATCCTCTTCAAAACAGGACAGGATTTCCAGGAATAGCCCTGTTTTGTAAACAGTTGTTATAGCCAGGGCCGCCATCGGGGGGGTACAGGCATTACACCTGTAAGGGGCCGGGGGTCCCCAGGGGCCCCAGGGCCCCAGATGGCAACCCCCTCTTTTTTTTTTTTTATAAAAATATTTTTTTTTTAATATATTTTTATTTTATTTTTTATTAAAGGGCCAATTTTTTTTCTTTTATTATTTTTTAGGGGTCCGGAGGCCCCCAGGGCCCCAGATGGCAACCCCCTCTTTTTTTATTTTTTATAAAAATATATATATTTTTAATATATTTTTCTTTTATTTTTTATTAAAGGGCCAATTTTTTTTTTCTTTTAATATTTTTTAGAGGTCCCCAAGGGCCCGGAGGCCCCCAGGGCCCCAGATGGCAACCCCCTCTTTTTTAAATTTATTTTTGATAAAAAATATATTTTTTAATATATTTATTATTTTATTTTTTAAAGGGCCAGAGGCCCTTTTTTTCTCTCTTTTTTCTTTTTAAAGGGCCCAGCTTCTCAATTTCAGACAGCAGCACCCCCCCCCCCCCGGTTCTCCAGGGGGCCCATGCCTGAAGCTGCGTAAGGGGCCCCATAATTCCTGATGGCGGCCCTGGTTATAGCCATACAATGGATTCTTTCAAAAACGAAGAATCGAATTAAGTCTAAAAAGTAAACAATAACCACTTCAGCTCTGGAATATTTACCCCCCCCCCTTCATGACCCGCCCATTTTAGCGTTACTTTAACTACTTGCTTAATGCTAAACCCCCCCTATTGCCCAGAACAATTTTCAACTTTCAGCGCTCTCACACTCTCAATGACAATTGCGCGGTCATACAACAACTTTCTTTTGGTGGTATTTGATTACCTCTGCGGTTTTTATTTTTTGTTAAGAAAAAGAAAAAAGACAGAATTTTTATAAAAAAAATACAAAACCATTTTACATTTTGTTATAAAATTTTGAAAACGGGTAATTTTTCTCCTTCAATCATGTACACTGATGAGGCTGCACTGATGGGCACTGATAGACAGCACTGATGGGCTGCATTGATGGGCACTGATGGGCACCGATAAGGTGGCACTGGTAGGCACTGAGAGGTGGCATTGGTGGGTACTGAGAAGTGACACTGATGGGTGGCACTGAAGGGCATTGGCAGTCGAGGCATCAGCAGGCTCTTCAGGCAGTGGCGGGAATCGGGCATCGGCAGGCACATCAGGCAGCGTCAGGGATCAGGGCAGTGGCGGCTGGTGTTTTTTGTTTGGGGGGGCGGCAAACAACCAACCCCCTGGTGGCATCTCAAACCCCCCCTCACTGTCTGACGGTTCACCGTCACTTACCCCATCTAGGCGGTGGGCACATTGGGCAGCGGCGGGGATCAGGGATCGGCAGGCACATCGGGCAGAGGTGAGGATCAGGGCATGGGTGGGCACATCGGGCAGTGGCGGGGATCGGGGCAGTGGCGGCTGGTGGTTTTTTGTTTGGGGGTGCGGAAAACAACCAACTTAAACCCCCCCTCACTGTCTGCCGGTCCACCGTCACTTACGCCATCTAGGCGGTGGGCACATCGGGCAGCGGTAGGGATCGGGGCATCGGCAGGCACATCGGGCAGCGGTGGGAATCAGGGCATGGGTGGGCACATCAGGCAGTGGCGGGAATCGGGCATTGGCGGTCACATTGGGCAGCGGCGGGGATCAGGGCAGTGGCGGCTGGTGTTTTTTTGTTTGGGTGCGCGGCAAACAACCAACCCCCTGGTGGCACCTCAAACCCCCTCTCGCTGTTTGCCGGTCCGCTGGCACTTACCCCATCTAGGCGGTGGGCACATCGGGCAGCGACAGGGATCGGGGCATCAGCAGGCACATCGGGCAGTGGTGGGGATCAGGGCATCAGCGGGCACATCAGGCAGCGGCGGGGATTGGGGCATCAGCGGGCTCATCGGGCAGTGGCGGAGATCGGGGCATCAGCAGGCACATTAGGCAGTGGCGGGGATTGGGGCATCAGCGGGCTCATCGGGCAGCAGCTGGGATTGGGGCATCAGCAGGCTCATCAGGCAGCGGCGGGGATTGGGGCATCAGCGGGCTTATCAGGCAGCGGCCGGGATTGGGGCATCAGAGGGCTCATCGGGCAGTAGTGGGGATCGGGGCATCAGCGGGCACATCAGGCAGCGGCGGGGATTGGGGCATCAGCGGGCTCATCGGGCAGCGGCCGGGATTGGGGCATCAGAGGGCTCATCGGGCAGTGGTGGGGATCAGGGCATCAGCGGGCACATCAAGCAGCGGCGGGGATCGGGGCATCAGCGGGCTCAACGGGCAGTGGTGGAGATCGGGGCATCAGTGAACATCAGGCTGTGGTGGGTATTGGGCAGCGGTTCCTGTGTCTTCTCCTCCTCACTTCCGCTGTGTAATAATTATAATATTAACAGCTGTACAGAAGTAACATACTATAGACCAGGGGTCTCCAAACTGCACCCCGAGGACCAGATGTGGCCCTTTGCTAGCCTTGATCCGGCCCTTGGGGCACAATTCCTCGCACTGACATGAGGCACTATTCCTCCCGTTGACACCAACAATGGGGCACTATATTAACCACTGATACCAATGATGGGATACTATTCCTCCTACTAATAGGGGGAATACTCCTCCTCCTATTGACCACTAGTGATGAGCGGAATACGCCATATTCGATTTCGCGATATTTCGCGAATACTGTATATAGAAGAATATTCGCGAATATTCGTTAATATCGAATATTCGTGATATTTTATCAAAAAAATAAATTGCGAAATTTCGCTAGTGCGAATGCGAAATTGATTGCGAAATTCTCGTCAACACGCGAAAACGGAGATCATTTCCTGGATTACTAAACTAATATGCACTAAACACTAACTCTACTTACACAAACTTATATGACTAAACTAAAGCTAATTTTTTTTTTATACACAAAACACAGAAGGGCAGAGAACGCATTCGCGAATATTCGTAATACGAATATTCGCATTGCGAATATTCGGCAACATAAAAGGATCGCCTCAGCTACTCGGCCCAGGGTCTCTAATCATACCAGCAATGCTTTTAGACGTCGATGGAGATCACTAGGATGTGATCTGTTTTAAAAATAAATTTGAAAAAATATGAATATTCGCGATAGCGAATATTCACCGCGATATTCGATTTATTCGCGAATACTTGAATATGCAATATTCGTAACGAATATTCGCAATGCGAATATTCGTGAGCAACACTATTGACCACCAATCCTGAGGCCATATATGTTCTCACTGATGCCGGGCCCATGACTTTTTCTTCCCTTGCTGGCCCCAATCCGGACCTCCTAAAGTCTGAAGGGCAATAAAGTGGCCCTTTGTTTGAAAAGTTTGGAGACCCCTGCTATAGACATAACAGATGATGCGAGAGGCTTCTATTATTTATTTATTAATTTTACTAATGTATTAATCTTACTATTATTATTAATATTATTTATTGGTATTTTAAATTTTGTAGAGCTTCATAACACAGAATCTTTTATAACAATCGCGACTCCCGCAGTCACATAGCTCCTCTGGTGGCGCTGCGAGTCTGGAAAGTAGTGATGAGTGGAATGATTTCAGTAAAATCGACCATGAAAATTGCCGTGAAATGACCGATGTCACAGTTGGCGACATTTTGGTGAAGCAAAAATTTAGCAATTTAATGCGATCTCAGTCACTGAGCTGCCTGGAAGAATTTTCCGTCAATTTCAATCATTGAGTTGGGCGATGAAATGAAATAACAAAAAAAAAAAAGAACAACTTTGATCAGAAAAGTTTTGTAAAGAAACCCCCACCTACCTTTTTCCCCAGTGACACCGTAACTAACAGAGGTAAATTGGGTGATAGTTTGCCATTAGATATCACCGCTCTTCACACGTTATATACAGTATTTTTGTGGAGCACAGGACAGATCAGAAGTTCTTAATCTTTTTGAGACCAGGGCCTGGAAAATTCTTCCAAAACCTTTCATGTCCCACCAGTGAAGAATAAAGTTTATACTCGCATAATACGATTATGAGAATGCAAATCATGCATGGGTCTGGTGTCACTCTGGGGTGGGGGTTGCTTTGCAGTGGACTTGGTGGCCCTGTAGGGGATGAGGTTTCTGGAAGGGGTGAGGGGGCACTTTGGGGGGTTGGAGTCACTGTTGGAGGCGGGGGAGCACTGTGAAGGCTGGGGACTCTCAGGAAACCTTGGGATATTGTGGGCCACTATGGGGGGGGGGGGGGGCGGCACTGTGGGACACTGTTGGAGGATGGGGGCACTATGAAGGACTGAAGGTTCTGCAGCAAGCTGGGGTCCTTTGAAAGGTTGGGGAGGACCTGTGGAAGATTGGGGAGCGATGTGAAGGCTGTGGGCTCTCAGGGAACCTGGGAACATTGTGGGCCACTATGGGGAGGAGGGGCACTGTTATACAGTGTTAGAGGTTAGGGGCACTATGAAGTACTTAAGGTTCTACAGCAAGCCTTCACAGTGCCCCCCAATCATCCACAGTGCACTGTGGATGGTTGGGGGGCACTGTGAAGGCTGTGGGCTCTCAGGGAACCTTGGGATATTGTGGGCCACTATGCGGGGGGGGGGGGGAGCACTGTGGGACACTGTTGGAGGATGGGGGCACTATGAAGGACTGAAGGTTCTGCAGGAGGCTGGGAATCCTTTGAGAGGTTGGGGAACCTGGGAACATTGTGGGCCACTATGGGGAGGAGGGGCACTGTTATACAGTGTTAGAGGTTAGGGGCACTATGAAGTACTTAAGGTTCTACAGCAAGCCTTCACAGTGCCCCCCAATCATCCACAGTGCACTGTGGATGGTTGGGGGGCACTGTGAAGGCTGTGGGCTCTCAGGGAACCTTGGGATATTGTGGGCCACTATGCGGGGGGGGGGGGGAGCACTGTGGGACACTGTTGGAGGATGGGGGCACTATGAAGGACTGAAGGTTCTGCAGCAGGCTGGGGGTCCTTTGAGAGGTTGGGGAACCTGGGAACATTGTGGGCCACTATGGGGAGGAGGGGCACTGTTATACAGTGTTAGAGGTTAGGGGCACTATGAAGTACTTAAGGTTCTACAGCAAGCCTTCACAGTGCCCCCCCAACCATCCACAGTGTTAGAGGTTAGGGGCACTATGAAGGACTGAAGGTTCTGCAGCAGGCTGGGGGTCCTTTGGGAGGTTGGGGAGGCCTTGTGGAAGATTGGGGAGCGCTGTAAAGGCTGTGGGCTCTCAGGAAACCTGGGAACATTGTGGGCCACTATGGGGAGGAGGGGCACTGTTATACAGTGTTAGAGGTTAGGGGCACTATGAAGGACTGAAGGTTCGGCAACAGGTTGGGGGTCCTTTAGGAGGTTTGAGAGGTACTGTGGAAGGTTGGGGAGCACTGTGAAGGCTGTGGGCTCTCAGGGAACCTTGGGATATTGTGGGCCACTATAGGGAGGAGGGGCACTGTGGGACACTGTTTGAGGTTAGGGGCACTATAAAGGACTGAAGGTTCGGCAGCAGGCTGGGGTCCTTTAGGAGGTTGGGGAGGCCCTGTGGAAGGTTGGGGGAGTGCTGTGAAGGCTGTGGGCTCTCAGGGAACCTTGGGATATTGTGGGCCACTATGGGGAGGAGGGGCACTGTTATAGACTGTTGAAGGTTAGGGGCACTATAAAGGACTGAAGGTTCTGCAGCAAGCTGGGGGCCCTATGGTACATTGGGGAGACAATGTGGGAGGTTGGGGAGCATTGTCAAGGCTGTGGGCTCTCAGGGAACCTGGGAACATTGTGGTCCACTATGGGGAGGAAGAGCACTGTGGGACACTGTTAGAGATTAGGGGCACTTTGAAGGACTGAAGGTTCTGCAGCAAGCTGGGGGCTCTTTGGGAGGTTGGGGGGGGGGGCACTGTGAAGGCTGTGGGCTCTCAGAGAACCTGGGAATATTGTGGGCCACTATGGGGAGGAGAGGCACTGTTATAGACTGTTGAAGGTTAGGGGCACTATAAAGGACGGAAGGTTCTGCAGCAAGCTGAGGCCCTTTGGTACATTGGGTAGGCAATGTGGGAGGTTGGGGGGCATTATCAAGGCTGTGGGCTCTTAGGGAACCTGGAAACATTGTGGGCCACTATGGGGAGGAGGGGTACTGTGGGACACTGTTAGAGATTAGGGGCACTATGAAGAACTGAAGGTTCTGCAGCAAGCTGGGGGCCCTTTGGGAGGTTGGGGAGGCACTGTGGAAGGTTGGGAGGGGGGGGCACTGTTAAGGCTGTGGGTGGCACTGTGAAGGCTGTGGGCTCTCAGAGACCCTGGAAACATTGTGGGCCACTATGGGGAGGAGGGGCACATTGGGACAGTGTTAGAGGTTGGGAGCACTATGGAGGATTGAAGGATCTACAGCAAGCTGGGGGGCTTTGTGAGGTTAGGGAGGCACTGTGTAAGACTGTGGGCTCTCAGGAAACATTGTGGGCCACTATAGGAGGTGCTGTAAGGCACTGTTGGAGAATCTGCAGCTGGCTGGAGGCCCATGCATAGCGAAGCCACAGCCCAGTGGTTGAGATCCCACTGGGCTTCCAAGTAGCAGGAAAGCCCCTTCCTCACCCAGCCAAATTTAAGAATTCCATTTGGTGAAGATGACCCTTAATGCCAATAAGACCCGTCAATAACGTCCTCTGGCTATTTATAACCACAGCTATCGTTTCTTCTAAAAAATCCGTTCCATAAATTTCTCATGACCTGATTTCACCTTGCAGTCATCTCCCCGTAAATTTAGACGATCAAAGTCAAAGGCAATGACTAAATCTTTTTTTTTTACTGGAATTTTGAAATATCGGAATCTCTTCAGACAGAAAAAAGTTACTTATACATCGCATTACTAAGAGCGCGGAGAACGCAGACATCCCGCAATATAAGATAACCCTCCCTGACTGCACATTCCTCCGCTCACATCTGCACCAAACACATCAATAGTAATAATAAATGTAATAAACCACGCCATAAAGTTTCTTCTTAAAGAAAATCGCAGCCACTCAACCGACCCAAGAAAATTTACTGTGCTTATGTAACAAGATGGAGTACTACACAACCAGGGGCGGACTGGCCATTGAGAAACTCGGGCACTGCCCGAGGGCCCCATGCCACTAGGGGGCCCCCATCAGGGTTGCCAGGCTCAGTAAAACCCGGGATAGTATGTAAAAATCAGTGTTTTTTTTTTACATCTGTCCCTGATATGTCCAAAACCGACATGCTTTTGATGTGAAAATCCTGAGAATTTAGCTGCCCTGCCTCTGCATTGCCACCTGGCGTGGTGGCCATCTGTAAGCCCAGGGGCCCCATAATCTTCTATTGCCCAGGGGCCCCATAATCTTCTATTGCCCGGGGGCCCCATGAGTTGTCAGTCCGCCCCTGTACACAACACAGATTTTTGTGTTTACTCTTTTTAAATCATAATGGCAACAGAAACTACCCATCAAAGGGTTAACTTTGTGCCTAGCCAGTGTTTTCTCAGTGACGACTGGTGCTCTAAATTTTTGGGGGGGCGCAAACAAACTGAAAAAAAAAAAAAAACATCAATTGCAGCCACTGTGCTCATCAAACGCAGCTACTGTGCCCATCAATTGCCGTCACTGTGCCATCAAACGCAGACACTGTGCCCATCAATTGCCGTCACTGTGCCATCAAACGCAGACACTGTGCCCATCAAAGGCAGCCACTGTGCCATCAATTGCCGCCATAAAACGCAGCCACTGTACCTGTAAATTGCTGTCACTGTGCCATCAAATGCAGCCACTGTACCCAATTTCTGCTAGTGTGCCCATCAATTGCCGCCACTGTGCCCATCAATTGATGCCAGTGTGCCCATCAATTGCTGCCACTATCCCCATCAATTGCTGCCAGTGTGCCTATCAATTGCCGCCACTGTGCCCATCAATTGCCGCCACTGCGCCCATCAATTGCCGCCAGTGTGCCCATCAATTGCTGCCAGTGTGCCCATCAATTGCCGCTACTGTGCCCATCATATTCATTCGCTTTCCTAATACAACGCTAAGTGAACTGCGAGCCCCCTGCCTGTCGCCCGCTGTTCACCTTTTTGGACGCCTATTAGAGCCTATGGTAATTTTGGTGCCCTGCGCCCAAAAAGGGTCTGGGCATCTGAACCTGAATAGGCCTCTTTTTTGGGTGCCATGCACCTGAATAGGGGGTGGCAGCGGCGACCATAAATAGATTCATGCATTGCCAATATAAAGGAATAGTAGAGGTAAAAAAAAAGACCTTGTGGGTTTAACTAACCTTTAATTCTCCTTTAAAGGGGTGTGGCAGGGGGCGTGTCCTACACCTACATACTTTTGCTAATAGGTGTCCCTCAATCCTATCTTAAAAAGTTGGGAGTTATGATATCAAAGGGAAAAAAGCACTTGAGGAGTTAATTAATCTTTTTTTGGTTATGTCCCCTTTAATGGACGTGGTAGGGGGGCGTGTCCTATGCCTACATACGTTTTCTAGTAGGTGTCCCTCATTCCCATCTCAAAATGTTAGGAGGTGTGTCCTTCATCCAGAGTGGGGGGTGCTCTAATACAGGTGTTACTGACCAGATGACCAGGTGAAACAGAGGAGAAAAAAGCCTAAGGAAAGAAAACAAATGCAGCCACCACATCTAATGATTGGTAAGCTGCATAATAAGACCTTTTTGGTTTTAGGTTTGTAGTATAGATCTTCCCACTGTAATCCCGGGGTGACAGAAGATGTTGGAGGATCTAACTGTACCATGTGTCCTAAATTCTGAAACATCAGATTAGAGAGGAACGGCCCTTTAAACTTTCATGATATTTGGAAATCCCCATTTAAATCTCTATGAATTCCTTACATTCCCGTAGTTCGAATTCCGGCTCTTTCCCTGAAGACGGAATCAATCATGTTGCCGCTACCGGAACGCTGATGTTCATATTGTAAATTCCCAAATAACCCAACAATGTACAGAGGCAGAGGGTTGGCACAGAGCGCCATCTACTCATCAAATTCTTCTTTGCTGAAAAATGTAACAGGGCCGCCATTGGGAATTTTGGGGCCCCTTACACAGCTTCAGGCATGGGCCCCCTGGAGCAGAGAACCGGGGGGGGGGGGTGCTGCCGCATGAAATTGAGAAGCGGGGGGGGGGCTACTGCCGCGAATTGAGAAGCGGGGGGGCCCTTTACAAAAAGGACAAATAAAGAAAATATATATAAAAAAAAGGGCGGTAGCCATCTGGGGCCTGGGGACCCCTCTGTGCCCTTTAATAAAAAGAAAAAAAAAGAGAGAGAAAAAAAAAATATATATATATATATAAACAAAAATAAAAAATAAAATTATAAAAAAAGGGGGTTTGACACATGGGGCCCTGGGGACCTCTGAGCCCTTTAATAAAAATACATCTCTATATTAAAAAAAAGAAATAAAATAATATAAAAAAGTAAAAAAAAATATAAAAAATGAGGATTGTCATCCGGGGGCCCTGGGGACCTCTGGGCCCTTTAATAATATATATATATATATATATATATATATATATATATATAATATAAATATAGAAATAAAAAAAATATATAAAAAATATATTTTTTTTTATAAAAAAAAGGGGGGTTGTCATCTGGGGCCCTAGTGACCTCCGGGCCCCTGGGGACCTCCGGACCACTAAAAAAAAAAAAAAAAAAAAAAAAATGGCCCTTTAATAAAAAATAAAATAAAAATATATTAAAAAAAGGGCTTTTTTTTTTTTAGGGTGGTTCCCATCCGGGCCCCTGTGGACCCCCGGGCCCCTTACAGGTGTAATGCCTGTACCCCCCTGATGGCGGCCCTGCCTGAGGGCCCATTCACACCACATTGTTCATAATACCCACATGCCAGGGTGCGAGGGGCAACCCTAGGGCAGGGGTGTCAAACCCAATTTCACCGAGGGCCGCATCAGCATTATGATTGCCCTCAAAAGGGCCGGTTGTATCTGTAAGATTAGATGTCCAGCGCATCCCCTCCCCCTACATTAGATGTTAAGAGCCACCCCACCAAGGATGGACTGGCCATTGGGACTACAGGGAGTTTCCCGGTGGGCCGATAGCTCAGTGGGCCGGCTTCAGTGACAGGGGACCTCCGCCCCCCCCTCCGCTCCTCTGTCTCTCCCTCCCCGCAGAGCTCACCTGGGGGCAACAGAGAAGCAGTGGGAGGAGCAGGGGGGATGACAGAGGAGCATGGGGGAGGGGACAGACAGCTGACTCAACAGCTATGGCCTGGGAGGTTCTCACTTTTGCCTAATCTTGTCCCATAAGGGGGGCACCGAACTGGTTCTTTTCCCCCTAGGGTGAAATAGTGTCTAGCTTCCCTACTGGTACTGCCTATAAGAGTACCAGTACCAGCCGTTCTACTCTAATAAAGTACAATGGCTAGTGGCTAGTGAAGGGGAGAGGGGGCTTGAGTGGCCGGGGGGGGGGGGGGGAGCAGGAGTTGTCCGGCTGCCATGGGGGAGACCTGTCAAAGTGGGCCAGTCTGGATGAAGTCCAGGGACAAATATGTGTCCCAGTCCAGCCCTGCGCCCCACCATCAGAAGCTGAGTCCCCCACTCTGCCTTACATCACAGTGCTCCCCCTTTCCCTATGCTGCTGCTGGGAAGAAGCTGGATGCATTGCTTGAAAGCAGAAAGTAAGGGTCTGGAGGAGGACCAGAGGAGGGCTGGAGCTCTCCTGCAGCTACAGTAGAGGTGCAAGGGCCACATGAAATGGCCTGAAGGGCCGGATTCGGCCCGCGGGCCTTGTGTTTGACACCTGTGCCCTAGACTCTGAACTGTCCTTTCAGGACCACATCCAATCCCTGTCCAAATCTTGTTGCCTCAACCTCCGCAACATCTCTAGAATCCCCCCCTTTCAACCAATGAGACCACCAAGCTTCTAATTCACTCCCTGGTCATCTCTCGCCTCGAGTACTGCATCTCCCTCCTCATTGGATTACCTTTATGCAGGGCTTTTTTTCAGGGGGAACTCAGTTCCACCACCTTTGGCTCAGACCCTTTGGTGCCCGCTCACCACAATCACTTGTAAACACAGAAGTCTGGTTTCTGTGTTTACAAGTGACAGCTTTGTAACCCCCTGAACTCTGCACTCTGTATGTAATGCAATTCTGGTATTTAATGCCCCTTCAAGACCCTTCTACTGTTTATAAAATCTGAACGGGTCGTGGTGAGTTCCTGCACCTATTTTCTGAGTAAAAAAGCTCTGCCTTTATGTAGCACCCTGATGTTTAGGCGGGGTTGCTATTAAATGTATTTGCCAAGTGATAGCTGCCTTGGTCAATTGTTAGGTGGTCAATTAATTTTGCCCTAATTCTATGGACCTGACAGCAGGGGGTATTACTAGGGGTCAACCGATATATAGGCCGATATTTCGTTTTTTTAAAGAAATCGGCCGATTATTGTGTGAAAACAGGCCGATTGTGAGGGATCAGAAGCAGCCGTCTACTCTAAACGGCTATCATGACCGCTGTTTGCTGATTTTTTGTTTTTTACCCCAGTGGAGGAAGTCTGCCTCTGCGGCCGCCGATTGGCTGTTACTGGCCGCACTGCATTCTGGGGTTTGTAGTGTGGAGGCAGAGGCGGGGAGTGCAGCACGTCAGAGGACAAATGGAGCTCTTCTTGGCCAGGCGAGGGGACGGAACAGAGCCGAGCGCTCTGCTGGTGGGCACTGACATTATTAATGACATTATTGAGCTGTACTGTGGGCACTGAGGAGCTGTACTGGTGGGCACTGAGGAGGTGTACTGGTGGGCACTGAGGAGGTGTACTGGTGGGCACTGAGGAGCTGTACTGGTGGGCACTGACGAGGTGGGCACTGATGTAATGCACTGGTTGGCATTAGTGAGATGCACTGGTTGCCACTGGTGAGGTGGCACTGATGGACACTGATAGGCTGCACTGGTGGGCACTAATAAGGTGGCACTGGTGGGCACTGATAGGCTCCACTGGTGGGCACTGATAAGGTGGCACTGTCGGGTGCACTGGTGGGCACTAATGGACACTGATAGACTGCGCTGGTGGGCACTAATGGATACTGATAGGCTGCACCGGTGGGCACTGATGTGGCACTGACAGGCTGCACTAGTAGGCACTATTAGGCTGCACACCACCTCTCCACCCTAAACAATAACCTCCTCCCCACCTCTCCACTCTAGATTTGCTGAGATGAAGGAAAAAAAAAAAAAAACAGCCTACAAAAATAGGCTGCAAAAATCGGCAACATATATCAGCCATCGGCCGCCCGGATTTCTGAATATCGGCATCGGCCAGAGAAAAACCCATATCGGTCAACCTCTAAGTATTACACACAATCCATTGCCATTGACTCCTGCTGCTGTCAATCAAAGTCATCTAGCCAATCAGGAGAGAGAGAGGGCGGAGCCGGGCTGAATGGACACAGGAAGCTGTGATTTAGGTTGTGTGCCTTCAGAGTAAGCGGCTTGCTGTGGGGGTCACTCTATAGGAGGGAGGGGCCAGGAGCAGTGAAGAGGGACCTGAGAAGAGGAGGATCTGGGCTTCTCTGTGTAAAATCATTACACAGAGCAGGTAAGAGTATCATTTATCTTATTTATTACAGGTACAGTGAAACCTCGGATTGCAAATAACGCGGTTAACGAGCGTTTCGCAATACAAGCACTCTTCTTTAAACCCTGACTCGGTTTGTGAGTGTTGTCTCGCAAAACAAGCAGGTTTCAAGCCACAGCGGTGTGCACTACCACGTTTGGCCTGTGGGGGGCCTTTCTGAGGTTCTCCGGCGCCCCTCCCACCTCTGGCCACATGCGGTATTGCATGCCATTGATGTCAACGGGGAAACAATTATTTTAATTTTTAGTGACTTCTATGGGGAAAGTCGCTTTGATATGCGAGTTCTTTGGATTACGAGCTTCTCCTGGAACGGATTGTGTTAGTAATCCGAGGCTCCTCTGTACTTATGTAGTTCCTGGCTACTTTCATGGCAGGTGCTGCTTGAAATTTAGAGGGGATCAGAGAGTCAGTTGCTTCTGATCATGTTTATTTGGCAACATTTTTTTGAAAGCTCATGATTAGAGCCTTAGGCGTCCAAAATGGTAAACAGCGGACGCCATGCTGGCCGCTCGCTGTTCGCTCAGCGTTGTGTTAGGAAAGCGAATAAATCGATTTCCTGACACTGAATCTGCCTCTTAGCCAATCGGGTTCTTAGGTCAGTTACCTGTCACCTGATTGGCTGAAACAGGTGCTGTGATTGGACGCCTGATAGAGAGGACGGAAGAAGACATCAAGGAGCGTGCAAGACGCCACCATGACCCGCTAGTAGACAGGTACGTTTTGATGGGGCACAGTAGCAGCAATTGATGGGGCACAGTATCGGCAATTGATGGGGCAAACTAGCAACAATTGATGGGCACACTGGCAGCAATTGATGGGGCACAGTAGCTGCATTTGATGGCACATTGGCTGCAATGATGGGCACAGTGGCTGCGTTTGATAGCACAGTGGTGGCAATTGATGGGCACAGTGGCTGTGTTTGATGGGCACAGTGGCTGCGTTTGATGGGCACAGTGGCTGTGATTTATGGAACAGTGGCTGTCTTTGATGGGCATAGAGGCTGCATTTGATGGGCACAGTGGCTGCCTTTAATTGGCACAGTGGCTGCGTTTGATGGGCACAGTGGCTGCGTTTGATGGGCACAGTGGCTGTGTTTGATAGCACAGTGGTGGCAATTGATGGGCACAGTGGCTGTGTTTGATGAGCACAGTGGCTGCGTTTGATGGCATAGTGGCTGCATTTGATGGGCACAGTGGCTGCCTTTGATTGGCACAATGGCTGCGTTTGATGGACACAGTGGCTGCTTTTGATGGCACAGTGGCTGCTTTTGATGGCACAGTGGCTGTGTTTGATGGCACATTGGTGGCAACTGATGGGCACAGTAGCTGCATTTGATGGGCATAGCGGCTGTAACTGATGTTTTTTTTTTTCAGTTTGTTTGTGTCCCGCCCACAAATTTTAAGCACCAGCCGCCACAAGCGCTGTGATTTGACGCCTGATAGAGAGGACACCACCATGACCCACTGAGATACAGGTAAGTCTTTTGATGGGGTGCAGTAGCGGCAGTTGATGGGGCACACTAGCAGCAATTGATGGGCACAGTGTCAGTAATTGATAGATACAGTAGCTACATTTGATGGTACAGTGGCGGCAACTGATGGGTACAGTAGCTGCATTTGATGGCATAGTGGCTGCATTTGATGGCACATGGTGGAAATTGATGGGCACAGTAGTTACTTTGATGGGCACAGTGGCTGCATTCGATGGCACAGTGGCTGCCTTTGATGGGCACAGTGGCTGCGTTTGATGGCATAGTCGCTCCTGTTGATAGATACAGAGGCTGCGTTTGATGGGCACAGTGGCTGCGTCTGATGGGCACAGTGGCTGCGTCTGAAGGGCACAGAGGCTGCATTTGTTGGCACAGTGGCTGCGTTTGATGGGCACAGTGGTTGTGTTTTATGGGCACAGCGGCTGCATTTTATGGGCGTTTGATGGGCACAGTGGCTGTGATTTATGGAACAGTGGCTGTCTTTGATGGGCATAGAGGCTGCATTTGATGGGCACAGTGGCTGCCTTTAATTGGCACAGTGGCTGCGTTTGATGGGCACAGTGGCTGCGTTTGATGGGCACAGTGGCTGTGTTTGATAGCACAGTGGTGGCAATTGATGGGCACAGTGGCTGTGTTTGATGAGCACAGTGGCTGCGTTTGATGGCATAGTGGCTGCATTTGATGGGCACAGTGGCTGCCTTTGATTGGCACAATGGCTGCGTTTGATGGACACAGTGGCTGCTTTTGATGGCACAGTGGCTGCTTTTGATGGCACAGTGGCTGTGTTTGATGGCACATTGGTGGCAACTGATGGGCACAGTAGCTGCATTTGATGGGCATAGCGGCTGTAACTGATGTTTTTTTTTTTTCAGTTTGTTTGTGTCCCGCCCACAAATTTTAAGCACCAGCCGCCACAAGCGCTGTGATTTGACGCCTGATAGAGAGGACACCACCATGACCCACTGAGATACAGGTAAGTCTTTTGATGGGGTGCAGTAGCGGCAGTTGATGGGGCACACTAGCAGCAATTGATGGGCACAGTGTCAGTAATTGATAGATACAGTAGCTACATTTGATGGTACAGTGGCGGCAATTGATGGGTACAGTAGCTGCATTTGATGGCATAGTGGCTGCATTTGATGGCACATGGTGGAAATTGATGGGCACAGTAGTTACTTTGATGGGCACAGTGGCTGCATTCGATGGCACAGTGGCTGCCTTTGATGGGCACAGTGGCTGCGTTTGATGGCATAGTCGCTCCTGTTGATAGATACAGAGGCTGCGTTTGATGGGCACAGTGGCTGCGTCTGATGGGCACAGTGGCTGCGTCTGAAGGGCACAGAGGCTGCATTTGTTGGCACAGTGGCTGCGTTTGATGGGCACAGTGGTTGTGTTTTATGGGCACAGCGGCTGCATTTTATGGGCAGTGGCTGCATTTGCTGGCACAGTGGCTGCGTTTGATGGGCACAGTGGTTGAGTTTGATGGGCACAGTGGCTGCGCTTGATGGCACAGCGGCTGCCTTTGATAAATACAGAGGCTGCATTTGATGGCACAGTGGCTGCATTTGATGGGTACAGTGGTGGCATTTGATGGGCACAGAGGCTGCATTTGATGGCACAGCGGCTGCCTTTGATAAATACAGAGGCTGCATTTGATGGGCACAGTGGCTGCGTTTGATGGGCACAGTGGCTGGATTTGGGCACAGTGGTGGCATTTGATGGGCACAGTGGCTGCGGTGGATGGCACAGTGGTGGCAATTAATGGGCACAGTAGCTGCATTTTATGGGCACAGTGGCTGCAATTGATGTTTTTTTTTCAGTTTGCGCCCCCCAAAAAATGTTAAGCACCAGCCGCCACTATCCCCAATAGGCAAGTAGGTAATGCGATTTTAGTGATTGGGTTTACATTTTGCATACGTTGGTCTGAACTCTGGATCCATAACGGGAACAGCTGTCTTGTGCGGCCACAATGGGCACTTTCTTCTATAGTGTGAAAGGGATTTGGAATTCCATGTAAAGCCCCCGGGGCCACAGACAGCGTTCAGCACCCAGCTGTGTGACTCAATAGGCACCTCTCTCAGCCTCTCCCTGACTCACCTTTTATCTCTGCGGCCCACAGCTGTCCGCAGGTCGCAGACACGCCGCCAGCAACAAAGCTCCTCACAAAGGAGAAGGGAAGGTATTTTGCGGTTAAGAAATTCCCCCAACAGGTCCCAGAATTATCCGAAATATTAGCGGGAATTAATTCTCCCGTCCGAGACCTAAATGGTGGTAATTGCTGAAGGCCTCGTTAACAATGGAATGGGAATTTACGTGACGGGGGCCGGGGGGGGGGGGGGGGGGGGGGGGGTCGGATGCATTCTTTTTTCGTGCCGCAGAAGCAACGCGGTGACTTCATCCTTTGTATATCTTCTTATTGGCTGTGTTTAGGCTGGAAGCACATTTCATTCATTCTGTATGTTATGAAACGTTTTGTTCGCCTCGTACATAACACGGCGCATACCAACATTCCGCGTTTGATGTGAAAACATTCCGTGCACATTTCTGTAGCGTTAGAGGTGGGAAACGTGTGTGTGGTGGGCCATAGATGGACAGATTGTCCTCCAAAACACAGTTTTGTTTTGCTCATGTTCGTACGTCATTGAAATCGCTGCAGCGTTGTCACCCTGTAGAGTGGAGCCTTGGATTACGAGAATAATCTGTGCTTGTAATCCAAAGCACTCGCATATCAAAGCGAGCTTCCCCATAGAAGTCAATGGAAACAAAGATAATTCGTTCCACATTGACTTCTATGGCATGCAATACCGCATGTGGCCAGAGGTGAGGGGGGGGCGCCAGAGAGGCACTGAAATACTCGGAGCCCGTTCCTACCTTAAATCACATTGCTAATTGCATATTGTACTTGTTTGTAGCCTAAATACTGGAATTTGCACTTAAAACTGTACTTTTGTAACTGCCAGTGAAAACTTGGCTGTGCCAGTAAATTGTGGGTGTCGTGTCAGTAAATTTAAAGTAATTGTAAAGGTTCACTTATTTTTTTCTAAATAACAAACATATCATACTTGGCTCCACTGTTCAGTTTGTTTTGCACAGAGTGGCCCTGATCCTCCTCTTCTGGGGTCCCACAGCGGCTCTCACGACTCCTTCCCACAAGAGGTAACCCCCTCTGAGAAGCTCTCTTCTGAGGGGGTTACCTTGCAGGTGCGCTACTATGTCATACAATCAGCGTCCATAGCCGTCGATTGAATGACTCGGCCCCGCCCCCGTTGGCCATGTCATTGGATTTGATTGACAGCAGTGGGAGCCAATGGCTGCTCTGCTATCAATCTATCCAATAAAGAGCCGATCAGCCATGGGGAGAACAATGCGGGATCGCGCCCTCTGAAATTTCTGGGCTCAAGTAAGTAAAATGGGGGCTCAGGGGAGGGGCGGACGCTGCAAGGTGTTTTTTCACCCAAATGCATAGGATGCATTAAGGTGAAAAAACACAAGGCTTTATAACCCCTTTAAATCTGGGAGGTTGGCAACACCGCCTGTCAGTGGTCATAAAGTTATGGCTGGTCAATGTACCGTATATACTCGAGTATAAGCCGAATGTTTGTGCTGAAAATGCCCCCCTCGGCTTATACTCGAGTCACCTTTTTGCGACTGATGTCCCGGACCTTGGGGACCCGGTACCGGCCTGCCGTAGGTCCGCTGGACCCTAATCTTGGCACACATGTAGCTCCACCCTTCCTCTACAAGTGTACAAAGTTTGTTGTCCAGGATACCTACGACTGGGGATCACCGATTTTTCAAAGTTGGGCTCCCCTTTCATAGACTCTAATGTTAAACAGTAATTTCTCCGTTAACTTTGGGGACCTGACACTTGGCACACATGTAGCCCCAGTTCTCCACTATAAACGGCCGGGGAGCACCGATTTTTCAGCACCGATTTTTCAAAGCCGGGCACCCCTTCTATATACTCTCATGTTAAACGTAAGTCTAGTCATGGACACAGTGAGGCATGGGCACAGTGAGGAATGGACACAGTGAGGCATGGGCACAGTGAGGCATGGGCACAGTGAGGAATGGGCAAAGTGAGGGATGGGCAAAATGAGGTATGGGCACAGTGAGGCATGGGCACAGTGAGGAATGGGCACAGTGAGGCATGGGCACAGTGAGGCATGGGCACAGTGAGGAATGGGCACAGTGAGGCACGGGCAGAGTAAGGCATGGGCACAGTGAGGCATGGGCACAGTGAGGCATGGGCACAGTGAGGAATGGGCACAGTGAGGCATGGGCACAGTGAGGAATGGGCACAGTGAGGCACGGGCACAGTAAGGCATGGGCACAGTGAGGAATGGGCACAGTGAGGTATGGGCACAGTGAGGTATGGGCACAGTGAGGCATGTGCACAGTGAGGCATGTGCACAGTGAGGCATGGACACAGTGAGGCATGGACACAGTGAGAAATGGGCACAGTGAGGTATGGACACAGTGAGGAATGGACACAGTGAGAAATGGGCACAGTGAGGTATGGAAACAGTGAGGCATGGACACAGTGAGAAATGGGCACAGTGAGGTATGGACACAGTGAGGCATGCAGATGGACACCCCAGGCTTATACTCGAGTCAATACGTTTTTTTTTTGTCGTAAAATTAGGTGCCTCGGCTTATACTCGGGTCGGCTTATATTTGAGTATATACAGTATATAAAAAAAGACTGATGAGCAGAAAAAAGCGCTGATTGTGTGATTACTACCCAGGGTACCGGTGAGATTTTTTTTTTTTGCTCCTATTGCTTCCAATGAGTCAGGACTATTCTGGGCTTTTCCGACAGGACATATTCATTTGTCACGGATCTGGTTAATCCTGAAATGTTGCGGCTGATTAATTGCGTATTGCGATTCCTGGAAATATCCAAGACGTCGGGATCCAGCTCATCCCATTCTAATACATCTCCCAGATCGAGCTCCATATGTGGCCCGGCCTGCCCGCCAGGACCGGCGCGATCCGCATATTGTACGGGATGAGTAAGGAGGACGACGTTGCATAAGGCCAGAGAGTCAGAGATATATTTCACCCAGACTGTTTACAGCCAAATAGTTGTGCTCTTGATAACCGGCTGCAGTCACCCTATCCGGCTCATTCCATCGGCCATGAATGGAAACGTCTCGGGACCGTCTTCTAATCACAAATACGTCAACCGGTATTAATTACGGCGGATTAATGGAGTCTATGGTGAGCGCTCTCTGCGCTCGGTTGCTGCTGATGAAAGTTTGCAGTGTTGTTTTTTATTAGTTTTAATGATTGCAATTTGTTTGGAAGGACTGGATATACTCAGGGCCGTCTTAATAGCATCATGGGCCCCTGGGCAAAGTAATGCTCTGGGGCCCCTACAATGATGACAGTGCAGGTAAACAGACACCATGTAGGTAGGAGGCAGACTGCCCACCCCCCCCCCCCCCTCCTGTGTATCTATCACTCTCAGTGCCATCATGGGGCCCTCATTTTTGGGGCAGTGTAGGCTCAAGTACCAGCTGCTTTGGGCAAAGTGCAGGGGCCCCCCATGCAGCTGGGGCCCCTGGGCAGTGCCCAGGAGCAGGGCCACCATCAGGGGGTACAGGCATTACACCTGTAAGGAGCCTGGGATTCCCCGGGCCCCCACTTGGCAACCCCCTCTTTTTTTATTTATTTTTTATAACAAATATTTTTTTAAGATATTTTTATTTAATTTTTTTATTAAAAGTCAAATATATATATATTTTTTTAAGGGGTCTGGAGGTCCCCAGGGGCCGGGAGATCCCCAGGGCCCCAGATGACAACCCCCCTTTTTTATAAAAAAAAATATATTTTTTTTATTTATTTATTTTTTATATATATAACAAAATAAATGTAAAAAAAATATTTATAAAATGTAAAATGTTTTTTATATATATATATATATATATATATATATATATATATATATATTTTTTTTTATTATTATTACAATTATTTATTTTATTGTTATTAAAGGGTCAAGAGGTCCCCAGGGCCCCGGGTGACAACCCTCCTTTTTTATAAAATGTTTTTAATTTTTTTTTTATCATTTTTTTTCTTTTTCTTTCTTTTTTTATATAGATATATATTAATTTATTTTTTATTAAAGGGCCCAGAGGTCCCCAGGGCCCTGGAAGGCAACCCCCCCTTGTTTTTTTTTTTATAAATGTTTTTCTTTTTTTATATATATTTTTATTTCTTTTTTATTAAAGGGCCCAGAGGTTTCTTTTTATTAACGGGCCCAGAGGTCCCGGATGGAAACCCCCCTTTTTCTTGTAATTTATTTTTATAAAAAAAAATTAAAGGGCCCAGAGGTCCCCAGATTTCAACCACCCTTTAAAAAAAAAAATATATATATAAATATATCTCTTTTTTCTTTTTATTAAAGGGCCCAGAGGTCCCCAGAGCCCTGGGTGGCTACCCCCCCCCCCTTTTTTTTTATATAGTATTCTTTATTTATTTTTATTTCTTCTTTTTTTGTAAAGGCCCCCCCCCCCCCCGCTTCTCAATTTCAGGCGGCAGCACCCCCCCCCCCCCCCGGTTCTCTGCTCCAGGGGGCCCATGCCTGAAGCTGTGTAAAGGGGCCCCATAATTCCTAATTCCTCATTAAGACAGCCCTGGATATATTACATTGCACTCTACTTGGAATAATAAAGGGGTGACAATGATAAACTTCCCACCAACATTATAGAAACAAGACACTGTAAAGGGCCCCTGCTCAAATCAGTGTTTAGGGCCCATTCAGACTGTTGCGGCGTGTTAACGTTTTTTTTTTCATGCCTTCACGCAAATCGCTTTTTGGGGGTGACATGTTGCAGAGACTTTCATTTTGAAAAGCACCCCAACGCGCTAAGGCAAAGCGCAAGGCCCCTTACACACGGCCGCGAATCCCGTCCTGTCGGTTTTCCTGACGGGATTCCATGGCAAGCTTGCTGTGCATACAGACGGCCATTCAAAAGAACCGCCGTTCTTTCGAATTGCAAGAACGCGGTGACGTCATCGACTTTGGCTCGTCACATTCTATGCCGTCGCTGCCATCTTGCTACACCCCACACTAAACTTGTATGCTACCGCGCATGCGTCAAACTCTTATCGAGCATGCGCGGGTTTACCTGGGACAGGTAAGCATACAGACGACCGGTTTTCTCAGCAGGGTTCTCTGTTTTCCCATCTGGATTCCCAGCTGTTTTCCTGGCGGGAAAACTGCTAGGGAGCATACACACGGCTGGGATTCCCGGCCATATGCTCTCCTGGCAGTTTTCCGGTCATGTGTATGAAGCTAAAGGGGTTGTAAAGGAAAAAATGTTTCCCCCTAAATAGGATTTTTTTTTTTTTTCCTAAATGGCTTCCTTTCCCTTAGTGCAGTCCTCCTTCACTTACCTCATCCATTTTGCTTTTAAATGTCCTTATTTCTTCTGAGAAATCCTCACTTCCTGTTCTTCTGTCTGTAACTCCACACAGTAATGCGAGGCTTTCTCCCTGGTGTGGAGAAAGCCTCTTGAGGGGGGAGGGGGCGAGCAGGCAAGTCAGGACACTCTCTACTTTGCAGATAGCGAAAGGAGCTGTGTGTTAGTGAGCGTCCTGACACTCCTGCTCGCCCCCTCAAGAGGCTTTCTCCACGCCAGAGAGAAAGCCTCGCATTACTGTGTGGAGTTACAGACAGAAGAACAGGAAGTGAGGATTTCTCAGAAGAAATAAGGACATTTAAAAGCAAAATGGAAGGATGAGGTGAGTGAAGGAGGACTGCACTAAGGTAAAGGAAGATATTTAGGGGGATTTTTTTTCCCTTTACAACCCCTTTAAGGGTTGCAATGCATGCAAAATCACCACAGTGTGTTGTGGCAAAAATTTGGGGACATTTCCAGTGGTGTACTTTGGGGCAGTGTTCATTTCGTCGACTAAAACCTACTAAAACATTTTAGTCAACTAACTAAATACCATTTATAGTCGACTAAAATACGACCAAAACTAAAACAATTGAGACGACTAAAATATGACTAAAACAAAACTGGCGTTTTAGTCAAAAGACTAAAACTAAAACTAAATAAAAGTTCAACGTCAGCTGGCTTGTAGTGCAGGTTCATATCATAAATACCACATTCGATTTTTCACTCCAGCAGTATATAATGAGTTTGGAAATATTAACCACTTCATTCTCGGACCATTTAACTGGCCAAAGACCTGGCCACTTTTTGCGATTCGGCACTGCGTCAATTTAACTGACAATTGCGCGGTCGTGCGACGTGGCTCCCAAACAAAATTGACGTTCTTTTTATTCCCACAAATAGAGATTTCTTTTGGTGGTATTTGATCACCTCTGCGCTTTAAATTTATTTGCGCTATAAACAAAAATAGAGCGACAATTTTTTTTTTTTTTATATTTTTTAAGTTTTGCTATAATAAATATCCCCCCCAAAAAAAAAAAATATATATATATATAAAAAAAATGTCCTCAGTTTAGACCGATACGTATTCTTCTACATATTTTTGGTAAAAAAAAAAAATTGCAATAAGCGTTCATCGATTGGTTTGCGCAAAATTTAAAGCGTTTATAAAATAGAGGATAGTTTTATGGCATTTTTATTAATAATTTTTTTTTTTTTTACTAGTAATGGCGGCGATCAGCAATTTTTATCGTGACTGCGACATTATGGCAGACACTTTTGACGCTATTTTGGGACAATTGTCATTTTTACAGTGATCAGCGCCACAAAAATGCACTGATTACTGTAAAAATTACACTGGCAGTGACCTGAAAGATTGCGGCGATCACTGTAGTGCCCCTAACTACTAAAGTGATTGTCATCTTCCACTAGGGTGACCACATTTCCAAACTATCATTCTGGTAGTACCCTCCCTTCCCAAAAATCAGCTTGTGCTGCAACGAATCACAGCACAGTGATTGGACACAAGAGGCGGGATTTATGATTTCTTCAATCGTAAGCAGGGGGCGGAGATTTTGCTCCTCCAGGCATTCCCGGCCAGGACAAGTACTGTCAGTGAGTAAAGCGGTGATGTGGCGGCCTTTTTTGGGGGACATCAGATTGGCCCGGGGGGTGGCTGTGTCAGTTTCATTCCGGGATACTGTATTGTCCTGGAATGAAGGTGCCCGGGACAGACCTGCAAAATGCAGGACTGTCCTGGGCAATCCAGGACACGTGGTCACCCTACCTTCCACGGTCCATCATATATGAGACATACATGCTTACATCCATAGGCATCCGCACCAGAGGGCAAGGGGGGGCAATTGACCCCCCCCCCTGGAAAATCAAGAAGGTGTTGAAGAGTCTAGCCGCGGGTTGTCCTAGCGGTCTTGGCCCGGATGTCACACAGGCACAGTGAGCAGAGTGAAGCCAGTCCATCTGTGCTGAAGGGGGGGGATGTGCTGAATGGAGGCGTCTGTGTGGAATGGAGGGGTCTGTGCTGAAGGGGGGGTCCATCTGTGCTGAATGGAGGCGTCTGTGTAAAATGGGGGGGGGTCTGTGCTGAAGGGGGGTCCATCTGTGCTGAATGGAGGGGTCTGTGTAGAATGGGGGGGGTCTGTGCTAAAGGGGGGTCCATCTGTGCTGAATGGAGGGGTCTGTGCTGAAAGAGGGGTCCGTGCTGAAAGAGGGGTCTGTGCGTAATGGGGGGTCTGTGCAGAAGGAGGGTCCATCTGTGCTGAATGAAGGGGTCTGTGCAGAATGGGGGGGTCTGTGCTGAAGATGGATTCCATCTGTGCTGAATGGACAGGTCTGTGCTGAAGGGGGGGTCCATCTGTTTTGAAGGGGGGTCTGTACATTCTCTAGGCTATATTTATATGGTCATGGAGTGAAGCTGAATTATCTCAAGAGCTATTTCACAGTGCCAGCTGACCGCGTTATCGGTAAAGCACCACTAAAAAGCGGCGCTTTACCATCGTTTTAGCTGCACTATTCAGCCACTAGCGGGGCGCTTTTAACCCCCGTTAGCATTTTAAGAAAGGGTTAAATGCAACTGTGTATCACCGCTGCCGAAGCGCCCCCCCCCCCCCCCCCCCTGAAAAAATGTCAGCGGACGCCCATGCTTACATCGCTCCAAGCTGGACTAAAATAAATATGCAATACAGAGCATACCTGGAGTTCAGCTTTAAATGAACAATAGCGAGTAAAGACTAACCATGTATCATCACCGGCTGCATAACAACCCCCAGCGGCTCAGGTTTTGGGATGTGTCAGTCACTTTGCAGTCACCAGACTGCAGCTGAAGCTTTGCCCACTTCCTATGTCTCCTCCTCCTCCTCCTCCAACTAGAAGAATGCAAGAAGGCCAGTCTGCAAACTCAGAACTCCCAGCAACTCCACACAGCTGACACACACAGAGAGCCTCTGCGGCTGGGACATCCAACTCCACACAGCTGACACACACAGAGAGCCTCTGCGGCTGGGACATCCAACTCCACACAGCTGACACACACAGAGAGCCTCTGCGGCTGGGACATCCAACTCCACACAGCTGAGAGCGCAAAAAAGAGGACGCAAAACAATTCAGACTTCAAAACTTGAAGAAGTTTTGGAAAGTTTTAAATTTATTAATTTTTCCAACACCCAGAAAGAAGCTCAGCAGCTCTTGGACCATCCGCCAACTTTGCAGGAAGAAGGACATTACATCTTTATTGCATATTTATTATTATTATTTTAAGTTATTGAACTATTTATTTCCACAATATGCCTTTTTTGGAAAAACAGTCTTGACCGGCTTGGACAATCGTTTGCGTAAAAAGGCTGTACTATCCTACAGACCGACGGCGACGCCATGACAGGTGTAACATGCATCAGGGGAGACGGCTCCTGTGCCACGGCCATGTTGTCCAGCAAGGCGGCCAAGGGACATTTGGGTCAGAGAAGAGAGGAGGAGAGGTCCCCGGCATGGGACAGGGCCGACCCTTGCAGGACCCCGGATCCGGGGCCGGTCGGCGGTTCGGTGCCGGTGAGGAAACACCACCACACGCACAGCATCAAACACCGCTTTCAGCTTTTGGAGACTTTGGGCAGAGGCACCTACGGCAAAGTGAAGAAAGCCATAGACAAGAGTACAGGGATGCTGGTAAGTGAATGAGTTCTTCTCGTGTATTGTCACCGTCTGGAGAAATAATGGTATCCAATGAGAGGGCACACATGGGCACTTTTCCCAAAGCAGCTGGTCCTTGAGCCCACGCTGCCCCAAAATTGGGGACCCCATGATGGCGCTGAGAGAGATAGATGCACTGGGGAGGAAGTCTGCCTCCTACCTACTTAATGTCTGTTTACCTGCACTGTCATTATTGTAGGGGGCCCAGAGCATTACTTTGCCCAGGGGCCCATGATGCTATTAAGACGGCCCTGCCGGGGGGGGGATGCTGCTAATGGTAAGCCAGCAAATTGGATGCGGAGAAATTCTGCAGGATGATGGCGCGGTACATCACCCAATCCGCTTAAAGGGGTTGTAAAGGTTTTTTTTTTTTCTAAATAGGTTCCTTTAACCACTTCAGCCCCGGACCATATTGCTGGTCAAAGACCAGAGCACTTTTTGCGATTCGGCACTGCGTCGCTTTAACTGACAATTGCGCGGTCGTGCGACGTGGCTCCCAATCAAAATTGGCGTCCTTTTTTTCCCACAAATAGAGCTTTCTTTTGGTGATATTTGATCACCTCTGCGGTTTTTAGTTTTTGCGCTATAAACAAAAATAAAGTGATAATTTAGGGAAAAAAATACGCAATAAGCGTTCATTGATTGGTTTGCGCAAAAGTTATAGCGTTTACAAATTAGGGGATAGTTTTATGGCATTTTTATTAATATAATTCTTTTTTACTAGTAATGGCGGAGATCAGCGATTTTTTTTTTTCAGTACTGCGACATTATGGCGGACACTTTGGACACTTTTGACACATTTTTGGGACCATTGGCATTTTTATAGCGATCAGTGCTATACAAATGCATTGATTACTAAAAAAATGCCACTGGCAGGGAAGGGGTAAACACTAGGGGGCGGGGAAGGGGTTAAGTGTGTTCCCACGGTGTGTTCTAACTGAAGGGGGGGGGTTGGACTGACTAGGGGAAATGACTGACTAGGGGAAAAGACAATCAGGCATTTCTCCCCCTAAGGCCGCGTACACACGATCAGACCGGTCCGATGAAACTGGCCTGAAGACCAGTTTCATCGGGCCAAATTGATGGTGTGTACGGCCCATCGGACCGTTGTCCATCGGACAACTATACAGAATCAAGTCGACGCATGCTTGGAAGCATTGAACTTCATTTTATTCAGCACGTCGTTGTGTTTTGGACTGATGGTGTGTACGCACATCAGACCACTTCAGCGTGGTCCGATGAAAACGGTCCGTCGGACCAGTCTCATCGGACCGGTCTGATCGTGTGTACGTGGCCTCACAGGACCGGGAGCTGTGTGTTTACACACACAGCTCCCGGTTCTCGTTCTGTAACGAGCGATCGTGGGTGCCCGGCGGCGATCGCGCCTTCCGGGCACGTGCGCGGGAATTAGGGGCGAGCGGGGAGTGAGCGCGTGCACCTATTGGCTGCTCGGCGACATGACGTATAGCTACGTGATCTCGCCCAGCAGAGCCGACCTGCCGCCGTAGAACAGTAATACCATACCTCCCAACTTTTCAACTTCAGAATGAGGGACAAATGGGACAAATGAGCATACCTTGCAACGTTGTTGAGCGGGGGGGGGGGGGGTGGGGGTGCCACATATTGATCGCTGTTGTTGAGGGGGGGTTTACCTACGAATCGCGGGACCGCAGGATTTACCTCGAATCGCGGGGGGGGGGGGGGGCGGAATCGCGGGACTTTTGCCGCGATCGCGGGAACTGGACGGTTGGGAGGTATGGTAATACGGCGGCTGGTCAGCAAGCAGTTAAGCTAGTGCATTGTTTGTTCACTTACATTTTCCTTCGATTTCCCTTCTAAATATTTTTTTTCTGTGTCTGAATTTCTCACTTCCTGTTCCTCCTCAGTAAGCTTTCCACCATCATCCGAGCTGTTATGGCTGGGGGTTAGTCAGTGTGCTCGATTCAGTGGACAGTGTCAGTAGTTTTGTTTTTTATACATTTTTTTCATTTTTTTTTAGGGGCCCTGTTAGGGGGCTTTGGTGAAATATCAGGGGTCTAAACAGGGATAATCGGTGCCAAACAGGGTGATTAGGGTGTGCCCAGGCACATCTGGCACACCCTGTGCGCACATGTATGGGCCTTACACAAAGCTAAAAAAATCATTGATGTCGTGCATGGTTCTACCAAATGGTATTGGTCCTGGAACTATGCAGGCGCCATCAAATAGAAGGACAATTAGCCACAGCTCAAGGGACCCCCTTGGAAAGTCTGGAGGAACCCTAGAGGTGCTGGGAACCTTGGCTGTGTTTATATTGTAACGTTATATAGAGATAGTCTGAGCAGGAACATAATAGTGAATAGTGCATGCTCCAATGATCTTGGTGACGGATTCCTGGTTGGGCAGAGGCCATGCCAGGTTCAAATATTTGCAGAGACCTATTTTCAAAAAAAAACTGAAACTTTCACTGTAAATCGGGGACCGACCTTCAAAGTACCGCACACATGTAGGCTAATGCTCTGTTGTTTCGGTAATCCTAAAATAAATGCAGTTGGGCAACATAGTCTGTGCAGCTGCAGGGAGTCTTGTGACTCAGCTGTCAAGTCGTGGGGCCGCGGATCCAGACACCCGCTCTGTGTCATCGCAGCAGGAACAAAAGTGATCGGTGACTGTATTGATCCTTGTCACCGAAGCCCCCGGGGGCCCAAATGTCTCTCGCAGTCTTGCTTTTATTAACTCAGAGGTTTGGCCAGAACGGAGGAGTTGTCACAACTTGTCACACATGTTTCAAATGCCTGATGTCTGCTACTATTTATTTCTTTATTTCAGATACTTATATGGTGCCGCCAATGTATGCAGCACTTTACATAAAGTATACATCGGTCCCTACTATAAACATACATGTGCACAGGGCTGATCCTAGGCAGGGTGCAGGGGGTGCTCTGCACCCAGGCGCTGCAGAGGTGGGGGGCGCCGAAGCTCCAGAGTGCTCCCCTCCCTCCTCCTTGTGTGTGTCCAGAGGCGGAGCGCATGTAGCGGGTGCTGTGGGTCCCCATCCTGCTTGCTCTCTCCGCTGGCAACTGACATGAGTGCATACCTCTCAGAGCCTAGTACCGACACACGTTCTGGTACTAGGCTCCACTATTTATTCTCTCTGGTGCGCGTTGAGCAGTCTCTGACCATCTTTTGTAGTTTGTCTGCAGTCTCTGACCATCTCCTGTACTATGTCTGCAGTCTCTGACCATCTCCTGTACTATGTCTGCAGTCTCTGACCATCTCCTGTATTATGTCTGCAGTCTCTGACCATCTCCTGTACTATGTCTGCAGTCTCTGGCCATCTTTTATAGTTTGTCTGCAGTCTCTGACCAATCTCCTGTACTATGTCTGCAGTCCCTGACCATCTTTTATAGTTTGTCTGCAGTCTCTGACCATCTCCTGTACTATGTCTGCAGTCTCTGACCATCTTTTATAGTTTGTCTGCAGTCTTTGACCATCTCCTGTACTATGTCTGCAGTCTCTGACCAATCTCCTGTACTATGTCTGCAGTCTCTGACCATCTTTTATAGTTTGTCTGCTGTCTCTGACCATCTCCTGTACTATGTCTGCAGTCTCTGACCAATCTCCTGTACTATGTCTGCAGTCTCTGACAAATCTCCTGTACTATGTCTGCAGTCTCTGACCATCTTTTATAGTTTGTCTGCAGTCTCTGACCATCTCCTGTACTATGTCTGCAGTCTCTGACCAATCTCCTGTACTATGTCTGCAGTCTCTGACCATCTTTTATAGTTTGTCTGCAGTCTCTGACCATCTCCTGTACTATGTCTGCAGTCTCTGACCAATCTCCTGTACTATGTCTGCAGTCTCTGACCATCTCCTGTACTATGTCTGCAGTCTCTGACCATCTTTTATAGTTTGTCTGCAGTCTCTGACCATCTCCTGTACTATGCCTGCAGTCTCTGACCAATCTCCTGTACTATGTCTGCAGTCTCTGACCATCTTTTATAGTTTGTCTGCCATCTCTGACCATCTCCTGTACTATGTCTGCAGTCTCTGACCAATCTCCTGTACTATGTCTGCAGTCTCTGACCAATCTCCTGTACTATGTCTGCAGTCTCTGACCAATCTCCTGTACTATGTCTGCAGTCTCTGACCATCTCCTGTACTATGTCTGCAGTCTCTGACCATCTTTTGTATTATGTCTGCAGTCTCTGACCATCTCTTGTACTATGTCTGCAGTCTCTGACCATCTTCTGTATCATGTCTGCAGTATGTCTGGGGGCTCTTTCTTTATTTTTTTGGGGGGCTCTTTCTAACAGACTCTCTAACAGAAGCCCTCTCTGTGTGCATTAGAGAGACCCCCTTCCAGGCCCCATTAGTGTACTCATTTTCTTTATCGTTAAAAGATCATGGGAGGATCCCAGGTTAATCAAGACTTCTTAGGGGAGCATTTCTGTGTTTTTTGAGTCGTAGCCATAGTAACATTTGTAAAGGGGAATAGTTAGTGAGATGACCACGCCCATGTGGGGGACCCGGGCACCAGGAACAGGGAAAGGAGGGGTGGTGGGGGTGGCATATATTAGTACGGATCCCCTATATTTTCCTCCTGTGGCAGCTGTTGACAAAAGTAAGAGGAGGAGAAGCCTACTTTCAGCTGCTGCAGGAGGAAAATACAGATCGGTTCCACTAAATTCCACCCCCTGCCGCCTCTCCTGTCCAGGTTCTGAGTGTCGGCAAGGAAGGATTGTGTTTTACCTGTCACCTGCCCACCATTGACAGGTTGCCAACCCCAGGATTAGGGTGTGCCCCGGCATACCTGGCACACCCCCTGCGCACGCCTATGTAAAGCAGCATCTGCAGGAGGGGGACAGACTTTGTCACAAGTATAATGCAATATTTGGAGTTTGATTATATTCTGCAACGGTTTGCCGTTCAATGTACAGTAGACAGATGTGGGTGATATAGAAATTACCCAAACAAAAAGCATATTGTTTGCCACAGGGCAACTTTAGCAGGGCTAACCCTTCCTATAGGGTTCATTGTTCCTACAAGCATCACATTGTCTATTTATATGGTTGCATTGGATGGAAGTGGATATTGGTCCATAGATCTTGACCTAATGACTTGAGTTGAGTGGTGATGTATAGTCTTCAGTGCCCGAATGGCTTGAAGCTCAAGCTCCATCCTCATCCCTAATGCTTGATGCTCGTTCCTTTGAAGGAAAGCTCCGACCAAGCTGAATCGCCTGTAGACTTTATGCAACTCTTGGGGACTTTTAGATCACGTTCCTCCAAGGTTACCCCAAAATATTAGTCCATAGTCCTTTACCTGTTGACTTGAGTTCAGAGGTGATGTATAGTTCTCAATGTCCCAATGGTTTGAAGCTCAAGCTCCATCCTCATCCCTAACGCTTGATGCTTTTAAATAGGCTCGTTCCTTTGAAGGAAAGCTGAAACCAAGCTGAATTGCCTGCAGACTTTATGCATCTCCTGAGGACTTTTAGGTCACGTTCCTCCAAGGCTACCCCAAAATATGAATCCATAGGTCTTGACCAATTGACTTGAGGTCAGGGGTAATGTATAATTCTCAATGTCCCAATGGCTTGAAGCTCAAGCTCCATCCTCATCCTTGATGCTTTTAAATAGGCTTGTTCCTTTGAAGGAAAGATCTGACCAAGCCGAATCGCCTGCAGACTTTATGCATCTCCTGGGAACTTTTAGGTCACGTTCCTCCAAGGTTACCCCAAAATATTAGTTCATAGTCCTTTACCTGTTGACTTGAGTTGAGTGGTGATGTATAGTTCTCAATGTCCCAATGGCTTGAAGCTCAAGCTCCATCCTCATCCCTAACGCTTGATGCTTTTAAATAGACAGTATTTGTACTGTCTATCCTCAAGTTGTAAAGTGCTGTGTAAACCTTTGCTGCAAATCACTGCTCTTTGTTACTGTGCAAGGGTCCGAATGTCCCAGCATGCCTTGCCAACCAGTGCTGAGACCATGGAGTTTTTTCATAGAGAACAGGTTCAGGTACTTCAACCCTCCCACAAGTCAACTCTTGTCTCCGCCCCCTACTAACCTCCGAGCGCCATCTTTTGTCTCCACCCCCTTACCCACCCCCCAGTACCACTCCTTTTAGAGAATACAGTACAGAGTATCCTTTTGTGGAGCTAGGAAATTTATATGGAGTTTGATAATAACAAGAAAGGCAGTAGTAGACCCCCCAGCAAGAGTAGAGCCCCCAGCAATAGTAGATACCCCCCAGCATGCATAAAGCCCCCAGAAATAGTAGATACCCCCCAGCAAGAGTAGCGCCCCCCGCAATAGTAGATACCCCCAGCAAGAGTAGACCCCCCAGAAACAATAGTCCCTTTCCAGCAATAGTAGATCGCCCATAGATAGAAACCCCCCAGCAATAGTAGACCGACCAGAAACAATAGTCCCTTCTGGCACCATTAGATCCTCCTAACCAACAATAGACTACCCATGGGAAACACTAGATCATCTTTAAAAACAATAGACACACCCCCTGCAACAATAGACCCCTTCCAGCAACACTAGAACACCCTCAGCAACAATAGACCCCCCTCAGCACCATTAGATCCTCCTAAGCACCAATGGACTCCCCCCACGCAGCAACACCAGATCCTGCCCAGCCACAATACACCCCTTCAGCAACAATAGATCCCCCAGCACCCCTTGTTATTACATACATTTATTGCTGGAGGTGCCAGAACTGCGTTCCTACTGAAGAAAAAACCCCAGCTGGTGCATATAGTTCAGCCTGCCTTAGCTGGCCCTTTTAAAACCCATTGAAAAGTTTTAAAGCCCCCCAAGCCTTATAGAGAATACAGAACAGGGACAATCTCTGCGGAATCCGCTTCCCTGCAGACCTCTGTAGAAATTACAAGGTTCAATGATTACAAGCTGAAAAAATCTCCAGAAAAAAAAAAGGGGGGGGGGGAATGCGATGAGAATGAGAACCATCCAATGCGTAGCCGGCTCGGGACCCTGCCAAATAAAATAAACTGTTTGGCTCAGATGTAAATGATGAGACGAGTGATATTCTTTCATTGCCATGCCTTAAAAATAGCTCCATTCCCCCGAGTCGCAGGCCACAGCAGCTGTTTCGTATGTAGAGAGGCCGACTGGAGAGAGAATTCTGTCAACAGAGAAGGTGGTGAACATGTTCAGCATACGCGATGGAGGTAGAGGGAAGCGGGCCTGGCATCGGCCATGGCTGTCACCCCGGCAACGTCCAAACGCTAGTTAGGCATGGTCCCAGAAAGCAGGACCCGCCTGATTTATCTCTCCACAATTGCTTATCCCAACATGCCAAACATAATGGCAGACTATTAATGGACCCTGCGTGCCACCCCTGTTTATAATTCCAAACAAGGCACCTTCTCTTCCACCAGACCGGGAGGCCTGACAGCAGATTTAATAGAACCTTCCAGTCAATAAAAAAAAAATGCATTTAAAGGAAATTTTTGCTGAAATATACATAAAGGTTAAAGGGGTTGTAAAGGTTTGTTTTTTATTTTCTAAATTGGTTCCTTTAAGCTAGTGCATTGTTGGTTCACTTACCTTTTCCTTCCATTTCCCTTCTAAATGTTTTTTTTTCTCTGTGTCTGAATTCCTCACTTCCTGTTCCTCCTCAGTAAGCTTGCCGCCATCACCCCAGCCGTTCTGGCTGGGGGTTAGTCAGCGTGCTCGATCCCCTCCCTTGGGACTACATCCCAGCGCGGAGATATGTGAACCGTCTCCATAGAGAGCCATTCACATTCTCCTTCTATTGTGAATTGGATGCGGTGATTCCGCAAGGGTCGATTTACAAGCACATTTTCTTTAACCACCTGAGGCAGGGGTGCCCAACCTTTTGAAGAGCGAGGGCCACTTAAGCAACTTGGTAACCAGTCGTGGGCCACAATGAGTAGAGCGGGTGGATGACAGGTCACGCCTACTCTATAGGCCCTCCGATCCGCCCACATGGAAGGGGACGAATTCCCTTCTGTTTTTTGGATTGGAGGTAGGCGGGCGTAAATGGACATCTGTCGCTCTATAGAGGTGAATTGAGGGTCCCATTTAGTCAGGCTGATTGTGTGAAAAGGGCCTAAGACTGCTTTCACACTGATGTGCTTCGGTTTACCCACACCACGGGTGCAGCGTAGTGCACCTGCGTCTATCCTGCGAGTTAGCTGAACTTTGCCTTAGACTCTGCCTGTGGCAAAAGCCGGCGGTGTAGAGGAAGCATTGGCTAATGGGGCTCTGTTTTTCTTCCTCTACCACCAGCTTCATTCACAACACTGATGCTGTGGTATGGCGGGTCGGCAACCTGCAATCTGGGCTTGCCAACCCACCATTCCAAAGCAGGAGGTCGCGGGCCACATCAGATGGCTCTGCGGGCCACATGTGGCCCCCGGGCCACTGGTTGGCCACCCCTGACCTAAGGTCTGCCACGAGTTATGCGGAGGTCTGCCACGAGTTATCGCGGGATTTAGAAAGAAGCAAGTTCT
Source organism: Rana kukunoris (assembly GCA_029574335.1). Classification (NCBI taxonomy): domain Eukaryota; kingdom Metazoa; phylum Chordata; class Amphibia; order Anura; family Ranidae; genus Rana; species Rana kukunoris. The sequence goes on along the minus strand of CM056055.1, from coordinate 15,779,191 downwards.
TTCTAAATCCCGCGATGACTCACGGCAGACCTCCGCAATGTCTCCTGGGAACAATGACAAAAGCTCCGGGGACATTGCGGCATCGAGGAAGTGACGAAATACCCGCACACTACCCGATGAATCCATATACAGGAAGCGGCCAGTAACATAAAGGATTACTAAGGTTCAGTGGGTCGGAAAAAAAAACAAAAAAAAAAACATGCGGTTTAGTAATTATGCATATGAGCTTATCATTTTTTTATTTTTTATGGTGGATCTTGGGTGGGAGTTCCCACACTTTTTTCCCCAGGACTTGACCCCTGGTCTAGTAGTGTATATAGAATATATATATATATATATATATAAGAATGGCATGGTCACCCATGTTCAGTAACATCTCACAGCCTTGGAAGAAAGTACCAACTCTCTGCTAGTCATTACTGAATCTCAGGTTCACTGTAAGTACGTCTCCTCCCAAGGAGTCTATTTAACATCTGACCATTTAAGCTGTCATTAGTGGCTGCACATTGCATAGTTGGGTCTGCTAATGACAAGTGACAGGAACACTGCCATGCGGGAAGCTTAGCCTCTAGACTCAGGAACCGCTGGAACTCATAAAAATGTACCCAGTGCACATCCATTCGTAGAGCGACATGCCCCTTCGAATAACAAAGGTCACATTTATTCAATCAAGTCTACTTCAATTAGCTTCAGAAACAGGAAACCCAACCCGGATGTGGTGGGTCAGGGTGACATCTTTGAGTTTACCCTTCTGTTAGATTTTGTATTGTCTACGCTTGGTTTTTACTTTCTTGTTGTACAGGAAATTCATTTTTCACTCTCACATGCACACGCTCTAAAGGCTCGATTCACTTTGGTTGATGCCACACCGGCAATTCTGTCCTTGGTAACCCTTTGCAGAATCACCAAAGTACAACTGCACTTATAGTCGAGTAACAGAAATTAGACAAAATGTACCCTTGCGGCCCCCTCTTCTTTACTGTAAAGCCTTGTACACGCGATCAGTCCATCCGATGAGAACGGTCGTGCTGAAAAAAATGAAGTTCGATGCTTCCAAGCATGCGTCGACTTGATTCTGAGCATGCATGGATTTTTAACCGATGGTCGTGCCTACTAACTATCGGTTTTGACCTATCGTTAGGTATCCATCGGTTAAATTTTAAAGCAAGTTGGCTTTTTTTTAACCTAACCTAAGGTTAAATAACCTATGAGGCCCATACACAATCGGTTTTGACCGATGAAAACGGTCCATCAGACCGTTGTCCTCTGGCTATCCTATCGTGTGTACGAGGCCTAAGGCGGCGTACACACCTACGAGAACCTCGACGGGCAGAACACATCGTTCCGCCCGTCGAGGTTCTCTGCCGGCCGTCGAAATCGGCGACCCGCCCGTCGGGAATGGCAACCAGCCATTCATCCAGGCGGGCCGTCGAGCAAATAGAGAACATGCTCTCTATTTCTGCTCGACGGCATTCCCGACGGGATGCTCGCCGAGAGCGTACACACGGCCGAGGTCCTCGCTGGAATGCAGCTTCCAGCGAGGTTCTCGCTGGTTTCTAGCGAGAACCTCGGTCGTGTGTACGAGGCCTAAGTGTTAAATGCTTGTTTAGTGTAGGGTTGCAAGGATAAGATGTAATACCCCAATCCTGGCTAGTAAAATCTAAACCCTTCTCCACATTTTTCCAAAACCAAAGAATAACATTTTGACTGGAGTTGGGCTTTAATACTGCCCATATATGGGCCCATATTTATCATAACTGAATCATTTTAAACAGGGAACAAGAAAATGCAAGCTAAAGATTCCCACAGCCCTCAACATAAAGCGCTGGTCTAAATTTAGAAGTCTTATTTCATGAAATAGTCAGCACCAAAATACTCAAATATGCGCAATATAAAGATAAAGAGGCGGCATTGCTAAATTTGGGTTGTTGGAAAACAATTCCTGTTGGACATGCCAAAAAACGAATGTGTCAGACTTTGTTCAGCTACAGTCAGTGTGCTGCTGACTCTCCTCGGCGTGTCCGGGAGCCGTGCCCACATGTGGGACTGCTGAGGCATCATTTGAAACCGGATTGCATCAAGGAAGACAGAAGTTGGGTAATGGGGACATCAAGGCTGAGCTATAGGAAATAGAACACAGGAATGCCGCATACACACGATCGGACATTCCGACAACCAAAGCTATTTTTTTTTTTAGACGAAATGTTGGCTCAAACTTATCTGGCATACACACGGTCACACAAATGTTGTTGGAAATTCCGTACGTGAAGAACGCAGTCACGTACAACACTACAAAGAGCCGAGAAAAATTAAGTTGATTAAAATTGATTCTGAGCATGCGTAGGATTTTTGTGCGTCGGAATTGCACACAGACGATCGGAATTTCCAACAAGAACTATGTGTTGTCGGAAAAATTGAGAACCACCTCTCAAACATTTGTTGTCGGAAATTCCGACAGCAAATGTCCGATGGAGGCTACACACGGTCGAAATATCTGACCAAAAGCTCACATTGAAAATTTGTTGACGGAAATTACGACCGTGTGTACGTGGCAGAAGAGTTGTTGCTCAAGGCAGCCAATCAGATTCCATGATTTATAGAGGATATACACACAACATGATGTGCAGATCTCAAACAGACCATGGTACAGTGAATATTTTGTGGATTTGCCCGTCATTTTCAGGAAATTCAACCAACGGTCCGTTCCATACAACATGGAGAGATTTTAAAAACAAACAAAATTAACCCATCACATTTAAGACTGGACTGTAGAAAAGGAGTTGCAAAAAGTCAGGACAAGGAGACTTTAAATATGCCAGGAAAGCTTAGTAAAGACCCCCAAAAGAAGAAAAAAACGAACAAAAAGAAATGTATATATATATATATATTTTATTAAAAAATTGCTCCGTAAGTCCAGGTGTCCATAAAAACAAAACAAAAAACAAAAACAAAAAACAAATATTTTATGATGGACAATACATAGGCGTATGCCCTGACAAAGTCTACGTGTTTCGATAGACTGCTTCCTCAGGACTAGAACGTGCCATACATACCTTCAGATCCAAATATATATACTCCATCTCAGGACAGATTTGCCAATGGATATATGACCATATAAATTTAGCCAGACTGTAGAAAAGTACCATATCCCCAGTCATGGCATGACCCCAGCGTGAAACGGCACAGTGTGCCCTTTCTATAGTGCAAATGCGCCGAATACATCGGCGCATGCGCAGAAGACGCCATCGTTCATTGGACATTGTAAATATCTCCTAAACCGTGTAGGTTTAGGAGACATTTCCAGAACCTACAGGTAAGACTTAGGCCGTGTACACACGATAGGTTAACCAGAGGACAACGGTCTGATGGATCGTTTTCATCGGTAAAAACTGATTGTGTGTAGGCCCCATCGGTTATTTAACCTTTGGTTAAAAAAAAGCCAACTTGCCTTAAAATTTAACCGATGGACGCCTAACCGATAGGTCAAAACCGATCATTAGTAGGCACGACCATCGGTTAAAAATCCACGCATGCTCAGAATCAAGTCGACGCATGCTTGGAAGCATTGAACTTCATTTTTTTCAGCACGTCGTTGTGTTTTACATCACCGCGTTCTGATACGATTGTTTTTTTAACTGATGGTGTGTAGGCACATCAGACATCAGTCAGCTTCATCGGTTAACCTATGACAACGGTCCTTCAGACCGCTCTTATCGGATGGACTGATCGTGTGTACAATGCTTTAATCTAGGCTTACCTGTAGGTGAAAGTGATCTGTAAGGTGCCGTATCGCAAAAATGGCCTGGTCATGAAGGGAAGGGGGGTAAATCATTCGGAAATTAAAAGGTTAATAAATCAGTCTTTTAACCCCCAGTTTATCGCAACCAGACCTTCCCTTTATTTAATCCAATGCAGATTAGAAAGCTTTAGCTTGGAGAAAGCATTGTTTACTATCAGACACTTTGGTAAATGCGGGAGGTCTTTTTTTTTTTTTTTTTATCACAAAAATCCTCATTATCTTTACATTCCCACCTCCATATTCCCTTCTTATTGTAGACCACAATGTGCTAGGAGGTATTTTAATGACTCCAGACATACCCAACATTCCAGAAGAATTCCCAGTGTAGTAGACATGAAGAATTTTATATATAAAGAAATATTGGAGCCTGAGATTCCTCTGGGGATTGAAAAGAAAACTTTCCTTACTTCCACGGGGGTGAATGAAATGTTCTTTGCAGCTGTGCAGTTCATAAGATTCATGGAATGATCTGTATCAGGAACACAGGGAAGGAAGTGTACTTCATATTACCACCGGTTAAACATATAGGGTGGGCCGCAGGCTTACAGGCAAAGCTAACAGGTCCTTGTGACCTCAAACCAACTGAATAAGCAGATAAGTTGGTGTTATATGAGTCTATGACACATCCTCTTAATTATGGGAAAGCGTTATGGTTGGCACAAGAGATTAGGAAATAAGGAACTGTTCCACCTAATGATCAAAAGGTCAGATCTGGTCCATCATGATCAACTCCTAGCCACCACCTATGGGAAGCACCTCATCACCATGTAGGCATGTCCCCATATCTACTGTACATCTCCCAGTGTCAAAGGGACAGTGAAAACCGGCGGTTGATCTGGTCCATCTGATCTGGTCCATCATGACCCACTCCTAGCCAGTGCCACCACCTATGGGAAGCACCTCATCACCATGTAGGCATGTCCCCATATTTACTGTACATCTCCCAGTGTCAAAGGGACAGTGAAAACCGGTGGTTTATCTGGTCCATCATGGTCAACTCCTAGCCACCACTTATGGGAAGCACCCCATCACCAGTCTTGTAAAATTCTCGAAGGAAGGCCAGTACCTACTGAAGTAGGCATGCCCCCATATCTACTGTACATCTCCCAAAAGCCCTTTCTTTACACACAATGGGTCCTATAAATTTATGCTCGGTTGTTATATAGAGGAATTTGAAGTGTGTTATCATGGCGTATTGCGTTTCACATAAACTGTTATGTTACAATGCATAAATGTTTATTAGCTGCACAAACAATGATCCTTACCGCCATCCTCTCCATTGTGCCAAATAGGGACAAACAATTTTTTTTGTAATTGTAATTTTTATTGAAATTTTTCCAAAAACATGAAAAGGTGAACATAATACAGAAAAGTATCATCATCTCATATAGCAGACAAGCGTGAAGGATGTCGAAATCATGAGAGAGAAAAAAAAAAAGAAACAAAAAAAAGAAAATCAAGGGGGAGGGTACACCATGGATCTAGACGTAGCATATATGAAGAAATAGTATACAATAATAAGGTTATGCAGGCCAATCATCTTAACATGCAGGAACTGGTTGCCTAAGAGACCTTATTAATAGTTCAGGAAAGCGATTCAGGATTGAATGAGGAGTTGTCCCAAGGATCCCATATCTTTGAGAATTGAGGCAAAGAATCGTGAATCACTGCTGTCAAATGTTCCATTCTACGTATCTGTGCTATAGCCAAGATCAATTGGGATTGTGTAGGGGGGTTGGGGGACAACCAATGGGTAGGTATTGCTCTCTTGGCAGCTAAGAGAATATATGTCATCAATTTTTTGCCATGTTTAGGTATTCCAGTAACTGGGAGACCTAACAAGTACTGGGCTGGGTCTTTTGGAATGTCTATTGCTAACACAGACTGGAGCACTGATTGGACCGAGGACCAAAATGGCAAAATTAAAGAACATTCCCAGAAAATGTGGTAGTGCGTTCCTATATCCCGTAAGCACCTCCAGCATGTCTGGGGCACAGAGGGATCATATTTATGGATAACCTCTGGGGTCCTATACCAGAACATGAGGACCTTATAAGCTGTCTCTCTCTGCTCCACGCATCGGGAAGCTTTTGATATGGAGGTCCAAATCTCCCGCCATTGAGGGAGGGATAAAGGGGTCGGAAGCACCTTGGCCCATTTCCGCATATATACATGAGAATTTAACGTAGGCATATTTGAGTCATGGAGAATCTTATATACAGAGGATATGAGACCAGGTTGGTAAGGGCCTTGCGCACATAACGTTTCAAAAGCATTGGGTCTTTCTAATGCTAAGGCAGGCGATATAGAATGGAAGTAATGTTTAAATTGGAGATATGAAAAAAAAAGTTTTGGGGGTATGTCAAATTTGTTTTGGAGTTCTTGAAAGGAGAGTAATTTGCGAGTTACAGGATGTACTAGGTGGCGGAGCTGGAAAATGCCTGCTTGAGACCATGGATACACGGTATTGTAGGATAGGCTATCCGGGATATCTGGGTTAAAAATTATGTTTAAGAGAGGCGGACATGGAGAAGAGAGAGAGAACCTCTTGTTACACTTTTTCCAGATGGAAAGAGTAAATAGCATTGGACCTAGACATATGCGTCTGAGCTGAGATATGGATGAAGTCAAGTCGGCCCATAGCATTGAACAAGGATGTACAGGACTAGTAACACTGAGTTCTAACTCTGACCATCTACTCGTTGCAAAGCGTGACGACCAAGAGACGGTCGCTGTAAGGTGAGTTGCATAGTAGTATTTACCAATATCGGGTGCTCCCAACCCCCCCTGCGAGCGGGGAGCAAATAACACTGTGTTAGCAATCCTGTGCGCTTTATTACCCCAAATAAATTTAGTAAAAGCCCGTTGAATATTTCGGAGTTGTATCATAGGAAGTGCAATTGGCAACGTTTCAAAAAGATACAAAAACTTCGGGAGTACGGCCATCTTGAGGACATTTATCCTACCCAGAAGAGACAGAGGGCATTCCGCCCATTTACGGAATAAGCCATGTGTTTCCGAAATTAGGGAGGGAAAGTTGGCTTGGAACAGAGTGGAGTAAGACGCCGTCAGGTGTACACCTAGATATTTAAGAGGGGACAAACTATTTTTTTTTGCGCATATCATGTGATTTTTCCGTGTAACATGTTGGACTTTCGGATTGTTTAATATCTGCTGCACTAGTCGCATCTTCCTGTTCAAGCCCTTCAACTTCAACCATTATTTGGCTCATTTCGTAAGGCCTTTTTCACATGAGTATCAAATGGACAGTGAAAACCAGCGGTTGATCTGGTTCATCTGATCAACTCCTAGCCACCACCTATGGGAAGCACCTCATCACCAATCTTGTAAAGTTCTTGAAGGAAGGCCAGTTCCTACTGATGTAGGCATGTCCCTCATATCTACTGTACATCTCCAAGTGTCAAAGGGACAGTGAAAACCGGTGGTTGGTCTGGTCCATCTAATCTGGTCCATCATGATCAACTCCTAGCCACTACCTATGGGAAGCACCCCATTACCAGTCTTGTAAAGTTCTTGAAGGAAGGCCAGTTCCTACTGATGTAGGCATGTCCCCAGATCTACTGTACATCTCCCAGTGTCAAAGGGACAGTGAAAACAGGCGGTTGATACATGTTTTTACCACCCCATTGACCACCCACCAGCAAGTTACTGTATAAATGCTGGTCGAAATTCTTGTAAACATCACCAAGGTCATGGCAAACTTTATACAGCATTTGCCTTTTGGCAGGTGGTAATGCCACCAAAAGGGGCCAATTTAAGTGAATAGGACCTCAACTGTGTCTAGAGCGGCCTTTCTCAACATTTTTAACATGGATGAACCCTTTATACAGCATATCACTTTTGGCAGGTGGTAATGCCACCAAAAGGGGCCCATTCAAGTGAATAGGACCTCAACTGTGTCTAGAGCAACCTTTTTCAACATTTTTAACATGGAGGAACCCTTGAAATAACTCTCTGGTCTCAGGCAACCCCTGCTAATAACTACTATAGCTGCAGCTCACATTACATGATGATTACTTGAAAAAATGCTTCTTACATTTGTGGTTATTAGGAAAAATGTCCCTGTACAGATAGATAAAAAGATCACTGTTGAAATCAACGTATGCATGTGGAGTGAAACAGAGAAGGGTGGGTTTGGGCAGAATTCTGTAGTCCAGAAGGTAGGGCTGATAAACACTGCTAAGAATTTTATTCCAGCAAAGGGTTGCCAGTCCAAAAGTAAAGCTGGCCATAGATTAGAATTTTGAATGAAATCAGGAAAACAAGGTTGTAAAAAAGTTTGTTCATTTTTCTAATCATTACTGGGGTCTAATCGACATTCTTTTTCGACCTCCGTGCCAAGAAAATTTGAAGGAGCAGAATGGAAACATTTTCAAAACATTTCTATCAGTGTGTGAGGTTTTCATTGGGTAAAGTCCTTTCATTCCAAAATCAAATGTTAAAAGCGAACAAAAACTTTTGAATGTCGGGCCTCTCAGGCCTCGTACACACGACCATTTTCCTCGACAGAATCCATCAAGAAAAGTTTTTGCCGAGGAAAACGGCCGTGTGTATGTTTTTCGTCGAGAAAACTGTTGTGGAACTCAACGAGAAAAAAAGAGAACAAGTTCTCTTTTTTCTTGTCGGTAGTCTCAATTTCCTCATCGGGCTGGTTTACGACGAGAAACACGTTTGTGTGTATGCTTAGAAACCCGCGCATGCTCAGAACAAAGTATGAGATGGGAGCTCACCGTAGCGTTCGTAATGGAGATAGCACATTCTTCACGCTGTAACAGACTAAAAAGCGGGAATCGTCTCTCACCAAACTTTTACTTAACACGCGGTAACATGAGATTAGCAAAAGCAGCCCCAAGGGTGGCGCCAGTGGAATGGAACTTCCCCTTTATAGTGCCGTCGTACGTGTTGTTCGTCACCGCGTCTGAGAACGACGAGATTTTGTCTTGACAGTGTGTACGCAAAGAAAGCTTGACAAGATTCTCGACAAGCCTAACAAGGAACTCGTCGAGGAAAACGATGTTTCATTGACGACGAGTTCCTCGGTCTTGTGTGCGAGGCATGAGAATTTTCATCCAAATTTTCCTAAGATTTTTTCCAAAAATTTGCCTTTTGAAATCCTATCCATCTATGGTCAGCTGACGTTCATCTAAATGAAAAAAAAAACCTTCACGCTGTTGGGATAGCAAAGTGTAGGACAACATGTTGTGTAATTGAGCGTAGGAAGGCTGCATGGTTTCTGGAGGACCGGGCGTTTTCTTTTTTTGTCATTTTGCAATAAGGCGTTAAAATTGCAGAGCTTACAAAAATGTTTGCCATCGGACCATTTAATGGTTCCAAATTTCCTGTGAATCATTGGACACACATTTGTAGAGAAGAGCCAGCACAGACACCTCTGAGCTTCTTATCATGTGCTCCAGGCTTTATCGCAGACACATTAGTCAGAGGAGGATGTGGTGGTTAAGTCTGCCGGAAGCAGCTGAGCTAAGTGCTGTTAGCAGCCTTCTAGGATAGATAAAAACTTCCTGATATTCGGAGAACAAGCCGTATGTCCACATAAACATGTCTGCGCCTGAATACGGTAAATGGCACAAAAGCGCAGTGCAAGAGTTCATGTAGACCAAACACAAACAGGATGCCCCGTGTATGTTTACCAACTTAGATTTGGCGAGGATAAAGTTTCGGTTTTTCTGTCTGAGGGCCCCAAACTAAAACTAGCCATACTATGGTAAATTTTGTTCAAAAAAATGTGCCTTCAATTTTCCAATGGTTGAAAGGGACAAATTGGCAATCATTTTCAACCGCGGTGAGGAGAAATGGTAATTGATTGGATTTTTTTCTTTCTTCCTATCTAAACAAACAAAATTCTAACTAGTAATGTGGTCCTCAGTTGAGAAACGTTGACTGTGGTCCTTAGTTTGGGGGAGTAGATGTACTGGCAGATTTAGATATAACAAATTGAAGCCATTTTTAAGAGCCTTCAAACGAAATTGATGGCCTCATCAAAAGCTACATTTTTAAGAATTTTCATTTTTAAGAATGACTATTCAAGAGAAAATCGAATGCCTTGTACACACGATCGGAATTTCCGTCGGGATAAACATAAACGACACACTGTCACACCAAATTCCGACCATCAAGATTGCGGTGACGTACAACAATTCGACGAGCTCAGAAAAATGAAGTTCAATGCTTCGACTTGATTCTGAGCATGCGTGTTTTTTTCTCCATCGGAGTTCCATACAGACGATCGGAATTTCTCATGTTCTCTTTCTAAGTCCGGCGAAATTTCCGAAAGAAAAACTCAGATGGGGCACACACACGGTCGGAATATCCAATTAAAAAATTCCCTCTGACTTTTTTCGTCTGAAATTCCGAACGTGTGTACGAGGCATAAGAGTATATAGGCAACTTAGGAAATAGTATTAGGTTAAAATTTGCGAACAGGCTTCTCCCATCCCCGCCAGACAGCCAGGCCCTTCTAGACACTCTGGGCCTGTGGCCCCTTACTAGTGTATGGGCTCTGTACCCCCCTCATGACAGCAGGGGCAGCTGCTGGGATGCTGATGCAGTTTCTGCTGATGTGGGCACTCCACCAGAACCACATCTCTCAAAGGGTCTTTCTCTACAAATGGTATGCAGGCAGGCTTTTAGGAATTAAGGAAGCAGCCTTATTTTTTGTTTGAAAGTCCCATAGTCCAGGAGACAACAGCTTGGGATTTCATTGCAGCAAATGCAGCCCAGGAAATGGGAAGTTAGGAGGCAGGTCAATGGGCAGGTCTATGGCCTGACAGGTCCATGGGCAGTTTTCTGTTCTTATAACAGATTCTCTTTAACCTTAGAAATTGAAAACTGAAATAGGACATTTTAAAAAAATCCAATTATAATAGAATACTTAATAAAGGAATTATTTTTAAATGCAAAAAATAAATAAAAAAATTATAAAAAAAAACTATACTCTCCTTTTAGAAAAAATTATTTGCTTATTATTGACAAGACGCCACAATATTCTGTTTTATGCACGAAGACTTTCTAATCTAAAGGGTGTGTGTGTGTGTGTGGGGGGTGTTAGATTCCTGGCTTACACATGTTTAACCAACTGAAATTTGTATACATTTGTACAGATTTTATTTAGACTGGATTCTTGGCTCCGACTTGCGTACTTATCTTGAGAAGTTTTGGCGCCACTGAAAGGTGTCGGAAGTCATTTTGTCCAGAAGCAATAAGAGCCCGCTCACATCAGCAATGCATGTTATGCTCCGTATAACGCACACCCATTGGTGTGCACTATGAAGTAGCTGTGCAATGGGTTGATTACAATGCATTGCACTATTTATCTTGTTTTTTTTTTTTTTCGCAAAGTGACATTGCATTAATTTTTATGCACTGCAGTGAGTTGTAATGCGGTGCATCGCGACATTCTGCGCTTTGTAAAAATGCAGCATGTCCTACTCTTTCTCAGCACTCACCACGGCAACACATTAAAAGGGTCTATCAAGAGTTGACTGTCAACGTAGTTCAAGGGTTATGCATAGATCCCTCTTCATCAAGGCTACAATATGATATATTGTATAATACTTACTATTTTATCCCTGATGAAGAGGGTACATAACCCCTAAAAGGAGTTGGCTGTGAACTTTACTTAGACCTTTATAACAAATATAAAATTGTATATGGACTAATCTGTATGACTTGGCACTCTTATACTTTTTGTTAGGGCTGTTACTGATCAAAATTTTTGTGTTCGATTAATCGTTTTTTTTTTTAAACAATTAATCGACTAATTTCGATTAATCACAACGCAAATACAGATCCAACTACTTTTATTTGATCTCCTTGCAGGCTGATTCCCAGTGTAGCTACCAACCACTGGAAAAATGGTTAGCAGGATACCAAAAACACACAAAGGCAGCGCTCGATGGGAATAGCATTAAAACTTTTATAGTTTTCAAGTAGGTAACCAAATAAATATTGCACTGGAGATAAAATCGATGTAGCTACATAAACTGTAAAAATGGTGCGAGTAATACCAAACGGTAGCAAAAGCAGTCATAAAAACATGTAGCTAAGTATGATACTGGTATACAAATGTGTACAACGATACCACTGCTGAATCCAGATGAGGAGGGGTTAACATCAGTCCGTCAGCATGTAGATGTCCCGTGAAGGGAACTATCACAACTCTCAGTGGATGGTTGTAGAATCCCAGGTCGATAGAGGGAAGTGATAGAGGGAAGTTTAAGGCCGCGTACACATGATCGAACATGTCCGCTGAAACTGGTCCGCTGACCAGTTTCAGCGGACATATCCGATCGTGTGTACGGGCTAGTGGACATGTGTTTCCAGTGGACAAATTTCAAAGCATGCTGGATTCGACGCATGCGTGGAAGTATTTTACTTCCTGGATTGGTGACGTGGTGGCGTCAATGTCACCGCCACGTCACAGCGCTCCCTGTCCGAGGGGATTTTGGTCCAAAGGTGTGTACACGCCATCGGACCAAATATCCGAGGAGACATGTCCGCTGGAAACGGTCCGTCGGACATGTTTCAGCGGACATGTCTCCTCGTCTGTACGCGGCCTAACAGCCCTTGTGTGTGGCAGATAGGAAGGTCCCGCCGGCATGCAGATATGAAGGCACAGCAAAGGAGGCCTTCAGATGGACACGACTGTCTGTGACATCACCGGATCTCCGACGGAACTCCCTGAAGCCGGCGGTCAGGTGAGTACCGATCAAAAGAATTTTAATCGATCAAAAAGATTTTCATCGATCAAAGAAATTAAAGAATTAAATGTTGCACAGCCCTAATTTTTATTATATAAAAACAAACATATATTGAGATACATTGGTGAATTGAAATAACAGGACCTAGGCCCATTGCCTTGTCTATCCTCTGAGACGCATATGGTGTGAACGGGCCCCAATGATGTAATGTGAACTGGGAACCTCATTGCTAAGATAGACGTTGTTTCTGCCATAACAGTAGTGATGACTTGTGAGACTGACTATTCAAGGAGCCCGCAAAGCAACTGGTGGCATGGTAGAAAGGTACACTTTGAGATTACAAAGACGAGACTCAGCATGTTGAAAGCAAACGCCTTTGCCATATGTCAAAATACTTCTATGTGTTTGTTGCTCAACTGTGTTTTGACAGTGCGTGTTGATCGGTCTTGCACTGTTTACAAGCACCATTTGGCTGGCACGTGATTACGTAATGATGGTAAAATTAGACCAGGGACGGAATGCTCTGTAAGCAATCCCTATTGATTGTGCAGGGCACCCTGTAGCCCGTCCTCAATGTCCTACCAGTACATAGCCTATTCACATGACTGGAAAACAGTGTGACTTAAAAACTTTTTGTCTTTTTTTATTAAAGCAGCCATATTTGTCTCCAAAATGTCCACATAACAATTTATTTTCATCCATGTCACAGTCAGGGGTCAGGTTTGGAAACCAGTAGCTATAGCATTAGAGAGGCTCCCACCAACCAGCTGGATAAGTACACAAGCAGGTCACCCTGGAGGATAATGCGGCCTCACTTGAGGTGTGGGGTCTAAGAACTAACCAATGTTCACCAAAACTTCTGATGGTGGAGATGGGCATTGCTGTGTGTTAGTACTACGTCAAGGTCCTCAGAATCACCCCACCAGGGTATGAGCAAGCTGGGGTAGGGTGACCAGATATCCCCGGTTTCCGGGAACAGTCCCTAAATCGAGGACATTGTCCCCGGACCAAGTCTGTCTCCGGTGCTCATTCTAGTTTAGGGTAAGGTGACCAGATTTTTAAAATTAAATCCAGGGACATATTTTGTCTTTACTAGTAATGGCAACAATCAGCGACTCTCTGCCCGTTGCCGTCCTCCTCACAGCCTCTCAAGTCTTACTCTTCGGGCCCCCGGCTACTACTTGGTGGGGAGCGGAGGAAGATCACTCCACCAGGGAAGGCAAGGAGATAGGCAGGTGGCTGGCCAGGATTTGAGCCAAGGCAGAAGAACATGCGAGCGGAGCTGAATGGGCATGCACCCGAAACTGAAGAAATATTCCCTCCACTCCTACCAGCACGTGATCATCAGAAAGGGGCACAGATAATGGGAAAAATACAACCCCCCCATGCTAGTAGGCATGGCGGAGCGCGGTTGTGTAATTTTATTTTATTTTATTTCTGCACTGATTGTCTTTGAAATTGCCCCTGCCCCCTAATAAATCCAATATGGGGACAAAAAACAGGGATAGACTTGGTCCAGGGACAGTGTCCTCAATCAGGGGACTGTCCACTGAAACTGGGGATATCTGGTCACCCTAGCTTAGGGGGTGTATTTTTTTTCCATTATGTGTGCCCCTTTTTGATGATCATAGTTACATAGTTAGTCAGGTTGAAAAAAGACACAAGTCCATTCAGTTCAACCATAAAAAATAAATAAAAAAAATATTGTACAATCCCATACACCCAATTCATGCGTTGGTCGGAGCGGAGGGAATATTTTCTAATTTTCTGGTGCATGCCCATTCAGCTCCGCTCGCATGTTCTTCTGCTTTGTATCAAGTCCCAGCCAGCCGCCTGCCTGCTTATCTCCTTGCCTTCTCTGGAAGAGTGATCTTTCTCTTCCTCCCCTCCCCACCCAGTAGTAGCCGGGGCCCGGGGAGTAAAGCCCTGTACACACGCTCGGTTTTCTGCCATGCCAACTGCCATGAAGCTTTGGACGGGAATCCCGACCATGTGTATGCTCTATCGGCACTGCCTCGCAGTGTTTCTCATAGGTAAGTAGTAGATCTGGCGGAAAAAAAAAACGGCGGGGATTCCGACAGGAAAATAGAGAGCAGGTTCTCTATTTTCCCACCAAGGATTCCCGGCTGTTTTCCTGACGGAAAACTAAGAGGAATCATACACACATCCTGGTTTTCCCGGCCAAAAGCTCTCCTGGCAGTTTCCCTGCTGGGAAAACCAGACGTGTGTACGAGACTTAAGACTTGACAGGCTTTGAGGCGGGCGGGGACGGGCAGAGAGTCGCTGATTGCCGCCATTACTAGTAAAAAATAATAATATGTCCCCGGATTTCATTTTAAAAATCTGGTCACCTTAAGCTGGGGTCCAGTAGCAGATATAGCAGGTAGGTACAACATAAATGCAAATATAGCAAGCAGTAAACAAGTGTTTTGCAGGTTGGGATCAAGAGGAAGTGTTGTTGGAACAAGCCAGAGGTTGGAAATTAGGACAGCTGCAGGTATGCAAAAGAGACAGATATTGGCTGGGGAGAGCACAATATTCTGGCAAACAGGAAGTGCAGAGATTTAAATTAGGAAGTTCATGGAAGGAGCAGAGAGTTCAAGGTTCACCAGAAACAAGAGGCAAGATTGTCCTAAGGTAGGGGTCTCCAAGCTTTTTGAGCAAAGGGCCAATTTACAGTCCTTCAGGCTTTAGGGGGGCCAGACTGTGGGCAGTGGGAGCAGAACATGTCTTAGTGAAACTAAACAATGCCCTATCATTGGTATCAGTTTTCTCAAGGGCTTGATAAAGGCCAGAAAATGGGCACTATTTTATCCCCCAGGCTACAGTTTGGAGACCCCTGTCCTAAGCAAAGGACCAGTTTACAGTCCTTCAGGATTTAGGGGGGCCAAACTGTGGGCAAGGGGAGGAGAACATGCCTTAGTGAAATGAAACAATGCCCTATCATTGGTTTCAGTTGGAAGAGTAGTGCCTCAAGGGCTTGATAAAGGCCAGCAAAATAGCCCTATTTGACCCCCTAGGCCACAGTTTGGAGACCCTTGTTCTAAGGGACCAGGCTGGGAACTGTCCAGAATCTTAGGTGGCTCAGCAAGAAGAGCTACTGCCAGACACAGCAGAGATTGTGGGTTCAGATCCTGGTCCTGACAATCCAGCTACTTTCCTTTAGTGGGGAGGGTAGGAGGGTCTTAACGGGGCATTAGATACCAGGATTGCATTATATACAGAGTGCAGAGTTCAGGGGGAGTTATGCACAGAGTGCAGAGCTGTCACTTGTAAACACAGAAACCGGAGTGTGGTAAGCAGCCCCCCCCCCCTAAGAGTCTGAGCCAGAGGTGGTGGAACTGAGTTCCACCAAGTTCCCCCTGAAAAAAAGCCCCGAGTACAAATATACATAAAATGCACATGTAGACAACATAGAGGTCCACAAAATACTTGTACAGACACAAAGACTATGGAATGCAGTAAAAGTGGCTTTACAATGCACATATAGTCACAAACAGTCGTGGTGCAAAGTTCTACAGATTTTTTTTTATTGGCACAACAGCTTTAGAATTGTATTACAAATAATTAAACAGTACTTGCAGGGGCGGACTGACAACTCATGGGGCCCCCGGGCAATAGAAGATTATGGGGCCCCCAGGCTTACAGATGGCCACCAAGACAGGTAGCAGTACAGAGGCGGGGCAGCTAAAATCTCGGGATTTTCACATCAAAAGCATGTAGGTTTTGGACATATCAGGGACAGATGTAAAAAAAACACAGATTTTTACATACTGTCCCTGGTTTTAATGAGCCTGGCAACCCTGATGGGGCCCCCTAGTGGCATGGGGCCCTCGGGCAGTGCCCGAGTTCCTCAATGGTCAGTCCGCCTCTGAGTACTTGTATAGACGTCACTTTCGGAATGTAGTACAGGCAGTATATTAACAGAATGTCTAGGGACAATAGTTACAGAAATGCAGTACAGAATGTTTCTACAGACACTGTGTGCTTGAGGTGATTGGAGTCGCATCAGTGCACTTGCAACAAAAATAATGTATACTGTCAATCAAATTTATAGGGAAAGCTTTCAGAGCGTACCTCCTTCTTCTGAGGTCCAAGCAGTGCTAATACACAAAATGTTACCAAAATATTAAAGAGGAAATAAACCCTGATGGGTGTTACTTCCTCTTAGTTTCCCTGCAAAGGTAAAGCATAATGGGCTACTACTATGCATCGCATAGTAGCCTATTATGTGACACTTACTTGCAGGAGAAGCCTGCGATGCCCCCGTCTTCCTCGCGAGTAGCGAGCGGCCATTCTTCACCCCTCCTTCTTCCGGGGCCGCAAACTCCAGCTCTGTGAGTGGCCGAAGTCTCGCAGGAGCCTCCACTCACGGCATGACCCGAGTCCACTCACACCGTGCCCTTTTTAACTCTGGCACATGCGCACAACAAATCGCCGTACAGCGATTTGAAAATATTATCCAGACCGTGCAGGTCTGGGAGATATTGCAAGCATCTACAGGTAAGCCTTAATCTAGGCTTACCTGTAGGTTAAAGTGGTTGTAAAGGGTTTATACAACCACTTTAAGTAAGACAATGAACCTAAAAAAAAACACTCACACAAACATACTCATCAATGGTAATTAAACCGAGATATTTGATGAGGTCTAAAATATTCATGTCTTCCATAGAGTGGTTGGGGTGACCACGTGTCCCGGATTGCCCGGGACAGTCCCGCATTTTGCAGGTCTGTCCCGGGCACATTCATTCCAGGACAATAGAGTGTCCTGGAATGAAACTGACACAGTCACCCCCCAGGTCAATCTGATGCCCCCAAAAAAGGCCGCCACATCACCGCTTTACTCACTGACAGTACTTTTCCTGACCGGGAATGCCTGGAGGAGCACAATCCCGCCCCCTGCTTGTGATTGAAGAAATCATAAATCCTGCCTCTTGTGTCCAATCACTTTGTTGTGATTCGTTACACCACAAGCTGATTTTTGGGAAGGGAGGGTGTCCCTGAATCGTAGTTTGGAAATGTGGTCACCCTAAGGCGCCGTACACACGGCCGAGGTTCTCGCTGAAAATCAGCGAGAACCTCGCTGGAATGCACATTCCAGCGAGGACCTCGGCCGTGTGTACGGTCTCAGCGAGCTTCCCGTCGGGAAGCTCGTCGAGCCGAAAAAGAGAGCACGCTCTCTATTTTCTCGACGGCCCGCCTGGAAGAATGGCTGGTTGCCATTCCCGACGGGCGGGTCGCCGAATTCGACGGCCGGGAGAGAACCTCGACGGGCGGAACGATGTGTTCTGCCCGTCGAGGTTCTGGGTCGTGTGTACGCGGCCTCAGAGTGGTCTGGTTACATAGTTACCCCCACCCCAAATTCCCCTTCTCAACACAAATCCCCTCCCCCCAATCTCCTTGTGGTGCCCCCTACCTCACATGATACCACAGTGCCCAGGGCAGCCGCCCCCCCCCCGCCGGCCCCTTGGCCCTGGCCTTGAAATTGTGAGAGATTATAAAGAGTGCCTTAAAAAGGTTGAGGAACGTTGGTATAGACAGTTTTCTATGTCTGCAAGTCTCTCTGAAATCATCAAAATCTGAACATTTCAAATTGGGCAAAATAAATACTTGATATTCTAGACGTGAGGAAACAAGAAAGGGCATCGGTATCATCTGGAAAATGCATTTTTTTTGCCAAGAAGGTAGACCTGGATTTTTTATTTTTTTTTACAAATGAGCGCCGAATGTCAAGTTAAATATCATATATCTTTCTTTAGGTGGCTGTGAAGTCCATCCAGAAAGACAAGATCACAGATGAACTGGACAGAGTGCACCTTCAGCGGGAGATAGAGATCACGGCTCTGCTGAAACATGAGCACATCATTCAGGTCTTTGAAGGTCAGTGCAAGCCTGGGGGGCACATGTCATACTTATCATATCTTGTACACAGGCTTCCCCGGCCACTCAGGAATTCTCCACTCAGTAGGATTAAGTGGTCCCTTTTTTTGCATGGAGACAAGTGTCTGCCATAACAACGAATGACTGACACCTGGCGGGGATGTCCATGTTTAAGCCGGTTAATGGTCATTAATTACTCTGCAAATGGAATCCCGACCATGACACACATCAAGCTCGGCTTTACTAGAACAATGTGCGCAGTGCAAAGTCAAAGTACACAACTACTTATAAACTTGTCCGTTGGGGGTGGACAACCAAGAACCAAGAAAGACGCACATTTTTGCTGGTAATTTTGTGTGTCAGTTTAAATATGAGGATTAGGAGAGGAATGCAAAAAAGCTTACTTTAAATTCCAAAAGCCTTTTCTTAGTTTTATATACTGTATTGTACAGATTCTATTATCAAACACTGAATGATTCCAGAACTTGGGTGGTGAAGCACTGGACACCAAGCTCGGTGGAGGCCTCGACAGTGGCGTCACTAGGGTTGGTGTCACCTGGTGCGGTAAAACATGGTGTCACCCCCTTACCACCACCATCAGGCTCTCTCCTGCTAACCAGTTGCGACTGGTGGTATATTTTTTTGGAGGGGCGCAAACAATCCACCCACTACTTTGTAGAAACACACAATCTGTCTTCTCTCTTCTTGTGTTTACACACACAAATGCCCATGCTGGCGTTCGTGCACGAGATTACACGTGGTCGGCGGCAATTGCGTTTCTTTATTTGTGATTTGCGATTCTTAGCGGTATTGCGACGGGCAGATCAGAGACTTTTGACACATTTTTGGGTCCATTAGCAATTATAGAGCGATCAGTGCTTTAAATATGCACTGATTACTGTATAAATGCCAGTGGCAGGGAAGGGGTTAACACTAGGAGGCGATCAAGGGGTTAAATGTGTGTTCCCTCTCTGTGTCCTAACTGTGTGGGGAGGGGAGTGACTAGGAGAGATGACAGATTGCTGTTTCTACTTTGTAGAAACACACAATCTGTCTTCTCTCCTCTAACAGCACGGGGATTTGTGTGCCCGTGCGCGGGCCTCCGACGGTGCTCGCAGGTCCTCTGGTGGCTCTTTTTAGCAAAGCTGTATATGTATGGGATTTTGCCCAGGAGAGCCATTCTACCACAGTATATCTGCATGAGTCGGTCAGAAACCGGTTTAAAAAAAAAAAACATTGGAATCCATGCGTCCGGCGGCCCGCATGTATTTTAGCGGGCGAGACGAATGGTTGGGGGGGGGGGTACATTACGCGCCGCCACTGGTACCAACTCCCCCCCATTAGGCTCTCTCTTGTCTAGCCTGACACCCCGTCCCCCCTGTTGGGCTCACTCCTGTCTAGCTAGCTAGTTTCGGGCCAGCCAGGATGTAGGTGACACCACCCACACCCTTATAATGATGCCACTGGGTCCCTAATAAATCAAGCGACAGTGTGGCAGCACTGGATAGAGAAGCACAGAAACGCAGTGATATCACTGGGCAGTGGCGGCTAGTGGCACCCCTCCCTCGGCCCACTTTAGGTTGGCACTCCCCTTTCCTCAGGTCGGTTGGTCATCCAACCCATCTAGGTTGGCAGGCAGCAGGCGGCAAGCAGTGTCTCCTCTGTCCTCTCCTCCTCTTCTGTATCACTGCGTCTCCTCCCTCCTCCTCGGCCTCCAATAGGATTGCCTGTCCTTTCAGCCAATCGGGTGACGGGTCCTGATTGGCCGGAAAGAGAATCTGTGTGGCAATAGCGAATATTCATTTGCTATTCTCACACAACTGGGTGGGCTCGGGGCGCAGTGCTCTGTGCCCCGAGCCCACCTATTTTTTTAGCCAATTAGATTCTCTGGGCCAGATTCAGGTAGATGGGAGCATCTTTGCTCCAGAGTAACGGTTCTCATTTGCGTTACGCTGCAGAAATTTTAGGAGCAAGTGCTGTTATTCAAGAAGCACTTGCTCCTAAAGTTGCGGCAGCGCATCGCAAATGAGCCGGCGGAATTCAAATTGGGCGGGTACGGGGCGTGTAGTATTTAAACGAAGCGCGATCCCGCCGCGAACGGACTGCGCATGCGTCGAGTGTTAAAACATCCCCGTGCGCATGCTCCAAATTCTGTGAATGAACGTCAATGACGTCACATTCCCATTCATGAACTTTTTACGCAAGCGACGTGATTTTTTTTTTTCCCGACGCGATGACGACGCCTATACCTAACATAGGATACTCCAACCCCATGTAGGTATATCTTCGCGCCGCGTATCCCGTCCGGAAACGTCGTACCGTCATTGCGTCGCGCCGGAATTCGCTCGTGAATTGCCGATTTCCGCTCATTAACATATTTTTTGAGCGGAAATCGGCGGGAACGCCCCCGGCGCCATTTTTAAGTTGAAGTAACGATGCGATGGCGAAACTCAGTTACGCTGCTCGCATCGGAGCTTCAACCCGGCGTTTCTTGTTTTCTGGTTACAGAAAACAAAAACGCCGGCTCAAAGTCACAGTTAGGCTGGCGGATCACTGGATCCGCCAGCCTAACTGTTCCTGAATCTGGCCCTATGGCTCTAATCATGTGCTTAAAAAAAAAACACCCCCCTCATTGGAATCCATTGTCCGGAGCCCTACATGTAGATGAGGGGGCCGAAAGCATGGATGGGGGTGTTGGCACCCGTGCGCCCCGAATGGAAGGGCCGCCACGGTCACTGGGTCTAAAATAATGCGGGGAAAAGGATGGAACAGCAAAAGGTAAAATATAATTGGATTCAACCTCAGCTTTAAACACATGTAAACTAGCAATATATTTTTAGGACTCTGCTGAGTTTTTTTTTAATATTTTGCCTATATAAGACCTTTTAGCGTAGTTTACAAGGTAAATCCTGCTTGTGAAATATTATTTACTGCCGCCCTTTTCCTGCGTTTCGATGGCAGACACGGGTCGTATAAATCCGGCCATTAGGGCCATATAATGAATCCTCTGTAAACTCAGCCTTATAAATGTCAGAGTGAACTTTTAAAAGCCGCAGTCACAACGGTATCACCTCTCCCCGGGAACGTGCGCCCGCCACACACCGCTCTCCTCACAGGCGCATTCTAAGACCGTGAACAAATTGGAGGCAGCTAAAACAGATGGCGGCCGGGGGTGGAGGTATAACATTTAATTTCACAGTCCGTCACGGGCAAACCAGAATGTCTGGGTGGGGTGCGTCTCCGGGTTAACTGATTATTAAAGCTTGTTGAAACTCTGCGAGTCAGTTACAGCGTATTCTTTATGAAGTCTGAATTTCAAAGGCAAAAGGTTAGTCATTCGTCTTTCGTAAACTCAAAGCAAACATTTATTAGATTGCAGCTTACCAATTCATAGATGTGGGGCCAGATTCTCAAAAAAATTGCGTATTTGCGGCGTATCCCATTTACGCTGCGCCTACGCAGTTTTTACGGGCAAGTGCTGTATTCTCAAAGCACTTGCTCCGTAATTTGCGTCAGCGTAGCGTAAAGGGGACGGCGTAAGGCCGCGTAATTCAAATAGGGAAGGAGGGGGGCGTGCTGTATTTAAATTAAGCCCGCCCCCGTGCTGAACGAACTGCGCATGCGCCGGCCTTAAACGAAGGCCTCTGCACATGCTCCGTCGTACGCCGCAAATACAGCGATTACAGCGGCAACGTAATTAACGTATAGGCCTATTCGCGACGAGTTACGCAAACGACGGAAAAACACGACACTGTCCCGACGTCCATACTTAATATGGCGTACGCCGGACCTACGCAAGGTTACCCCTCATATAGCAGGGGTAACCTTACGCGTACGCAATCTACGTCGACGCCGGGCAAAAACGTTCGGGAATCGGCGTATCGGCTCATTTGCATATTCGGCGCTGAAATCGACCTAAACGCCACCTAGCGGCCGGCGTATTATTGCATTTAGGATCCGACGGTGTAAGTGACTTGCGCCAGTCGGATCCTAGCCTAATTCCGGCGTATCTTGTTTTGAGAATACAAAACAATGATACGCCGGCGGGAAATTCGAATTACGCCGGCGTATCTGTAGATACACCGGCGTAATTCTTTCGAGAATCTGGCCCGTGGTTTTCTTTTTTAGGTTTTCTTTCTTTTATTTTAATCTGGCGAGCAAGTCTGTTGATTTTCACATCGCAAACCCACCAGCAGAATGTATCAGTTTACATGGATGACACAAACCATTTACCACTGACAGGGGTGCTTACAATGATCAGATTTTATTTATTTATGTAAAACCTTTATCCCAAAAGGAAACAAAACTGTTTGCTGTAGCTCAGGGGTCCCCAACCCCCTGTTAATGACTGGGCCGCTCAACAGAAGACGAACGGCGACCACGGTCCACACAGGGCTTTCACAGACCGCGGTGGCTGCCAGTGCTCACCTCCTGCCTCCGCCCACCCGGCCGATGATGTCATCCAATCAGCAGGAGCTGCAGATTGGAATGGAGAGCTCCTCCTGCCCTGCTAATTGGATGACATCATCGCCAGGTGGGCGGGGGATCCGGTAGAGGACACACAAACTGATAGTGAACCTCGGCACCCCAGATGTTTTGGAACTACAATTTCCATGATGCTCCACTACACTGCAGAGTGCATGAGGATCATGGGAAATGTAGTTCCAAAACACCAGGGGTGCCGAGGTTCACCACCCCTGCTCTAGACTATCACGATCAGACATTTTCTCCCCGTTATTGCTATTCAATAAACACATTTTATTTATTCTGCAGTATTTGAGAGCTCAGAGAAAATTATCATCGTCATGGAGTACGCCAGCAACGGAGAGCTCTACGACTTCATCAACAACAAGCACCAGATCCCCGAGAGCGAAGCGCGTCGATTCTTCCGCCAGATTGTGTCCGCCGTACACCACTGCCATAAGGTAAATAAGGGTGGTAATGGCTGATTATAAATAAAGATATTTGCATACTGTTCCAATTAGTGTTGCGGTAATCCGTACCGGGACGTAGTCATCTGGCGCCCAGGGTAAAGATGGCAAACGACACCCCCCTCCCCCAAAATGTATGAGCATTATGCGTCAGCAAAACTCCTCTCCCTCCCCTCAAAAAAATGTGAGCACTAATCTTCACACTTAAAGGATCACTAAAGGATCTTTTTTTAGCTAAATAGCTTCCTTTACTTTACTGCAGTCCTGGTTTCATGTCCTCATTGTTCGTTTTTGCTTTGAAGTTGCTGTAATTCTGCTCTGATCTCCACACTTCCTGCTTGTCTGGCTCCTTATTAAAAATCTCATGGCAGCTTTTCACTGTGGTCCAAGCTGTCATTACTGTGTGTCTAAAACTCTTCAGAACCAATCAGATTCATTTTAAAAACAAAACACTGCCCTGGATTTGTTTGTTTTTGTTCTGTGTGTCTCTTTACTTCACAGAAACATGAAACCAGTTTAAAAGTGAAACTGAAACTTCAGGCACATTATATGATTGATTTTTATCTTTTTTTAATCATTTTTAAAAGGAATCAGTTAACTTGTATGTCTCTATACCCTGCAAACAGTCATTTCAGCAAAAAATGTTTTTCTTTAGTGACCCTTTAACCCCTAAGCATAAATTCCATTTGCAAGCCAAACCCCCCCCCCAAAGAAAAAAAAAATCCCCTATTTCAGCACAAATCCTCCCTCCCTGCTCAAATCATCTACTTCCCCAAATCCCCACCCCCCCTCCTAATTTCTCTCAGCATAAATCCTTTCTGCCCAACAAAAACCCCCTCTCCCGGAACTAATCCCCCTCCCCAAATCCCCTCTCCTAGCACTTATCCCCCCCCCCCCCCCAATTTTCCCTTCCTAGCACAAATCCTTTCCATCATCCCTACTAGCACAAATCCCCCCCCCCCCCAAAGAAACTCCTTCCTAAGAGAAATCCACTTACCTAGTACAAATCCCTCCCTCCAAATCGCCCATTCTAGCACAACCCTCCAAAATCCAAAGGTCCTTCAGTGTTAATTTTGCCAGCAAATTTCGACCTTGTTTTAAGCCGCGTACACACGACCGTTTTTCATGACGAGAAAAATGCAATTTTTTTAAATTGGTCGTGAAAAACTGTCGTTTGTACGCTCCAGAGCATTTTTCTCGACGTGAATAATGGGCATTAAAAAATTTAGAACCTGCTCTATTTTTTTTTCCGTTGTTTTTGGCGTCGTCGTTTATCTCGTTGTGAAAAACGGTCGTGTGTAGGCTATAACGACGCGGAAAAAAAAACGCGCATGCTCAGAACAAGTTATGAGAAGGGAAATGTGCATAATCAAGCCCAAAGGGTGGCACCATTCGAATGGAACTTCCCCTTTATAGTGCCGTCGTACGTGTTATACGTCACCGCGCTTTGCTAGAGCATTTTTTTTTTTCGCGATCGTGTGTAGGCAAGGCCGGCTTGAGAGGAATCACGTCGGGAAAAACGTCGTTTTTTTCATGACATTAAAAAGGTTGTGTGTACGCGGCTTCAGACTTTCGACTCGCATGCCATTTTTGTTTTAGGCCCCGTACACACGACAGGGAACCTCGACGGGCGGAACACATCGTTCCGCCCGTCGAGGTTCTCTGCCAGCCGTCAGAATCTGCGACCCGCCCATCGGGAATGGCAACCAGCCATTCATCCCGACGGGCCGTCGAGCAAATAGAGAACCTGTTCTCTATTTGCTCGACGGGTTTCCCGACGGGCGGGGCGAGCAGAGAGCGTACACACGGCCGAGGTTCTCGCTGGAATGCAGCTCCCAGCGAGGTTCTCGCTGGTTTCTGGCGAGAACCTCGGCCGTGTGTACGGGGCCTTAGTCCCATTTTAGTCTTATTAGTCGTATTTTAGCCATCGCAATTGTTTTAGTCGTATGTTAGTCCAGGACTGTCTTAATGATAGGGCACACCCGGGCACTGCCCAGGGGCCCCAGCTGCATGGGGGGCCCCTGCACATTTCCCAAAGCAGCTTGTCCTTGAGCCCAAACTGTCCTGAAATTGGGGGCCCCTTGATGCCACTGAGAGTGATAGATACACAGGGGAGGCAGTCTGCCTCCTACCTACTTAATGTCCGTTTACCTGCACTGTCATCATTGTAGGGGCCCCAGAGCATTACTATGCCCATGGGCCCATGATGCTATTAAGACGGCCCTGTGTTAGTCATCTCAATTGTTTTAGTCGTATTTTAGTCTACTAAAATAGTATTCATTCAGTAGACTAAAATGTTTTAGTCTTAACACTGCTGTCCTTTCAGCCAATCGGGTGACGGGTCCTGATTGGCCGGTCTTTTTTATTTCATAGAAATAAAAACCGCAGAGGTGATCAAATACCACCAAAATAAATCGCTGTTTGTGGGAAGAAAATGTATAAACATTTTGTTTGGGTACAGTGTAGCATGATTGCGCAATTGTCATTCAAAGTGCGACAGCGCTGAAAGCTCAAAAATTGTCCTGGGCAGGAAGGGGGGGGGGGGGGAGTGCCCGGTATTGAAGTGGTTAAAAAAATACATTGAATGAATTATTAAAGGGGTTGTAAAGGTAAAACATTTTTTTCCCTAAATATCTTCCTTTACCTTAGTGCAGTCCTCCTTCACTTACCTCATCCTTCCATTCTGCTTTTAAATGTCCTTATTTCTTCTGAGAAATCCTCACTTCCTGTTCTTCTGTCTGTAACTCCACACAGTAATGCAAGGCTTTCTCCCTGGTGTGGAGAAAGCCTCTTGAGGGGGCGAGCCGGAGAGTCAGGACGCTCTCTACTTTGCAGATAGAGAAATGAGCTGTGTGTTAGTGGGCGTCCTGACACTCCTGCTCGCCCCCTCAAGAGGATTTCTCCACACCAGGGAGAAAGCCTCGCATTACTGTGTGGAGTTACAGACAGAAGAACAGGAAGTGATGATTTCTCAGAAGAAATAAGGACATTTAAAAGCAAAATGGAAGGATGAGGTAAGTGAAGGAGGACTGCACTAAGGGAAAGGAAGCTATTTAGGGAAAATAATGTTTTACCTTTACAACCCCTTTAATAATTCATTCAATGTATTTTTTAAGGATTACAGAGCTGCATTCATTCATTAATGTCCTTTATACATTGAGAGTTCAGCTCTGCTGCAAGACCCCCAATTCATGAATAAGTAGCACACTATGGGTTCAGCCCAATGTGGCTGCTTTGTGATTCTCCATCCTAATGGGCGCCCTGTGGATTTGCCAAGAGACACACATTGCTGAAGATGACGGCACGCCATCGGTAAACCTCTAACACGTGCCGAGTCTTTTCCTAAATAATAAAACCATTTCTCCGCTGACCTGTGGTCATCACATCAGCTGCTTTTATTAAATGACCACATCCTTCCACGGGGTCATCTGAGAACACATCCAACGTGATCCAACCAATGTATGCGCTCTTATATTGTTATTCTATACGTTTGCATCTCTTACAGCGCTTTGTTCCTGTTAACCTTTTTTTTATATTTTTAACTTATAAGCAGTAGCGGTTTTCTATAGCAGCCAATTTAAAATCC
The DNA here is from genome assembly GCA_029574335.1 of Rana kukunoris. Classification (NCBI taxonomy): domain Eukaryota; kingdom Metazoa; phylum Chordata; class Amphibia; order Anura; family Ranidae; genus Rana; species Rana kukunoris. The sequence continues at coordinate 15,752,257 of CM056055.1, read as the reverse complement.
CATAAGTGTAATCAACAAAACTGCACTCTGCTGCAGGCTGAGAGTTTTTCTCCTTCCCCCGGGCTGCAGGAACAAGATATCCACGTTTGTGAACCACCAAATGTCCATATTTACACTATATTACCAAAAGTATTGGGACACCTGCCTTTACACACACATGAATTTTAATGACATCCCAGGCTTATTCCGTAGGGTTCAATATTGAATTGGCCCACCCATTGCAGCTATAACAGCTTTAATTTGTTTGATGGACACAGTGGCAGCATTTGATGGGCACAATGGCTGCGTTTGCTGGCCACAGTGGCAGCATTTGATGGGCACAGTGGCTGTGTTTGATGGGCACAGTGGCTGCTTTTAATGAACAGTGGCTGTGTTTGATGGGCACAGTGGCTGCATTTGATGGCCCAGTGGCTGCATTTGATGGCCCAGTGGCTGCATTTGATATGCACAGTGGCTGCGTTTGACGGGCACAGTGGCTGCGTTTGACGGGCACAGTGGCTGCGTTTGATGGGCACAGTGGCTGTGTTTGATGGGCACAGTGGCTGTGTTTGATGGGCACAGTGGCTGCGTTTGACGGGCACAGTGGCTGCATTTGACGGCCACAGTGGCTGCATTTGACGGGCACAGTGGCAGCATTTGGGCACAGTGGCAGCATTTGGGCACAGTGGCTGCGTTTGACGGGCACAGTGGCTGCATTTGACGGGCACAGTGGCTGCATTTGACGGGCACAGTGGCTGCATTTGAAGGGCACAGTGGCTGCATTTGATGGGCACAGTGGCTGTGTTTGAGGTGCACAGTGGCTGCGTTTGATGGGCACAGTGGCTGCATTCGATGGCACAGTGGCTGCGTTTGACGGGCACAGTGGCTGCATTTGACGGGCACAGTGGCTGCATTTGACGGGCACAGTGGCTGCATTTGACGGGCACAGTGGCTGCATTTGATGGGCACAGTGGCTGCATTTGATGGGCACAGTGGCTGTGTTTGAGGTGCACAGTGGCTGCGTTTGATGGGCACAGTGGCTGCGTTCGATGGCACAGTGGCTGCATTTGATGCGCAGAGTGGCTGCATTCGATGGCACAGTGAGGCTGCAATTGATGAACAGAATTTTTCAGTTTGTTTGCCCCCCCCCCCCCATAAATTTTGAGCACCAGCCGTCACTGATTAAATGCCATCACCCCATATATAAAGGAAACCTTCTGGACCTTAAGGACTTTTTGAAATATTAAACAGGAAAATGCTGTGTGGCCGTCTGATTATATAAAAATATTCCTAGCAGAGATCTCTAATATCCACAGAGAGCGAGAAAGAGACGGGACTTGGCAGCGGAGGAAGTGTCAAGGCTTAAAATGTAATGTATTTATCCATTGATCACTCAGTGTTAATATACACAGAAATAGCTGGTGTTATAGAACAGACGTCCTTGTTAGGACCGCCGGTGGTTTGAAAAGTAAATATTGACCTGTGATTCAGTGGTATAGAATGTACATATGCGCTGCTTAGGATATTTATACGATATGCCCGGGGTATGAAGTTTATTTCAGGACTCTGCTGTGAAAGGAATTTGCAATTGGCTGTCTCCGCAGAGATTAACTCAGCGTCAACGGTGTCTACACCATGCTTATTTTCTTCAGCAGATTAGGAAGCTGTTTTTTCTCAATGATGAGGCATTAGGCACTTGTGGAACGACCAAGAAGGGGTAGCCAGTGTTCAAGGCAATGCTTCACTTGTAAATTCAAGTCTCCCAAACCTAAATGATAAGCAGTCAAAGCAAATGGAAAACATCTACTGTGCAGTAATACTTTAAAGCAGTTGGTGGTCAACTTACTTGATCAGTGGGGCCTCAAGTGTGGCCCCTAATATCACCAAAAGGGCAGTACGTGATGTACAGTGTAATGCAAAGATTACGGGTGTGCCCCCAGGAGATTATTAAAGACTGTAGACATGCAACAGGAGATGGTCAAAGACTACTGACATGCTACAGGAGATGGTCAAAGACTATGGACATGCTACAGAAGATAGTCAAAGACTACAAACATGCTACAGGAGATGGCCAAAAGACTAAGGACATGCTTCAGGAGATGGCCAAAAGTCTAAGGACATGCTTCAGGAGATGGCCAAAAGTCTAAGGACATGCTACAGGAGATGGCCAAAAGTCTACGGACATGCTACAGGAGATGGTCAAAGACTACTGACATGCTACAGGAGATGGCCAAAAGACTACGGACATGCTACAGGAGATGGCCAAAAGACTACGGACATGCTACAGGAGATGGTCAAAGACTACTAACATGCTACAGGAGATGGTCAAAGATTACTAACATGCTACAGGAGATGGCCAAAAGACTACGGACATGCTACAGGAGATGGTCAAAGACTACTAACATGCTACAGGAGATGGTCAAAGATTACTAACATGCTACAGGAGATGGTCAAAGACTATGGACATGCTACAGGAGATGGCCAAAGACTGTGGACATGATATGGGAGATGATCAATACTGTAGACATGCAATGGGGTATTGTCAAAGACTGTAGACATGCTACAGGAGATGGTCAAAGACTGTGGACATGCTACAGATGGTCAAAGACTTTGGACATGCTACAGATGGTCAAAGACTGTGGACATGATACAGGAGATGGTCAAAGACTGTGGACATGCAACAGAAGATGGTCAAAGACTACGGACATGCTACAAAAGATGGTCAAAGACTACGGACATGCTACAGGGGATTGTCCAGACATGCTACAGGAGATGAATATGAAATCAAGAATGATAAGGGGAAGGGAGGGGTGGACTAGGGAGTAAAAGGGGATAAGAAAAAACAAGGGAATTGCACTCACATGGGCCACATCCGTATATGGAATCAAAAATGGAAAAACAATAACTGTGGAGAAGTATTGAAGGTCGGACTATCGAGGCCAAGGAAGTAGTATAAAAATATAATTTTAATATAGTCATAAAAATAAAACATTTAAACATATACATAAAAATAGAATTGATACATAGATACAGATGAACCACTTTATATACAAAAAACCCAAAGTCGCCGACGCGCGTTTCGCCGTGAGGCTTCTTCAGGGCAGATGTTTGAGGATTTTTGTAAAGGGATGTGTAACAATAGTTGTATGGCCGATGACTCTGCAAACAATGCAGGATAGGGCACATACCACAGTCGAATATTCGATATTATGCAATATATTGAATTCAGAAAGATCTTCAAGGCTTCATATGGATCTGTTGGTTGACAGTCAAGTCAAAGATGAGGGTATTTCCAGCATAAAAAGGGAAAAATTATAATATGGTGCTGTTAGCAGCCATCGTTCCTTAATAGAAGACCATATGGCAAACTGGGACACAGAGCCACACGTTTGTTGTATTAAGCTTCGGGTACACTAGGGGTATCAGATTACCAATCAATGCATATAGTCTAAACTTCTAGATACGAGCCCGCCGGTCAGAGGGATGACTCATACAAGCGTCCGTGTCCCAGGGTGTACATCAGTGTGACACTGATGTACACCCTGGGACACGGACGCTTTTTATGCTGGAAATACCCTCATCTTTGACTTGACTGTCAACCAACAGATCCATATGAAGCCTTGAAGATCTTTCTGAATTCAATATATTGCATAATATCGAATATTCGACTGTGGTATGTGTCCTATCCTGCATTGATTGCAGAGTCATCGGCCATACAACTATTGTTACACATCCCTTTACAAAAATCCTCAAACATCTGCCCTGAAGAAGCCTCACGGCGAAACGCGCGTCGGCGACTTTGGGTTTTTTGTATATAAAGTGGTTCATCTGTATCTATGTATCAATTCTATTTTTATGTATATGTTTAAATGTTTTATTTTTATGACTATATTAAAATTATATTTTTATACTACTTCCTTGGCCTCGATAGTCCGACCTTCAATACTTCTCCACAGTTATTGTTTTTCCATTTTTGCTACAGGAGATGGTCAAAGACTGCGGACATGCTATAGGCAATGGCCAAAGACTATGGACATGCTACAGGAAATGGTCAAAAACCAAGGACATGCTGCAGGAGACGGTCAAAGACTGTGGACATGCGACAGGGGTATGTCAAATACTGTAGACATGCTACAGGAGATGGTCAAATACTGTAGACATGATATAGGAGATGGTCAAATACTGTAGACATGCTACAGGAGATAGTCAAAGACTGCATACATGCTATAGGGGATTGTTGAAGACTGCAGACATGCTACAGGGGATTGTCAAAGATTGTGGACATGCCACAAGAGACAGTCAAAGACTACTGACATGCTACAGGAGATGGTCAAAGACTGTAGACATGCTGCGGTATGAGCCCAAACATCCAAGGGCTGTATGTCCATGACATCCTGACAGTAAAGGGGTTGGATAGAGACATTTAAATGGCCATGGCCAAATGACTGCACTTGTTGTTATCGCCCTCCTTAGCTGCACCACAGCTCCCAAAAAAGTGTCAGGATCTTTCTAAAAGAAATCAGAACTTTTAACTCTAGTAGACATCATTTGTGTAACCTTATGTCATTGACAAGCAATAATGTCTGGCAGCTTAACTTCTCCTCCATGTGTCCATTAGAGGCCTGACTCTCTTTCTGGCTGCCTTTTATCACCTCTCCTCCCTGTATGGCCCCACCCCAGGCCACCCCAGGAACTCTATATTAACTAGTGCACTGCAGGTTTGCTTTGCTGTTCAACTTTGTTTGTTAGCTTGTGTTCCTACTTGCCGTGTGCTACGTTAATCTCTCTGTGTACCGATTTTGTCTCGTCTCCGGATACTCCTGTTTGCCTGTGACCCTGAACCTTGGCCTGTCCCTTGGTTATCCTCGTCTGCCTGTTGCCCCTTCCTTGGCTTACCCTTCACTATCCCTTGTGTCCTAGTGGCTGCTTCCCCTCTCTCCCTACGGAGCGTGACCTGGGGGACTCCAGGGGCCGCGACCTGGGTTCAGTTGCAGCGAAGGCCATCCTCACCAGGCAGGCTCTAGTGAACACCCGCTGGACCTTAGACTCCGCGCCCTGGGGAATCTTGGGCTCACGCTTCCTGTCCATCCGCAGCAGTCTGCTACTGGGTTCACTACCTTGCGGTGCACCCCTGTCTCCAACGGGGTGCATTTGTCACCTGGCCACAGGTGACCTGACACCTTACCAGTAGTAAATGGGAGTACCCTGCATTAGGAGGATTTTTTGCAGTTTCTTGCTCTGTTGGGTAGAGCAATCCACAGGTAATAGTGATCCCTGTTCTTCGCATGACCTTCCTTTCTTTTAATCTTTTAAGAATCACAGCTTTATCTCTGAAGAAAAACAGCGCAAAGCTGACATCGCTCTTCCTAAAACAGAATGAATTGTTTGTGTGCTTTTAATACACAACATACTTCTACGCACTTGAGTTTCAACTACATCTACTTATTCCTGTGATATTTTTATAGTTCCAGTGTAACACGGTTAGCCTTCCTGTCTGAGAGTAAATGAAAATAAATTTACTGATGCATTTTTGGCAGAGATTGTCATTTTTCCTTTTTGTGGAAGCCAAATCAATGGACCCACTGCAGTGTACTAACGTTTTCATTTTGTATTATTAAAGTCACAGCGCATCTAAATCCTAGAATTGTTTTTGGTTTTACATTTAGCGGTAAGGGGTTATAACCCCTACCAGGTTTGTATTGGTGTTTATGCCCCCATTTATGCCCCCCCGGTCCTGGGAGGGTCTTACCAGTGTTATTAAATACCAGGAGTGCATTATGTACAGAGTTCAGAGTTCAGGGAAGGGGTTACACACAGACTGCAGAGTTCAGGGGTGTGCTGCCTAAATAGTGCAGGTTTCAGGGGTGTGCTGCATACCGAGTGCAGGTTTCAGGTGTGCGCTACACACAGTGTGAAGAATTCAGCCTTCTTCCACAGCTGCTTACCTCTGCACCCCCCATCCACATCTCATGTTTACCCCTCTTCAGCTCTGATCTCTGCATGCAACCCTCCTCTACTGCCCCCATCTCTTTAAAAGCTCCACCATCTTCTGGATAAGGGTAAGGGGAGATGGTGTATGTGATGCAGGCTTTTTTTTGGCTAGGCCGTGACCTACCTGACCTACATACACTGACGGTAGTGACCTACATACACTGACCTACATACACTGACTGACCTACATACACTGACAGTAGTGACCTACATACACTGACCTACCTACACTGACGGTAGTGACCTACATACACTGACTGACCTACATACACTGACGGTAGTGACCTACATACACTGACCTAACTACACTAACCTACCTGACCTACCTACACTGATGGTAGTGACCTACATACACTGACCTACCTGACATACACTGACCTACATACACTGACCTACCTGACCTACTTTCACTGACGGTAGTGACCTACATACACTGATGGTAGCGACCTACCTTCACTGACCTACCTACACTGACATTTACATACACTGTCTGATCTACCTCAGCTCAGCAATGGTGTGTGGTGTCACAGCAGGCAGTCAGTCATTCCGTCAGTCGTCCGAGGAGGAGAGGAGAGCCGAGGAGGGGAGGAGAGGAGAGCCGAGCGGGGATGTGGCACGGCGGCCGCATTGTAATTCCTGCCTTCTGGAGCCTGCAGCGCCTATGATGGACGATCAAAGGTCCCGCTGTCCTGGCATTGGACCAGTGGGACGTCCATCAAAGGCATTGGGCAATCTCCAGGAGGCGGGATCAGATATGGCACTCGCTCAGGGAGTCGGGGGTAACAATGGAGACCTGCCAGCATGAGATTCTGTTTAGACAAGGGGGGAGATTGGTGGGACTTTAAATGAAGCACACTGCTAAAAATTAAAAGTCCCACCCTCATTACCCCCTTTTCTAAGCATGAGATTCTGGGCTTTTCGGTGTCACATTCGGGGCTCTAGCCCCCCCTCCCCCCCCCAGCCACCCCCTCCCGACGCCCCTGGTAATGCGAGAGTAATTTTCCCTAATCTGGAAAAAGGCAAAAACCTGGGAGAAGGTCAAACACTTCCTCAATCTGCTCAGAACAAAAAAACGTTCTGTCTGGAGTTGGGCTTCAAACCAAACATGTCTTCCACCTCTACTATCACGATGATCACTACCATCTGTCCTTACCAAGTCTGTGAGGTCCAACCATTAACGCGCTATTTTATGATCCACTTATGATCATTTTAAAGAATAGTAAATGGAAACCAGCCCTAAAAGGAGTTCCAATTTCTCTGGAATTTACTGGAAGCGTGGAATTGGTAAATTTTCAGGAGATAAACGTTGGAGTCAGTTGAAGTGAATGGCCCATGTTTGTCTAAAGGTGGAAAGTTCAAAAGAACAATGGGAAGCCTATTACATGGAGCTCGAAGGAATAAAGGAATCTCCTTAGGTTAGAATTTTTGTTGATGGAGCCAGTTTGCGGGATACGATGATTTATGAGATGGTTAGGAATAAAGACTTTATTACAGCTGACAGCTCAAAAGATAATTGTGATGTGACGGCAGAGGAAGACAATGAAATAAAGAGAACGTTTCTTGATGACGACAACCATTCATAGCGGTGAATGTAGCACTCCAGGCAGAACATTTGGGATGTGCAACGCAGATCAACTTTAAACTTGAAAGCGAATAAAGTCAGAACAGCGAATTTCCTCCCTTCTATTCCCCTTTCCTCGAAACCCCTAGAGCTTGTATACCCAGTCTTGATATATACAGCCCATATAAGCCTATGGGAACCAGTGGCGGCTGGTGCTCAACATTTTTTGCAGCCTCACTGTGCCCATCAAATGCGGCCACTGTGCCATCAATTGTCACCACTGTGCCATGCCATCAAATGCAGTCACTGTGTCATGCCATCAAACACAGCCACTGTGCCATTAATTCGCACCACTGTGCCATGCCATTAAACGCAGCCACTGTTGCCATGCCATTAAATGCAGTCATTGTGCCATCAATTGTCACCACTGTGCCATGCCATCAAATGCAGTCACTGTGCCATGCCATCAAACACAGCCACTGTGCCATCAATTTGCACCACTGTGCCATGCCATTAAACGCAGCAACTGTTGCCATGCCATCAAATGCAGCCATTGTGCCATCAATTGTCACCACTGTGCCATGCCATCAAATGCAGCCACTGTGCCATCAATTGTCACCACTGTGCCATCAATTGTCACCACTGTTCCATGCCATCAAACACAGCCACTGTGCCGTCAATTGTCACCACTGTGCCCTTTAATGGTCGCCGCTGTGCCAATTGTCCCCACTGTGCCAATTGTCCCCACTGTGCCTATTGTTGCCAATGTTGATGTCACTGTGCCCTTTAATAGTCGCCATTGTGCCCATTCATGCCGCTGTGCCAATTGTCCCTATTGTCCTCACTGTGCCTATTGTCACAACTGTGCCCTTTAATTGTTGCCACTGTGCCCATTCATGCCGCTGTGCCAATTGTCCTCACTGTGCCTATTGTCGCCACTGTGCCCTTTAATTGTTGCCACTGTGCCCATTCATCCCGCTGTGGCAATTGTCCCCACTGTGCCTATTGTCACCAGTGTGCCCATTGATGTTGCCGCTGTGCCCTGTAAAGTACCCCCCCCCCCGGGTGGCACTTACCTTTACTGGAGTCAAGCATCCACGTCCCAAGATGTCTTCTCCCGCCCTTGATGACTGACATGCGTCTCAGCCAATCAGGTTACTGGTAGCCAGAACCGGCCAACCTGATTGGCTGAGACGCCTGTCAGTCTTATCCAAGGAATGCACCCCCCGTGCGTTCCGAGGATAAGCTTCCGGGACCCGAGGGCTGTCCTCGGAAAGCCTATCAAAGCTCTGATAGGCACTTCCGTACAGCCAACCAGCTGCCATTATTCAGATGGCCGGACATGAGCGCCGACCATCTGAATAGAACGGCGGCAGCAGGGATAATAACATAAATTCGTGCAATGCATGAATCTATGTTATTAGACTCAGTGGCGGTGACAGCCAGAGGGGGCGGCTCTCCAGCGCCCTCTATGGACGAACCGCCACTGATGGGAACGCTCCAGTGAGGCCGGAATCTAAAAAAAATAGACAGACACCACTCTGGAACTAAGGCCAGCCAGCCATACACGGTTTGAATCTTGACCGGTTCAGCAGGAATTCAAGGAGATTCAAACCGTGTATGAGCAGGTTGAACCTACCAAGTTGATCAATCGATCAACTTGGGTACAGTCAGCAAGCCGGATTTACTTGCCGGATTTAATCGCTAGTGGCTGCTATAGCAATAATTACTGTCTTCTTCCGGGACAGCTTCCTCCAACCCCCCCGCTGGGAGAAAACAATGTGCCGGTGTCTTGTCGAGCTGGTTCCTTCATCGGATAGGTTCCTCCTTCGACCAGGCGAGGCGCATGTGCAGTAGAAGGCCACGGAAATCTCAGAGCCTCAACAGCTGATTATCAGCTGTAGACGAGCTCGCTCCCAATGCCTGATTATACATGGCGCTCTATAGTACACGCCGCTCTATACAGCAAGGGGCGGATGCGATATTGAGTAGTGTTTTTTTGATTGGTTATACACGCCGCTCTTTACAGCAAGGGCCAGCAAGGGGCGGATGTGATATTGAGCTGACCTTTTTTGGGGGATGGTTTTCTCAGTAAAATACACTTCCCACATCCGACTCTTGCTGTATAGAGCGGCGTGTATAACCAATAAAAAAAACCACTGCTCAATATCACATCCGCCCCTTGCTGTGTAGAGTGCCATGTATTACCAAGCATCGGCGGCGTCTATAATCAGGCATCGGAAGCGAGCGCGTCTACAGATGACAAAAAGCTCTTCACGCTCGGAGATTTCCGTTGTCTACAGGGAACCATATCGATAGGAGGAACCAGCTCAGCAGAACACTGTCAACAGTGAGGTGACAATGGGCACAATGAGGTTGGGCACAGTGAGGTGGCAATGGGCACAGTGAGGTTGGGCACAGGGAGGTGGAAATGGGCACGGTGAGGTTGGGCACAGTTAGGTGGCAATGGGCACGGTGAGGTTGGGCACAGTGAGGTGACAATGGGCACGGTGAGGTTGGGCACAGTTAGGCTGGGCACAGTAAGGTGGCAATGGGCACAGTGAGGTGACAATGGGCACAGTGAGGTAGCAATGGGCATAGTGAGGTTGCAATGGGCACAGTAAGGTGACAATGGGCACATTGAGGTAGCAATGGGCATAGTGAGGTTGCAATGGGCACAGTGAGGTTGGGCACAGTGAGGTTGGACACAGTGAGGTGACAATGGGCACAGTGAGGTAGCAATGGGCATAGTGAGGTTGCAATGGGCACAGTGAGGTTGGGAACAGTGAGGTTGGGCACAGTGAAGTGGCAATGCGCACAGTGAGGTAGCAATGGGCATAGTGAGGTTGCAATGGGCACAGTGAGGTTGGGAACAGTGAGGTTGGGCACAGTGAAGTGGCAATGCGCACAGTGAGGTTGGGCACAGTGAGGTAGCAATGGGCATAGTGAGGTTGCAATGGGCACAGTGAGGTTGGGAACAGTGAGGTTTCAATGGGCACAGTGAGGCATGCAAATGGGCATTGTCGACCCTCTTTTTCACTTACAGTAGCTGCTGCATTTCTCACCCTAGGCTTATACCCGAGTCAATAAGTTTTCCCATTTTTTTGTGGTTAAATTAGGTGCCTCGGCTTATACTTGGGTCGGCTTATACTCGAGTATATACGGTACATTTTATCTGGGTACAGTGTCGCATGACCGCGCAGTGCCGTTTTGCAAAAAATAGCCTGGGCATGACAGGCGGGGGGATAAATCTTCCGGAACTGAAGTGGTTAAGAGTATTTCAACTTGCCTGGAGCTCCCCTTTTTTTTAAAATAGGTCCCATAGGTTTCCTATTATACCCTTTCCCGCTTTCTTGTAGAACAGGAACACAGCGGCCATTATCAGTTTTTTTTTTTGTTAAGTTGTTCCATATTGATGTTTTACATACCTCTTGCCTGCCAGCGATACGCGTTGCCGTCTAGGGAAACATTATGTTAGTTTCCTGGGTAACCTCTGGCGCTGGGCCGCATGTTTATCTCCCGTACGATATACTTCTGTCGTTCGGCTTCCTCTCCTTCCAGCAAATACTTTGTTATTTCTGGCGGGGGACACTGGAAATAATAAAAATGTAAAAGGCCGGCCATAAATCAGCCGGCAAACTGCGCAGGTTTCGTCTATTAGTAACCGCAAGCGTCCTTGTCGAATGCCGCAAAACGTGGACAGGCCTGCCGTGCGCCACAATGTAACAATATGTGGATTATTTGTGCGACTTTTTTTGAGATGTCGAATAAGGTTGAAGTGATATTAAAAGATTTCCTTCTTCTCCAATAATAAACTGTAATCAATAATGGTCCTGTAATCTATTTCTTGTTGGATCCCTTCATGCCGTGTCTTCCTGTTTCCTTGTAATGTCCTTTGTGAGCTCCAGAACCTCTCCTTCTCCCCCCTCACTTTAATTAGTTTTACAGGGGTCTCCAAACTGCAGCCTGGGGGCCAGATGTGGCCCTTTGCTTACTTTTATCCGGCCCTTAAGGTGATATTTTATTCACTGACACCAATGAAGGTCACAATTCCTCCAAATGACACCAATGATGGGGCCCAATGACACCAATGATGGGGCACAGTTCCTCCCAATGACACCAACGAGGGGGCCCAATGACACCAACGATAGGGCCCAATGACACCAATGATGTGGTCCAATGACACCAACGATGGGGTCCAATGACACCAACGATAGGGCCCAATGACACCAAGAATGGAGCCCAATGACACCAAGAATGGAGCCCAATGACACCAAGGATGGGGCTCAATGACACCAATGATGGGGCCCATTGACACCAACGATGGGGGCCAATGACACCAATGATGGGGCCCAATGGCACCAACGATGGGGCACTATGACACCAATGGTGGGGAACAATTCCTTCAAATGAAACCAATGATGGAGATTGTTTAACCCCACTGACTCTGAGTAATTTTGTAATCCTGATTGCCACATTCCGGCCCCCCTTAAAGTTTGAACGAAAATACACCGGCCCTTTGTTTGGAAAGTTTGGAGACCCCTGGTTTAGAAGGAGCAGTGCACATTGGTTGTGGTCATGTTCACTGCTCTATGCACAAATCCCATATTTCATAGACAAGCTTGAGAGTGCGGCTATATTCCTACATACAGTGGGGCCATGAAGAACAGACGTAGCCACCCTTTAACAGAGTTGTCCCCGAACTGTGGCCCTGTGGCCGGATGTGGCCCCTTGCTTGCCTTTATCTGTCCCCTGAGTTATTATTCCTTCCACTGACACAAACAATGAGGTACTATTCTTCCCACTGACACCAACAATGGGGCATAATTCCTTCCACTGATACCAATGATTGTACACTATTCCTCCCACTGTCACCAACAATGCTTCACTATTCCTCCTACTGATACAAATGATTGGACACTATTCCTTCCACTAACACCAACAATGGGGCACTATTCCTGCTACTGACACCTATATTAGGACTCTATTATTTCTACTGACACCAACAATGGGGCATAATTCTTTCAACTGACACCAACAATACTGCACTATTTCTCCTACTGATATCAATGATGGGGCACTATTCCTCTCACTGATACCCAACTATTTCTCCCCCAAATGCCAAAGATTGAGCATTGTTTACTTCCACTGGGAACAGTCCGGCCCCCCTAAAGCCTATAGGACAGTAAACTGGCCCTTTCTTTAGAAGGTTTGGAGACTCCCGGTCTAACAGGAAGAGGCTGAGAGCCATAGAAAGTACTTTGCATTAGAATGGATTAACGGACGGACGGGTGTTTTCAGCCCCAACGCTCCTCTTTGGAACACACAAGTGATGTTTTTTTTTTTTTAACTACACGCATGTAAAGTAAAGGCCTCTGTGTGTTCATGGACACCTACAGGTTGATTTACTAAAGGCAAATAGACTGTGCACTTTGCAAGTGAAGTTTCTTCCAGAGCTTAGTAAATGAGGGGGAAGCTCTGCTGACTGGCATCAGCCAATCGTGTGCGAGCAAATATGCATTTTTTTTTTGTACATTTTCCTTGCATGTGATTGGATATCCTTTGTGAAGTGACGCTTCATCCCATTTACTAAACACGGTAGCGACAGCACTTGCAAAGTGCACAAGCTTTAGTAACTCAACCCCCCCCCCCATAGGCTAACATGGAGGAGATGCTGAGAGGCAGACAAAGAGGAACGCCAACGCGCCTGTAAAAATGGCGTTTTTTACATGAGCCCCACAAAGTGTGATACAAATTAACTGTTTATTTTTTTATTTTTTTTCAGATCGGAATCGTTCACAGGGATATAAAGTTGGAGAATATCCTTCTTGATGAAAATCTGAATGTAAAAGTAAGTTGGAGGAATGAAAAAAAGAAAAAACTGCCCGTGGCAGAAAAAGTGGCCCTCCGTTTTCGTATTGTCTGCCTGCTCTTGTTTGAGGTTTCTCATGTGGTCTAATAGACACTATTAGAAAATCGGGTGAAAAGTCAATTTTTTTTTTTGTGTCCCAAGAAAACTAGAATACCTAAAATGGTACGAAAGCAACTTCCCACGTACATAGTTACGGTCTGTGTCTAGCCTATGGTCTTCATTTGTTTCCAATCATGCGTGGGCTCGCTCATTCGATTATTATAGGATGAATAATGTACTGATTAAGTGAAAATTGAATGTTATGATAACTAATGAGAAGAATTTCAAACACGTCCCTTAAGAAATGTTCCTCTGAACAGTCCGTATCGGCTACTTTAACCACTTCAGGGACTTTTAAAACACACTGGCAGCTGCTATAACCCGTTTGTTAAAGTGCTAGTAAACCGTATCCTTTAAAAACACAATGGCATAATGTGCTAGTATGCATTGCATACTAGCACATTATGAAATGCTTACCTTAGAGCAAAGCCCTCCAGCGGCGCACTGTCACCGCTGACAGGGCATCTATCCACACCCCGTCTTTCTTCCTGGTTTGCGTGCTCCGGCCATCTGAATGGGCGAGCAAATGTGCGAGCAAAAAATTGAGCGAGCAAAAAAATGCTCTAGCAAAGCGCGGTGACGTACAACACGTATGACGGCACTATAAAGGGGAAGTTCCATTCGAATTGTGCCACCCCTGGGGCTGCTTTTCGTGTTAAGTAAAAGTTTGAGAGACGATTCAGGCTTTTCAGTCTGTTACAGCGTAAGGAATGTGCTATCTCCATTACAAAGGATAGTTTTTCCCATCTCATAACTTGCTTCTTAGCATGCGCGTTTTTTCCCCCCTCTCGTTAAAGCCCACACACGACTGAAATAGAACGACGTGAAATACGACAAGAAAAAATAGAAGCAGGTTCTAAATTTTTAACGCCCATTTTTCTCGCTGAGAAAAATGTTCTGGAGCCCACACACAATCGTTTTTCACGACCAGTTTAACAAAAATGGCAGTTTTCTCGTCATGAAAAACGGTCGTGTGTACGCGGCATTAGTGTCACCCAGATTATTTCCATCTGTCATTATTTAAATATCAATGTCTCTGCTTATAGAGCAAGGGCCAGATTCTCAAAAGAGATATGACGGTGTATCTCAGATACACCGTCGTATCGCAGTTTTTTTTCAATGGGTATCTATGCGAGTGATTCTTAGAATCACTTACGCATAGATACACTAAAGATCTGACAGGTGTAAAGCAATTACACTGTCGGATCTTAGATGTAATGACAACGCCGGCCGCTAGGTGGCCTTTACGTTGTTTTCTCATTTGCCTATGCAAATGAGCCTAATACGCCGATTCCCGAACGCTTTTGCGATGCCGTGACGTAGGTTGCGTACGCGTAAGGTTACCCCTGCTGTATGAGGGGTACGTTTCCGAAGTGCCGTCGTTGCCATGTTAAGTATGGCGTCGGGTCAGCGTCGTCTTTTTCCGTTGGTTACGTCGTTTTACTAAGTCGTTCACGAATAGGGAATTGCGTAAGTGACGATCACGTCGTTTTGACGTCGGTTTCAACTACGCTTTCTGACGTGAGCTGGAGCATGCGCACTAGGCTTTTTTTCTCGGCCGGCGCATGCGCACTTCGTTTGACGCGGGGGCGCGCTTAATTTAAATAAAGGAACGCCCCCTCCTTCAGTATTTGAATTAGGCGGCCTTACGACGCCGCATTTACGCTACGCCGCCGAAAATTACGGAGCAAGTGCTTTGAGAATATGGCACTTGCTCCAGCAATTTGCGTAGACGTAGTGTAAATGCGATACGATACGCCGCCAGATACGCCATTTTTTGAGAATCTGGCCCCAAGTTTTTATTTTTACCAAAACATCAAAAACAACATTAAAAACAAAAAAAGAAGAAGGGGAGGAATAGGGAAGGAGTGTGGAAGTATGGATGATTCAAAAAAAAATAAAAAAATTGTAAGTTTCAAAGTCAGAATTCTGAGATTAAAGACAGAATTCTGTCTTTGAAACACGAAATTCTGACTTTGAAACACATAATTCTGACTTTGAAACACAGAATTCTGACTTTGAAACACAGAATTCTGACTTTGAAACACGGAATTCTGACTTTGAAACACAGAATTCTGACTTTGAAACACAGAATTCTGACTGAAACACGGAATTCTGACTTTGAAACACAGAATTCTGACTTTGAAACACAGAATTCTGACTGAATCTCAGAATTCTGTCTTTGAAACTCGGAATTTTGTATTTTTTTTTATGATGGCCCCAGGGCTCTTCCATAAAGGAGGATGAAAAAAAAAAAAATTCCTCCCGTATTGAATTAAATTGTTTTGTAAAGCGCTGCGCAAACTGTTGGTGTTACTTAAATCCTGTATAATAAATAATAATAATAATAATGTTTGGGGGTTTTAACTAATCTTCAGGCCTAAACTGATCTTTTTAAAAGGTTAGTAAAGGAATTTTTTTTTTTCTGTTAAAATAACAAACATGTTATACTTACCTCCACTGTGCAGCTCGTTTTGCACAGAGTGGCCCCGATCCTCGTCTTCTGGGGTTCCTCGGCGGCTGTCTCGGCTCCTCCCCACAAGTACTGACCACAGTAATGCGAGAGCTCGCATGGTGGTGAGTAATTGCGGGCGCGCTCCCGTGATACAGTGAGCGTCCATAGCCGCTCACTGTGTCACTCGGCCCCGCCCCTCGGCGCGCTGCGTCACTGGATGTGATTGACAGCAGCGCAAGCTAATGGCTTCGCTGCTCTCAATCCATCCGCTCTAGCCAATCAGCGGCCAGGCTGAGCAGCGAAGAGGATCTCGGGACCGTGTGGGACTTTTGATGAGTCAGGTAAGTAAAACGGGGGCTCGGGGGGGGGGGGGGGGGGGGCAGCAGCATCCGATGTTTTTGCATAGATTGCATTAAGGTGAAAAAAAAAACATTTCTTTACAACTCCTTTAAACATGTAAAGTAGAAATGAAAGGAAACGTCTCTGGGATGTAAGCGGTATTCTAATCTCCAGGATTTGGAACAATACTGACATTTCACTCCTGAGAATCTAGTTTGTGACAACAATGGTTCCCAGCATGCCACCCTATAGACAGGACGGGCCCTTGCAAGAGACAGGAATGCAAATAGGCCTCGAGCTGCGCACTCCGCCAACTTCCTAACGACTGGGCACTTTTTTTTTGCCAGTGATAAATGGTGGGAACAATTTAGCCAAGCCAGAGCCAAGAATGAAGCTTTTTTTTTTTTTTTTTTTTACATATCAAACAGCTAGAAGTACAAATGGGCATAAACAGCTTAAAGACACATTAACGTCTAAAAATAACAAGAAGCCGCCATTGACTGACTTCCTGCTGCTTCGGAGAGCCTTTTAAGGAAGGTATCACAGGTTCAACATTGTGCGGAGGAATGCCGGGAATGTCTGTGTTTTAGTATTGTACCAGGGAAAGAAGAAAAGCGGCATTTAATTGGCTCCAGTAATTCATCCTATTCCTGACAAATAGCAGGATGTATTAGCATTCCTGGAATTTCTTTTTTTCTTCTAGGAAACAATTCCAATTCTTTCTGCACTTTGTCTCCTGTTGTTGTTGTTGTCTCGGGGAAGGAATGCATGTAGAAGGGGATTACCTACAACTGATCCTCGTATTTAACATCATAAAAAAGTGTTACTAAACCATTTACCTTTAAAAAAAAAAAAAGTGTTACTAAACCCAGGACCCTGCAGTCACTATATCTGGCCTCCCACAGAACACGGAAATGCAATTATTTTAGTAAATATAAACTGCTAAATACCTTTTCTCATCAGCAGGATATAGCAGTCTTGTGACTTCTATCGGTGTCTGGTTAAAGCTTATAGGAGGAGTTTTCATTCTCCTCTGACTGTCCTATGACCAGTGTTGCCAACCTACCAGATTGAAATTTACTGGCACGACACCCAAAATTTACTGGCACAGTCACGTTTTTACTGGCATTTCACAAAAGTTACTAAATTACATTTTTAGGTGCTAATTTCAGTATTTAGGCTACAAACTAAAACTAAAGACACTAGGCAAATAGCAATGTGACTTAAGGTAAAAAAAAAACATATTTCTGTTATTTTCCAATATAATAAGGGCAAATTTTTTAGTCACATCACCCCCTGCCGCCATCCCCCTCTGCAGTGCCACAATCTTCCCCAGGCCCCCTGCCTCCAATCACCCTGCCTCCATCGTCCCCTGCCTCCATCCCCTTCTGCGGTGCGATCAACAACCCCTGCCTCCAATCACCTCCTGCCACTGCCTCCAATCTCCCCCAGGCCCCCTGCCTCCAATCACCCTGCCTCCATCGTCCCCTGCCGCCATCCCCCTCTGCGGTGCGATCAACAACCCCTGCCTCCAATCACCCCCTGCCACTATCACCCCCTGCCTCCAATCACCCCCTGCCTCCATCGTCCCCTGTCTCCATCCCCTTCTGCGGTGCGATCAACAACCCCTGCCTCCAATCACCCCCTGCCACTGCCTCCAATCTCCCCCAGGCCCCCTGCCTCCAATCACCCTGCCTCCATCGTCCCCTGCCGCCATCCCCCTCTGCAGTGCCACAATCTTCCCCTGCCTCCAATCTTCCCCAGGCCCCCTGCCTTCAATCACCCTGCCTCCATCGTCCCCTGCCTCCATCCCCTTCTGCGGTGCGATCAACAACCCCTGCCTCCAATCACCTCCTGCCACTGCCTCCAATCTCCCCCAGGCCTCCAATCACCCCCTGCCACTATCACCCCCTGCCTCCAATCACCCCCTGCCTCCATCGTCCCCTGCCTCCATCCCCCTCTGCGGTGCGATCAACAACCCCTGCCTCCAATCACCCCCTGCCACTGCCTCCAATCTCCTCCAGGCCCCCTGCCTCCAATCACCCCCTGCCACCATCGTCCCCTGCCTCCATCCCCCTCTACGGTGCCACCAACAACCCCTGTCTCCATCCCCACCCTCTGCGATGCCACCATCCCCCTCTGCGGTGCCACCAACACCCCCTGCCACTAACACTCCCTGCCTCCACCCCCCTCTGCGGTGCCACCGCAGCCACCATCACCCCCTGCCGCCAATCACCCCCTGCCTCCAATCTCCATGCGCAGTTCCAAGTCGAACCGATCTCGGCTATTTTTACTGGCACATTCCCGCAACCACAGACATTTACGAACGGGGGAAAAAAGTGCCAGTTTTTACGGACTGTCCATAAAAATACGGACGGTTGGCAACACTGCCTATGAGGCTGCATGATCCGTGACCACAGTGGTGTCTGATGCTCCATTCTTTTTATTTTTGGGGGGGTTTTTGAATGCCGAAGCAAGTGTAAATGAGCCCTTAAAGTGGATGTAAAGCCACTCTCATCCTTTCTAAACTACTGCCATAGTGCTGATCTATAAGGATATAGATGCCTCCTGCATGTATCCTTACCTGTCACATGTCTCCCCTCTGTCTGTTAAAGGAACTGAAAAACTGCAGATTCTGTGGGTGGGTCTGTTGTCTGGAGCTCAGTGGGTGGAGTCGTGATGTCAGTAGACTCCCGCCCACCTCTGGGGCGACACAAGTCGGATCCCAAGTCGCTGTAGTGTGAACCGGCACTAACATGTGAAACTAATAAAAAAATGATAGCTTCCTCCAAGCATATCCACAATAGCATCTTGACCAAAAATGTACAGAACAGTGACGCCAACTGGTCCACCAGTGAAGACAAAACCCGGTGCTTAAAGCTTAAATGCCATGCGGTTAAATATGGAACGTTAAAGCTCAACTCTGGACATGGGACCCCCCCTTATAAGAACAGTAATGCGGGCTTTCAAAAAAGTAATTTTCCTTAAAAGATAATTTGATGCACATTTTGGTTGCTTTGATTTGCCTCTTAGTTGCTCGTGGAATCGTTTCTGAGCGTCATCAAGTTGTTTTCCGCAATAACTTTTATGGGGAAGGAGGAACAAACAAAAGCTTGTACACATGAGCCCGTAGGGTGAGATTTTTTTTTGAGTAGTGTTCCATTCTTCAAAAACGCATTTAAATTCCCACCACGTTTGGTAATAGGGCTGCTCAGCACTGGCGATGCCGTGCCCATCCAAACCACTGTATGCGGCAATTTTGTTCTTTTTGATGGAATCAAACATCAAAACGGCACTTTGAAAATCACAGGTGGCCTTGATATGGGGTTTCCAGCATAAACGTTTGGATCAAGGTGTTAATATATACTGTATATTAGGGATATATACTCTATTTGTTTTGTACTTTATGTTAAGAAGTAGACATTTTTTATATTTGTGTTGTCTTTGTTTTCAGCTTGCAGATTTTGGACTTTCAAACCTCTATCATAAGAGCCAGGTGCTGGAAACATACTGCGGGAGCCCTCTCTATGCTTCTCCAGAAATTGTCAGGGGTCTTCCTTACCACGGTCCAGAGGTAAGAACTTGAAATTTAGTGCTCCTGCTTGCTACTTGCAACATTTTAACTTTTTTTCTTCATTTTTGAGGTGTCTTCTCCTGATTACATAAAGGTCATATAAACCCTGAGTCACAGTTGGGGTTGATGTAGGCAGGTGCTCTCTATA
The DNA here is from genome assembly GCA_029574335.1 of Rana kukunoris. Lineage (NCBI taxonomy): Eukaryota > Metazoa > Chordata > Amphibia > Anura > Ranidae > Rana > Rana kukunoris. The sequence continues at coordinate 15,732,239 of CM056055.1, read as the reverse complement.
TTCTCCAATGCAGGTGGTGCTCAACTGAAATGACATTGCAGAGAGAGAGGAAGTCAAGAGGAACCTGGTTCCTCTATAGTTTCTTGGGCCACAAGGGGGCAGTTATGTGATTGGATGCTGGCGCCCCATGTGATTCTGGCAGCTATCTTGGGTCAGGCAGACCCTGGTTCCCAGGCTTGGCACATATTTCAGACTAGTGGCTGAGTAAGGACAGGTCACCCGTCTGTCAGGGATAGTGCTTAGCATTATGGAGGGGTTTCTGAGGAGTAAGGAAAGTGCAGGGACACACCATTCTTCCTGGAGGCCTCCCCACTTGGGTATGGACCAGCCAGGCCGCATTCCACCCCTTGAGACAGACACTCTTGGTACATCTAAGACCTTCTTCTACTACTCATCGCTTTTATATCCTTTAAAGGGGTTGTAAAGGTATATACATATATATATATATATATATATATATATATATATATATTTTTTTTTAAATAACAAACATGTCATACTTACCTCCACTGTGCAGTTCATTTTGCACAGAGTGGCCCCGATCCTGGTCTTGTGGGGTCCCTCGGCCACTGTCTCGGCTCCTCCCCACAAGAGCTAACCCCCTTCTTGGGAAGCGATCTCCCAAGTGGGTTAGCTTGCGGGCGTGCTCCTGTGAAACAGCTGCCGGCTATAGCCGCCGCCTGTATCACTTGGCCCCGCCCCCCGCACGCTGTGTCATTGATTTGATTGACAGCAGCGGGAGCCAGTGGCTGCGCTGCTATCAATCTCCAATGGAGGAAGCCATCGCGGGAATTAGCCCACAGAGTTTTGTGGCTCAGGTAAGTAAAATGTGGGCTGGGGGGGGGCCCGAGAGTGCAAGGTGGTTTTTCACCTTAATGCACAGGATGCATTAAGATGAAAAAACACGAAACTTTAGAACCCCTTTAAGTGCTCCTGGTTGGGCTGCTTTCCCGTCGGGCTTGTTGTATTTTGTCGAACTTTATTTACAATATATATCTCAGTTCTCTGCACCTGAGTCTGAGTGTTTTCTGCCACAGTACCGCGCTGCACTTACCCACACTTGCCGTAGTCGGCAGGATTTGAACCTGCGTGGGGAGACTTCAATGGACCACGCAGCACCTACCCACACACTCTGCAAGTGCAGTTGCTGCAGACTTCAGTAAATGAGGGGAAGCTCTGTCGACTTCTATCATCCAATCATTTCGCAAGCAAAATGCGGCTTTTTTATTTTCCTTGCATGTGATTGGGTATTCTTTACAAAGTGAATCTTTGCCTCGTTTACTAAGCTCTGGAGCAAAGTCTACAGTCTATTTACCTTTAGTAAGTCAACCCCTTAGTTTGATAAAGCCCTGTGTGGTATACATTATTATTTTTTTTTTTAAATACTACTCTGAAGAACCCCTACCTCCAGCTTTACGCACGTTTGTTACATTTAGTTGTTCTCATTTCTGCAGGTTGATTGCTGGGCTCTGGGAGTACTTCTCTATGCTCTGATCTATGGAACTATGCCATTCGACAACAGTAATTATAAAACATTAGCAGACCAGATCAGCAGTGGCCAGTACAGACAGCCTCCTCATCTATCAGGTAAGTCATGAATATTCACTGCAGATGCTGATTGTCGGCTTATGTGAAGTCTTTATTTAAGTTATACATTCTAAATTCAGTCCTCGAACTTAAAATGCACTTACCTCTTAATTTAGGATGGATGCATGGCACCGTGTACATCTGAAAACAATAGTAGTTCTCTTATCTCTATTAAAAACATTAAATTATTTTAATGTGCACATGCAGTGTCTGTATGTTGGTAGAGTTATGGAACAAGTTTGTTGAGGGTTATGACAGCATGGGGTAAGGGATGAGAAAGGGCCATTTCCAGAAGGAATGGTTGAGGGTGCTAACAGCATGGGGAACCAGAAGTGGTGGATGAGGGTTGTGGCAGCATGGGTTACCAGCACGGGTGGTTGAGGGTCCTGGTGTTATAGGGTACCAGCAGGAATCAGCGAGGGTTAGGGCAGTATGGGGTACCAGAAGGTATGGGAGAGGGTCCTTGCTGGATTTTCTAAAAGAATGGTTGAGGATACTGAAAGGGTTGGGTACCAGAAGTGTTGGCTGAGGGTCTTGGCAGCATGAAGTACCAGAAGGGGTGGTCGAGGGTCCTGGCATTATGGAGTACCAGAGGGAATTGGTGAGGGTTAGGGTGGAATGGGGTACCAGAATGTATGGGCGAGGGTCCTTGCTGGATTTTCAAAACGAATGGTCGAGAATGCTGACAGCATGAGGTAACAGAAGTGTTGGCTGAGGGTTAGGACAGTATGGGGTACCAGAAGGTATGCGTAAGGGTCAATGCTGGATTTTCAAAAACAGTGGTCAAGGATGCTGACAGCATAGGTTACCAGAAGTGTTGGCTAAGCGTCTTGGCAGCATGAGGTACCAGAAAGGGGCAGTTGAGGGTCCTGGCAATATGGGGCAGCAGAAGGGATAGTTAAGGGTCCTGGCATTATGGAATATCAGAGGGAATTGGTGAGAGTTAGGGCAGTATGGGGTACCAGAAGGTATGGGCAAGGGTCCTTGCTGAATTTTTAATAAGAATGGTCCAGAATGCTAACAACATAGGGTACCAGAAGTGTTGGCTAAGGCTCTTAGCAGCATAAGGTACCAGAAGGGGCAGTTGAGGGTCCAGGCAGTATGGGACACCAAAAGGGATAGGTGAGGGTCCTTGCTGGAGTTTTCCAAAAGAATGGTTGAAAGTGGTGACGGCATGGGATACCAGAAGTGGTGTGTAACGAAACGTCCCACACTCCGCTTGAGTGCTTTTGTCATATACCACTTCCTTCCAGTCTGAATATAGATATCAGATATTCAAACCGCTCACAAGCACAAAGCGAGATGATACTTGTTTAGTAGCTGAACATGGACTCTTTATTAGAACCAAAATACAAGTCTTATATACAGTGGAGGAGGAGGGGTTTCCCCCCTCCTGCTTATATTATTCTAACAATACACTTGTAACCAGAAACCTAATTAACATGAGCTAATTAAAGAATTTGTTAAAGTAGCCGATGTGACACCGTGCCCGTCAGGATTTCACTACAGGTCAGGTTTGTTGTCACCGAGCTTCACACAGTAGATTATACATTATCATAAGTATAAACACAGGACACCTTCACACAATAGCAGGAGCTCCAGCAGGAGTTCAGAATCAAACAAACCAAGAATAGTCTTTACATATATCCTGGGAGATATTGTGGATAAATATGACTGTCCCACTTTAGGTAATTCAAGATATATTTTCTCAGTCACCCTGTGCCAGGATGGCACAGGGTGACTTAGACATAAGAGGTGCATGGGAAGCTGAAACAAGAGTTTCCCAACCTTTCCAATGGATTCTTGGTTCCACAAGCCCTCCCGTCACATGGTGGTTGCAGGTTTTGGCAGCATGGGGTATCTGAAGTGGTGGGCAAGAGTCTTGGTAGCAACGAGTACTAGAAGGGGTAGACAAGGGGCCTGGAAGGAATAGGTTAGGGTCCTAGCAGCATGGGTTACCAAAGCATATGGGCAGATATCTTATTAATGGTTTGCTCCATGAGATATCTTCACAGCTATACTACCTGTGGAGCTTGGAGGGGGAATGGGAGGAAGATACCCTATATTTCTTTTTGGTGGTGGGATAATGCCTGCTTATCCAACTGCTACCTCACATATGTAGCTCTCCTGATTTTAAAGAAAGCCCATGGTTGAATACTTTCCTTTTTTTGGAATGAAGAATTTTGGAATAAAACAATATTTTTATATATATATTCATTTATTTTACAGGAGCCTGTGGACTGATTGACTGGATGCTGACAGTAAATCCAGCCAGGAGAGCGACTATTGAAGATATTGCCAATCACTGGTGGGTTAATTGGGGGTACGACACCATGGTATGTGACTGCCATCTAGTACCTGAATGTCAATCTCCACTGCTAGCGCGATACATCGAATGTCAGAACACACCTGGTTTCAAAAGCACAAAAACAGAACAAAGCCGAGTCCACCCCAGAGAAGATGAAGAATATGAAGGCTGTCTCAGAAAGTCCAAAAAGGAAAATGACATCAATCAGTCCCAACAAGAACTCGAAGTTATCGCTTCAAGAAAGAAACCAAAAGGGATCTTGAAGAAAAGGAGCAGCTTTGACAGCTCATTATTAAACTCCTCCAATTTCTCTGAAAACTTGTCTCCGAATTGCATGGAGCTCAGCCAAGAAGAAAAAACCACGTCTGTCTACGAGTCTCACATATCAACGAATGTCGAATGCACTTTCAACAAGCCGAAAAAGGGAATACTAAAAAAAACATATGAGAGGGAATCGGGATATTCATCTTCCCCGGAGAGGATAACGATCTCAGAATGTCAGAAGGTCTACCATAAAGCGGTAGACGAAAAAGCAAGGTCAGATAGATACTCAAGGAGGAAAAAAGGCATTCTCAAAAAGAACGGACGGTTTTCAACCAGTTTGGATCTACCAGCGGACTGTTCGTCCCTCCGGCTCTCAGACTCCATGGAAGACTTAATCTTCCCCAATGTAGAGGCTCCAAAGAGCCCTAGCCGGCCATCGAGTGTGATTAGCGATGACAGCTTTCTCTCCAGCGATTCTTTTGACCAGCTTGACATGAATTCTGAAACAAAGTCCCATCTTTTCTCCTACAGCCCGCACACCAGTTTCTACAGTTCTGAGGAAGATGACGCCTTATCGGGCAAGCTTAGGGAGAAACTTTCCGATCAAAACCATAAACTATAACGTTTCGGAGAGAACCTTATTGTGGACTGAAACTATGACAAAGAAAGTAGCATTAAATAGACTAATTCAACCACTTCTGTGAAAAGTAAAGGCTGCATTATATTTGTAATTTTCTGTGATTTTATGTGTCGGTGGTGTTTTTCAATCTCTGGTTTGTAAGAAGTATCATTCTTTGGCAATGGGCCAATAAAGCTGCTTTCAGATAAAGTATGAATGGGGTTTTTTACCCTCTTACCTAAACTTGTTGGAGGTCCATCAAATTAAATGTAAAGTATTGAAAAGTCTACCTAGCAGTAGCTATTCACATTCAGCTGGACTTCTTTTGTAACGTTGAAGACCTTCCATTCCACCTCCTTTTAAAGGGGTTGTAAAGGTTTGTTTTTTATTTTCTAAATAGGTTCCTTTAAAGCGGAGGTTCGCCCTAAAAACATGTATATAACATTACATTTAGCATACTTCCAACATTTACAGTATGCTGTTTTTTTTTTTTTGCTGTAAATAGGTACAAAAATGAATTGCATACTGCTAAAAACGCATCTCATCTAAAGTCCCAATCTTCCCCTCATTTTTGTACCTATTTACAAAGATAGAGCAGGGCCGTCTTTAATATGGTTTGGGCCCTAGGCAAACTTTTTTTTGGGCCCCCATCCAGCTTATTTTGAACCTGGCTGGTTTACATGTATGTGTTTTGGCGGCCCTCATTTGTGCAGGCACAGCAGCCCATTGATTTTAAAAATACAGTTGCCTTGAAATCCATTCTGCTTTTGCACCATGCTACTTACCTGCAGTTCTTGCACACACAAACGCATTTGTTTTTAAAAGCGTGACCTAAACTTCTAAAAATGCAGCAAGTTTGACAGTGCAGGAACTGCAGATAAGTCACAGCAGACAGCAGAATGGACAGACAGTGCTGTATTTCATTGCTTGATGGGCATAGGTGTGCCGTGTGCGCAGCCTATTACATGAGGCATGCGCTTTTCTTTTCAGGAAACGCAGGCATGGCGGATCATTCGAACGAATGAGTTGCTGTACCTGCGCAAATGTGGGCCGCCAAAACACATACATGTGAACCAGCCAGGCCCAAAATAACCCCATCAAGCAGTTAAATACAGACAGTAATGCCATGTGCTCTGAGGCCTTACTCAGCCTGGACTGCAGGTCTGGTCTGTGATTTAAAGAGTTCCTGTATTTTACACATGGCATGGCCTGGGGTCCCATGGTGCTAAAGCAGAATAGACAGACGGTGCTGTGACCCCATGCCATGCCATGTGTAAAATACAGGAACTTTTTAAAACACTGACCAGGTCTGTAGTGAATCATCAAATATTATAAAGACTTTTGGCACACTCTACAGAAAACTTCTATTTACAATATAGATTAGCAAACAGTGACATACCTTGGAGTGCAGGACATGAAGAAGAAGTCAGCCTCAGGAAGAGCAAACTGAGATGCTATAAAATCACATTCTAATTCACTTTTATATACAAGCAGCACCCAGTGGCAGGAAGGGAGAAGTGCACATCTAAAGGGAAGCCAGGGGTGCTGTACATTTTAAAACACTGAGAAGGGAAGCAGTACTGTGTGCCGCTGATGATTTTCAGCGCTGATTTGTGGGCAGCACAGGGGCTTAACGGGCAGCTCTGCTTTGGGCCCCCAACAGTGACAGGGCCCTGAGCAGCTGCCCCTGTTTGCCCTATGGTAAAGACGGCCCTGGGATGGAGGCCTGTGGTAGTTCTATCATATGCCTCATCTAAAGTCCCAACCCTATCCCCCCCCCCCTTTTTTGAACACTATCCAGGGATGGACATGCGTTTTAGGAGTGGAATAGAGTGCCTCCACAGATCTACCACCGAACAGTTTAATTATGAATTGTCATTCTTTGACTAGCTCACCCAGTTTGAGTTGGTCTGCTTTTAGTTTGGTGGTATTTTGGTTTGGTAGGCATGTTTTTTGTTCCACTCCTACTGTTCTTTTGATTTCCAGTGCTCTCTTTTGCTAGACCAACTTTAGGTAGGGGAGGGTTTAGGTTATCACCTGCCCCCTATCTATTGATTAGCACACCTGTGCTCCTTTTCAGGAGACCTTAAAATTCATAGGTAGGACTGCAGCAATACAGAGTGCATTGTCGTTGGCCTGCAGCTTCCCAGGTATCTGCAGATACATGCAACTAAACCTCTGTTTTTATTTACATACATTTAGGCCCCTTTCACATTTATACAACTTGTCTCACGATTTTGTACTGCAAAATCGTATGACAAGTCATTCTCCATGATTTTCAATGGACACCATTCATACTGGCACGACTTTAAGTAGTGCCGACTTCAAAGTAGTCCCTGCACTACTTTGGTCCGATTTTGATGCCACTTACACAGGCATTCATTGAAATCGCGGCCGCGAATCGCAGCAAAATTGCGGTAAAATCGCGCGACTTTCAAGTCGTACAAGTGTGAAAGGGACCTTAGACAAATTCATTTGGTTTAGTGCTTTTATGGCTGGCAACTTTGAGCCTGGCTAATATGGAAACATTTTTTTTTATATTCCATATATATATTTAATTGCATACTGCTAAAAACGCATCTCATCTAAAGTCCCAACCCTCCCCTCATTTTGGTACCTATTTACAGGGATGGAGGCCTGTGGTACTTCTATCATATGCCTCATCTACCCTATACCCCCCTTTTTTGAGTACATACCGTCTTATTGCTCTTTTCCACCCGGCTTCCGGGTTCTCACTTCCGCGGGAGTAGGCGTTCCTATGCAGAGGCTAGGTGTCATGTGGGACTTCGCCCAGATGATTGACGTCTTGAGAAAAACGTCCCCCCGGCGGATAAAGCACATCACGAGTCGGCTCTATACGGCGCCTGCGCACTGACTAGGAGTCGTGTAGAGCTGACTGCACAGGCGCTGTATAGAGCCGACTCGCAGTTCAGCTGCTTTCGGAAACTCGCTCCTTATCTGCCGGGGGGAACGAATGCCATATCTAAACGAATGGAACGTAATATATTAATAACAATAAAATAACAATAATAATAGTAAAAACTTTTCATTATTATTATTAATTTGTTCCGTTCCATTCGTTTAGATGCGGCATTTGTTATTTCAGGTAATTCGTAACTTAGGATAAATTCGTATTCGTTACATTCACTAACAGCCAAATTTGAAAGGAAATTACCATATAATTTAATAGTTATTATTTCAGATCTTAGAATTTTTGGGGTTTTCAGATTTTCGAATTTCCAAATTTACGAATTTTCGAATTTACGAATTTACAAATTTTTTAATGTGCGAATTTATGAATTGCGATCATAACGAATGACACGAAAAAACAAAAACACATTTTTTTTTGGGGAGTGCACAAATAAGTGTAAATAAGTGTCTAAAAATTAAACGCGTTGAGAAACACAACCCATCATCATGGATAACCACAAAATAGTGGAAGGGTGTCCTCCACGTGTAGTGTGGGGAGCCACGATGATACCCTCAGAGGTTTATTGGAGTCCATGCCTAGACGGGTCAGGGCTGTTTTGGCAGCAAAAAGGGGACCTACTCAATATTAGGTGGGTCATCATGAGGTTATGGCTGATGGGTCTATACAGTATGGATAATTTGAATTTAACCCCTTGCTGACCACTGCTCGACTATGTACGTCGGCAGAATGGCATGGCCGGGCAGATGTATCGATGTATATTTACGTCACCTTTAAGGCCCGGGGGTTGCTCCGTGAGTCTGACCGCGGGTCCCGTGGACTCGATGTCCGCCGAGAGTCCTGTGATCGTCTCACAGAGAGGAAGAACGGGGAAATGCTAGTAAATGTAAACAAGCATTTTTCCATTCTGCCTAGTGACAAGGACACTGATCATAACTCCCTGTGATCAGGAGCAGTGATCAGTGTCGTGTCACACGTAGCCCCGCCCCCTACAGTAAGAACACATTCCAAGGACACACGTAACCCTTTCAGCGCCCCCTTCTGGTTAACCCCCTGTTCTGCCCAGTGACAGGACAGTGATCTACTGCTGCCTGTCATCGGGAGCAGTGATCAGTGTCGTGTCACTGGTAGCCACAGTTAGAATCATTCCCTAGGACACATTTAACCCCTTCCTCGCCCCCTAGTGGTTAATCCCTTCACTGCCAGTCACATTTACACAGTAATCAGTACATTTTTATAGCACTGATCGCTGTGTAAATGTGAATGGTCCCAAAATAGCACCAAAAGTGTCCGATGTGTCCGCCATAATGTCACAGTCACGATAAAAATTGCTGATCGCCGCCATTACTAGTAAAAAAAAAAAAAAAATTCCCATAAAACTATCCCCTATTTTGTAGACACTATAACTTTTACGCAAACCAATCAATTTGGTTTGCCAAAAATAAGTAGAAGAATATGTATCGGCCTAAACTGAGGAAAAAAATATATATATTTTTTGGGATATTTATTATAGCAAAAAGTTAAAAATTGCTTTTTTTTTTCAAAATTGTCGCTCTATTTTTTTTTTTATAGCGCAAAAAACGCAGAGGTGATCAAATACCACCACAAGAAAGCTCTATTTGTGGGGAAAAAAGGACGCCAATTTTGTTTGGGGGCCACGTCGCACGACCGCGCAATTGTCAGTTAAAGCGACGCAGTGCCAAATCGCAAAAAGTGCTCTGGCCTTTGGCCAGCCAAATGGTCCAAGGCTGAAGTGGTTAAAATAGAGGGACAGGCTTGCTTTATATATAATGCAGGGCAAACACGTCAGATGCTACACTCCAAAGCACAACCACTAATAGGGGTTCGTAGGTAAAATAGCATATTTCTTTCTAAGTCGAAGGAAATTGTTTAACAAAATATGGAAATGCCAGTGCATTCCATCCAGGGAGCGAATATAAATAATTGGATTAGGATTCACTTTGTTCTGCTTTCAGACGAAAAGTATTAAACAATGACTTTTTTTTCTGAGGAAGTGAAAAGATAACAAGTCTACTTTAGCTTGGACTTTATCTCGGTTACAGAAATGAAATGCCACCCATGTTGATATTTTGACATGATCTCACTTTTAGAAAGGAAAAAAAAAAAAGATATATAGACTATATATATTATTTTATAGAATTTTCTCCATCTAGATTTGTGAAAAACTCCAGCGGCTTGGAGGCCAAAGATAACTGATGTCTTCCCACCTTGACAGCTCTAGAAAACCATGTAGAAAAACAATGTAGAAAAACCAATCCCTCTATCCAGCCCCTGAACCCTCCTCTCCCTTCCGACATTCAGCGGCTGCCAGTAGGAACTGAAGGGCATTGGCTCCTCCACATGCTGCTTCCGCCGCCTCCCTACGCCTGTCCATTTGCCCTGGGGCTCCTGTGTCCTTCCCTGCCCCCCTCCCCCTGCAGTGCTGCTGGATTTCACCTTCCCACCTCCCGCCGGCTGCTGCAAGGGATCTGTCAGGGTGGAGAGCGGGGAGGGAGCTGGTAAATGTGTAATTTACCAGCTCCTTCCTTGTTTTAATGAATAGAGTCAGTGACCAGTACTGGTGTTTTGCTCTTTTTTTTTTTATTACTTTATACCTGGGGCATAGTAAACTGTGTTAAGTTTATGAATGAATTGGAAGCTCTGTACAGAGCGATTCCTGTTCATTCATTCTGTGAAGCTGAGGCTCCAGAGATAGGGATGACTCTGTCCTCAGTTCCTTTTCTCTGTCTCAAAAATGATACACCAGGGGTCTGTTTAGACCCCTGATATTTCACCAAAGTCCCCCAACGAAGGTCCTTAAAAATATGTAAAAAACATTAATGTAATTGTAAAAAAAATGTTTTTATTAAATAATAAAAAATAAAAAAAAACTGACACCAGTGGCGGAACTAGCAGGGTCGCACTTGCGACATGTTTCTGGCGTTCCACCACCGTGGGGGGACCCCAAGGTGGCAGCCGACTGCTGGACCATATTAAAGGGTCCCACGATGAGAGGGAAGGGCCCCGGTTGGGGGCCCTTCATGATTTCTTGCATTGGGGCCCTGAAGTTTCTAGTTACGCCTCTGATTGTTCACTGAGATTCTCTAACAAACCTCTGAGGACTTCACAGAACAGCTGTATTTACACTAAGATTAAATTACACACAGGTGGACTCTAATTACTAATTAGGTGACTTCTAAAGGCAATTGGTTCCACTAGATTTTTGTTAGGGCACAGGTGTGAAACACAAGGCCCGCGGGCCGAAACCGGCCCTTCAGGCCATTTAATGTGGCCCTCGTACCTCTCCTGCAGCTGCAGGAGAGCTCCAGCTCTCCCCTGGTCCTACTCCAGACCCTTCGTTTCTGCTTTTTAAGCAATGTCAACTAACATCTGAATGGAAGAAAGTCATCGGGCCTTCAGAAATAAACTCAAGACCCACCTCTTCTGAAGGACAAAGAAGAAAATGGATACCAAGCGCCTTGAGGCTATTCAGTTCGCATTTGTAGCGCTATACAAATTATTCACTCACTCAATGCATCCAGCTTCTTCCCAGCAGCAGCATAAGGAAAGGGGGGTGCACTGTGATGTAAGGGAGAGTGGGGACTCAACTTATGATGGTGGGTGGGCTCTTGACATTTAACTTAAAGGGGAGGGGATGTGCTGGACATCTAATCTTACAGATACAACCGGCCCTTTTGACACAATCATAATGCTGATGCGGCCCACGATGAAATTGAGTTTGACATCCCTGTGTTAGGGGTATCAGAGTGAAGGGGGCTGAATACAAATGCACCCCACACTTTTCACATATTTATATAAAAAAAAAAAAAAATTGAAAACCATTTATCATTTTCCTTCCACTTCACAATTATGTACCACTTTGTGTTGGTCTATCACAGGGGTCTCCAAACTTTTCAAACAAAGGGCCACTTTATTTACCTTCAAACTTTAGGAAGGCCGCATTGTGGTCAGCGGGGGGGGGGCGTGGAAGAGGAGTAGGGCCGCTATCAGTAGGAGGAGGAGTAAGGCCCCTATCAGTAGTAGGAGGAGTAGGGTCCCTATCAGTAGGAAGAGGAGTAGGGCCCTTATCAGTAGGAGAAGGAGTAGGGCCCCTATCAGTAGTAGGAGGAGTAGGGCCCCTATAAGTAGGAAGAGAAGTAGGGGCCCTATCAGTAGTTGGAGGAGTAGGGCCCCTATCAGTAGGAAGAGGAGTAGGGCCCCTATCAGTAGGAGGAGGAGTAGGGCCCCTATCAGTAGGAGAAGGAGTAGGGCCCCTATCAGTAGTAGGAGGAGTAGGGCCCCTATCAGTAGGAAGAGGAGTAGGGCCCCTATCAGTAGTAGGAGGAGTAGGGCCCCTATCAGTAGGAGGAGGAGTAAGGCCCCTATCAGTAGAAGGAGGAGTAGGGCCCCTATCAGTAGGAGGAGGAGTAGGGCCCCTATCAGTAGGAGGAGGAGTAGGGCCCCTATCAGTAGGAGGAGGAGTAGGGCCCCTATCAGTAGGAAGAGGAGTAGGGCCCCTATCAGTAGTAGGAGGAGTAGGGCCCCTATCAGTAGGAAGAGGAGTAGGGCCCCTATCAGTAGGAGGAGGAGTAGGGCCCCTATCAGTAGGAGGAGGAGTAGGGCCCCTATCAGTAGTAGGAGGAGTAGGGCCCCTATCAGTAGGAAGAGGAGTAGAGCCCCTATCAGTAGTAGGAGGAGTAGGGCCCCTATCAGTAGGAGGAGGAGTAAGGCCCCTATCAGTAGGAGGAGGAGTAAGGCCCTTATCAGTAGGAGGAGGAGTAGGGCCCCTATCAGTAGGAGGAGGAGTAGGGCCCTTATCAGTAGGAGGAGGAGTAGGGCCCCTATCAGTAGTAGGAGGAGTAGGGCCCCTATCAGTAGGAAGAGGAGTAGGGCCCCTATCAGTAGGAGGAGGAGTAGGGCCCCTATCAGTAGTAAGAGGAGTAGGGCCCCTATCAGTAGGAGGAGGAGTAAGGCCCATATCAGTAAGAGGAATAGTATCCCATCATTGATATTAGTAGAAGAAATAGTGCCCCCTTGTTGGTATCAGTGGGAGGAATAGTGCCTCATATAAGTTGGAGGAATAGTGCCCCAAGGGCCACATAAAGGCTAGCAACGGGCCACATCTGGCCCTCGGGCCGCAGCTTGGAGACCCCTGGTCTATCACATAAAATCCCAATAAAATACATTTACATTTTTTTGGTTGTAACAAGACAAAATGTGGAGAATTTCAAGGGGTATGAATACTTTTTAAGGGACTGTAATATTGGGGGGGGGGGGGGGGGGGGGGGGGGAATCGCACTGTGGTGCCATTAGAAGTAATGACATTGCAAACATCTGTCCCGTGTTTTGCCACCATTCCGGAACACCCAGGTGTGCATGGAGCCTTAATGATGTCTTTGGCTTTTATGGAATTGAAAAGCAGTGTTATGTTCCTGAAAACGGTCTCATTTCACAAATTGATGGATGCCGCCTTTCAGGTCGGGGAATGTGCGCGCCTCACATACCTCTCCTGCAGGCAGAGCTGCGTTTCTACATATCAGGCGGATAAAGAAGTCCAGAGCGCTGTATGCTTTATGGCTTTGCTGTAGGAATGTGTATACATATTTGCTATAAGGAAAATTTTAAATATAGATCTTATCGAGATACATGCAATGTAACACCGGCTTTGTATTCTCCATGCACTGGGTACTGCAGGGAAAAGAGCCCTTCGATTTTTTTTGCGATTCGTTATCTCGCACCTGCGCATTTCATAAATGCGTGTCAGCACCAGTGTTGAGCGGAATACGCCATATTCGATTTTGCGATATTTCACGAATATATAGAAGAATATTCGTGAAATATTCGTTAATATCGAATATTCGTGATATTTTATAAAAAAAAAATTTTTGCGAAATTTCGCTAATGCGAATGCGAAATTGATTTCTTTTTTTTTTTTTATACACAAAGCACAGAAGGGCAGAGAAAGTATTCGCGAATATTCGTAATACGAATACTCGCATTGCGAATATTCGGCAACATAAAAGGATCGCCTCAGCTACTCGGCCCAGGGTCTCTAATCATACAAGCAATGCTTTTAGACGTCGATGGAGATCACTAGGATGTGATCTGTTTTAAAAATAAATTTGAAAAAATACGAATATTCGCAATGCGAATATTCGTGAGCAACACTAGTCAACACACACAAAAAATGTGCGTTTTGTTATGTGTTTGGGAAATGTGCTGCAACAGCGGATCAGGCTTGTGGTCCCATTAGTTGTTAATAGCACCCCAAGAGGGGGAGCAGACTCGCATTGTGCCACTAACCCCAATGATGGGGTGCTATTTCTCCCACTAACACCAATGATGAGGTGCTATTCCTTCCACTAACACAAATGACGGGTTGCTATTTCTCCCACTAACACCAATGATGGGGTGCTATTCAGGGGTGGACTGATAACCCATGGGGCCCCCGGGCAATAGAAGATTATGGGGCCCCTGGGCTTACAGATGGCCGACACGCCAGGAGGCAGTGCAGAGGCAGGGCAGCTAAAATCTCAGGATTTTCACATCAAAAGCATGTCGGTTTAAGACATATCAGGGACAGATGTAAAAAAACACAGATTTTTACATACTGTCCCTGGTTTTATTGAGCCTGGCAACCCTGATTGGGGCCCCTAGTGGCATGGGGCCCTCGGGCAGTGCCCGAAAGTCCCAATGGTCAGTCCGCCCCTGGTGCTATTCCTCCAACTAACACCAATGATGGGGTGCTATTCCTCCCACTAACACCAATGATGGGGCACTATTCCTCCCACCAACACCAATGATGGGGCACTATTCCCCCCACTAACACCAATGATGGGGCACTATTCCTCCCACTAACACCAATGATGGGGCACTATTCCCCCCACTAACACCAATGATGGGGCACTATTCCCCCCACTAACACCAATGATGGGGCACTATTCCTCCCACTAAAACCAATGGTGGGGCACTATTCCTCCCACTGACCATCAGGCCCGAGGCACTGTTTACTCCCACTGACACTGGGGCATGTTCTACTCCTAATGACCAATCTGGCCCCACTAAAGCCTGAAGGACAATAAACTGGGCCTTTGTTTAGAAAGTTTTGAGACCCCTGGTCTAGCTCAACTGTATTAAAAAAAAAAAAATGATAATCTAATCTGCTGCAAGTATAGTTCATGTTGAAAATTGGTACTTTGTGAGTCACATAGAGAAGCTTCTCAGCCTTGCCATTCATATAATGTACACAGAAACACTTAGCTACTGAAGTGGTAAATTAAAGCTATTTTGGAATGGAAAATAAATACATGGGTTTTATCATTGGATAATAAGGACTTCTTGGTAAAATGTTTCCTAAAGTGAAAAAAAGAGCCAAGCTAAAGCATTTTTATACTTTTATACAAATAGCCTCAGCAGTAAAATGCAAACTGGATTATACAAATGGAACTATTAATGTGGTTTGCTGATATGAGCCATACTCCGGTACTCTGCGCACTTCCTGCCCAATAGACCAATTATACCAACTCCCTAATTATGCTCAGCAGTCATCTTCTGTTATTTCTAAACTGGCCGATGGAGTAAAACAGTCCGGTTATGGCATGACGGATCGTGAAAGGTATCAGGATGGGAAAATGCCCATGCATATTTAACCACTTCAGCCCCGGACCATTTGGCCACTTTTTGCGATTCGGCACTGCCTCGCTTTAACTGACAATTGGGCGGTCGTGCGACGTGGCTCCCAAACAAAATTGGCGTCCTTTTTTCCCCACAAATAGAGCTTTCTTTTGGTGGTATTTGATCACCTCTGCGGTATTTATTTTTTGCGCTTTAAACAAAACTAGAGCGACAATTTTGAAAACAATAAAAAAAAAAATAAAAAAAAATGAACTTTTTGCTTTAATAAATATCTCCAAAAATATATAAATAAAAATGTTTTCCTCAGTTTAGGCCGATACGTATTCTTCTACATATTTTTGGTAAAAAAAAAAAAAAAAATCGCAATAAGCGTTTATTGATTGGTTTGCACAAAAGTTATAGCGTTTACAAAATAGGGGATAGTTTTATGGCATTTTTATAAAAAAAATATTTTTTTACTAGTAATGGCGGCGATCTGTGATTTTTTTCCGTGACTGTGACATTATGGCGGACACTTTTGACACATTTTTGGGACCATTGTCATTTTCACAGTGATTAGTGCTATAAAAATGCACTGATTACTGTGAAAATGACACTGGCAGTGAAGGGGTTAAGCACTAGGTGGCGCTGTAGGGGTTACGTGTTCCCTGCGTTGTGTTTCTAACTGTAGGGGGGGATGGGCTCTTTGTCATATGACACTGATCTCCGCTCCGAGTACACGGAGCCAGATTGAATTCAAATAGTTTTAAAATTTTCAAAGAGAATAAGATAGAATAGAAGATAAAGGAATAGAATAGAAAATAAATATATATTTTTTTCTATTCTATTCCTTTATTTTCTATTCTATTTTGTTCATTTTGGAAATTGGAAAACGATTTAAATTTGAAAACCGCTGGTCACGAGCATCGGTACCCCCGCGATGCGGCGCGTGCACGCCTCCCGTGGCGCGCACGTGCCTGCTATCCCGCTTAAAGGGGCCGATGTACAGCTACAACGTTTTGCGGGATCTTGCCAACCTGCCGCAGTATAAGGACGTGCGCCACTGTACCCAAATAAAATGTATGTCTTTTTTTCCACACAAGAGCTTACTTTTGATGGTATTTAATCTAGACATGTGCGGTTCGTTTCATTCCGAATTGTTCTGAGATGTACACCGGCAGAGCGGCACGTCTGGGCACAAGTGCGTATAGGTACGTCCCCTTTAAGATCCCTGCCGCGGCGCGCGGGACCCGTCCTGAGCTTCATGAAGGCGCCCGCGGATCCAATCGCGCCAGTGTCCTGTGATCGGGTCACAGAGCTGAAGATCAGGGAGAGGTAAGTGTAAACAAACCTTTCCCCATTCTTCCTAGTGGCAGTGATCATCTGTTCCCTGTCGATCAGTGATATGTCACACCAGACCATGCCCCCTACAGTAAGAATCCCACACTAGGGCACACTTAACCCCTACAGCGCCACCTAGTGGTTAACCCCTTCAATGTCAGTGTAATTTTCACAGTAATCAGTGCATTTTTATTGCACGGATCGCTGTAAAAATGACAATGGTCCCAAAAACTGTGTCAAAAGTGTCCAATGTGTCCGGCATAATGTTGCAGTCATGATAAAAATCGATGATCGCCACCATTACTGGTAAAAAAAAATATTGAAAAAATTCCATAAAACTATCCCCTATATTGCAGATGCTATATCTTTTGCGCAAACCAATCAATAAACGCTTATTGCGGGTTTTTTTTTTAACCAAAAATGTGTAGAAGAATACGTATCGGCCTAAACTGAGGAACAATTTTTCTTTATATATATTTTGGGGAAATTTATTATAGCAAAAAGTAAAAAATATTGCATTTTTTTCAAAATTGTCGCTCTATTTTTGTTTATAGCGCAAAAAAATAAAAACCGCAGAGGTGATCAAATACCACCAAAAGAAAGCTCTATTTGTGGGGGAAAAAGGACGCCAATTTTGTTTGGGAGCCGCATCGCACAACCCCGCAATTGTCAGTTAAAACGATGCAGTGCCGAATCGCAAAAAAGTGGCCTGGTCCTTTATCTACAAAATGGTCCGGGGGATGACGTGGTTAAAATGTTAGCACAACTTGTGGCCACTCCTCCCCCATAATCCAAGACATCCTATAGAATGCCCATTTCTAAAATGTGGGAACATGCGTGAAAAGTGCCCTATCTACTTCAACAAAAACAAAATGTCTTGTATCCAGCGCCGGAATGTTTAAAAACAATCAGGACAAAGCTAAATTTGACTTCTATATATTTATAGTAGATAAAGCAGTTACCGAAGACCTAAAAATAGCATTTTGACTAAGCTATGGAATTTAGTGCTGTAATAAATGAGGTCTACGTCCCTATCACATACAGAACATATTATAAGAACATATTATAAGACCGAGCCTTGGTTATCATGTTTACCCCGCATAGTTACATGGCACATTCTTGAGACCCAATAAAATCTGCAAATATAGATATTTGTATTTTTACTTGCACTGTGTTTCCACCTATTAAAAAGCTCAGCAGTTAAGATAAAATATGACCCGTCTTGTAAAAGGAAAAAATAATAATTTACCTACCCTTAACCTGGTTTATATCGGAGACTGCATGATTAATTTTTTTTTTCCGTACATCCTGAGATTAATCCTCAGGCCTCGTACACACGACCGGTTTCCTAGGCAGAATCCAGCAAGAAACTTGTTAGGAGACGTGTTTTGCCGAGGAAACCGGTCGTGTGTACATTTTTCGACGAGGAAACTGTCGAGAAACTCGACGAGCCAAAAAGAGAGCATGTTCTCTTTTTCCTCGACGGGAATGGAGAAAATTCGCTCGTCGGGTTCCTCGAAAGCCGAACAAGGAACTCGACGAGGAAAACGACAGTTTCGCCCGACGAATTCCTCGGTCGTGTGTACGGGGCCTCAGAGGTAAAACTTACAGCCAAATTTTTCTGTATCAAAAATTGTTGGGGCTGATGTATGGAATCTGAGGCCTTCGTACACACGACTGTTTTCCTCGACAAAATCCATCAAGAGAATTGGTGGCAGAGCTTTTTTGCCGAGGAAAACGGTCGTGTGTATGTTTTTCGTCAAGAAAACTGTTGTGGATCTCGACGAGAAAAAAAAAAAGAGAACAAGTTCTCTTTTTTCTCGTCGGGAGTCTCAATTTCCTTGTCGTGTTTCTCGTCGGGCTGGTTTACGACGAGAAACACGTTCGTGTGTATGCTTAGAAACCCGCGCATGCTCAGAATAAAGTATGAGGCGGGAGCGCACCTTCGGTAAAAGTAGCCTTTCTAATGGAGATAGCACATTCGTCACGCTGTAACAGACTGAAAAGCGCGAATCGTCTCTCGCCAAACATTTACTAACACGCGGCAACACGAGATTAGCAAAAGCAGCCCCAAGGGTGGCGCCAGTGGAATCGAACGTCCCCTTTATAGTGCCGTCGTATGTGTTGTACGTCACCACGTTTGAGAACGACTAGATTTTGTCTTGACAGTGTGTATGCAAAGAAAGTTTGACAAGATTCTCGACAAGCCTGACAAGGAACTCGTTGAGGAAAACAATGTTTCTTTTACGACGAGATTCTCGGTCGTGTGTACGAGGCCTTAAGCAAAGAAACTGGTCTGGGTCAGAAGTAAAGCCAATTACTGTCTACATCTTGTAGACTTCTTCCCCATAACATCTCCAAAATGTGCCCCTTTTAAACAAATGAAACCACCAAGCTCCTTATTCACTCTCTCACCTTGACTATTCCTCCTCGTTGGTTTACATCTCTACAGGCTATCCCCCAATCTGTCCATCATGAATTCTGCTGCCAGACCTTACCTCAGTGTCCGCTACCCCCCTCTGCCAATTCCTCCACTGGGTTCTGACTGCCCAACAAATTAAACTTTTAAAGACCTGGTTGGCAGTCTCCACTCTACATCATTCCAAAGGTGTTCTATCGGGTAGAACCCAAAACTCACTCATCCACACTATATTACCAAACGTATTGGCTTGTGGTGTGGGGTTGCTTTTCAGGGGTTGGGCTTGGCCCCTCAGTTCCAGTGAAGGGAACGCTTAAGGGGTCAGCATACCAAGACATTTTGGACAATTTCATGTTCCCAACTTTATGGGAACAATTTGGGGACGCCCCTTCCCATTCCAACATGACTGCGCACCAGTGCAAAGACGAGGTCCATGAAGACACGGATGAGCGAGTTTGGGCTGGAGAAACTTGACTGACCTCAACCCGATAGAATGCCTTTGGGATGAATTTAATTACAGCGGAGACTTAAAGCGGAGGTTCACCCTAAATTTCAACTTTGGCTGAATTAAACCGTTACCCATCGACAATACCTAATCTGTTTTTTTTTTTTTTTAATCGCCATCTTTACCTTTGTAGTGCAGTATTTGCTGTTCTGTCAATCACTGTATTCCCCCCGACCAGCGCTATGTCTCCTGGGAGTGAGTGATGAGAATTCCAGGAAACGCGCTGTGCTGTAATACCGCTAAATCTCGCGGGTCACGGGACACGTGACCTACGCCGGCCGTTGTGATAGGAACAGTGCAGTGTTGATGGCGACATTCGCCGTCAACACTGCACATGCGTGGGATAGAGCGGTGAATACTGGGACATCAGCATTCACCGTATCCCGGAAGGACATGCTGCTCGGCTTCACAGTGCCCACAATAAAGATGGAAACGTCCGTCTCTGGACAGTATAAAATCTCCTTTTCGAAACAATAGAAATGCTGCGGGCTAAAAGACTGGGAGACACGAGTGGCTATTTTAACCAGGTAAGAGCAGCAGAAGGATTAAAAAAGAAAAAAACTAAAACCCGCGGAACCCCCGCTTTAAACCTCGTACACATGCTTAGTTTACTCGGCCGAGTATACCGAGCGTGTGTACGAGGCTTTCAGGTTTCTCGTCAAGAAAACTGCCTAAAATCTCAACAAGAAAAATAGAGATCCTGCTCTCTATTTTCTCATCATGATTCTCGAGAAACCCGAGAGTGTGTATACTTACGTGTCGCTGTGGAAACCCGTGAATGCTCGAAATGACTTTGACGCATGCGCAGTAGCTTCCTAGGCATAGGTAGGGTGCAGCAAGATGGCGGCGAGAAACAGGCAGACAAGAATCTCGACGAGAAAATAGAGCGCAGGTTCTCAATTTTACTCGTCGAGATTCTGGCCAGATTTCCCGACGAGAAACCTGAAAGCCTAGTAAACACAAACGGTTTTCTCGGCAAGAAAGCTCTGCCAGCAGTTTTCTTGCTGGTTTTTGCAGAGAAAACCGGTCGTGTGTACGAGGCCTAACACACAGGCCTCGTACACACGTTTTCTCTGCAAAAACCAGCAAGAGAAACGAAAAACCCGAGAGTGTGTATACCCGCACATGCCAGTGGAAACCCGCACATGCTCGAAATTACTTTGACGCATGCGCGGCAGCTTTCACGGCATAGGTAGGGTGAAGCAAGATGGCGGCGACGGCATCGAATGTGACGAGCGCATGCTTGTCGTACGCAATGACGTCACCGTGTTCTTGTCTTTGAAGAGAACCGCGCTTCTTTTGAAATGTCAGTGTGTACACTCGGGCGGCAAGAGTTTCTTGCCAAGAATCTCGTCGGGAAAAACTCTGAGGAGATTTTTGCCCATGTGTACGAGGCCACAAAGTGCAGAGCTGTCACTTGTAAGCATAGAAACTGGACTTCTGCATTTACAAGTGGTTGTGGTGAGCAGACACCAAAGGGTTTAAGCCGGAGGTGGTGGAAGTTTCACCTGAAAAAAAGCCCTGGTCCCCATTTACTATTTAATTTTTTTTCTCTCTTTTTTTTTTTTGGTTTTTCTTTTTTCTTCTTTTTCTTTTTCCCACTCTCCTACCTCGTGGGGTATAGAAGGACATAGTAGGAGAACACACAATCCAAGTAGAAGGAATGGAGAGTGTAGGGATAGAGCGGACATACCCTTCTGTATGGGGGTTGGTAGAATAAGTGATAAGTGTTTCATAGGACAATCTTAGATTTTCCCTGCAATGTTCAATTGTGTCTAATATGTAAAGATGGAATATAAGAATGTATAATGTTGTATGGAATAATATTAATAATAATAAAAAAATTGGATTATAAAAAATAAAAAAATAAAAAAAAGCCAGAGGTGGTGGAAGTTTCACCTGAAAAAAATCCCTGGTCCCCACACTTGTTTATATCCTGTAAAAACCCAATAAAGCGTTTTGATAAAAAACAAACAAACAAAAAAAATAATAATGTGACACTTTCTTCAACTATTTGCTTTGTCATTTTAATGCATGTTTATCAACGGTACATCTAAACTTCAAAAACAAGAAAAACTTTCATGTTTCAATCAGAATCATCGCTGCTATCGAAAAACAAAGAAACTAAGTCCTGCTGCTCCTTTTGTATGTTAAGGTTTGTCGAATTGTTGAAAGGGGGATTCGAAGGTGAAAACCAGTCCATGTTGTTTTTGCAATCCGTACCGCAATACGGATTGCTATCCCATATGAGCAGATCGCTGTCTTCGGGGTAGTCTTCTGTTTTGGAAATGCTGTCCCTCAGCTCATCCCTAGTTCCTTCCTTTGCATTCTGCTTCACCGTTTGCCGGGGATTAAGCTTAGTACATTTCAGGCTATTTTTTTTCTGAGCTTTTCTCACCGGCATCGGAGTGACAGGTAATGAAGATTCGCATCTCTCAGAATAAAGCGTAGAACAATTTTCCGTCTGTCTGACGGAGTTATCCCGTTTGTGAGTGACGGGTTCGTTTTTAGATTCATCCTGTGAATTACCAGGCACCGCTCTGGAAATAACTTGAGTAGTGTTTTTAATAGAAAAGACTCTTCTGTTCTTGGAATTTCCCCAACGCTTATTTGCGATTCGTTTCTTTTTCTTAGACCTGAAGGCAGTTAATCTGTTTTCTTTCCCATTGTGTTGCTCTGTGCGTTGGTGGAGATGGTCCTGCTCTACTGGGACGCAGCGCTCGTCGTGATAAAATTGCTGCGGGCGGCATGCATCCGTAGTGTCGCCTTTACTGAAATGTACTCTTCGCCTATCAACGTTTGATCTTGGATGGTTCTCTGGAGATTCTAAAGCAATGCCGGAGTTCTCGGTGCTGCCGAGAGATCTGGCACTGCTACGTGTTGTTACACCCTTTAATCCGATTAGAGAAAGATTTTTTCTGTGTTGTGAAGGAAATTCATTGCTAATTCCATCACATGTGTTCTGAACCCTGCTATGTGAGAGATTGGAGACATCTAGACAAGTCCCCGTTGTTCTGAACTGTGATGAGATATGTTCTTCGGCGGGCAGGTTTTGAACGCTGGTGGGAGACGTCTGCGTCGTACCCTCTTTCAAGTGTTGCGCGGGCTTAGAGACGTAATTAAGGTTGTGAATCTGGCTGAGGATTTTATCTTCTGATGACTTTATGGAGTCTGACAGGCGTGTTAATTTTTCTGACAGCTCCAGGTGCTTTTCACACTGCTGTGACTTCATAGCATCCACGCTCGTCGCCAGCAGCTGCACGTTTGATTTTAGATCTGTCAGCTCTGCATCTTTCTGCAGGAAGAACAGACCGGTTAGGGCTAAACAGGAACACAAACATTGAAGCGCTTGTGTTTCGGCCTAAAGAGTCTATCAGGAATATAAAAGACAAGCTGTCATATACTGAGTAATAGGAATACCAACATCTCAACTTCAGCTCATTTACGCTAAGTTAGGTAAAATGGTGATGTAGAAAATTCCTACACATGCTGTGGTTTGAGGTATTAATTGGGTTTTATGATCGTAAAATGTAGCAGGATCAAGGAAGGATAAAGCTGACTAAACACAATGAGCCAGACTCGGGAACAGCGGCGTATTTTTTGGCAGGCGTATCGCATCTCATATGCGCTACGCGGACGTAAGACAGGGAGCCCGGAACAGTATTCTCAAAGCAGTCGCGCGGTATGTTGCGCCGGCGTAGTGTAAACAGGCCCGCCTAATTCAAAGTAGGCAGGTAGTGGGCGTGCTTCATTTAAATTAACCATGACCACATGTAAATGAGCGGCCGAATGAACGGCGCATGCGCGCGCATTCTCAGAATCACGTCGAATAGAATGCCTAAGGTACACGTCGACCACTGCCTACGACGTGAACATCACAGCCCCATTCACGTTCGACTTACGTAAACGACGCCTGTTCCGACGTCCATACCTTGCATGGGATGCGCCACCTTTTTGGTGGTTTATCTTTACGCCGAAAAACACCTTACGTAAACGTCGTAGATTACTGCATCGGGCGAACGTACGTTCGTGAATCGACGTATCTTGCTAATTTACATATTCAACACGTAAACCAACGGAAGCGCCCCTAGCGGCCAGCGTAATTATGCACCCAAGATACGACGGCGTAAGAGACTTACGTCTGGCGTATCTTGCAAAAATTCAGGCGTGTCTGGTTTCCAGAATACGTGGAAAGATGGTGCAGATTTGGATTTAAAACGGCGTATCTGGAGATACGCCGTCGTAAGTCTTTGTGAATCTGGCCCAATGGTGTTAAAGGGGTTGTAGTGGTAAAAAAAAAACACTGAATGGCCAATCAGAAAGCGTGACCGTGAGATAAATGGGCATCGGTGGGAGTAAACAATTCCCCATCATTGATACGGGGGGGGGGTAGTGCCCCAGTCAGGACGCCCACTAACACACAGCTCCTTTATCTGCAACGGAGAGAGCGTCCTGACTCTCCAGTAGTCCAAGGGAGGGGGCGATCACGCTAGGGAGAAGCCTCACATTACTATGTGGAGTTACAGACAGAAGAACATGAAGTGAGGATTTCTCAGAAGAAAAAAGGACATTTAAAACGAAATGGAAGGATGGGTAAGTGAAGGAGGACTGCACTAAGGTAAAGGAAGCTATTTAGGGGGAAACAAAATGTACCTTTACAACCCCTTTAATTTACTAAAGGCAAATAAACGTTGCATTTACTAAACATATTGAAGAAGTCCAATTGGTGGAGGTAACGCGTATAGGGCAGAACCCACTGACAGCAAAGATAGGGCACAATTCCTCCTACTGACACCATGATGGGACAAAATTCTGTCCACTGACACCAAAGGGGCTGGACGCATGGGGAATAGGGGGTGGCGACAGCGATGGAAAGGGAAGGTGATGACCAGTGGGCCCTTAATGGACGGGCTGCCCCTGGATCGGAATCACTCGGTGTGTTTGCAAGACACTTTTATTATTTGGATTACCGTATATGCCAAGTTTTTCAGCACTTTTTTGGAAAATGCCCTCCTCGGCTTATACTCGAGTCACCTTTTTGAACCTGATCTCCCGGATTTGGGGACCCGGTACCGGCCGGCTGTAGGTCCCCTGGATCCTACGCTTGGCACATATGTAGCCCCACTCTTCCTCTACAAGTCTGCAAAGATTGTTGTCCAGGGGACCTACGGCCGGGGAGCACCGATTTTTCAAACCCGGGCACCCCTTCTATAGACTCCCTTCTATAGACTCCAACGGTAATTTCTCTGGTGAATTTGGAGACCTGGTACTAGCCGCTTGTAGGTCCCCTGAACCCGGAACTTGGCACACATGTAGCCCCATTTCTCCTCTATAACGGCAAACGACAAGGCCCAGGCCTAGGGCAGCACTTTGCAGGGGGAAGCAAAAAAGCCACCCCCCCCCCCCCGCCTGATCTGTCCTTCCGAGTCCAGGCTCCTGTGGCCACCTCCCGTACAAATACAGTCCCTGGCGGCCAGCTTGCTGTAACGCAGCACTTGTTTTTATTATGGGCAGTATGGGGCGTACTTGGCTGAGGGGGAAGGAGTGACTGGCGCCCCATAAAGAGGCTGGCGACTGGCCAGACTGGCTGCGTGTAATTCAACTGGCAGAGGCGGAGCCTAATGACCGGACGGGAGCTTTAAAAGGAAGGGGTGTGACCTTAACAGGAAGGGGTGGGTCATATTTAAATTAGGAGGTGTACAAGTTTAGGTCAGGCCTAGGGCAGCACAAAACCTAAATACACCACTGGGTTATAATAATATACGATATTATGACGTGTATAGCTTATCAGTGAAACAGAAATAATAAGCTTTTCAGTTTCATTTTTTCAGTACATACATGAGCACAACCTTTATTTTTACAATAACTTACCAAAATAATTTTATTTTCTAAGTCCACCAACACTTGTCTGCAACTGCATTTAGTTGAGATCATTTTCTGCATTGACTCGTGGTAAAAAGCGATATTTTCCTGCACTAGAATAAAAAAATAAAAACATATTTTTTTTCAAGATCTGAGGTTTCAAATCTACAGCACAAATATTTTTTAACAAACAGTTGTGCTTTATTGAAAACATATGCAGAGAGACAGATGCGTATCACAAACCAGATAAGCAAACAAAAGTCATAGTAGGCTAGTACAGTACATCCTACATGAATCATTGCGGGCAATAAGCGTTGCACAAAGTCCATAAACCAAACCCATTAAAGATTCCCCCCCCCCCCCAAAAAAAAACCTGATAGTAACAGCAGTAGGTATATCTAACATCTAGACCCCACACTCCAACACTTGTCAAGTCAACGTCCAAGGGCCCCACACCTTTTCGAATTTCCAATGACAACCCCTGTTGGAATAGGTAATTTTATACAATGGCAGGGATGCATTTACCATAGCCTCCCAGGCGGACAATGCCGGCTGGTCCGGGGACACCCACTTTATCAGAATTTCTTTTTTGGCATAATAGAGGAGGTGGGCAATGAGAAGCTTGGAATGATGAGAGCACTGATCATCATCAGGAATGCCCAACAGAGCCAGGGAGGGCGTAGGGACCAGGTCAAGCTGCAACCGAAGGTTGATTTCATCAAAGACCGCTCACAAATATTATTTTTAAGCATTTTGGTTCAGTTACTAACAATCAAAAATTGCCCAAGACTGCAAATGAAAATATCTGATTGCTTATAGGTGTTTAAAGGGTCTATGCAGGGCCGTCTTAATAGCATCATGAGCCCCTGGGCACAGTAGTTCTCTGGGGCCCCTACAATAGAGACAGTGCAGGTAAACAGAAAGTAGGTAGGAGGTACGGGATATCTGGGGTGTAGATGAGTCAGAGTGCTGGGGGATATCTGGGATGTACTTAAAAATAGCGCCTGTTTATTCCAGTCAAAAAATATAACTAAAACAGCAAACAGTGGGGTAACAAAAGCTGACGCGTTTCACATCGACAACCGATGACAACCGAAGCTCCGCCGCGCCTAGTACCTTAGGGGTGTATTTTTTTCCATTATCTGTGCCCTTTTCTGATGATCGCGTGCTGGTCATAATGGAGTGAATATTTCTTCAGTTTCGGGTCCATGCCCATTCATCTCCGTTCACATGTTCTTCTTCCTTGGCTCACGTCTCGGCCAGCCGCCTGCCTGCTTATCTCCTTGCCTTCCCTGGCAAAGTAATCTTCCTCCGCTCCCCACCCAGTAGTAGCTGGTGCCCGGCGAGTGAGACTTGACAGGCTGTGAGGGGGGAAGTGGCAGGCAGAGAGTCGCTGATTGCCGCCATTACTAGTAAAAAAAAAAATATGTCCCCTGATTTCATTTTAAAAATCTGGTCACCCTACATTAGTAAGCCCAGGGGCCCCATAATCTTCTATTGCCCGGGGGCCCCATGAGTTGTCAGTCCGCCCCTGGGTAAAACTGTGAGAAGCAATAGGGGGATATGATTTACTAAAACTGGAGAGTGCAAAATCTGGTGCAGCTGTGCATGGGAGCCAATCAGCTTTTAACTTCAGCTCGTTCAATTAAGCTTTGACAATAAAACCTGGGAGCTGATTGGTTACTATGCACAGCTGCACCAGATTTTGCGCTTTCCAAGCTGGCCATACACCTATCTGCAGATTTTTTACTGTTAGATAGAAAAAGTGCAACAGATTTCTCCATGTACGCTAAACTGTGTGTATGGAGGAATCTCCCATTGGGCCAAGCTTCAGTATCTTGCTAGTCGGCCACGCTGGCTCTCAACCTAAACAATGCCTGCACCCAATCAGAATGATCAGGTATTGTGTGAGCCAGCGGGGCCGACTGGCAAGATATGGAAGCTTGGGCCAGTGGGAGATTCCTCCATCCACACAGTTCAGCGTAGATCAAGGAATCTGTTCCACTTTTTCCATCAGACCATAGAAAATCTGCAGATAATCTATAGGTGTATGGCCAGCTTAGTAAATCAACCCCAATATCTCTTATGACAAAAAAGAAAAACACTGTCAGATGGGAAAATATAATGCCTGGCATGGTTTTTACATCATTTTGTTTTAAAGGAGTTGTAAAGGATTTTTTTTTTTTTTTTGCTGAAACGACTGTTTACAGGGTATAGAGACATAATAGTTAACTGATTCCTTTTAAAAACGATTAAAAATAGATAAAAAATCAATTATTTAATGTACCTGCAGTTTCAGTTTTGTTTTTGCATGCTGTTTCCTGCTTCTGTGATGTACAGAGCCACAGAGCCAATATGGTTGATGGTTTGAAAAACGAAAGTGATTGGTGCTGAGGGGTTTTAGACACACAGTAATCACACCTCCTTGATTAGTGACCACAGAGAGAAAGCTCCCAGGACAGTGGTTATCAGGAAACAGACAACCAGGAAGTGTGGAGATCAGAGAAGGATTACAGCAACTTGAGAGCAAAAAACGAACAATGAGGACATGAAAACAGCACTGCATTAAGGTAAAGGAAGCTATTAAGATTAAAAAAAAAAATCCTTTACAAACCCTTTAACTTTTATGTTATAAACTGGTGTTTTATACTTTTTTTTTTATTATTATTAGTGTACAATCTTGGTTTTACGACTAAACAATAAATACAGACTGCATCCTGGCAACTCAAATCTGCAAATCACTTTTCATTTTCTTTTAAAAACATTCAACTTTGCTTTAATGTTTACTGGCAGCCCGTGTATAATTAAATATAATTGATCATGGCTTCCTTCACACCTGTGAATATTTGCTGGAGATAAACGCATGTGAGAGTGTACACAAAGTACAAGATGAGTTCTCTGTCATTCCCATCAGCAGCACTGCTTCTATCTATACATATTAATCTGGGGCATTTGCACATGTCGCCCTACATTGAGAGGTACTTTCTACCACATATAAAACGCACGGAAGTCACACAACACACACACATTTTGTGGCTTCCAGTGACTTTGAGGACCCGGTACTCACAAACACTTCTGCATTAAAAACATATGATAAGATCGGTTACATTCTGAATTGTGAAAGTGTCAGATGGTCCTGTCTTTACTACGGAGCAGGAAGGGGTATGTTACCTGTGTGACTTATTCAGCAGTCTGTGTAGTCTGATCCTCCCTGCTATTTACGTCTTTTCCACAGACTTGTTGCGGAAAAAATCTAGCTCAAAGCTCCTCAGCCAAAAACATGGGGCTAGATTCAGGTAGAAGAGCGTATCTTTGTGCGGGCGTAGCGTATCCTATTTACGCTACGCCTCCGCAACTTTTACAGGCAAGTGCTGTATTCACAAAGCACTTTCTACGGCGGCGTAGCGTAAATGTGCCGGCGTAAGTGCGCGTAATTGAAATTAGGCATGTAGGGGGCGTACTGTAATGAAATTAACCATGATACCGCGTAAATGACGCGCGGAACGAACTGCGCATGCGCAGGCCGTGGACGTATCCCAGTGTGCATGATCAAAATGACGCCGCAACTACTCATTGGTTTCGATGTGAACGTAACTTACGCAAAGCCCTATTCGCGAACGTTTTACGCAAACGACGGCAAATTCTACGCTGTCCTGACGTCCATACTTAACATTACGTACGCCTCATATAGCAGGGGTAAATTTACGCCGGACTTATGCTTACGCAAACGACGTAAAAAAATACGACCGGCCGCAAGTACGTTTGTAAACCGGCGCATCTAGCTCATTTGCATATTTGACGCGTAAATCGACGGAAACGCCACCTAGCGGCCAGCGTAAATATGCAACTAAGATACGACGGCGTAGGAGACTTACGCCGGTCGGATCTAAGACAAATCTATGCGTAACTGATTCTAAGAATCAGGCGCATAGATACGACGCCGCTCACTCAGAGTTACGACGGCGTATCTGGAAATACGCCTTCGTAACTCGTACCTGAATCTGGCCCATGCCTTTTTTTAATAAACCTACAATCGCTCAAATATGATTAAAAAAGTAAAAAAAAAATATATATATATATATATATATATATATATATATATATATATATATATATATAGAGAGAGAGAGAGAGAGAGAGAGAGAGAGAGAGAGAGAATATACACTATCTCACAAAAGTAAGTACACCCCTCACATTTTTGTAACTATTTTATTATATCTTTTCATGTGACAACACTAAAAAAGTTACACTTTGCTACAATGTAAAGTAGTGAGTGTACAGCTTGTATAACAGTGTACATTTGCTGTCCCCTCAAAATAACTTAACACACAGCCATTAATGTCTAAACTGAGTACACCCCTAAGTGAAAATGTCCAAATTTGGCCACCATTATTTTCCAGCACTGCCTTAGCCCTCTTGGGCATGGAGGTAACCAGACCTTAACAGGTTGCCACTGGAGTCCTCTTCCCCTCCTCCATGATGACATCACGGTGCTGGTGAATGTTGGAGACCTTGCGCTCTTCCACCTTCCGTTTGAGGATTTCCTACAGATCCTCAATAGGGTTTAGGTCTGGAGACATGCTTGGCCAGTCCATCACCTTTACCCTCAGCCTCTTTAGCTAGGCAGTGGTGGTCTTGGAGGTGTTTGGAGTCGTTATCATGTTGGAATACTGCCCTGCGGTCCAGTCTCCAAAGGGAGGGGATCATGCTCTACTTTAGTATGTCACAGTACATGTTGGCATTCATGGTTCCCTCAATGATCTGTAGCTCCCCAGTGCCGGCAGCACTCATGCAGCCCCAGACCGTGACACTCCCACCACCATGCCTGACTGTAGGCAAGACACACATGTCTTTTTCCTCCTCACCTAGTTGCTGCCATACACACCTGACACCAAATAAGTTTATCTTGGGTTTATCAGACCACAGGACATGGTTCCAGTAATCCGTGTCCTTAGTCTTATTGCCTTCAGCAAACTGTTAGTGGGCTTTCTTGTGCATCATCTTCACAAGAGGCTTCCTTCTGGGACGACAGCCATGCAGACCAAGACTCTATTTTTCAGATCCTCAGAGAGTTCTTTGCCATGAGGTGTCATGTTGAACTTCCAGTGAGCAGTATGTGAGAGTGATAACACCAAATTTAACACACCTGCTCCCCATTCACACCCGAGACCTTGTAACACTAATGAGTCACATGACACCGGGGAAGGAAATGGCTAATTGGGCCCAATTTGGAAATTTTCACTTAGGGGTGTACTCACTTTTGTTGCCAGCGATTTAGACATTAATGGCTGTGTGTTGAGTTATTTTGAGGGGACAGCAAATTTCTTCAGTGTTGTCACATAAAAAAGATATAAGAAAATATTTACAAAAATGTAAGGGGTGTACTCACTTTTGTGAGATACTCTATGTAGATAGATACATAGATAGATCTATATAGATAGAAAGATCTATATAGATATATAGATCTATCTATCTATATAGATCTATCTATCTATTGATATATAGATATCTATCTATATACATATAAAGATAGATATCTATATATATCTATATATATAGATAGATATAAATATATATATCTACTTGTATCAAATAAACTTTTCGATGGATGTCAATTCAGATCCCACTGCAGCACAGAGAGGCTTATTGTATCAATGGAACATCTGCATGCATGTGATCACTAGGTCATGGCTGACCTCAGAGCCGTCTTAATAGCATCATGGGCCCCTGGGCAAAGTAATGCTCTGGGGCCCCTACAATGATAACAGTGCAGGTAAACAGACATTAAGTAGGTAGGAGGCAGACTGCCTCCCCTGTGTATCTATCACTCTCGGTGCCATCATGGGGCCCTCAATTTCGGGGCAGCGTGGGCTCAAGGACTAGCTGCTTTGGGGAAAGTGCAGGGGCCCCCCCATGCAGCTGGGGCCCCTGGGCAGTGCCCAGGTGTGCCCTCTTATTAAGACAGCCCTGGCTGACCTAGTGATCACATTGTCGTAAACCACTCGGATTGGTTTCTAGTCCTCAGTGGGGCCCTAAGCTGACAGTCACAGCCAGGATTGAGAGTCACCAGCAGCACAAAATGTTCCTTTCTGACTCCTAAAGAGGGAGCATAGACCCAGCATGGGGCATCATGCCGGGAAATGTTAACAGATTGCGGGTCAGAAAAGTTCAAATGGAAAAAAATGTATATTACCTTATGGATTTATAGTAACGGAAACACAAAAACGTACACAATTTAGTTATACAACTCCCACTACATGGTACTTTACCCTGGGCATTACACTGCTACAGGTCCACACTGCCCGTCTCTTTTTACACTCTTTGAACTGAGTGCAGATCTTTGGTGCCCTCTGCTGGATCACAAAGACAAAGCATCCCTAATAATGCGGCACACTCACAGGCCTTAGAAGTTGCGTCCAAAGAATCCAGAAGCGACTTGCACTTTAAGTTTGTGTTTTCTTCCACGTGGCTGAGAGACATTTTCAACTGACAAAACAAAGTGTTAAAAAAAATAAATAATGTATTTATACTGAAATGGCTCATCGGTATACACAGTGCTGCACAGCTCATCGTTTGCTTACCTCCTGTATATTCTCATGAACCTGGAAGATCACCTGGTTTAATTGCTCACTGGTTGAAAGAAATAGTATGCTGGTAAATTTTGTATGTTACTTTTGCTTTTTCTATCATTTTTTAACTAAAAAAAAGGCGAAGCGATTCCAGTTTTGCGCAGTCACCTGTAAAGAAAAAATACATTCTGGATAACCCTTGGAGGTAAACCTATATGGAGGGCAACCTACCTCTCGTATTTTTCTTTGGCCTTTCTCTTGCTTTCTTCAAATTGCTCAATAATGCTTTTGTTATTTGCTTTTCCAAACGTCTGAAATGGGCCCCTTTCTTTGCCATCAATACAGCACAGAGGAGGCTTAGACTGGTATTTCTGAAGCACACTTTGTTCACTCTGAAAAAGGGAGAAAGAAAAAAATAAAGAAAAAAATAACAAAGAGAACAACATAGATGTATAAAATGTTATAGTAGATCCCCAGACAAAAAATATTAATAATAATTAATAATTAAAGTATAACTAAAGGCAAAACTTTTTTTAGTTTTGGATAGAGTGGAGATGGATTAGAACCCCTGTCAGTTTTTATTGCTGTCTGCGTCCCCGTTAGAGAGATTCACCCTGTCTATTTGTCCTGTTTACCATTATCATTCAAAGTGTAAATACAAAAAAATTACACATTTTGGGTTGTCTCCAGAAAAGTAAAGGAGGGGAAATCTTCCAACGGGGACAATGATTCTGGTGACCTGGGGCCCAAAGAATTCTGTTAACTCTGCTAATTCTGCAGTGTTGTCACTTAAAAACATATCATAGAATATTTACAAAAATGTGAGGGGTGTACTCACTTTTGTGAGATACTGTATGTCCAAGTTCACTCTTTGGACGTGCTACACATGTCTAAGTTCATTCTTTGGCTGTTCTACATATATCCAGGTTCACTCTTTGGCTGTTCTACATATATCCAGGTTCATTCTTTGGCTGTTCTACACATGTCTAAGTTCATTCTTTGGATGTACTATATGGGCCAGATTCAGGTAGAGTTATGGCGGGGGTATCAGTGATACTCCAGCCTAACTGTCACTTTAAGCCGGCGTTTCTGTTTTCTGTAACCAGAAAACAAGAAACGCCGGGTTGGAGTTCCGATGCGATCGGCGTAATTGAATTTCGCCATCGCATCGCAACTTTAATTTTAAAATGGCGCCGGGGGCGTTCCCGCTGATTTACGCTGAAAAAATATGTTAATCAGCGGGAATCGGCAATTCACGATCGTATTCGGGCGCGACGCAGTGACTTTCCGACGTTTCCGTAAGCGATACGGGGCGTAAAGATAAAGCAGCCCCCTAGTGGAGTATCCTATTTTAAGAATAGCCGTCGTCATCGCGTCGGAAAAAAAAAAAATCGCGTCGCTTGCGTAAAACGTCCATGAATGGGGATTTGACGTCATTGACGTTCACTGACAGAATTTGGAGCATGCGCACTGGGATGCATTGACAGTCGACGCATGCGCAGTACGTTCGCCGCGGGATCGCGCTTATTTTAAATAATACACGCCCCGTACCCGCCCAATTTGAATTCCGCCGGCTCATTTGCGATACGCTGCCGCAACTTTAGGAGCAAGTGCTTCCTGAATAACAGCACTTGCTCCTAAAATTTCGCCAGCGTAACGTAAATGAGAAACGTTACTCCAGAGCAAAGATGCTCCCATCTACCTGAATCTGGCCCTATATGTCCAAGTTCACTCTTTGGATGTACTACATATGTCTAAGTTAAACTGGTTAGTGATGTATTAACCACTTAAGGACCCCCGCACGCACATATACGGCTCGTACAGGCACAAGGGCGTAAATTTACGTCACCCCCTAAGTGCGGTTCGGGTGTCTCATCGGGACCCCCTCCGCGGCGTGCGGGGGTCCCCCTGGATCCGGGAGCGATCCGGGACGAGCGGGCGGATGTCGGCGTTTACCCGCCCCCCGCGATCGCTCCCAGCCAATGGGAGCGCTCCCCCTTCGTGTAACTTCCTCCTCCTGTGTTTACACAGGAAGGAGGAAATTATGTCACCTCTCATCGCAGCGCTGTTTCCCACCGCTGCTGATGAGAGAAGACATGACAAGTAAGTGTGCACCAACACAACACTGACACACACACACATAGGCACATTAACCCCTTGTGATCGCCCCCCCCCACCCCTCTGTCACAGTGTCACTGAATGCAGTGATCTAATCACTGCATTTAGTGTCAGTGTGACAGGCAGTGTAAAAGTCAGTTAGTGTTAGGTCCAGGATAGCCCCCCCACCCCCCCTAATAACGTTTTAACCCCCTGATCACCGCCCTAGTTAACCCTTTCACTCCCTATTGCCAGCGTCACTAAGCGATCATTTTTCTGATCGCTGTAATAGTGTCGCTGTTCCCACTAGGTAGCTATTTTTTTTATTGCGATTTTTTTTTTTTACTAAAGACATGTGGCTAAATAAATTTTGGCCTAAATGTTTGACTAAAATTTAGTTTATTTGATTTTTTTTTAACAAAAAGTAAAAAATAGTGTTTTTTTTTCAAAAATGTCGCTCTATTTTTGTATATAGCGCAAAAAATAAAAATCGCAGAGGTGATCAAATACCACCAAAAGAAAGCTCTATTTGTGGGAAGAAAAGGACGCGAATTTTGTTTGGGAGCCACGTCGCACGACCGCGCAATTGTCTGTTAAAGCGACGCAGTGCCGAATCGCAAAAACACCTTGGGTCATTTACCAGCGTATTGGTCCGGGTCTTAAGTGGTTAAAAATACCAAGCTGCATTAAAGCAGTAGTAAATCTCCCTTGGTCAGTTGTACCTACAGGTAAGCTTATAATAAAGTTTACATGTAGGTACAGTGAATATCTCCTAAATGTGAACCGTTTAGGAGACATTCACAGCTTTAGCAGCCGCTGATGTCACCGGCCACATGAGCACTGCGCTCTTAATGGACAGCATGCCATCTATTGAGAGATCTGTGCCAGGGCTGTGTAATTACGAGGCATGCATCACGGCTCGACCATTCAAACAGCCGGAGCCCACGAACCTGGAACGCAGACTGGCTGTGCATACTAGCCCATTATGGTATTATCTGCCAGGAATTTGCATGTTCTCCCTGTGCCTGCATGGGTTTCCTCCGGATACTCTGGTTTCCTCCCACACTCCAAAGACTTGCTGGTAGGTTAATGGGCTCCTGTCTAAATTGGCCGCAGTATGTGTATGAATGTGAGATAGGGGTCTTAGATTGTAAGCTCCTTGAGGGCAGGGACTGATATGAATGTACAATATATGTATATATATATATATATATATATATGGCGATGTGTACATTGATGGTACTATATAAGTACCTGTAATAATAATAATAATATTTATCTTGCAGAGAGAACTTTTTTCTTTTTCTTTTAATCTTAACTACCACTTTAATTTTTGTCTTTTATATCTAGAGTCTAGAGTTCAGCTTCGGTATTCACACTGCCTTTCACTGCTTACCTAACCTAGAGATGTCAGAAATTTGTCCAACTGATTTTCAATAAATGAAAGCATCGTGAAAGAGTTTTGGTTGTCTGTTCAGCTGTACCGTGTGCCTGTAATTCCCACTGCAAACTCCAGATGGCACAATGTGGTTGAATATCCGGTCAGATACACAATTTTAAATACTTTTGTCTATGTAAATGTGGCGAGGCGATGGTATTCGTAAATATTTCATGTATTCAAACATATAAATATTTATTATTGAAAGAAAAGATCATTCAAATGCCAATCAAAGTCATTGTAATATGAACACAAGGATGGTGAGTGAAAAAGAGCAAACTCCATCAAGCCTCTCTTAACCACTTAAGACCCGGACCAATATGCAGGTTAAGGACCTTGCCCCACTTTTTGCGATTCAGCACTGAGTCGCTTTAACTGACAATTGCGCGGTCGTGCGACGTGGCTCCCAAACAAAATTTATGTCCTTTTTATCCCACAAATAGAGCTTTTCTTTTGGTGGTATTTGATCACCTCTGCGGTTTTTATTTTTTGCGCTATAAACAAAAATATAGCGACAATTTTGAAAAAAATTCAATATTTTTTACTTTTTGCTATAATAAATATCCCCAAAAAATATATAAAAAAATTTTTTTTTCCTCGGTTTAGGCCGATACGTATTCTTCTACCTGTTTTTGGTAAAAAAAATCACAATAAGCGTTTATCGGTTGGTTTACGCAAACGTTATAGCGTTTACAATATAGGGGATAGTTTTATTGCATTTTTCTTAATATTTTTTTTTTACTACTAATGGTGGCGATCAGTGATTTTTTTCATGACTGCGACATTATGGCGGACATCTCGGACAACTTTGACACATTTTTGGGAGCATTGTAATTTTCACAGCAAAAAGTGCTATAAAAATGCACTGATTACTGTGAAAATGACAATTGCGGTTTAGGAGTTAACCACAAGGAGGCGCTGTAGGGGTTGAGTGTGACCTCATTTGTGTTTCTAACTGTAGGGGGTCGGGGCTGGACGTGTGACGTCATTGATCGTCTTTCCCTATATCAGGGAACAGACGATCAATGACACTGCCACAATGAAGAACGGGGAAGGTGTGTTTACACTCACCTCTCACTGTTCTTCAGCTCCAGTGGCCGATCGTGGGACACCGCCGGCGATCGGGTCCCGCGGGCGCGGTCACAGAGCTTAGGATTCGCCACCCCAGGGTTGGGCTTAAAGAGACATGTACAGGTACGTGATTGTGCCCAGCCGCGCCATTCTGCCGACGTATATCGGCGTGAAGGGGTCCTTAAGTGGTTAAAGAACATTTCCGAAACAATGAGCAAAAAGGCCAAAAACTTGGATACATTGGGGTTTTATTTGGTGCTACTGCTTACTACATTAAATTCCCAGAAACATACAGTGGAACCTCGGTTTACGAGTAAAGCAGTTAACTAACATTTTGAATAATGAGCAACTTTTTAAAAAAAAAATCTGACTCGGTTTGCGAGTGTTGTCTCGCAACATGAGCAGAATTCAAGCTAATGGGGCGTGCAGTACCGCATTTGGCCAGAGGTGCGGGCGCCGGTAACACTCAGAACGGTTGGAACTGGAATCACTCGTAAATACTCATAAATACTCCATTCCTGAGTGTTTCCGAACCTTTCCAAGGGTTTCTGAGATCAGCCGAGTTTTCCCCAAGTATTTCCGAGGCTCTCCGGCGCCCCCGACCACCTCTGACCACGTGCAGTATTGCATGCCATAGAAGTCAATGTGGAACAAATTATCTTCGTTTCCATTGACTTCTACTCGCTTTGATATGCGAGTGCTTTGGATTACAAGCATTCTCCTGGAACAGATTATGCTCGTAATCCAATGTTCCTCTGTCTATAAAAAATATTTCTATATTCAGTGGTTGTGAACCCTTCCTCCCGGGTTCACACTATAGCGATGCAGGAACCAGTGCGATTCCAGTGCCAGTTCCTGCATCGCATTTCTCCTGCAGGTAGTTCGCACTGCCCTCTACGAACTGCTGCGGGTGTCAACACAATGTTAATGACACCCTCAAATCGGTTCACAGATGGCAGTGCGAACTGTGGATTCGGACAGGAGCCGGATCGTATGGGTCAGAACACCCATGCGATCCTATTTCAGTGTGGAGGGGAGGGGAAGTCCCTGCACCTTTTTTGTGTGAATCCAATGCGAGTTAAGCCATACAAACTGTATGGTCAAACTTGCATTGCACAGACAGTGTGAACCCAGGATCCATATACTGGGAGCCTGGCTTCATATACCCAGTGAGGTGACTGGCCTCAGGTGAAACACATCCTCCTACATAAGTTGTACATACTCTCCAGTGATAATAAATTAACCCCATTGTGTACTTAAAAGTGGGGTATGCTTGTACCTGTTTATATGCAGTCTTCTCTTCTCTACAGCCACTCAAAGTCTAGAATTTTAAAGCTTGTCTGAGAACTCAGAATAAAGGGGGCAGAGAGCTGAGATTACACTCTGCAAAGCTCAGTGGGGAGAGCTCTGAGAGCTAATTGGAGGAAAGGAACCCCCCCTCACTCCACACAGAAACAGAGCCGAGGCTGACAATCACAGGCTGTGTTCTGGAGCTCCCTCCGCTGTCACCTTTTTTTTCTATTGGTGTCAGGAAAACTTGTCAGGACTGATTCATGCTGATAGCAGAGGAACGAAGCAGCAGACAGAAATTACACGGAGGCCGCGTACACACGATCGTTCCAAACCAATGAAAATGGACTTAAAGCGGAGGTTCACCCTAAATATAGTATTTCTCATGTGATCCAGCATACTGGCGTCAGCGCCAGTATGCTGTTTTTTTTTTTAAATCCCCCACTTACTGTATTATCTTCAATTTTAATTTCTTTCCCCCGCGGTGGATGGCGCCTATACAGCCCGTCACATCTTACGAAAATACCCGATTTAGGACTCGGGTATTCTCGGCGCAATGCGGCGCCTGCGCACAGACCTAGGAGCTGACTGCGCAGGCACCGTATTTCTCCGAGTCCTATTCCGGCTTTTTTCGGAGGGCGTGACGCGCCATAGCCGCAGGACTCTGAGAAATACGGCGCCTGCGCAGTCAGCTCCTAGGTCTGTGCGCAGGCGCCGCATTTCGCCGAGATTACCCGAGTCCTAAATCGGGTATTTTCGTAAGATGTGACGCGCTATACTGGCGCCGTCCACCACGGGGGAAAGAAATTAAAATTGAAGATAATACAGTAAGTGGGGGATTTAAAAAAAAAACAAACAGCATACTGGCGCTGACGCCAGTATGCTGGATCACATGGGAGAGATTATATTTAGGGTGAACCTCCTCTTTAAGTCCAGTTTCATCGGTCCAAACCGACCGTGTGTACTGTCCATCGGTCCGACGTCCATCGGACCAAAGTTTTAAAACTTGCTTTAAAATCAGACCATTCTCATTGGTTTGGACCGGTCGTGTGTACAGGGCCTTAGTTCTCTGGATTGAGACAAGTACACACTATAGAGCAGTGATGGCAAGCCTTGGCACCCCAGATGTTTTGGAACTACATTTCTCATGATGCTCGACTATACTGCAAAGTGCTTGAGCATCATGGGAAATGTAGTTCCAAAACATCTGGGGTGCCAAGGCTTGCCATCAGTGTTATAGAGGGATATGCTTTGTTCGTATTTCATGTCTGAGGTTTACAACCACTTACAACGAATCTAAAAACATTCTGAGATTTATTTGTTTCCATGAAGATACTATACGATAAAATATTGACATAAACAATCCCTCTCCTTACAGAGACTCATCAGGTGGGTATTAACCCCTCTTCCATAATACATAATGTATAATAATTAGTCCAGAGATCACATTCATTAATTCATCGCAGAAATCTCCTTTCTCATTTGCATTTCACGAGTCCAGCTTCGTCAGGAGGACAAGGTGAGGAAAATCCTTTTATAAGAAGAAAATAGATCTTTGAATGTTTTTAGATTTTTTTTTAATAAATACGTTTTTTTTTATATCTGGTAATTTTCTGTAGTAAGCATAAGCACCGAAACAACCCAACTGTGCCAAGTTTGTGGCATTTGTACAGTGGAACCTTGGTTTACGAGTAACGCGGTTAACAAGCATTTTGAAAGATGAGCAACTTTTTTTTTTTAATCCTAAGGGCTCTTTCACGCGGGGCGGATCAGTAATGATCCACCCAGTGAACCTCCGCTTGCTCAGCGGGGATCGCTCCGTTGATCCCCACTGAGCCGTCGGATGACAGAGCGGTCCCCGCACACTGTGCAGGGACCACCCTGTCTTTTCTCCGCTCTCCCCTATGGGGGGATCGGATGAACATGGACCGTGTAAATGCTCTGTTCCCGAGTGTTTTTAAGACTTTCCGAGAGTTTACGTGTTCAGCTGAGCTGTCCCCGAGTATTTACAAGGCTATCTGGGGTGTAGAGGGGTCCGAGTGCTGGGGGGATATTTGGGGTGTAGAGGGGTCAGAGTGCTGGGGGGATATCTGGGGTGTAGAGGGGTCAG
Organism: Rana kukunoris; assembly: GCA_029574335.1. Taxonomy (NCBI): domain Eukaryota; kingdom Metazoa; phylum Chordata; class Amphibia; order Anura; family Ranidae; genus Rana; species Rana kukunoris. The sequence continues at coordinate 15,692,216 of CM056055.1, read as the reverse complement.
AGTGCTGGGGGATATCTGGGATGTAGAGAGGTCAGACTGCTGGGGAATACCTGGGGTGTAGAGGGGTCCGAGTGCTGGGGGGATATTTGGGGTGTAGAGGGGTCAGAGTGCTGGGGGGATATCTGGGGTGTAGAGGGGTCAGAGAGCTGGGGGATATCTGGGATGTAGAGGGGTCAGAGTGCTGGGGGGATATCTGGGGTGTAGAGGGGTCAGAGTCCTGGGAGGATATCTGGGGTGTAGAGGGGTCAGAGTGCTGGGGGGATATCTGGGGTGTAGAGGGGTCAGAGAGCTGGGGGATATCTGGAGTGTAGAGGGTTCAGAGAGCTGGGGGATATCTGGGATGTAGAGGGGTCAGAGTGCTGGGGGGATATCTGGGGTGTAGAGGGGTCAGAGTGCTGGGGGGGGGGGGGAATGTAGGGCGTAGAGGGGTCAGAGTGCTGGGGGGATATCTGGGGTGTAGAGGGGTCAGAGTGCTGGGGGATATCTGGGGTGTAGAGAGGTCAGAGTGCTGAGGGGATATCTGGGGTGTAGAGGGGTCAGAGTGCTGGGGGGGGGGATGTAGGGCGTAGAGGGGTCAGAGTGCTGGGGGATATCTGGGGTGTAGAGGGGTCAGAGTGCTGGGGGGATATCTGGGGTGTAGAGGGGTCAGAGAGCTGGGGGATATCTGGGATGTAGAGGGGTCAGAGTGCTGGGGGGATATCTGGGGTGTAGAGGGGTCAGAGTCCTGGGAGGATATCTGGGGTGTAGAGGGGTCAGAGTGCTGGGGGGATATCTGGGGTGTAGAGGGGTCAGAGAGCTGGGGGATATCTGGAGTGTAGAGGGGTCAGAGAGCTGGGGGATATCTGGGATGTAGAGGGGTCAGAGTGCTGGGGGGATATCTGGGGTGTAGAGGGGTCAGAGTGCTGGGGGGGGGATGTAGGGCGTAGAGGGGTCAGAGTGCTGGGAGGATATCTGGGGTGTAGAGGGGTCAGAGTGCTGGGGGATATCTGGGGTGTAGAGAGGTCAGAGTGCTGAGGGGATATCTGGGGTGTAGAGGGGTCAGAGTGCTGGGGGGGGAATGTAGGGCGTAGAGGGGTCAGAGTGCTGGGGGATATCTGGGGTGTAGAGGGGTCATAGTGCTGGGGGATATCTGGGGTGTAGAGAGGTCAGAGTGCTGGGGGGGGATATCTGGGGTGTAGAGGGGTCAGAGTGCTGGGGGGGGGGATGTAGGGCGTAGAGGGGTCAGAGTGCTGGGGGGATATCTGGGATTTAGAGGGGTCAGAGTGCTGGGGGATATCTGGGGTGTAGAGAGGTCAGAGTGCTGGGGGGATATCTGGGGTGTAGAGGGGTCAGAGTGCTGGGGGGATATCTGGGGTGTAGAGGGGTCAGAGTGCTGGGGGGGGGGGAATGTAGGGCGTAGAGGGGTCAGAGTGCTGGGGGATATCTGGGGTGTAGAGGGGTCAGAGTGCTGGGGGGATATCTGGGGTGTAGAGGGGTCAGAGTGCTGGGGGATATCTGGGGTATAGAGGGGTCAGAGTGCTGGGGGGATATCTGGGGTGTAGAGGGGTCAGAGTGCTGGGGGGGGGGAATGTAGGGCGTAGAGGGGTCAGAGTGCTGGGGGGATATCTGGGGTGTAGAGGGGTCAGGGTGCTGGGGGGATATCTGGGGTGTAGAGGGGTCAGAGTGCTGGGGGGATATCTGGGGTGTAGAGGGGTCAGAGTGCTGGGGGGATATCTGGGGTGTAGAGGGGTCAGAGTGCTGGGGGGATATCTGGGATGTAGAGGGGTCAGAGTGCTGGGGGGATATCTGGGGTGTAGAGGGGTCAGAGTGCTGGGGGGATATCTGGGGTGTAGAGGGGTCAGAGTGCTGGGGGGATATCTGGGATGTAGAGGGGTCAGAGTGCTGGGGGGATATCTGGGATGTAGAGGGGTCAGAGTGCTGGGGGGATATGTAGGGCGTAGAGGGGCCAGGGCATTACTTTGCCCAGGGGCCCATGATGCTATTAAGATGGCCCCGATGTCGGTAACATTGCACTGACACCCACTGCAGATCGCAAAGGCAACATAATCTGAACACTCAACAGATTGCAGTGTGTCTAATGTGAACTGGGGATTTAGTAGTTGTTTTTGGCTGAAGCTAGCGGCTCCTTCATCGCACAGGTGAGGTAAGTGTTATCACAGTACTATGTCCACCAGCTTGTATGATTTACTTACCTCCTGTGAGTTTGGATGGGAGTTCTTCTGATAATTTGCCTGTGATTTATAATCCCCGGATCCTGCCTGGGAGCTCTCGGGGCAGAACTGTGAACTGAACAGGAACTGGGAATCCGTCAGGCTGGAATGGTCACTGGAAGCGGCATTGCGATTCGAAGACTTATAAGCTCTGCAATGACATGCGTAATGTCTTACTATACAGCATTAGGCAGGCTTCATCAACAGGCAATAAAGATCGCAGACACATGATATAAGATAAGAAGAAATGATCCCTGCTTGAGGCCAGCTAATGAAAATCGTATTGGTTTCTATAAAATATTACAAGGCAAGAAATACAATTTAAAAAAAGCATTTCCAGAAATTGAACATGATAGCAGCTGCTCTATGAAAATGATATGCGTTTAACCTACAGAAAATACCACGGCGTCATCACAAAGCACCCTTTTTATTCAGTGTTAGACATGTGCGGTTCAGTTTTGTTCCGAATTGAAATTCTGACAAATTTTGGGTTTTTCGGAAATTTGGATGTATTCGAATTACAATAGTAACAAATTTAAAGAGGGGGTTCACCCTAAAACAAGTCTGTCCCATCCCACCCAGCATACTGGCGCCAGCGGCAGTATGCTGTTTTTTTTTTTTTTTATCGCTCTACTTACTGTTTAATTAATAATTTTATTTTCTCCACTCCGCGGGTGAATGGCGCAGTCACGCCTTCCGAAAATAGCCGATTTAGAACTCGGCTCTTCCCGTCGCTATACGGCGCCTGCGCACAGACCTAGGAGCTGACTGCGCAGGCGCCGTATATATCCGAGTCCTATGGCTATGGCGCGTCACGCCCTCCGAAAAAAATCCGAAATAGGACTCCGCTATATACGACGCCTGCGCAGTCAGCTCCTAGGTCTGTGCGCAGGCGCCGTGTAGCGCCGGGAAGAGCCGAGTCCTAAATCGGCTATTTTCGGAAGGCGTGACGCGACATAGCCGCGCTTTTCACCGGCGGTGGGGAGAAAATAAAATTATTAATTAAACAGTAAGTAGAGCGATAAAAACAAAACAAAAAAACAACAGCATACTGGCGCTGACGCCAGTATGCTGGATGGGATAGGACGGATGGGACAGACTTGTTTTTGGGTGAACCCCCGCCAAAGAGAATAAAATAGAATAGAAAATAAAGGATTAGAATAGAAAATGAATAGGATTGAATAGAATACAACATACAACAATAGAAAAAAAAATGTATAGAAAATAAAAAGGATAGAATGGGGAAAAAAATAATATAGTAAAACAGAACAACATAGAATAGAAAAAAAAAGAACAGAATAAAATAAAATAGAAAATAAAGGAATAGAGTAGATTAGAAAATAATAGATGTATACAAAGGGAAAAGGGGGAATAGGCTATGGGGGTACCTCATCCTACATACCAGGGGTCTCCAAACATTCTAAACAAAGGGCCGGTTTGTTGTCCTTCAGACTCTTGGAGGGCCGGACTTTGGCCAGTGGAATCAGTGGAAGTAAACATCTGGTATTAGGGGGAAGAATAGTGCCCTATTGCTGGTATCATAGGGAGGAGTAGTGCCCCATTAGTGGTGTCAGTGGGAGAAATGGTGCTCCATTTTCGGTGTCAGATGGCAGAATAGTGTCTCGTATCATTGGGAGGGATAGTGCCCCAAGGGCCGGATAAAGGCAAGCAAAGGGCCACATCTGGCCCTCGGGCCACAGTTTGGGGACCACTGCTATATACTATTTAGAAAAAGCGGACAAACATGATGGACTATTATGGCACCAGAGAGGAACTTTACAATATATTATTTTACCAAATATTTAATGAACAAAAATGTAAAATATTAATAATTTCATAAAATCATTATATTGTTGTTGGATATCATAAAATATGAAAATCTCTGTTATTTCAGTTGTCAAATGGTTGACGCGTTTCACATTTCTGCTTTTTTAAATAGAAAAGAATAGAATAGAAAATAAAAGAATATAATAAAAGAGTAAAACAGAACTGTATACAACATAAAAGAAAATATATTTTTTTTTATAGAAAATAATGGGATAGAATGAAAAATAAAATAATAGAAAAGAATACAGTTAAAAAGAACAAAATAGAATAGAAAATAAAAGAACAGAATAAAATAGACTAGAAAGTAAAAGAGTAGAACAGACAATAAAGGAATAAAGTTGGGTATAAAAGAATAGAATATAACACAGTAAAGCAGAACAGAATGCAACATAAAATAGAAAAAAATACAGTTAAAAAGAACAATAGAATAGAAAATAAAAGAACAGAATAAAATAGACTAGAAAATAAAAGAATATAACAGACAATAAAGGAATATAATAGGGTATAAAAAAATAGAATATAACAGAGTAAAACAGAACAGAATGCAACATAAATTAATAGAAAAAAATAGAATAGAAAACAAAGGGGGAATGGAAAATAAAATAATAAAAAAGAATACAGTAAAACAGAAAATAAAAGAACAGAATAAAATAGAATATAAAATAAAGGATTAAATAGAATATAAGAGAATAGACAATAAAAGAATATAATATAATAGAGTAAAACAGAACAGAGTACAACATTAAAGGAAAAAAAGAAAAAGAAAATAAAGGGGTAAAATAAAAAATAAAAGAATAGAGTAGAAAAGAACACAGTAACACTGAAAAAAATTGAATAGAAAATTAAAGAACAGAAAAAAATACAAAAGAAAATAAAGGAATAGAATAAAAAATGAAATATAATAGAATAAAATACAACGTAACCATCTTCTAAGTGATTTGGATTGCGGGCAGAATCGCTGAGATTCCGGAATCACGGGAATAATGCTTAAAGGATCACTAAAGGAATTTTTTTTTTTTTTTTTTAGCTAAATAGCATCCTTTACCTTACTGCAGTACTGGTTTCATGTCCTTATTGTTCGTTTTTGCTTTGAAGTTGCTGTAATCCTGCTCTGTTCTCCACACTTCCTGCTTGTCTGTTTCCTTATAACCACAGTGCTGGGAGCTTTCTCACGGTGTTCTAACCTGTCATTACTGTGTGTCTAAAACTTCCCAGAACCAATCAGATTCATTTTAAAAACAAAACACTGCCCTGGATTTGTTTGTTTTTGTTCTGTGTGTCTCTTTCTACTTCACAGAAACATGAAGCCAGTTCAAAAGTGAAACTAACCTGCAGGCACATTATATGATTGACTTTTATCTATTTTTAATCATTTTGAAAAGGAATCAGTTAACTTTTATGTCTCTATACCCTGTAAACAGTCATTTCAGCAAAAAACGTTTTTTTCCTTTGGTGACCCTTTAACGCATTTGCAATGTCATTATTTCTTAATGGCACCTCAAACGTGGCGCAATTTTGCCGCAATTTTTTTGCGACAAAATGCTCTATCATCGCAGGAAAAAAAAATCGCAACCGCAAACGCCCCTGTCTCTGTGCCAAGATTTGGTCCATGAGCTTCTTTGGAACGTTTTTTTGGAGCAGAGGGAGGCCCAATCAAATGAATGGCGCCGCTCCAAAAACGCTCCACCAAAAAAAAAAAAAGAAGCACGCTGCGCTCAGCTGTAAATGGAGACTAAAACTAAATAGAAATTTGATGTAAAAATGAACACTGCACACAACGTCTGGAGAAGTCCTTCTCTCGCCCACTAATCTTTGTTTACGTTCCTTCCGGCTTACGGTTAAAAACCGACAAATTAAAATCCTTTATTGTATTCATTTCTCCGTAAATTAAACTTCATGCTTTAGCTGCTAGGAAATAAATGACATTCTAAATACAGAAAACCCCTCACCCGGCTCCTGGAGGGACGCTGAACATGTCTTTGATGGTCCAAACATTGAGATTCATTTTAAACTCTGTAGAAAAAATAAAGAATTACACAAAGAAAAACTATAAATACGGGGGGGGGGGGGGGGAACATTGTGTAAGTTTGCCCCCTTACAAAGAAATTAAGGGTCTATCATTTTTATCATCGGTGTATTTTAACCACTTGTGGACCCCTTTACGATGATATACGTAGGCAGAATGGCACGGCTGGGCACAGGCACGTACCTATACGTCCTCTTTAAGCTCGCGGTCCGAAGCTCTGTGACCATGCCCGCGGGACCTGCAGACACGATCGCCGCCGGTGTTCCACATTCAGTCACAAGAGCTGAAGAACGGGGAGAGATGAGTGTAAACACACCTTCCCCGTTCTTCACTGTGGCAGTGTCAGTGATCGTCTGTTCCCCGATATAGGGAAAGACAATCACACGCCCAGCCCCGCCTCCCTACAGTTAGAAACACATATGAGGTCACACTTAACCCCTACAGCGCCCCCTAGTGGTAAACCCCTTCACTGCATTGTCTTTTTCACAGTAACCAGTGCACTTGTATAGCACTTGTCGCTGTGAAAATGACAATGGTCCCAAAAATGTGTCAAAATTGTCCGATGTGTCCGCCATAATGTCGCAGTCACGAAAAAAACCCACTAATGATTAGTAGAAAAAAAATACAATTATTAATAAAAATGCCATAAAACTATTCCCTATTTTGTAAACGCTATAAATTTTGCGCAAACCAATCGATAAACGCTTATTGCGATTTTTTTTTTTACCAAAAATAGGTAGAAGAATACGTATCGGCCTAAACTATGGAAAAAAACTTTTTTTTTTATATCTTTTTTGTGGATATTTATTATAGCAAAAAGGAAAAACATTGCATTTTTCTCAAAATGGTTGCTCTATTTTTCTTTATAGCGAAAAAAATAAAAACCGCAGAGGTGATCGAATAGCACCAAAAGAAATCTCTGTGGGAAAAAAAGGACGCCAATTTTGTTTGGCAGCCACGTCGCATGACTGCGCAATTGTCAGTTAAAGCGACGCAGTGCCGAATCACAAAAACTGGCCTGGTCTTTTACCTGCATTTTGGTCCGGGTCTTAAGTGGTTAAATGAGACAGAATATCAACCAAAAATCCAGAAAAAAAAACAAATGATACAAATGTTATAAATGGAGTTGCAGTTCAGTGAGCAAAATAAGTATTTGATCCCCAAGCCAAACATGACTAATGCCCTGTATACACGATCAGTTATTTTCAACAGGCGAACCGATCTTGTGTGGGCCCTATCGGTTTTTTATCCATCGGTGAAAAAAAATAGAACCTGTTTTAAAAATTTCTGATGGTTAAAAAAACGATAGAACAAACCGATCGTCTGTGGGGAAATCCATCGGTCAAAAATCCACGCATGCTCAGAATCAAGTCGACGCTTGCTCGGAAGCATTGAACTTCATTTTTCTCTGCGCGTCGTGTTATACGTCACCGCGTTGGACACGATCGGATTTTTAACTGATGGTGTGTAGGCAAGACTGATGAAAGTCAGCTTCATCGGATATCTGATGAAAAAATCCATCAGTCTGTTTTCATCGGATGAACCGATCGTGTGTACAGGGCATCAGTAGTTGGTGGAGAAACCCTTGATGGTAAGCACAGAGGTCAGATGTTTCTTGTAGTTCTCTCTTTCCTATTACATTCCCTAGATTTTAATAATATCAGATTTTTGAAAAAAAAAAAAAAGTCGTATGCATGCATGGGTTAAATGTGTAATCGTTTCTTAGCCTGAGACCCGGCTCACACAGGGGCGGCATGACTTTGGGGGCGACTCGGCGAGGCGATCTCAAGATGACTTCAGAGGCGACTTGAAAAATTACTTCTGTATTGAAGTCAATGCAAGTCGCTCCAAGTCGCACAAGAACCTTTTTCTAAGTCTGAGAGACTTGAGTCGCTCCTATTAGAATGGTTCCACTGAACAGTCGCCTGATGAGTCGCCCCTGTGTGAACCGGCTCTGAGGGTGTGTTTAGGTGGAGGTTAGGGCTTTGTTGTGGTGCATAATAATAATAATAATAATAATATTACCATGTCTCTTGGTTTGTATATATATTTCTGTGTATGTTTTTTTCCTGGCTAAAAAAGCCAGTTTGTTTTCTATGCTCAAGTAAGCAATATTTATTTGTTTTGTTTGTTTTGTATATATGTAAATATGTTTTTATTATGTTGTATATTTGTAAGATTTTTAATAAACAAAAAGATTTGCACTGAGAGAGGAGAGAGAGACACACAGAGCAGCCATGCCCACCCCTTCCCTCTGCTGCCCATACAGAGAAGCCTTTGTATTCTGTGAATGAGTCCACTCAACACAAAGGCTTCTGTGATTGGGCAGGAGGAGGGGAGGGGCGGGCATTGCAGCTGCACCGCCTCTAATGTTGAAGATGCTAAGACCTGAAGCATCAGCGCCAGGCTCCCAAAAAGAGAGAGAGAGAGAGAAGTTCAAGAGATGTCATGCACATCCTTGGACTTAAAGTGGTTGTAAATCTTCAGTTTAAAAGAAATAAAAATAACAAACGCCATACTTACCTTCACTGTGCAGTTCGTTTTGCACAGAGTGGCCCCGATCCTCCTGTTCTGGGGTCCCACGGCAGCTCTCGCGGCTCCTCCCCGCAGTAGATAACCCCCTCTGAGAAGCCTTGCGGCCATGCTCCCGTATCATACATTCAGCGTCCATAGCCGCCAAGTGTATGACTCGGCCCTGCCCCCCCCCCCGGCGGCCGTGTCATTAGATTTGATTGACAGCAGAGGGAGCCAATGGCTGTGCTGCTATCAATCTATCCAATGAAGAGCAGAGAAGCCATGGAGGGAGCAAAGCGGGATCACGCCTACAGAAATTCGGGGCTCAGGTAAGTAAAAGGGGGGGGGGGGGGGGGCTGGACACTGTAAGGTGTTTTTTCACCTTAATACATAGGATAGACGGTTTGCAAACCCCTTTAACTCACAGTTCTGGAATTCAGCTTTAATAAATGGATACGCACTAGAGATAAGCAATTTTCACATTTTCTTCTGGCGCCATTTACTTACATTTACTTGGAGTAAGTACTTTAGAATTAGTTTATAAGTGTAAAAAAAGGTTCCAGGAAAGGAAGATAAATAACACTTACCTCGTCGGAGGACAGCGACTCCAAACTTTGCTCTCTAGATCAGCCTGGAATTTTAAGCCGCTGACACACTTCCAGGGGTGTCAAACACCTGGTCCCCTGCTGAGAACCTTCCACCTTCCAGTTCCTATTTAGTTAAAGGATACAGTAAAGATACAGATGTTGACAGGGTCTCTTTAAATAAGCCCATGTGTTTTTTAAGAGACAGAGAGAGAGAGAATAGAGAGAGAAAAGAGAGAAAGAGAGAACAAGAGAGAAAGGAGAGAGAGAAAGAGAGAGAGAGAGAGAGGGGAGAGAGATAGAATAGAGAGCAAGAAAAGAGAGGGAGAATGGAGAGAGAGAGAGAGAGAGAGAGAGGGGAGAGAGAGAGAATAGAGAGCAAGAAGAGAGAGGGAGAATGGAGAGAGAGAGAGAGAGAGAGAGAGAGAGAGAGAGAGAGAGAGAGAGAGAGAGAGAGAGTGGAGAGAGAGGGAAAATGGGGGGAGAGAGAGAATGGATGGAGAGAGAGACTGGAGAGAGAGAGAATGGAAAGAGAGAGAGAGAGAGAGAGAGGGGGAATGGAGAGAGAGAGGGGAGGGAGAGAGAGAATAGAGAGAGCAGAGAATAGAGAGAGAGAGATAAAAAGAGAGAAGAGAGAACAGAGAGAGAGAGAAAAGAGAGATAAGAGAGAGTGAGAAGAGTATATAGAGAGAGAGAAAGAGAGGGAGAGAGATGGGAGGAGGGAGAGAGAAATAGAAAAGGGGGGGAATGAGAGAGAGGAAGAGAGCGAGAATAGAGAAAGAGAGAGAGAATAGAGAGAGACGAGAGAGAACAGAGAATAGAGGGAGATAGAGAGAGAACAGAGACCAGAGAGTGAGAGAGCAAGAGAGAAAGAATAGAGAGAGAGAGAGAGAGAAGAGAGGAGAGAGGGGGAGGGAGGGAGAGAGAATAGAGAGAGAGATAATGGAGAGAGAGGATAGGAAGAGGAGAGAGAGGGGGAGAGAGATAATAGAGAGAGGAGAGAATAGCGAGAGGAGAGAGAGAGAGGGGGGGAGAGAGAGAATAGAGAGAGGAGAGAATAGCGAGAGGAGAGAGAGTGAGGGGGGGAGAGAGAGAATAGAGAGAGGAGAGAATAGCGAGAGGAGAGAGAGAGGGGGAGAGAGAGAATAGAGAGAGGAGAGAATAGAGAGAGAAGAGAGGAGAGAGAAGAGAAAGGGCAGATAATAGAGAGAGAAAAAAGAGAGAATAGAGAGAGAGAAAAAGAGAGAGAATAGAGAGAGAAAAGAGAGAGAAGAGAATATAGAAAGAGGAGAGAACGAAAGAGAGGGAGAGAGAGGGGGGAGAGAGTGAGGGGGGAGAGAGAGAGAGAATAGAGAATAGAGAGAGAGAGAGAGAGAGAGAGAAGGAGAACACACACAGAGAGAATAGAGAAATAGAGAGGGGAAGAGAGAGTAAATAGAGAGAGAGAAAAAGAGAGAGAACAGAGGGAGAGAGGGGGGAGAATAGGGAGAAGTGAGAGAAAGCAGAAGAGTGAGAAAGAGAGAGAAAAAGAGAGAGAGAGAAGAGAGGAGAGACACCCCCCCCCATGAAATAGGCTGCACACTTTGTACATTTCACAATGCAGCATATTTTTTAGAATCAGGAAAATTTCATGTCATTACCTCCTTTTCATAACCATATCAAAGCTTCAGGCCAACAAAAAACAAACATTAAATATACATTGGATACGCTTCAAAGAAATGAAAAATAAATATACTGAGTAATATATCCACTGAAGAAAGAAACAAGATGTGAAAAAGGAGATTTTATATTTATAGACAGGAGGAGCAGAATAAAAACATCTGAGTGGAATCTCTCCACCACTCACCCTCTTTATCTATCACATATCTGATAAAACAAGGAAGACCACTGTGTGTGTACATGGGGGGGGGGGGTGTACATGGGTGTGTGTGTGTGTGTACATGGGGTGTGTGTGTGTGTACAAGGGGGGGGTGTGTGTACATGGGGGCGTGTGTGTGTACATGGGGAGTGTGTGTGTACATGGGGGCGTGTGTGTACAAGGGGGTGTGTGTGTGTACAAGGGGGGGTGTGTGTACGTGTGTGTACAAGGGGTGTGTGTGTGTGTACAGGGGCGGCGTGTGTGTAGTGTGTGTGTACAAGGGGGGGGGGCGTGTCTGTGTACAGGGGGAGCGTGTGTGTGTACAAGGGGGGCGTGTGTGTGTACATGGGGGTGTGTGTGTGTACATGGGGGTGTGTGTACAAGGGGGGCGTGTGTGTGTACATAGGGGTGTGTGTGTGTGTACAAAGGGGGGCGTGTGTGTACGTGTGTGTGTACAAGGGGGGGTGTGTGTACATGGGGGCGTGTGTGTGTACATGGGGCGTGTGTGTGTACATGGGGGCGTGTGTGTACAAGGGGGGTGTGTGTGTGTACAAGGGGGTGTGTGTGTACGTGTGTGTACAAGGGGGTGTGTGTGTGTACAGGGGCGCGTGTGTGTGTGTAGTGTGTGTGTACAGGGGGTGTGTGTGTGTGTACAAGGGGGCGTGTGTGTGTACATGGGGGCGCGTGTGTGTGTACATGGGGGTGTGTGTGTGTGTGTACAAGGGGGGTGTGTGTGTGTGTACAAGGGGGGTGTGTGTGTGTGTACAAGGGGGTGTGTGTGTGTACAGGGGCGGCGTGTGTGTAGTGTGTGTGTACAGGGGGGCGTGTGTGTGTACAAGGGGGCGTGTGTGTGTACATGGGGGCGTGTGTGTGTACATGGGGGTGTGTGTGTGTGTACAAGGGGGTGTGTGTGTGTACGTGTGTGTGTGTACAAGGGGTGTGTGTGTGTACAAGGGGGGGTGTGTGTACAAGGGGGGCGTGTGTGTGTACATGGGGGCGTGTGTGTACGTGTGTGTGTGTACAAGGGGGGGTGTGTGTACAAGGGGGGGGGGTGTGTGTACAGGGGGGGGCGTGTGTGTGTACATGGGGGCGTTTTGTGTGTACAAGGGGGGGTGTGTGTACAAGGGGGGCGTGTGTGTGTACACGGGGGGCTTGTGTGTGTACAAGGGGGGGCGGGGCGTGTGTGTGTGTACACGGGGGCGTGTGTTTTTTTGGGGGGATATTTATGATTGCAAAATGTAATTATTTTTTTTCTAAATAGTTTTTTTGTAGCGCAAAAAATAAAAACCGCAGAGGTGATGAAATCTCTATTTGTGAGGCGAAAAAATAATATTTGGGTACAGTGTCGCATGACAGCGCAATTGTCAGTTAAAGTAATGCAGTTCCATATCGCAATAAAATGGCCTGGTCAATAAGCAGGGTAAATCTTCTGGGGCTGAAGGGGTTAAAGCGTGAGTTGTTCGGTATCTATTTACTCGGTGTAACATCTTCTTTCATATTATACAAAAAAATTGTGCTAACTTTACTGTTTATTTTTTTAAAGCGGAGTTCCACCCAAAAAAGAAACTTCCACTTTTCTGAATCCTTCCCCCTCCCCCTCCGGTGTCACATTTGGCACCTTTCAGGGGGAGGGGGGAGCAGATACCTGTGTGATCCAGGTATTTGCTCCAACCTCCAGGCATAGATCACCACGGCGACCTACGTCACGTCTGGCACCTTACCCGTCCCCCCACGCTGTCTTCTGGGAGACACACGGGTCCCAGAAGACAGCAGGACCAGTGAGATCACGCAGCGCAAGTCACGCATGCGCAGTAGAGAACCAGAAGGTGAAGCTGCAAGGCTTCACTTCCTGGTTCCCTTACCGAAGATGGCGGCGGCAGCACCCGAGAGCTGAGGGACAGACCGGCTTCGGGTGCCGACATTGCGGGCGCCCAGGACAGGTAAGTGCCCTAATATTAAAAGTCAGCAGCTGCAGTATTTGTAGCGGCTGACTTTAAAAAAAAAAATTTCGGCGGAACTCCGCTTTAACCACTTGTTGACCGCCGCAAGCAGATGTGCGTCGACACAATGGCACAGGCAGGCACATTGGCAATTTTTTTTTCGCCCTTTATAGGCACATTGGCGTACCTGTACGTCCCTTTAACTACTTGCCGACCGCCCGCCCGCCGTCATATTACTGCGGGACGGTGGCACTGCTGGGCGAGAGCCCATGGCTATACGTCCGCTCTAAAGCGGCCGCTAGGGGGCGAGCGCGCGCCCCCGCTCGTCCCCGCTCGTCCCCCGAGTCGTGCCCCGCGATTGCTCGTTACAGAACGGGGAACGAGAGCTTTGTGTGTAAACACACAGCTCCCGGTCCTGTCAGCGGGGAAAACGCTGATTTTCTGTTCATACTATGTATGAACAGAAGATCAGTGATTTCCCCTAGTGAGGCCCCTCCCCCCATACAGTTAGAACACACCCAGGGAACACACTTAACCCCTTCCCCGCCCCCTAGTGTTAACCCCTTCACTGCCAATGGCATTTTTATAGTAATACAATGCATTTTTATAGCACTGATCACTATAAAAATGCCAATGGCCCCAAAAATGTGTCAAAAGTGTCCGAAGTGTCCGCCATAATGTCGCAGTACCGAAAAAAATCGCTGATCGCCGCCATTACTAGTAAAAAAAAATATATTAATAAAAACACCATAAAACGACCCCCTATTTTGTAAACGCTATAACTTTTGCGCAAACCAATTAATAAACGCTTATTGAGATTTTTTTAACGAAAAATAGGTAGAAGAATACGTATCGGCCTAAACTGAGGAAAAAAAACGTTTTTTTAAATATTTTTTTGGGGTATATATATTACAGCAAAAAGTAAAAAAAAAATCGCATTTTTTTCAAAATAGTCGCTCTATTTTTGTTTATAGCGCAAAAAATAAAAACCGCAGAGGTGATCAAATACCACCAAAAGAAATCTCCATTTGTGGGGGAAAAAAGGACGCCGATTTTGTTTGGGTACAGCGTCACACGACCGCGCAATTGTCAGTTAAAGCGACGCGGTGGCGAATCACAAAAAGTGCTCTGGTCTTTGGACAGCAATATGGTCCGGGGCTAAAGTCGTTAAATTTGCCGCCCAGCGGCCACGCGCCCGCCGCATACCTCGTGAGCGCGCTCGTTGTTCCCGGGCGGCCTGGGATCGCGGTTGCCAAGGCAGGACAGGGGGATGCCTTTGTAAACAAGGCATTCCCCTATTCTGCCTAGTGACACTGTCACTGATGGCCGTTCCCCGAGGATCGGGTAACGGTCATCAGTGACGTGTCACGTGTAGCCACGCCCCCCTACAGTAAGAATCACTCCCTAGTACTAACTTAACCCCTGCAGCACCACCTAGTGGTTAACCCCTTCACTGCCAGTGTAATTTTTACAGTAATCGGTGCATTTTTATAGCACTGGTTGCTGTGAAAATGACAATGGTCCCAAAAATCTGTCAAAAGTGTCCGATGTGTCCGCCATAATGTCACAGTACCGATAAAAATCGCTGATCGCTGCCATTACTAATAAAAAAAAAATATTTATAAAAATGCCATAAAACTATCCCCTATTTTGTAAACGCTATAACTTTTGCGCAAACAAATCAATAAACGCTTATTGCGTTTTTTTTTTTACCAAAAATATGTAGAAACTGAGGAAAAAAAATGTTTTTTATATCTAAAAAGTAAAAAATATTGAATTTTTTTCAAAATGTTCACAATTTTTTTGTTAAAGGGACGCAGTGCCGAATCGCAAAAAGCGGCATGGTCTTTAACCACTTGCTTACTGGGCACATACACCCCCCTCCTGCCCAGGTGAAATTTCAGCTTGCGGCACTGCGTCGCTTTAACTGACAATTGCGCGGTCGTGCGACGTGGCTCCCAAACAAAATTGACGTCCTTTTTTCCCCACAAGTAGAGCTTTCTTTTGGTGGTATTTGATCGCCTCTGCGGTTTTTATTTTTTGCGCTATAAACAAAAATAGAGCGACAATTTTGAAAAAAAATATTTTTTACTTGTTGCTGTAATAAATATCCCAATTAAAAAAAAAAAAAAAATTTTTTTTCTCAGTTTAGGGCGATACGTATTCTTCTACATATTTTTGGTAAAAAAAACAAAAAAACGCAATAAGCGACTGGTTTGCGCAAAAGTTATAGCGCTTACAAAATAGGGGGCAGAATTATTATTTTTTATTATTTTTATTTTTTTACTAGAAATGGCGGGGATCTGCGATTTTTATTGGTACTGCGACGTCATGGCGGACACATCGGACACTTTTGGCGCCATTCACATTTATACTGCGATCAGTGCTATAAATATGCACTAATTACTGTCTAAATGTGACTGGCATTGAAGGGGTTAACACTCGGGGATGAGGAAGGGGTTAAATGTATCCTAGGTGTGTTCTAACTGTGGGGGGAGGGGGGGTGACCGACCTGTGTCCCTATGTACAAGGGACACAGATCGGGCTCCTCCTCTCCAGAGACAGGACACTGTCTCTGTGTAAAAACGGCAATGAGAGATGATCTATGAGATCATCTCTCATTCGCCGCACAGATCGCATCGCAAACGGCCACTCTGATTGGCCGTTCGCCGTGATCTGTGATTGGCTGTGTCCAAGGGACACGGCCAACACAGGGCTTCCCCGCAGCGCGCTCAGGAGCGCGCGCTGGGAACGCCCAAAGGGGCGGGCGTCTTTTGACGGCATGTTGGATATTCAGACCCGCGCTGTTGCCGTCATTCGGCTATACCGCGGTCCTGAAGTGGTTAACCAGCAAAATGGTTCGGAGCTGAAGCGGCTAAGTCATGAAAATGTATTTCTTACAAAAAATGTGCGTTTGAGAGGCCGCGCTGCGCAAATGCAGTGTGACATAAAGTATTGCGGCAACCGCCATTTTATTCTCCGGGGTTTCTGTTAAAAATATATATTTGAAGGTTGGGGGTTCCAAGTAATTTTCTAGCAAAAAAAAAATACTGATTTTAACTTGTAAACAAAAAGTCATGAAGGGGTTAAACCAAATGTTAAACCTCCATAGAATGGTGTGTGAGGGAAGGGGGGAGGGGGATTGGTTTCAGGTAAAAAAAACATATTTTGCAGCCCCTTCAACATCTCCACACAGGAAATGAAACATCCAATCATAGCTCTCCCCACACCGCCCACAGAGGAAACAAGATGGCGGAGCCCTTCCCTGGCTTTTACCTCATCGATTCATTCCCACAGAGAGAGGAGGGGCGTCCTCTTCCCGCCTATTCCCCCCCTCTTAGATGGGCACGGCGGGGGGCGGAGCCTGTGTGAGGGGAAACGCGAGTCCTCTATAGAGAAGCATTGCAGGAGGCGGAGCCTGTGTGAGCACGGCGGGGGGCGGAGCCTATGTGAGGGAAGCTCGAGACACTTATTTCCTCTATGGAGGAGTAGAGCAGGGGGCGGGGCCTGTGTGAGGGAAGTTCAAGTCACTTATTCCCTTTATAGATGAGCGTTGTAGGGGCGGAGCCTGTGTGAGCACGGCGGGGGGCGGAGCCTATGTGAGGGAAGCTCGAGACACTTATTTCCTCTATGGAGGAGTAGAGCAGGGGGCGGGGCCTGTGTGAGGGAAGTTCAAGTCACTTATTCCCTTTATAGATGAGCGTTGTAGGGGCGGAGCCTGTGTGAGCACGGCGGGGGGCGGAGCCTATGTGAGGGAAGCTCGAGACACTTATTTCCTCTATGGAGGAGTAGAGCAGGGGGCGGGGCCTGTGTGAGGGAAGTTCAAGTCACTTATTCCCTTTATAGAGGAGCGTTGTAGGGGCGGAGCCTGTGTGAGCACGGCGGGGGCGGAGCTTGTGTGAGCATGGCGGGGGGCGGAGCCTGTGTGAGGAAAGTGCGAGTCACTTATTTCTTTCCTCTATATAGGAGCGAGCATTGTAGGGGGTGGAGCTTGTGTGAGCTGCGTAGCCTAACCTCTGTGTAGAGGAGTATTGTAGAAGGCGGAAACCTGTGTGAGGGAAGTTCAAGTCACTTATATCCTCTATAGAGGAGCATTATAGGGGGCTGAGCCTGTGTGAGGGAAGTTCGAGTCACCTATTTCCTCCATAGAGGAGCATTGCAGGGGGTGGAGCCTGTGTAAGCTGCGTAGGTCTAACTCCTGTGTAGAGGAGCATGGCGGGGGCGGAGCCTGTGTTTGGAAAGTTCGAGTCACTATTTTCCTCTATAGAGGAGCATTGGGGGGGTGGAGCCTGTGTAAGCTGCGTAGGTCTAACCCCTGTGTAGAGGAGCATGGCGGGGGCGGAGCCTGTGTTAGGAAAGTTTGAGTCACTACTTTCCTCTATAGAGGAGCATTGGGGGGGAGGAGCCTGTGTGAGCTGCGTAGGTCTAACCCCTGTGTAGAGGAGCATGGCGGGGGCGGAGCCTGTGTTAGGAAAGTTTGAGTCACTACTTTCCTCCATAGAGGAGCATTGGGGGGGGAGGAGCCTGTGTGAGCTGCGTAAACTATCCCCTGTGTAGAGGAGCATAGTAGAGGGCAGAGCCTGTGTGAGGGAAGTTCGAGTCACTTATTTCTTCCATAGAGGAGGGTTGCAGGGGGAGGAGCCTGTGTGAGCTGCATAGCCTATCCCCTGTGTAGAGGAGCATTGTAGAAGGCGGAGCCTGTGTGACGGACGTTCGAGTCACTTATTTCCTCCATAGAGGCGTAGTGCAGGGGGCGGAGCCTGTGTGAGGGAAGTTCGAGTCACCTATTTCCTCCATAAAGAAGCATTGCAGGGGGTGGAGCCTGTGTGAGGGAAGTTCGAGTCACTTCTTTCCTCCATAGAGGAGCATTGCAGGGGGTGGAGCCTGTGTAAGCTGCGTAGCCTAACCCCTGTGTAGAGGAGCATGGCGGGGGCGGAGCCTGTGTGAGGAAAGTTTGAGTCACTACTTTCCTCTATAGAGGAGCATTGGGGGGAGGAGCCTGTGTAAGCTGCGTAGGTCTAACCCCTGTGTAGAGGAGCATGGCGGGGGCGGAGCCTGTGTGAGGGAAGTTTGAGTCACTACTTTCCTCTATAGAGGAGCATTGGGGGGAGGAGCCTGTGTGAGCTGCGTAGGTCTAACCCCTGTGTAGAGGAGCATGGCGGGGGCGGAGCCTGTGTGAGGGAAGTTTGAGTCACTACTTTCTTCTATAGAGGAGCATTGGGGGGAGGAGCCTGTGTGAGCTGCGTAGGTCTAACCCCTGTGTAGAGGAGCATGGCGGGGGGCGGAGCCTGTGTTTGGAAAGTTCGAGTCACTACTTTCCTCCATAGAGGAGCATTGCAGGGGGTGGAGCCTGTGTAAGCTGCGTAGGTCTAACCCCTGTGTAGAGGAGCATGGCGGGGGCGGAGCCTGTGTGAGGGAAGTTTGAGTCACTACTTTCCTCTATAGAGGAGCATTGGGGGGAGGAGCCTGTGTGAGCTGCGTAGGTCTAACCCCTGTGTAGAGGAGCATGGCGGGGGGCGGAGCCTGTGTTTGGAAAGTTCGAGTCACTACTTTCCTCCATAGAGGAGCATTGCAGGGGGTGGAGCCTGTGTAAGCTGCGTAGCCTAACCCCTGTGTAGAGGAGCATGGCGGGGGTGGAGCCTGTGTGAGGGAAGTTCGAGTCACTACTTTCCTCTATAGAGGAGCATTGGGGGGGGGAGGAGCCTGTGTGAGCTGCATAGCCTATCCCCTGTGTAGAGGAGCATTGTAGAAGGCGGAGCCTGTGTGACGGACGTTCGAGTCACTTATTTCCTCCATAGAGGCGTAGTGCAGGGGGCGGAGCCTGTGTGAGGGAAGTTCGAGTCACTACTTTCCTCTATAGAGGAGCATTGGGGGGGAGGAGCCTGTGTGAGCTGCGTAGCCTATCCCCTGTGTAGAAGTAGGGTGACCAGACATCCCCAGTTTCAGGGGACAGTCCCCGGATTGAGAGGTCTGTGCCCGGTTTTGTCCCCAGATTGGATTTGAATAGGGGTTGGGGCAATTTCAAAGACAGGCAGTGCAGAATAAAAATAAAAAAAAATCTGGAACCCCCCCCCCCCCCCCGCTTCGCCACTCCTACTAGCTTAGGGGGTTGTATTTTTTTCCATGATCTGTCCCCCTTGCTGATGATCATGTGCTGGTCGGAGTGAGGGGGATATTTCTTCAGTTTCGGCGGGTGCATGTCCATTCACCTCCGCTCGCATGTTCTTCTGCCTTGGCCCAAGTCCCGGCCAGCCACCTGCTTATCTCCTTGCCTTCCCTGGTGGAGTGATCTTCCTCCACTCCCCATCCAGTAGTAGCCGGGGCCCGGAGAGTAAGACTTGACAGGCTGTGAGGCAGGCGGCGGCGGGCAGAGAGTCGCTGATTGCCGCCATCTCTAGTAAAAAAAAGTATGTCCTCGGATTTCATTTTAAAAATCTGGTCACCTTAGTGTAGAGGAGCATTGTAGAAGGCGGAACCTGTGTAAGGGAAGTTCAAGTCACTTCTTTCCTCCATAGAGGAGCATTGTAGGGGGCGGAGCCTGTGTGAGGGAAGTTCGAGTCAATTATTTCCTCTATAGAGGAGCATTGCAGGGGGCGGAGCCTGTGTGAGGGAAGTTCGAGTCAATTATTTCCTCTATAGAGGAGCATTGTAGGGGGCGGAGCCTGTGTGAGGGAAGTTCGAGTCAATTATTTCCTCTATAGAGGAGCATTGCAGGGGGCGGAGCCTGTGTGAGGGAAGTTCGAGTCAATTATTTCCTCTATAGAGGAGCATTGTAGGGGGCGGAGCCTGTGTGAGGGAAGTTCGAGTCAATTATTTCCTCTATAGAGGAGCATTGCAGGGGGTGGAGCCTGTGTGAGGGAAGTTCGAGTCAATTATTTCCTCTATAGAGGAGCATTGTAGGGGGCGGAGCCTGTGTGAGGGAAGTTCGAGTCAATTATTTCCTCTATAGAGGAGCATTGCAGGGGGCGGAGCCTGTGTGAGGGAAGTTCGAGTCAATTATTTCCTCTATAGAGGAGCATTGTAGGGGGCGGAGCCTGTGTGAGGGAAGTTCGAGTCAATTATTTCCTCTATAGAGGAGCATTGCAGGGGGTGGAGCCTGTGTGAGGGAAGTTCGAGTCAATTATTTCCTCTATAGAGGAGCATTGTAGGGGGCGGAGCCTGTGTGAGGGAAGTTCGAGTCACTTCTTTCCTCTATAGAGGAGCATTGTAGGGGGTGGAGCCTGTGTGAGGGAAGTTCGAGTCAATTATTTCCTCTATAGAGGAGCATTGTAGGGGGTGGAGCCTGTGTGAGGGAAGTTCGAGTCACTTCTTTCCTCCATAGAGGAGCATTGTAGGGGGTGGAGCCTGTGTGAGGGAAGTTCGAGTCACTTCTTTCCTCTATAGAGGAGCATTGTAGGGGGTGGAGCCTGTGTGAGGGAAGTTCCAGTCACTTCTTTCCTCTATAGAGGAGCATTGTAGGGGGTGGAGCCTGTGTGAGGGAAGTTCGAGTCACTTCTTTCCTCTATAGAGGAGTAGTGCAGGGGGCGGAGCCTGTGTGAGGGAAGTTCGAGTCAATTATTTTCTCTATAGAGGAGCATTGTAGGGGGTGGAGCCTGTGTGAGGGAAGTTCGAGTCAATTATTTCCTCTATAGAGGAGCATTGTAGGGGGTGGAGCCTGTGTGAGGGAAGTTCGAGTCACTTCTTTCCTCTATAGAGGAGTAGTGCAGGGGGCGGAGCCTGTGTGAGGGAAGTTCGAGTCAATTATTTTCTCTATAGAGGAGCATTGTAGGGGGTGGAGCCTGTGTGAGGGAAGTTCGAGTCAATTATTTCCTCTATAGAGGAGCATTGTAGGGGGTGGAGCCTGTGTGAGGGAAGTTCGAGTCAATTATTTCCTCTATAGAGGAGCATTGTAGGGGGTGGAGCCTGTGTGAGGGAAGTTCGAGTCAATTATTTCCTCTATAGAGGAGCATTGTAGGGGGTGGAGCCTGTGTGAGGGAAGTTCGAGTCAATTATTTCCTCTATAGAGGAGCATTGTAGGGGGCGGAGCCTGTGTGAGGGAAGTTCAAGTCAATTATTTCCTCTATAGAGGAGCATTGCAGGGGGCGGAGCCTGTGTGAGGGAAGTTCGAGTCAATTATTTCCTCTATAGAGGAGCATTGTAGGGGGCGGAGCCTGTGTGAGGGAAGTTCGAGTCAATTATTTCCTCTATAGAGGAGCATTGCAGGGGGTGGAGCCTGTGTGAGGGAAGTTCGAGTCAATTATTTCCTCTATAGAGGAGCATTGTAGGGGGCGGAGCCTGTGTGAGGGAAGTTCGAGTCAATTATTTCCTCTATAGAGGAGCATTGCAGGGGGCGGAGCCTGTGTGAGGGAAGTTCGAGTCAATTATTTCCTCTATAGAGGAGCATTGTAGGGGGCGGAGCCTGTGTGAGGGAAGTTCGAGTCAATTATTTCCTCTATAGAGGAGCATTGTAGGGGGCGGAGCCTGTGTGAGGGAAGTTCGAGTCAATTATTTCCTCTATAGAGGAGCATTGCAGGGGGTGGAGCCTGTGTGAGGGAAGTTCGAGTCACTTCTTTCCTCTATAGAGGAGCATTGTAGGGGGTGGAGCCTGTGTGAGGGAAGTTCCAGTCACTTCTTTCCTCTATAGAGGAGCATTGTAGGGGGTGGAGCCTGTGTGAGGGAAGTTCGAGTCACTTCTTTCCTCTATAGAGGAGTAGTGCAGGGGGCGGAGCCTGTGTGAGGGAAGTTCGAGTCAATTATTTTCTCTATAGAGGAGCATTGTAGGGGGTGGAGCCTGTGTGAGGGAAGTTCGAGTCAATTATTTCCTCTATAGAGGAGCATTGTAGGGGGTGGAGCCTGTGTGAGGGAAGTTCCAGTCACTTCTTTCCTCTATAGAGGAGCATTGTAGGGGGTGGAGCCTGTGTGAGGGAAGTTCGAGTCAATTATTTCCTCTATAGAGGAGCATTGTAGGGGGTGGAGCCTGTGTGAGGGAAGTTCCAGTCACTTCTTTCCTCTATAGAGGAGCATTGTAGGGGGTGGAGCCTGTGTGAGGGAAGTTCGAGTCACTTCTTTCCTCTATAGAGGAGTAGTGCAGGGGGCGGAGCCTGTGTGAGGGAAGTTCGAGTCAATTATTTCCTCTATAGAGGAGCATTGTAGGGGGTGGAGCCTGTGTGAGGGAAGTTCGAGTCAATTATTTCCTCTATAGAGGAGCATTGTAGGGGGTGGAGCCTGTGTGAGGGAAGTTCCAGTCACTTCTTTCCTCTATAGAGGAGCATTGTAGGGGGTGGAGCCTGTGTGAGGGAAGTTCGAGTCAATTATTTCCTCTATAGAGGAGCATTGTAGGGGGTGGAGCCTGTGTGAGGGAAGTTCCAGTCACTTCTTTCCTCTATAGAGGAGCATTGTAGGGGGTGGAGCCTGTGTGAGGGAAGTTCGAGTCACTTCTTTCCTCTATAGAGGAGTAGTGCAGGGGGCGGAGCCTGTGTGAGGGAAGTTCGAGTCAATTATTTCCTCTATAGAGGAGCATTGTAGGGGGTGGAGCCTGTGTGAGGGAAGTTCGAGTCACTTCTTTCCTCTATAGAGGAGTAGTGCAGGGGGCGGAGCCTGTGAGCTGTGTAGCCTCCTGGTAAAGGAGCACGGCGGAGGCGGAGCCTGTGTGAGGGACCACCAGTCATTGTCAGCATTAAATAGATAAATAACCATTTAATGAATCCTAATTAATCATGTAACATGTTCTCTCTTTTTGCTTTGTCGGCTCCCATTGACAGCATGCTGAATGATTGTATAGGTGAGAGGATAAATCCACTAGGAACCTATTCATACAAAAATATATATATATACAGTGGAACCTCGTATTACGAGCATAATCCTGTTCCAGGAGAATGCTCGTAATCCAAAGCACTTGCATATCAAAGAAAGTTTTCCCATTGAAGTCAATGGAAATGAAAATAATTTGTTCTGCATTGACTTCAATGGGATGCAATACCGAATGCGGCCACATAGGTGGGGGTGCCAGAGAGCGCCAAAAACGTCCGAAAAGGCCCTAGGACACTTCCGTTTGTTTCCTGCGCCCCCGTACATCAGGCCAAACGAGGTACTGCATCCCAATGTTCGGCTTTTCTCGGCTCCTGCGCCCCCGTACCTCAGGCCAAATGAGGTACTGCAGGCCAATGTTCGGCTTTTCTCGGCTCCTGCGCCCCCGTACCTCAGGCCAAACGAGGTACTGCAGCCCAATGTTCGGCTTTTCTCGGCTCCTGCGCCCCCGTACCTCAGGCCAAATGAGGTACTGCAGGCCAATGTTCGGATTTTCTCGGCTCCTGCGCCCCCGTACCTCAGGCCAAATGAGGTACTGCAGGCCAATGTTCAGCTTTTCTCTGCTCCTGCGCCCCCGTACTTCAGGCCAAATGAAGTACTGCAGGCCTATTTAGCTTGAATTCTGCTCGTCTTGCGAGTCAACAAGTAAGGATTAAAAAAAAAAAAAAAAAGTTGCTCGCAACCAAAGTTCCACTGTAATATAAATTGTTTGCAGTCCCTGTTCACACATATTTTGTTCTTCCCCGTACACAGGAGACTTACTAAAACCCCTGCAGGACTCGGACCCCAACGTGCGACGCGTGGCTCTGGTCATGTTTAATTCTGCAGCGCACAATAAGCCATCTCAGGAAGTTGCTGAACAGTGTCCTCCCTCCTCTGTACAATGAGACGAAGGTCCGGAAGGAGCTGATCCGGGAGGTGAAGACTCTTTAATGATAAATGAAAGTATTCCCGCGCCTGCCAAGTCTATGGGTTGTGGTACTGCAGCAAGCACTGAAGGTGATTTCAGAACCCAAGTCGAACAAAAGGTAAAGGTAGTGCCGCCCTGTACATCAAATGTGCAGAAGTGCTTGTGACAGGTACTCTTGACAAGAGGTAATATGTATGTAGCGCCTGGTTACTTCCACGTACCAGTGCTAATTGACTCTGATCAAACTGATGTGTTCAAAACAGAGTCTCAGCTTGGCTGTGGAAAAGGGAGATGCCGCTCCAGGTGGGAACCCAGATGAATATCCTCTGTTGCAGGCAACTCAACTACAAGTCACAGCAAAATAAATTAAAACCTGAACGCTGACGCGTTTCGCACTGAAACTGGTGCTTAGTTTCAGTGCGAAACGCATCAGCAGTCAGGATTTAATTTATTTTGCTGTGACTTGTAGTGCTGTCCTTCTTTTTAATAAAAGGCTACAATTTGTTCAGAGTGCAGCTGTCCAGAGACAATCTTTGTTCCTGCTCAGCTTGGCTGTGCTGTGGGCTCATTCTGTAGTTCTTGGGGTGTTGTTCCACCCCAGGACGACAGGTGGCAACAGTGGAGTCGAGACTCAGGTGCTCTTTCCTAGCAGCCAATCAGGAGGGAGTTTCCTTGCTGGGAGAGGGTATTTATGGGGCAGACGCCATTGAGTCTGGGTTCTTCTTGTTCGCCACGTGCCGTGCCCACCTTTAGGGTGACTGCACCACGGCGCCCCGGCGTTACAGCCTACCTGGCCGGGACGCGCGTGCCACGCGGTGTTCCTGGTTCCGGGACCTTGTTGGTCTGTGGCAGAGACTTTTCCTTAAAAAGGTTCGAGTGATACTTTGGCTGCCAGGTCAGTGAGAGAGGCCTCTCCGGGTACACTAAGTCCACTCAGGCAGGCGTGGCGCAGAAAAAGTTACATGTGGGAGCAGGACTGTTTCCCTATACTACGCCTGAATCTGCTGTTCCCCTTCTTCCCTCAACTCTATCCTTTCACCACAAGTTTATTGTTTTTACCCGGCTGGGTAATAAAGAGCACAGAAAATACACTTGTCGCGGACATTCCATTACTACTGCTATCAGTGGCGGCTGGTGCTCAAATTTTTTGGGGGGGCGCAAACAAACAAAAGAAAAAAAACAATTGCAGCCTCACTGGGCCCATCAATTTTATCACCACTGTGCCATAAAATGCAACCACTGTGCCATGCCATAAAATGCAGCCACTGTGCCATCAATTGTCACCATTGTGCCATGCCATTAAACGCAGCCACTGTGCCATGCCATCAAACACAGCCACTGTGCCATCAATTGTCACCACTATGCCATGCCATCAATTGTTACCACTGTGCCCATCAATTGTCACTGTCCAGACATCCATCCACCTCGGAGCTTTATATTATAACCTGCTGGGACTTGTAGTTCTGCATCGTCTTCGATGGAGAACTACAAGTCCCAGCAGGTTATACATACAATAAGGCTCTGAGTTGAATGGGTGTGGATTGCATGCACCTGAGCCCCAGGAGACGATGGAGGACTACAAGTCCCAGCAGGTTATAATATAAGGCTCCGAGGTGGATGGGTGTCCAGACATCCATCCACCTCGGAGCCTTATATTATAACCTGCTGGGACTTGTAGTTCTGCATCGTCTTCTGGGGATCAGTTGCATGCAATCCACCATCTTTGTCCAGTTTTTCTCTCACTACTGGACATGTAGAATAACGAGCAGAGGGGAATGTACATGTTACATGTACATTCCACTCTCTGCTCATTATTCTTATGTGCCGCCGAAATAGTGGCCGTCCCCCCCCCCCCACCTACCCCCCTCCCCCTGCTTATTAACTAAATGTCTTTTACAGTAAAAGACATTTAGTTAATAAGCGGGGGGTGGGGGGGGTGACGGCCATTATTTCGGCAGCACATAAGAATAATAAGCAGAGGAGCCATGATTCAGTCAGTAAGCGAGGAGGGGGGGGGGCTGGGGGATCGTGGCAGCTACTATGTCAGCACTCAGGGGAGTAAAGATAACAGGCACAGGAGCGGAGGGAGGGGGGTGCATACCTTAATGTCCCGGGAGTCGGGACCACACGGGCGCTGAGCTGCAGAGTGTTCCGACGTCACTTCCTGTACGAGTGACGTCGGATCCCTATAGCGTGTGCACCCGCTCGGCCATCTCCCCGGAAGTTTGTGGCGCGATGGAGAGCGCCACAAAGGCATTTTTTGTAGCGCCTCGTCTGCAATCTTATAATTTCACAGACGTGGCGCTACCCGTACTGGTGCCGGCGCCGGGCACAGTGCACATAAGGACCATTTTTGGGGGGGGAAAAATCTTAAAGGGACATGTTTTAATAAAAAAAATATATATTTTTTTTTATAATTATTTTTTTTTTTACTGACTGGGGGAGGGGGGGCAGTGCCCGGGCGCCCTCTATGGATGGGGCGCCACTGACTGCTATATGCACCATTCACGTAGGGTGACCACATTTCCAAACTGCCATTCAGGGACACCCCCCTTCCCAAACACTGGCAACCAAATGCAGTCCGGTACAGGAAGATTTTGCTGTTATGACAGCACAGCGGCTAACGAGGGCAAAGTTGTCACTGCCTCTGAGGCAGCCATTTTGTTTGCTTGTATTGGAGCGTAGGGTGACCAAATTTTCAAATATCATTCAGGGACACCCCCCCTTCCCAAAAATCAGCTTGTGCTGTAACGAATCACAGCACAGTGATCGGACAGAAGAGGTGGGATTCATGATATCTCCAATCACACGCAGGGGGCGGGGATTGTGCTTCTCCAGTCATTCCCGGCCAGGACAAGTACTATCAGTGAGTAAAGCGGTGATGTGGCGGCCTTTTTTAGGGGCATCAGATTGGCCTGGGGGGCTACTGTGTCAGTTTCATTCCGGGACACTGTATTGTCCTGGAATGAAGGTGCCTGAGACATACCTGTAAAATATGGGACTGTCCCAGGCAATCCGGGACACGTGGTCACCCTACATACACCCCTAGGAATTCGGAGAGACACGAGGTAAATGTACCACCCAAAACAAACCAGCAGCTCCTCCGGGGGTAGTGCTACACGTATAAAATCAATAAATGGCAATAAAAGGAGTAATCAACATACAGTAAAAGCTGCAATGCTGCAGAAATAATGCAATGGACTACAATGCCAATGAAGTGTCCAAAAGCAGTGAAAAAAAAAGATGATAGTAAAAATGCACTTGGAAAATAAAATGGCTGTAAATAATTATAATAATAAGCGTGTAGCGCTTGCTCAACTGGTACACTTTAAAGGTACAATAAATAATGCATAAACAAGTATTGAGAATAATGTCCATAGGGTGCAGGCTGAATAGGTGACTGTGTGGTAACAGTGATCAAAGTGCTGGTGCTGGTAGTCACTCTCTGGCTTGGAGTGCTACTGGCAGGAGTGTCTTCAATTTGTCTTCTCTATCTCAAGTCTCTCCTCATTTGTTATCTGCCTTTCAATCTCTTCCTTCTATAGATTAAAAATAAAAAAAGAAGTTAAAGTCGATGTACAGATTTTAAAATGGAACTAAATTTAAAACATTGGGTGTTGGGTTTCCTATCAGGTGTGCAGGAGGCACCCACACTCCTAAAAGGAACCCAACAGACAACTGAAGCAGCATGCATTCGACGTTTGGATAGAGTTTTTTTTAGTCCCTCCTAGGGAGATTTCCATTTACTTCCTGAACTGGAGATGCAACAGGAAGTGAGAAGAAATCTGCCTAAGGTCTTATGCCGCGTACACACGATCGGAAATTCCGAGGATTTTTTTCCAACGTAATTTTGGCTTGAACTTGTGTTGCATATACACGGTCACACAAAATCCCGACCATCAAGAATGCGGTGACGTACAACACTACAACGAGCCGAGAAAAATGAAGTTCAGTGATTTCGAGCATGCGTCAAATTGATTCCGAGCATTGCATACAGACGATCGGAATTTCCCGACAAGAACTTTTCCCGTCGGAAAATTTGAGAACCAGCTCTCAAATTTTTGCTGTCGGAAATTCCGACAGAAAAAGTCCTACACACGGTCGGAATTTACGACCAAAAGCTCACATGTGCCCCATGTGCTGCCACTGTAGGAAATTCCGATCGTGTGTACGCGACATTAGACTGTAGTTCCCAGAACCTTGGATGATCCACCTTCAAGTCTTGTTCTCATGACAACTCAAAAATGTTCAATTGTCACCAGAACAAATAAAGGAAGTTAGGTTGATGCACAAATTTTAAAGTGGAACTAAATTCAAAACTTTGCCTCTCGGGTGGCAGTTGGGTTTTTTATCAGGTGTGCAGGGGTTATGCCAACTCCTAATAGGAACTCAAGGTCAACTGAAGCAGCATGCATTATTCATTTTAGATAGAATAAGGAAGAATGAAATCCCCAATAAAGTTTTTTTTTTTGTAGTCAATCCCTGCTTTCCCTTTACGTCTTAAATTGGAGATACTTCAGGAAGTGAGAATAAATCTCCATTAAGAGAAGGGAGTTCCCTTCTTAGACTGTAGTGGATGATCCACCTTCAACTTTTGCTCTCGTGACAACTCTAAAATTTGGAATTTTCACAAGAACAAATAAAGAAGAAAACTCCCCAGCGAGAACGCAGACTTCAATAAAAACATGGTAGAGGATCTAATTTCGGCTTCCCGTTAAAGAATACTTACTTTTGTGGTCTCGCTGCTCCCGGATGCTTCGTCCCAATCTGGAAATTGCCTGAATAGGCTTTCTTTCTGGTCTTCTTTCTTCACTTCCAGCACCTCTTCTCTGAAAAGAATCATGTAGGAGAAATTGCAATATAAAATATTTAGTTTTGCAAAAATTTTGGGATTAAACTGAACTAAAACAGAAAATGTATGACCTTTATCAGTTCACATCGCCATATTAAAGAAGGCGACGCCAGCCTGGAAATAATAAAAAAAAGGGGTGCAGAGATCCGTCTGCTTCCTGGATTTGAAATAACAAAATATTTCTGTGGAATATTCTGCAATTGCCTTAAATAAATATATTTCCATGTGTGTGTATATATATATATATATATATATATATATATATATATATATATATGTAGCGCTCACCCCTGAAGGAGGCGCTGGATTCATGATGGGACCGGCATGTTGAATCACCCTTGCTTGGTCTAGGGATGCACCAGAACACTTTAAAAATAACTTGAATTTCCAGACAGTGAATAAAGGTTTTCTCATGCTTTAATTCCAGGCCAACACAGCCAAAAATCAACTTGATAGAGAAGGATAGGTTGATGAATAAAGAAGAAGGATTCTTGATGTCAGGCCTGGATAAGCACACAGCACAATTCAATCGCAGATCGCCCCAATTTACACATGTCACCGCCACGACGCAGGCTAGGAGGAACAGGTCTTTCTCACGACCCGGCTCTAGGCCTCTGGCACCGGCCAATGCAAATTTGGATACTTGTTGTCAACACTCGAACAGAGCAAATCCTCCCAGCTATTCTTCCAGGCGTCCGGCACCATACGACAGCGAATCGTGCCTGTCTGTGGCTCCCATATTAGATCTTCCCGACGGCACTCTGGAACCCAGCCATCCACTGGGGTCCTCTCAAATTTGTCTCCGCCCAAGGCTCAGCCAAGCCCGAATTCTGGCCAGTTGGGCCAGACTGACGGGGTCCCTGGGTGCACACACCCTAAAGGTGGATGCCACACCCCGACTCCAGGACCCCTGCAGGAAAACGCCAAAAGAACCCCTGAACACCTGACCTCCACTCCAGATATACCCCTCCCCAGCATGCCCAGCGAGAGCAAAGCTCTCCAATTGGCTGCTGAGAAAAGACTCAATCTGTCAGGAATCCCTCTAGCTCCCACTGCCGGCCAAGGATAAACTAACATCCTCAGAATGCAGTCCGAGCCAGTGGACCTTCCCAAAATAGCACAGGTCAATACTCAACAATTGCGATTGGGAGCAAAGTAACTCTCCCAATCAACTATACTTTAAGCACAATACCCGCGCTAAACACAAGGGGGAGCTACATATATATATATATATATATATATATATATATATATACATTTTTTTTATAACTAAAACTTTATCAATGTAAACTCCCACTATCAATCTAGACGTACTCTACCTGAAGCCCCCATATGGGTACAAACCAATCATATTGTTCTAAATCTGACTCATAGGGGACTCTGTTTATTGATCGGTTCCTATGGATGCCATAATTCCAGTTTTCTAGTTTGAGTAATATGAACGTCAGAGGGGCATGAAAAGGTCCCCCAGTGATTTCTGTTCTCTACACCTGGTGTTGTCCATAATAAGACATGTAGATGAACGAGTTACATATTTTATTACTGAAGTGTAATCCTCTATGAAGGCAAGGTGATGGCTTCTATTGCCATTTACATATCCTATAAATGTATTTACAGAGAAAAATGTATACCTACCCTTCCTTCTCTGGGTCCTCCATGTTTATCGGCTTTATGGTAATTTTCATCCTCTCCATTATACCTCTAAGTGCTCTAAGATTTCGTTCATGCTGTTTCTTTCTATCCATTTCCTCCTCCAATGCCTTGTTCTTCTCTTCAGTGAAAATGTTTGTCTTCTCCATCTCTTGAATCTCATTTTTCCCTTTAACTTTTTCCCCTGGCTTCATTTCCTCCTCCATTCCCAGCTTCTCTTCTTCAATTTCCTCTTTGCCTTTCTCTTTTTCCTCTGTGTCATTCTGCTGGGTTCCATTCTTCGGTTCCAGGGTGATAACCTGTAAAGAAAAAAAAAAGGAAGTTAGGTTGATGCACAGATTTTAAAGTGGAAGTAAATTGAAAACTTTGGGCCGGATTCAGGTAGAGCGGCGTAGCGCATCGTCTTTACGCTACGCCGCCGCAAGTTAGAGAGGCAAGTGCTGTATTCACAAAGCATTTGCTCCCTAAGTTACGGCGGCGTAACGTATATGGGCCGGCGTAAGCTTGCGTAATTAACAGTAGCCAAGCATTGGGCGTGTTGTAGTAAAATGAATCATGACCCCATGTAAATGAGGTGCTGAACGAACAGCATGCGCCGTCCGTGGACGTATCCCAGTGCGCATGCTCAAAATCACGTCGGATAGAATGCCTAAGAGACATCGAGCGTAACTTACGCACAGCCCCATTCGTGTACGACTTACGTAAACGACGTCCATACCTTTGCATGGGATGCGCCACCTATATGGTGGAAAAACTTTACACCGGACGCAAACCGCGTAACTGGCACATCTATGTTCGTGAATCGGTGTATCTTCCTCATATTTTTAATGGGAACGCCGAATGCGCCCAGCTTAACTATGCACCCACGATACGCCGGCATAGGCAAGTTACGTCGGACGACTGAAGCCATGTTTTTCGGCGTATCTTGCTTTGTGAATCAGCGCAAATATGCGATGGCGCATATTTGTACTTACGTTGGCGTATCTCGAGATATGCCGGCGTAAACCTTTCGGAATCCGGCCCTTTGTCTCTCGGTTGGCCAATGGGTTTCCTATCAGGTGTGCAGGGAATATGCAAACTTCTAATAGGAACCCAACGGACAACTGAAGCAGCATGCATTATTTGTTTTGGATAGTGTAGGGAAGGCTTAATCCTCTATCAAGTAATTTTTTCCAGTCTAGTCCCTACTAGGGAGATTTCCCCTCACTTCATGAATTGGAGAAGCAACAAAAAAGTGAATATACAGTCAATTAAAGGCCATGGGCAAGGTGTCTGCGAGGTGAAGAGCAGAGGACATAGGCTAAATGTGACGGCTACTACAGCAATCTGTAAATGCAGTGTCAAGTCCAGCCTCTATTCTCCGTGAGGAACGCGCTCACACTTTCAAACAAGGATTGAAAGTATAGCTCAAACCTGGTGATGGAACCACTGTGTGGTATCACGTGGCTTGCTGCTAAACACCTTACTGTGTACAGTAGAATGTCGGCCAAGATGAATTCCCATCCTAGACTGCAGTTCCCAGAACATTGGACAACTCTTGTTCTCATCACAACTCTAGGATTTAGGGTTGTCATCCGAATAAAGATGGAATCTCCCCAGCAGGAACAGAGACTGCAAAAAAAACTTGGCAGGGGATCTAATTTCATCTTTCTGGTAGAGGATACTTACTATTGTAATAATTGTCTTTCTCGTCTTTCTCGTCTTTCTCGTCTTTCTCCCAGATGTTTCAGAACAGCTCCTGATTTTGTCTTCTTTCTTATCTTCTAGCACCTCTTCACTGCAACGAATCCTGTAAGAGAACGTTACATTTAAAATATTTTGTTTTGCTAAAATTTGGGCAATAAAATGAACTAAAACTGAGAATGTATGAGCTTTATATTTTACTATAATGATGTCCGTTATTTCATATCTCCCTCATGTTTCCTTATACCTTCCCCTCCTTAAAGCGGAGGTTCACCCTCCAAAAAATTTCTAGCATGACATCGAGCCCACCCAATTGACCGGCAGTATGCCAGTGTTTTTTTTTTTTTTTTTTTTCAGTACATACCTTTTTATGCGCTCTTTTCCCCTCCGGCAATCCCGCGGGACTGGGCGTTTCCAATCACAGGCTGTGATTGACGTCCCTCAGACCGGCGCATACTGCGCGTCACGGGTTGCCGAAAGAACACGAACGTCGGTGCACAGGCGCCGTATAGAGCCGCACCGACGTTCGGGTTCTTTCGGCAACCCGTGACGCGCAGTATGCGCCCGGCTGAGGGACGTAAATCACAGCCTGTGATTGGAAACGCCCAGTCCCGCGGGATTGCCGGAGGGGAAAAGAGCGCATAAAAAGGTATGTACTGAAAAAAAACGGCATACTGCCGGTCGGATGGGTGGGCTCGATGTCATGCTAGAAATTTTTTGGAGGGTGAACCCCCGATTTAAAGTGGAGTTCCACCCAAAAATGGAACTTCCACTTTTTGGAACCCTCCCCCCCTCCGGTGTCACATTTGGCACCTTTCAGGGGGGAGGAGGGAGTAGATACCTGTGTAATATGGGTATTTGCTCCCACTTTCTGGCATAGATCACCGCAGTGATCACGGTGACCTATGACACTTCCTGCACCTACACGGTCCTCCCCCTGCTGTCTTCTGGGAAACACACAGGTCCCAGAAGACCGCAAGGACCAGTGAGGACGCGCAGTGCAACTTGCACATGCACAGTAGAGAATCAGGAAGTGAAGCCGCAAGGCTTCACTTCCTGATTCCCTCACCGAAGATGGCGGCAGGGGGTAGCCGAGAGCCGAGCGACTGATCAGCTTCGGCTGCTGACATCGCGGGCACCCTGGACAGGTAAGTGTCCATTTACTAAAAGTCAGCAGCTGCAGTATTTGTAGCTGCTGGCTTTTAAAAAAAAATGTTTTAGGTGGATCTCTAGCCAAAACTTTCTCTAGCTTTGAATAGAGTAAATAAGGGTTAGCTCCTCTTACCGCTTGTTACTTTGCTGTCTGTATTCTATTAGCCTAATTTTCTTTTACTTTCCATCTTGGTGATGCTACAGGAAATGAGATAAAATCTCCCCAAAAGGAGGAGAATCGTTTTGGAAAAGATATCATTACATTGTCCCAATTGGAAGATTCTCCCTCACCTCTTGCTGTCGGGATGATGCAAATATTTAGGGTTTTCCCTTACTTTGTGTCTCAGTGACAATGGTTACCAGGACATATGAAGGGAGACATCACCCCAGCAGGGACACAGGCAGCTATAAATACTTGGCAGAGGATCTAACACGTTTTCACTCTATCCTAAACTAAAAAAAGAGTTTTGCCTCTACATGTGCTTTGGAATGGAAGGTTATGTCTAGTGATGAAGAGTCTCTGGAGCATCATCATCCGAAAGAAAAAATATTAGGGCTGTGGAAATTAGCTATTAATTCATCGATTAATCTTAAAATTTTTTGATCGATCAAAATATTTTGTTCTAAATCTGCCTTAGTTCTAATCCATCGGGAAATTGGATGGACTTTGCTTATTGATCGGTTCTATGGATTTCCTTAATTCCAGTTGTCTAGTTTTCTAGTTTGAGAAATATGAAAGTCAGAGGGGAATGAAAAGGTTCCCCAATGATTTCTGTTCTCTATACCTGGGGGTGTCCGTAAAACATGTAAATCAACTAGTTATCTTTTTTACTATTAAAGTGGAATCCTCCAAGAAGGCAATGTGACGGTTTCAATTGTTATTTATATATTCTATGGGCCAGATTCACAGAGCCCTTACTCCTGTCTATCTAGCGTTAGACCGGAGTACTTTCAAATTACGCGCGTTGTTTCATTAGTCTGAATCCTCAAACCATGAAACAACGGCTTCGGGCTTCAATCCGACTGGCTTACGTGTTCGTACGCCTTCGGATCTACGCTGCAATAAATTTGCGGCCGCTGGGTGGAGTTCCCGTCGTTTTCCGCGTCGGGGTATGCAAATTAGCTTTTTCCGACGATCCACGAAGTAACGATAATCCTTCGCAATCTCTTACGGCATCTGTAGTCATCTTTTTGCCGCGTAAAGTTATTCCAGCTTTTATCTGGTCTAGTATTAGACAGCCCATGTTAAGTATGGCCGTCGTTCCTGTGTCGAATTTTAACGTTTTATTTTATTTTTTACGTAAGTCGTCCGGGAATAGGAATGTACGTAAACGACGCTACTCAAACAAAAAATGACGTAACGACGTTATTTCTCGCAATGCACGGCGGGAAATTTCTGAACAAAGCATGCGCAGGTCGATCGCCGTGGGAACGCGCCTAATTTAAATGCTTCACGCCCCCTAATCGCGTATTTCGATTCCGCCGCGGGAAATACCCTACAACGCCGTACCTTACGGGCCAAAATCGACATGAATTTGTCGTAGAGCCAGGTAAAATAGGGCGGCGTAGTGTATCTCTGATACTCTGCGCCAATGTAATTGTACCTGAATCTGGCCCAATATATTAAAAATCTATATTTACAGAGACAAATGTGTACTTACGTGTTCTCCTCTGGGTCCTCCTTGTCTGTAATTTGTCCCATCCGTTTTACATTCTCTTCTTCTTCTGTCGGCTTTTGATGGGTTTCTTTCTTTGGTTCCATGGTGATACTCTATAAAGAAAATTAATTTTTTTAGGTGGCTGAACAAATTTTAAAATGGAACAAAATTCAAAACTTTATATCTCGGTTGGCTGTTGGGTTTCCTATCAGGTGTGCAGGGGGCACACAAACTCCTAATAGGAACCCAACAGCCAGCTGAAGCAGCATTATTCGTTTTGGATAGAGTAGGGAAGGCTAAATCCCCCTATCAAGTTTATTTATTTGCAACTCCCATGTTCCCATGAACATAATTGACATGCTAATTCAATACACCTGACAGGAGACTGCTAACTACAACACACATACAATGAACTTCAATCACATTCTAAAAGACATTTAGTTGAGGAAATTATCTCCCAGAGACGTCCCGTCTCTGACAACAGCTATTCACCTGCAGAACACAATAAAAAGGTATTTCACAAGCCAGCTCAGTCTAGTTCCTGCTAGGGAGATTTCCCTCCACTTCCTGAATTGGAGATACAACGGGAAATGAGAAAAAAATCTCCCTAAAGAGCAGAATTCCCATCTAAAGCCTTGTACACACAATTGGATTTCCATCGGACAAATCCGTGGATTTTTGTCTGAAGGGCGTTGGCCGTGTATTTGCTTTGCATACACACGGCAGAAATTTTTCAGCCAACATTCACTAAATCATGTGGTTTTTCAGCTCTTTACCGCCACCCTTTGGGCAACTTCAGCTAATGTCTGATGTTTAGCATTGGTTCTGCGCATGCGTGTTTGTACTTTGGATTTTAGTCGGAAAGTTTGAGAGCATGCACAGTGAACATTTGTCCGTTGAAAAACAAAAAAACAAATGTCCGATGGAGCGTACAGAAGGTCGGATTGTCCGATAAAACACGTCCGTCTGTCGAAAAGTCAGATCATGTGTGTGGGCCTTTAGATGGGAGTTCTGCTCTCTTGAGGCCCATACACACGATCGGACTTTTCAACAACAACGGTCCTACGGATGTGTTTAATCGGACAATCCATCGGCAATTGTTTTCAGTTTTTCAAATGTGCATGCTCTCAAACTTTCCGACAACAAATGTCCGATGGAGGATCATCTGATCGTGTGTAAACAAGTACAAACACGCATGCTCAGAACCAATGCTAAACATCAGACAACAATAGCAGAAGTTGCCCAAAGGGTGGCGGTAAAGAGCTGAAAAAACGTGATTTGGTGAATGTTGGCTGAAAAAGTTCTGCCGTGTGTGTGCGGAGCAAGTTCACGGCCAACGCCCTTCGGACAAAAATCCACGGAAAAGTCAGATGGAAGTCAGATGGAAGTCTGATCGTGTGTATGAGGCTTTAGACGGTAGTTCCCAGAACATTGGACCTTTAACTCAAAATTTTAGCCAGCTTCCCAGCCATTCTGGTGGTGGTGGGGGGTCGACTACAGCTGTATTGGTTGGCAAGATGTTCCTGTGGGTTCAGCCTCAACCTTAACTCATCCTTACTCTGGACCAGACAGACACGTGTCTTCTTCAGCTGCATGGACTGTGAAACTTTATATAGGAAGTATAGAGGTCACTTACTGGGTTCATGTTGTAGCGGTGTCTAATTTTTCTGACGGTGACCATGGAACTGTCATGGCTGAGGGAGCCCGACATGCTCCTGGATCCTATGACCTGGGCTTTGCAATCTTCATTAATGCTGGAAGACAAACAAGAAAAGGTGATTATTATTCAATCTTTTGCCAATAGAAGCAAGAATATACAATTTATGTGCTTGGGTGACTGGGCTGGACAAGGAAGGTGCACTTTTGTTTTATACACCAGTAGTTTCCAAACTGTGGCCCTGGGGCCACTGTTCCTCCCACTGATACCAATGATGGGGCACTATTCCTCCTACTGACATCAATGATGGGGCACTATTCCTGACACTGACACCAATAATGGGGAACTATCCCTCTCAATGACACCAACAATGGGAAACTATCCCTCTCAATGACACCAATAATGGGGCACTATCCCTCCCAATGACACTGTAACGGTCACCGCCGTTTACGACCTTCCATCCACCCAAGACAGGACAGCTTCCGACACTCCACAATCCATCAGAAACAATCCATTCCCCAGAATCACGAGACTGACAGCTCTGTGTTCTGAGTCAAATGTATGAACACTTTAATGGTATCTTAGCTTGCTTATATATCCAGTACAGCATATTAAAGTTACACATCACACAGGAACAATGAAATCTCCACCCCCCTCATCACACACTATGGCTAATTACTAATTAGTATCCAGACATTTCGGCACCAATCTTGACGAGACACATTCCTTTAGATAATGACATTTAGTTAATTACTAATTGTAGCAAATGTGTTACCCAGACAGCCTGGCCCCGCATAGCTTGTCAAGTTCCCATGAACATAATTGACATGCTAATTCAATACACCTGACAGGAGACTGCTAACTACAACACACATACAATAAACTTGAATCACATTCTAAAAGACATTTAGTTGAGGTAATTATCTCCCAGAGACTTCCCGTCTCTGACAACAGCTATTCACTTGCAGAACACAATAAAAAGGTATTTCACAAGCCAGCTCCACTTAGTATTTCAATAGCCTGAGCTAAGCATTGAAGGGTCATTGGCCTATTGACCTAGTCAGGACAAAATAAACCACTTGTAATATGTCCAGTATCTCCTGCAATGAACTGTCAGTAATGTCCCATCTTCTGCAATACATGAATTATGATTTCTTAGTCACCCTATGGCCAAAAGGGGCACAGGGTGAACTTAGACCCAAGAGTCCGTAGGGCCGCTGGCACAGGAGTATCCCCCATCCCTCAAAAGTCTCTGGGCGTCACGGGTCATCCCATTACAGACACCAACAATGGGGAACTATCCCTCCCAATGACACTAACAATGGGGAACTATCCCTCCCAATGACACCAACAATGGGAAACTATCCCTCCCAATGACACCAACAATGGGAAACTATCCCTCTCAATGACACCAACAATGGGGAATTATCCCTCCCAATGACACCAACAATGGGGCACTATTCCTCCCAATGACACCATAGATGGGGAACTATCCCTCCCAATGACACCAACAATGGGAAACTATCCCTCTCAGTGACACCAACAATGGAGAACTATCCCTCCCAATGAGACCAACAATGGGGAACTATTCCTCCCAATGACACTAACAATGGGGCAGTATTCCTCCCAATGACCCCAACAATGGGGAACTATCCCTCCTAATAACGCCAACAATGGGGCACTATTCCTTCCACTTCCACTGACACCAACTATTGCACTTAATACCAAAGATTGGGCATTTTTACTCTAACTGTCCACAGTCCGGCCCCCGTAAAGTCTGAAGAACAGTAAACTGGCCCTTTGTTTAGGAAGATTGGGGACCCCTGTTATACACTAATTAATTTGGCATGAGAAGAGACCCTGTCACCTTGCTTATGCAGGGTAAAGTGATAATATCTCTAGAAAGGGGCATTCCTGACCCCCACCACCACCACTATAAAGAAGCATGTGACCTGCTCTTCTTTCATTGTACATGTGCCTAGCAGCCAATCACTTGACCTTAGCACTGTCACATGACTGGGGACGTGATGTCACCACTCTCAACCAATCTCAGTCCTAGTTTTGGAGGAGCAAGAAACTACGAGGGAAAGCAGGTACAGGGGGTATATGAGGGGGAATGTTGGCAGACGCTACCCCTATGCATAGAAGAGTGTAAAAAAACAATGGCAGGGAAGCCTGGTCGTGTGACCTATTAAAGTCACATGACGAGCTGTCTTCCAATCACAGAGCTGCATTAAGCTTCGCGTGGCATCGAAGGCTCTATGCCAGAGGTGGCAAACACAAGGCCCGCGGGCCGAATGCGGCTCTCCAGGCCATTTCATGCGGCCCTCGCACCTCTCCAGTCATCCTCCAGACCCTAACTTCCTGCTTTCAAGCAATGCATCCAACTTCTTCCCAGCAGCAGCATAAGGAAAAGGGGGGTGCACTTCCGATGGTGGGGGGCTCTTGACATCTAATGTAAGGCCTCGTACACACGGTCAAATCTGTCTGCTGGAAACGGTCTGCTAGACCGTCCCAGCAGACAGATTCGATCGTGTGTACGGCCGAGCCGACGGATTTGGCCACCCGACAGATTTCAAAGCATGCTTTGAAATCTATCGGGTGGCAATCCGTCCGCCCGACATGTCTGCTGGTTAGTACACTTACCAGCAGACATGTCGTCCCGCACCGCCGCCGAATGGATTCGGCGCATGCGCGGAAGTGTTTTACTTCCTGGTGCGGTGACGTGGCGGCGTCAACGTCACCGCCACGTCAGCGCGCCGTCTGCTAGCGGGGATTTTGGTTTGCTCGTGTGTACACGCGAGCAAACCAAAATCCTATCAGACAGATTTGTTCAAATCGGTCGGTCCGACCGATTTGAACAAATCTATTGCCTCGTGTGTACGAGGCCTTAGGGGAAGGAATGCGCTGGACATCGAATCTTACAGATACAACCGGCCCTTTTGAGGGCAACCATAATGCTGATGCGGCCCACAATGAAATTGAGTTTGACACCCCTGCTCTACGCCGCGTCCCACATTTTACGAATGAGATATAAAATGTGGACAGGGTCAGGACAATGGGTGGGCAGCTCCCCTGGGTGCAGTGAAGCAATGGGGTAAGAAATTTTTGCAGGATGATATACCCATTTCAAAGCATGTTTTAACAGTGAGGGGGGGGGGGCACCCAAGTCTGGATCCTTGCCCTGGGGATTGGCCGACCCTGTTACAGTACTTTGTTATAGAGCCGCCCCTAAGACAGCCCATCCCATCCATAGTGATTTTACAACTTTTTTTTACAACCTTTGAAGCATAAGCCGTATCTTTGCTAAGCTTGCCGTGCCCAGTTTAGTTCTACCTTTAAAGGAAGTACTGCCTGCCCTGTTGATGAAGTAAGAAAGACGTTAGATTTTGGTTGTACACAAATACATAATAAACAATGTAATCACATTCCATCCTTTTAGTACAGGAACTTTTTTTTTGCATTTGTAAAAACCACCATGGCCATGTTTACAATGCAATACATATTAAAAAGGACATATAATGGTTTGATTTTTTATATATATATATTTACCTATTATATTTATTAATTTATAGTTTAGGTCAAAACAAAATTTAAAACACAGACCTCACAGAGCTCTACGAGTTTTCTTTAAAAAAAAAAAATCGAGAAAACTTTGGGCAGCCTATCCGAACACAGCATCCACCTCTGACTCATTTTGCCATGTTACAACCTAAAAACTAACATGGATTTTTATGTGATAGACCAACACAAAGTGGTCTATCTCATAAAG
This sequence comes from Rana kukunoris, assembly GCA_029574335.1. Taxonomy (NCBI): domain Eukaryota; kingdom Metazoa; phylum Chordata; class Amphibia; order Anura; family Ranidae; genus Rana; species Rana kukunoris. The sequence goes on along the minus strand of CM056055.1, from coordinate 15,652,137 downwards.
TGGTAGGAAAATTATAAATGTTTTTCATAACTTGTTTACAAATAAATATGTGAAAAGTGTGGGGGGGGGGGGGGCATTTGTATTCAGCCCCCTTTACTCTGATACCCCGAACTAACATATAGTGGAACAAATTGCCTTCAGAAGTCACCTAATTAGTAAATAGAGTCCACCTGTGTATAATTTAATCTCTGTATAAATACAGCTGTTCTGTGAAGCCCTCAGAGGTTTGTTAGTGAACAAACAGCATCATAAAGGCCACCAGACAGGTCAGGGATAAAGTTGTGGAGAAGTATAAAGCAGGGTTAGGTTATAAAAAAAATATCCCAAGCTTTGAACATCTCACGGAGCTCTGTTCAATCCATCATCCGAAAATGGGAAGAGTATGGCACAATTGCAAACCCACCAAGACATGGCCGTCCACCTAAACTGACGGGGCCGGGCAAGGAGAGCATTCATCAGAGAAGCAGCCAAGGGGCCCATGGTATCTCTGGAGGAGCTGCAGAGATCCTTAAAGGGGTTGTAAACCTTCCAGTTTTTTCACTTTAATGCATCCTATGCATTAAGGTGAAAAAACATCCGATTATTGCCGGCCCCCCGAAATTTCCATGTCGAGAACGCGCTTGATCTCGGCCCAGTCTTCTCGGCTGTCCATTGGATAGATTGATAGCAGCACAGCCATTGGCTCCTGCTGCTGTCAATCAAATCCAATTCCGTGGGCGCCAGGGGGTGCAGCATTCGTGTCTATGGATGCAAATGGTGGACTCGGGAGCACGCCCTCAAGCTAACCCTCTTGGGAAAGCGCTTCCAAGAAGGGGTTATCTGATGTAGGGAAGAGCTAAGACAGCCGCCGAGGGACCCCAGAAGACAAGGATCGGGTCTGTGTGCAAAACGAGATGCACAGCGAAGGTAAGTATGACATGTTTGTTATTTAAAAAAAGTTAAATATTTGAACCTTTACAATCACTTTAGCATGTGTACTTAGTTTTCTTCCAAATCGAAATTCAAAGGCAGTTTTTTGTTATTCGAAAATCCGGCTGTATCCGAATTCCGAATCACAATAGTAATGGATGTAAACAAATCCTCCAAAAAATCTAAATGGAATTTTTTTGAAATAACGTAATTTAAATCTAATTTGGAAATGAAATGTAAACATATTGCAATTCTTAGATGTGAAAAATTCGACAACCACATTCAAATAAAAAATTCATTTGAATGGCGATTCAAGTTTTTCTAATTTAGTCTAAAACAACAATACACTTTGCAACATCTTTCCATACAAGAATGTGTACATACCACTTCCACTGCTCCGCCTCCTCTCTCATCCTCCTTTGTGTCTCCTCCTCTCTCATCCTCCTTTGTGTCTCCTCCTCTCTCATCCTCCTTTGGGTCTCCTCCTCTCTCATCCTGACTTCCACTCTGGATTGAGTCCGAAGTCTACGCACCGATGTGCCACTCACAAATCTCATTGTCTTTGTCTACAAATATAACTTTCTGAAAGCAATAAATCGCTAGTCAGAAATCACTTGCGAATCTATAGAGGAGAAGAATTTTTTTTATTTAGTATTATTTATTAACTTTATCTCAATATCACACAAAATCAGAACACAAACTAATGTCAACGAGGGATCATTAGACAGATACTGAACAACATGGACAAGCAATGACGTCTTATGATGATTTAGACAGATTTGTAAACCCGGCACTAAAAACGAAGGCACAGCTTCACCCAACACTGATAATTTTTGCGTTTAAAAGACCGCTGTGCAAATACAGTGTGATATTAAATTTTCCAACAACCACCATATTATTCTCTAGAGTCCCTGCTAAAAATATATATATATATTTAATGATTGGGGGTTATTCAGATTTTATTTAGCAAGAAATACAGATTTTTTATTTTCATCTGTGTAATTAGCTGTTTGCACAGAGTTTATTTTATTTTATAGACCACTGCTCAAATACAGTGTGATATAAAATATTGCAACAGCTGCCATTATATTCCCTACGGTGTCAGCTAAAATATATATATATATATATATATATATATATATGTTTGTGTGTGTATTTTTTCAAATAAAATTGCATTTGATAAACCGCTGCTTAAATACAATTTGATATAAAATATTGCTACAACTGCCAATTTTTTCCCTAGTGTCTCTGCTAAATAAATAAATATATATATATATATATATATATATATATATATATATATATAAAAAGATATCTATATATATATATATATATATATATATATATATATATATATATACTGTATATATAATGTTTGGGGGTTCTATCTGATTTTCTAGCAAATAATACAGATTTTTACTTGTAAACAACAAATGTCAGAAAAAGGTCTGATCAGATTTCATCTGTGTATTTAGCTGTTTGCATGGAGTTTAGCATTAAATATCTAATTTCCTGTGCAAGGAGAGCTGTGTTTTAAAAAAAAAATGCATTTTATAAACCGCTGTTCAAATACAGTTTGATGTAAAAACTCTGCTAAAACATCTATCTATCTATCTATCTATCTATCTATCTATCTATCTATCTATCTATCTATCTATCTATCTATCTCTATCTATCTATCTATCTATCTATCTATCTATCTATCTATCTATCTATCTATCTATCTATCTATCTATCTATCTATATACCACTTGCTGCTGGCCGTACGACTTTGTACGGCTGCAGTGTGGATCCTAATTGCTGGGAGGCTGTCTATATATGGCCTCTGGCTTCTACCCACTGGGGGGGGCGCGCAAGCGCGCTTCACTGAAGTGCCGATACGTGTGCCTGGCGGCCGTGATGTCCACCAGACACCCGCGATCGGCGGTTATACAGACAAGGACGTGGATCTGTGTGTGTAAACACACAGATCCACGTCCTGTCAGGGAGAGAAGAGACCGATCTGTGTCCCTTGTAGGCATGTGCATTTCGTTTCGTTCCGAACCGAAATTCGGACGAATTTTCCATTATTCGGACATTCGGATGCATACGAATTCCCGAATTGCTATATTAGCGAAAAATTTCGACCGTTTTCGGAATTCGTTCATTTTCGACCGAATTTCGAAAAAAAAAATGGTCGAAATCGATTTTTTTTTTTCGAATTCCGAATCGAATACCCGCGGACTAAATTCGATTGGAATTCGAAAAAAAAAAAAAATAAAATAAAAAAAAAAAAATTCGAATTTAATTCGAAAAAAATTCTATTCGAAAAGAGACTATTTGTTTTCTAATCTGGTTGAAATATTTTCGATTTCGACCGTTTTTTTCGAAATTCGGTCGAAAACGAACGAATTCGAAAAACGATCGAAATATTTTCGATTTCGACCGTATTTTTCGAAATTCGGTCGAAAACGAACGAATTCCGAAAACGAATTCAACACATGTAACGAACCTAACTTAACGAAATTTATTAAATGACGAATTGAAACGAAACGAAACGAAACGAATTTATCACTTTTGCACATGCCTAGTCCCTTGTACATAGGGACACAGCATCGGTCAGATCGGTCACCTCCCCCAGTCAGTCCCCTTCCCCCACAGTTAGAAACACTATGCAGGGTACACATTTAACCTCTTCCTCGCCCCCTAGTGTTAACCCCTTCCCTGCCAGTCACATTTATACAGTAATTAGTGCATATTTATAGCATTGATCGCTGTATAAATGTGAATGGCGCCAAAAATCTATCAAAAGTGTCCGATGTGTCTGCTGCAATATCGCAGTCCCAATAAAAATCGCAGATCGCCGCCATTACTAGTAAAAAAAATAATAATAAAAAAATAAATACAATTCTGTCGCCTATTTTGTAGGCGCTATAACTTTTGCGCAAACCAGTCGCTTATTGCGATTTTTTTTTTTAACCAAAAATATGTAAAAGAATACGTATCGGCCTAAACTGAGAAAAAAAAGTGATTTAAAAAAAAATGGATATTTATTATAGCAACAAGTAAAAAATATTGAATTATTTTTCAAAATTGTCGCTCTATTTTTGTTTATAGCGCAAAAAATAAAAACCGCCGAGGTGATCAAATACCACCAAAATAAATTTCTATTTGTGGGAAACAAAGGACGTCAATTTTGTTTGGGAGCCACATCAGTTAAAGCGACGCAGTGCCGGAAGCTTAAATTTCGCCTGGGAAGGGAGGGGGGTATATGTGCCCAGTAAGCAAGTGGTTAAACTTATTAAAATGTATTTTAAAAAAAATTGCATTTGATAAACCGCCGCTCAAATACAATTTGATATAAAATATTGCTACAACTGCCAAATATGCTATTTATATATATATATATATATATATATATATATATATATGCAGGGATATTTTTCTTAAACATATTAAAATGTATTTAAAAATAAATAAATAATAATTGCATTTGATAAACCGCTGCTCAAATACAGTTTGATGTAAAATATTGCTACAACTTTTATTCCCTAGTGTCTCTGCTAAAACACATATATATATATATATAGATATATATATATATAAATAGATATATATATATATCTCTATATATATACATATATATATACTCAACGCCAACAAGGCCCTGGCCTAGGGCAGCACTTTGCAGGGGGGCAGCATGAAAAGAGTCCCCGTCGGCTTGCGCTACACTTTTAGTGGAGCGCCAGTCTTATTAGGTGGACTGGGCTGTAAGACAAATTGGTCTGGTGCCCCCATAAAGCAGCCGCACTACTGACGGTATGATGGTGCAGACACAAGGGACACTGACATGGTCACCTATATCTGGCAGGTAGGGAGTAAGACTCTCCTGCAATCCTTTGCTTGTGTCAGTTGTACATATTAAGGAATCTTAATTTTATTTTTTTCTGTTGATTACTGATGAACGTTTATTTACTGACACACACTGGACTGGCATGTACTGACCTACACGAACAGAGGGCATCCAGATGTACATAAACTGACTGCTCCATGCTTTAGAGAGATGCACACAGACAGACAACCAAATTAGGAGAGAGTAGATCGCACACACAGATTATAGGATGAGGCCGTACTACAAACATACATCCAACATTAGAAAAAAAAGATGACTAGCATCCAGTAGGGTAGCTTAGTGAAGTTAGTGTAGGTCATGCCCTAGAAGAGTCTACCTTGTCGTGGTGGGCAGGCTTGGAATCTCTTGGTCAAAAGTGTGTCAGCGATTTTAACTTCCGGCCAATTGATTTTACCAAAGGACTCTTGGTTTAATCAAAGTATATATAGTTGGAAAAGGAAAAAATTTGTATAGGTTCAAAATTATACTTTCAGAAACACACAATAAAAAATTGGTATATTTAACATTTGAATTGCTTCATCTTTTATTTAATCCTTTCATGACCACTTGGATGCCCACTTAAGACCCGGACCATTGTGCAGGTTAAGGACCTTGCCCCTTTTTGCGATTCGGCACTGCGCCGCTTTAACTGACAATTGCGCGGTCGTGCGACGTGGCTTCCAAACAAAATTGGCGTCCTTTTTTCCCCACAAATAGAGATTTATTTTGGTGGTATTTGATCACCTTTGCGTTTTTTTTTTTGCGCTATAAACAAAAATAGAGCGACAATTTAAAAAAAATGCAATATTGTTTACTTGTTGCTATAATAAATATCCCCCAAAAATATATAAAAAAAATTGTTTTTCCTCGGTTTAGGCCGATACATATTCTTCTACATATTTTTGGTAAAAAAAAAACGCAATTACCGTTTATTGATTGGTTTGCGCAAAATTTATAGCGTTAACAAAATAGGGGATGGTTTAATTGCATTTTTATTAATAATTAATTTTTTACTACTAATGGCGGCGATCAGCAATTTTTTTTCATGACTGCGACATTATGGCGGACACATCGGACACTTTTGACACATTTTTGAGACCATTGTAATTTTTACAGTGAAAAGTGCTATAAAAATGCTCTGATTACTGTAAAAATGACACTGGCAGTGAAGGGCTTAACTACTAGGTGGCACTGTAGAAGTTAAGTGTGCCCTAGTGAGTGATTCTTACTGTAGGGGGGTGTGGCCTGGCGTGACACGTCACTGATCGTCGTTCTCTATGACAGGGAACAGACAATCACTGACACTGCCACTAGGAAGAACGGGGAAGGTTTGTTTACACTTACCTCTCCCCGATCTTCAGCTCTGCGACCCGATCGCAGGACACCGGCGGCAATGGGGTCCTTCGGGCGCGGTCACGGAGCTCAGGACCGGGTGGCGCGCACGACCCACGGCTTGGCTCTTGAATGCGACGTTCTTGTACGTGCTTATGCCTAGTCGTCAGGGGCGGACTGACCATTCGGGCTCTCGGGCACTGCCCAAGGACCCCATGCCACTAGGGGGCCCCATCAGGGTTGCCAGCCTCAGTAAAACCATGGATAGTATGTAAAAATCTTAGTTTTTTTTTAAATCCCAAGATTATAGCTGCCCCGCCTCTCCAGTACCTTTTCAGTGTGTGTATTCTGTGTTTATGTATACCGTGTGTGTATATTGTGTGTGTAATGTGTATACTGTGTGTCTGTGTGTGTATACTGTGTATGTACACTGTATGTGTGTGTATACTGTGTGGCCCATAATCGCCTATTGCTTGGGGGCCCCATAATCGCCTATTGCCCGGGGGCCCCTAAATCCACTATTGGCCGGGGGCCCCTAAATCCACTATTGGCCGGGGACCCCTAAAATCAACAATTGCCCAGGGGCCCCATAATCTCCTATGGCCCGGGGGCCCCATGAGTTGTCAGTCCGCCCCTGCCAGCCGTGACGCTCTGCCGACGTATATCGGCGTTAGGCGGTCCTTAAGCGGTTACACATGTTTTGGAAGGCATGTGGACCAAAGATCCCTGTTTTTGTTCAAAGTTTGCTAGAAATTTAAAGGTGTGTATAGCAGTGTGCAGAGGGATGATTCCCATGATTTGATTGTTAAAAGGATATTATATAATGCTGAATGTATGTTGGTAAATGTTTACTGCCCATATAAGAAACAAATAGTGTTTTAGAAAAATAAAATTACCTGCAATTCTGAAAGAGTATAACCACTTCCGGGTGGGTGCTCTTTCCTTCTGAGTGGACGTTCGGGAGGGGGATTCTGATGTGCGTGCGTCACCTGGTGCTTCTCAGATCAGCAGGAAGGCTCTGTGATTGGCCCTCCTGATCACATGACGGCCGTGTCCAATCACAGCCTTCATGTGATGTAAACAGAAAGCCGGTTGCTAGGCGATCAGCTCTCCTCACACGTTAGTTGTTGGTGAGGAGAGGAGAGCGGCTCTCTGCAGTTTTTTACACACTGATCACCGGCCTAGTAACACACATGTCCCCACACACATGTCCCCAAAACACATGTCCCCACATATGTAAAGACGCCTGCCCCCCACATACAGTATGTAACAGTAAAATCACATGTCCCAATGATTATCTTCACACATATGTCTGTGATCACACCAACCAATTATTATACACTTAACAGGATTTTTTTTTGGTTGCCAGAGACATGTAGCAGAATACATTTTATGCCAAAATTGGATTTTTATTGGATTTCTTTTAACCACTTAAGCTCCGGACCATTATGTAGGTTAAGGACCAGGCCCCTTTTTGCGATTCGGCACTGCGTCGCTTTAAGTGACAATTGCGCGGTCGTGCGACGTGGCTCCCAAACAAAATTGGCGTCTTTTTTTTCCCACAAATAGAGCTTTCTTTTGGTGGTATTTGATCACCTCTGGGTTTTTTTTCCGCTATAAACAAAAATAGAGCGACAATTTTGAAAAAAATGCTATAATAAATATCCCCAAAAATATATATAAAATGTTTTTTCCTTAGTTTAGGCCGATACGTATTCTTCTACATGTTTTTGGTAAAAAAAAATCGCAATAAGCGTTTATCAATTGGTTTTACAAAATAGGGGATAGTTTTATTGCATTTTTATTAATAATTTGTTTTTACTACTAATGGCGGCGATCATCGTTTTTTTTCATGACTGCGACATTATGGCGGACACATCGGACAATTTTGATACATTTTTGGGACCATTTTCACAGCAAAAAATGCATTGTTTACTGTGAAAATGACAATTGCAGTTAACCACTAGGGGGCGCTGAAGGGGTTAAGTGTGACCTCATATGTGTTTCTAACTGTAGGAGGGCGGGACTAGATGCGTGACGTCATTGATCGCCTTTCCCTATATCAGGGAACAGACGATCACTGACATTGCCACAATGAAGAACGGGGAAGGTGTGTTTACACTCACCTCTCCCCGTTCTTCAGCTCTGCTGACCGATCACGGGACACCGGCGGCGATTGGGTCCGCGGATCCCGTGGGCGCAGTCACAGAGCTTCGGTCCGGGTCGCGTGAGCGCACCGGCGCGCGCGACCCCACAGCTGGGCTTAAAGAGACACGTACAGGTATGTGATATATCGGCGTGAATGGGTCCTTAAATGGTTAACCACTTCCATACCGCGCCTATTCTGGCACTTCTCTCCTTCATGTAAAAATCATAATTTTTTTTGCTAGAAAATTACTCAGAAACCCCCAAACATTATGGGCCAGATTCAGGTAGGAGAGCGGATCTTTAATTTTGAGTAACGTTTCTCATTTACGTTACTCCGCCGAAACTTTAGGGGCAAGTACTGTTATTCACATAGCACTTGCTCCTAAAGTTGCGGCGGCGTTGTGAAAATGAGCCGGCGTTATTCAAATTGGGCTGGTAGGGGGCGTGTATTATGTAAACTATGCGCGATCTCGCGGCGAACGTACTGCGCATGCGTCGACTGTCAGTGCGCATGCTCCAAATTCTGTCAGGGAACGTTAATGACGTCAATCCCCATTCACGGACGTTTTACGCAAACGACGTGAACATTTTTAAATTCAACGCGATGACGACGGCCATACTTAACATAGGATATTCCACCTAGGGGTCATGTTTTTCTTTGCGCTGCGTATCGCTTACGGAAACGTCGGAAAGTCATTGCGTCGGGACCGAGTACGATCGTGAATTTCCGATTCTCGCTGATTAACATATTCTCGGCGTTATTCAGCGGGAACGCCCCGAGCACCATTTTTTAAATTGTAGTTCCGATACGACGGCGAAATACAATTACGCCGCTCGTATAGGAACTCCAACCCGGCGTTTCATGTTTTCTGCTTACAGAAAACAGAAACGCCAGCTCAAAGTGAGAGTTAGGCTGGAGTATCACTGATACTCCAGCCTAACTCTAATTGAATCTGGCCCTATATATATATATATATATATTAGCAGACACCCTAGGGAATAAAATGGCGGTCATTGCAACTTTTTATCTCGCACAGTATTTGCGCAATAATTTTTTTTTCATGAATTAAAAAAAAAAAAAATTAAAGTAAGCCCATTTTTTTTGTATAATGTGAAAGATGATGTTACGCCGAGTAAATACATACCTAACTTGTCACGCTTTAAAATTGCGTACACTCACGGAAAGGCGCCAAACTTTGGTACTTAAAAATCTCCCATAGGCGACACTTTCATATTTTTTTTTTTACAGCTTACCAGTTTAGAGTTACAGAGGAGGTCTACTGCTAGAATCATTGCTCTCGCTCTAACACATGCGGTAATACCTTGCATGTGTGGTTTGAACGGCGTTTACATATGTGGGCGTGCTCGTTCGCTTCTGAGCGTGAGGTACTAGGGACAGGGGCGTTTTAATTTTTTTTTAATGATTTATTTTTATTTTTACACTTTTGTTTTACATTTTTTTTATCGCTTTTATTCCTATTACAAGGAATGTAAACATCCCTTGTAATAGGAATAGTGTGTGACAGGTCCTCTTTATGGAGAGATGCGGGGTGGTCAATAAGACCTCACATCTCTCCTCCAGACTGGAAAGCATGAGATCGGTGAAAAAAATTCACGATCTCATGCTGTCAGCCGCGATTGCGGCTTTGTTTACTTATGCGTACTCCGGTGTGACGTCATAACGTTGCGCCCAGGCTGCCGACGGTCATAGAGATGACTAGTGACCATGTGGTCACCGGAATTCTCTATCCTCCTCATCCAGCGGTGTCCGATTCGTTCTCCGGGCCAACAATGGCATGTGAGAGCCCGGAGAAGCACGAGATGGTGGCGGGAGGGGGGATTGTCCCCTCATAATGTGGTAATACATCTATTTTCCATGTTTCTTTTGTCTGATTTATGACACACTTCCTTTCTATGTAATGCTCCACCCTTCTTCCTGAGTTTTGTACTTCCTGTGTAATGGAGACAGCCAACAGGCCACATGTAACAGGGCACATGTAGGGATGCCACGTCATCCCTTTAGTCCAGGACACATATAAATTACACAGGTTCTTGGGCTGATTAAGGTGGTAATTAAACTCACTTGGTGCATTACCTGCATTAAATCAGCCTCAGAACCTATGTAATTAATATGTGTCCTGGTTTAAAGGGATGATGTGGCAACCCTAGCATAGTTGACAACAGTCCCAAATTTCCCGGGACAATCCCAAATTTTGGACCCTTGTCCCGAATTATGCTTGTCTCGATTTTTCCCCCGGGATTTTGTCCCGGGAAAGTCGGGAATGTTTTGGTCTAACAACGGCAGCGGCTACACAAAAATTGCCAGGGGGTCAGGGACACGCCCCCTCAATTTGTGTGAGGTCAGGGACACGCCTCTCAATTTGTGTTAGCCCAGGGGGTCAGGGACACTCTTCTTCAATTTCTGTGATCCCAGGGGGTCTGGGAAACACCCCCTCAACTTGAGTCAGCCGAGGGGGTCAGGGACACACCCCCTCAATTTGTATGAGCCCAGGGGGTCAGGGACACGCCCCCTCTATTTGTGTGAGCCCAGGGGGTCAGGGAAACACCCCCTCTATTTGAGTCAGCCCAGGGGGTACAGGGACATGCCCCCTCAATTTGAGTGAGCCCAGGGGGGGCAGGGACCCACCCCCTCGATTTGAGAGCGCCCAGGGGGTACAGGGACACGCCTCTTTAATTTGTGTGAGACCCCAGGGAGTCAGGAACACATCCCCTCTATTTGAGTCAGCCCAGGGGGTTAGGGACACACACCCTCGATTTGTGATAGGCCAGGGGGTCAGGGACACTCTCCTTCAATTTGTGTGAGCCCAGGTGGTCAGGGACACACCCCCTCTATTTGAGTCAGCCCAGGGGGTCAGGGACATGCCCCTTCAATTTGTGTGAGCCCAGGGGATCAGGGACATGCCCCCTCAATTTGAGTGAACCCAGGGGGCCAGGGACACGCCCCCTCGATTTGAGAGCACCCAGGAGGTACAGGGACATGCCCCCTCAATTTGAGTGAGCCCAGGGGGTCAGGGACACACCCCCTCGATTTCAGTGAGCCCAGGGGGTCAGGGACACGCCCCCTCGATTTCAGTGATCCCAGGGGGTACAGGGACATGCCCCCTTGATTTGAGAGCACCCAGGGGGTACAGGGACACGCCCCCTCAATTTCAGTGAGCCCAGGGGGTTAGGCACACACCCCCTCTATTTGAGTCATCCCAGGGGGTCAGGGACATGCCCCCTCGATTTGAGTGAGCCCAGGGGGTCAGGGACACGCCCCTCGATTTGAGTGAGCCCAGGGGGTCAGGGACATGCCCCCTCGATTTGAGTGAGCCCAGGGGGTCAGGGACACGCCCCCTCTATTTGAGTCATCCCAGGGGGTCAGGGACATGCCCCCTCAATTTGAGTGAGCCCAGGGGGTCAGGGACACACCCCTCGATTTTAGTGAGCCCAGGGGGTCAGGGACACGCACCCTCGATTTGAGTGAGCCCAGGGAGTCAGGGACATACCCCCTCTATTTGAGACATCCCAGGGGGTCAGGGACATGCCCCTTCAATTTGAGTGAGCCCAGGGGGTCAGGGACACGCCCCTTCAATTTGTGTGAGCCCAGGGAGTCAGGGACACACCCCCTCTATTTGAGACATCCCAGGGGGTCAGGGACATGCCCCCTCAATTAGAGTGAGCCCAGGGGGCCATGGACATGCCCCCTTCATTTGAGAGCGCCCAGGGGGTACAGGCATATGCCCCCTTAACTTGAGTGAGCCCAGGGGGTCAGGGACACACCCCCTCTATTTGAGACATCTCAGGGGGTACAGGGACATGCCCCCTCAATTTGAGTGAGCCCAGGGGATCAGGGACACACACCCTCGATTTGAGAGCGCCCAGGTTGTACAGGGACATGCCCCCTCAATTTGAATGAGCCCAGGGGGTCAGGCACACACCCCCTCTATTTGAGTCATCCCAGGGGGTCAGGGACATGCCCCCTCGATTTTGAGTGAGCCCAGGGGGTCAGGGACACCCCCCCTCGAAGCCAGAGACCAGGCTGAGCACAACTCAGGACACCGCATGAATGTTTTTTTTTTTTTTGTTTTAGTGTTTTTTTTTGTTTGTTTTTTAACACATGACCTGAAATAAGTTATTATTATTTTTTTTTGGTAATGTTACTAAATAAAGTATACATTTTTTATTTTTAGGTTTAGGTTTATTTTTAGGTTTGTTAAATGATTCTCTGTGTGTTTACAATTGTATCAGCGATTGTGTTGCAGGATGGAATTTGGGCGCCGCTCACAGCCTTCACTTCCGGTCACTTGGCAACCATGTCAACAGCACCGTGGCAACCTATTAACAGTGCAAGAGACAGAAAATATACATGAACTTTGCCTGGATCTCACACACACACACCACACGTGAAAATAAAGGATTTGTATGCAGGTTCTGGAAGGAAGTGATGCCAGTCTCCGTTACAGGATCCTGGGTAAGGGCATTCCTTCTTCTTATCATAAAGAATTCTCTGATGCCACTCGTTTTTATACACAGATCTCCGTGGGCTCCCACTTAGAATATCTCTCCGAAGAATTGTGTTATGTCGTTATGCTTTTATTATTTGTGGGAGAAGGGGGTGCAGTAGAGGAAGTTTTGGCCTCATTAACCACTTCAATACTGGGCACTCACGCCCCCCTTCCTGCCCAGGCCAATTTCAGATTTCAGCGCTGTCACACCTTGAATGACAATTGCTCTGTCATGCAACACTGTAACCAAATTACATTTTTATAAGACAGAGACAGATAGTTCTTTTTTATGGTATTTATTCACTGCTGTTTTTTTTTGCTAAATAAATCATAAAAAGACCAAAGATTAACTATTATGCAGCTAAAGGACCTGGCCACTTTTTGCGATTCGGCACTGCGTCGCTTTAACTGACAATTGCGCGGTCCTGAGGCGTGGCTCCCAACAAAATTGGCGTCCTTTTTTCTCTCACAAATAAGGCTTTCTTTTGGTGGTATTTGATCACCTCTGCGGTTTTTATTTTTTGCACTATAAACAAAAATAGAGTGACAATTTAAAAAAAAAAATATCAATATTTTTTTACATTTTGCTGTAATAAATATCCCCCAAAAAATATATAAAAAACATTTTTTTCCCCCTCAGTTTAGGCCGATACGTATTCTTCTTAGGGCTGTGCAAATTAACTTTTAATTAATCGATTAATCTTAAATTTTTTTGATCGATTAAAATTCTTTTGATTGGTATTCACCTCCCCACCAGCTTTTGGGCCTTCAGGGAGTTCCGTCGGAGATCCGGTAATGTCACGGACACCGGCGGGGCTTGCCGTATCCATCTGAAGGGCTCCTTTGCTGTGCCTTCATATCTGCATGTCGGCGGGACCTTACTATCTGCCACACACAAGGGTTGTTACACTTACCTCTATCACTTTCCTCTATCATCCTGGGATTCTACATCCATCCACTGGGAGTTGTGATAGTTCCCTTCATGGGACATCTACATGCCGACTGACTGATGTTAACCCCTCCTCATCTGGATTCAGCAGTGGTATCGTTGTACACATTTTTATACCAGTATCATACTTAGCTACATGTTTTTATGATTGCTTTTGGTACCGTTTGGTATTACTCGCACCATTTTTACAGTTTATGTAGCTACATCGATTTTATCTCCAGTGCAATATTTATTTGGTTACCTACTTGAAGACTATAAAAGTTTTGATGCTATTCCCATCGAGCACTGCCTTTGTGTGTTTTTTGTATCCTGATATCCATTTTTCCAGTGATTGGAGCTGCACTGGGAATCAGCCTGAAAGGAGGAGAGCAGCTAAAAGTAGTTGGACCTGTATGTGCGGTATAATTAATCGAAATTAGTCGATTAATCGATTAAAAAACAAAACGATTAATCGAACGCAAAAATTTTGATCAGTAACAGCCTAAATTCTTCTACATATTTTTGGTAAATCAAAAATCGCAATAAGCTTTTATTGATTGGTTTGCGCAAAAGTTATAGGGCCAGATTCAGGATGGAGAGTGGATCTTTGTGGCTACGTAACGTATGTGATTTATGTTTTCGTCACCGCAACTTTACAAGCAAGGGCTTTATTCACAAAGCACTTGCCTGTAAAGTTGCGGCGGCGTAGAGTAATTGGCCTGGCGTAATTTAAATTTGGCGGGTAGGGGGCGTCTGCTATTTAAATTAAGCGCAATCCCGCACCGAACGTACTGCGCATGCGTCGTCCATTGAGGTATCCCAGTGTGCCTGCTCCAAATTATGACGGCGTTTTCGACGTGAATCCCCATTCACGGACGAGTTACGCAAACAACGTAAAAATTTTAAAAATTTGGTGCGGTCACGACGTTCATACTTAACATAGGATGGACCATCTTTTTGGTGCTTTATCTTTACGTCGGGAAACCCCTTACGGAAACAGCGTAAAGTCACTGCATAGGGGCGGGTGTCGTTCGTGAATTGCCGTATCTCGCTGATTTACAGCGTAAAATGTAAATCAGCGGGAACGCCCCATTTTAAAATTGCAGTTAAGATACGACGGCGTAATACATTTACGCGGCTCATATCTTAATTCAATCCCCGCATATCTTATTTTCTGAATACAGAAACCAGATACGCCGGCGTAGGTTAGAAGTTACGCGGCTTATCTAGAGATAGGCCGCGTAACTTCTTACTGAATCTGGCCCATAGTGTCTACCAAATAGGGGATAGTTTTATGGCATTTTTATTAATACATTTATTTTTTACCAGTAATGGCAGCGATCAGGAATTTTTATCGTGACTGCGACATTATGGCGGACACATCGGACACTTTTTGACACTATTTTGGGACCATTGTCATTTTTACAGTGAACAGTGCTAAATAAAATGCACTGGTTACTGTAAAAATTACACTGCCAGTGAAGGGGTTAGCAAAAAGGGGCAAGGTCCTTAACCTGCATAATGGTCCCGGTCTTAAGTGGTTAAATATAGGTGCCGCCTTCAGCATGGCTGAAGTCATTTTAATACATCGAGTTTAATTATGACATCAGATTGTAATGTCTGATTTTTTTGCCCTCGGCTTCCAGACAAAACCATATTTTTCACCGTAAACCAAATTCGTCCTTCTGATCGCCCCTGTGAGCCGCTTCATGTCTGAGGAAGCAAACAGCTTGAAGCCTCTGGGCAACCATTGTTCATTAATGTTTTACAAAATTATTATTAGAACCCCTCCCCCCTCCCCAGTATACCGCAAGTCGCAGATTTAATTCCCAAAGGAGATTATGATTCATAATTTATGGTGTAATTCCAGTGGCTCAATGTTGGCTATAGAATAAAATATAACTAACAATGCTTTATGCAGATGATTCAGAAGTATCTATTGAAATACAATTCCAATGTATCCTATTTTTTATTTATCGTTTGATAGATGCAGCAATGTGCAAGATTAAATAATCTCTTATCTTCCACAGTATATTTGTGTGGTAACTGACATTTATACTGCATGTAAACAATGGTCTTAACATAAGGACCACTTACCCAGGGCAGCCATCACAAATTTTGGGGCCCCTTACACAGCTTTAGGCAGGGCCCCCCTGGAGAACCGGGGGGGTGGGTGCTGATGAAAAAAAAAAAAGTGTAATCTCTTCTCTACTGACGCAAGATAATAAGCGGGAGGGGTAGGGGCCTTGGGACAATCAGGCCCCTTACAAGTGTAATGCAATAAGCGGGAGGGGTAGGGGCCTTGGGACAATCAGGCCCCTTACAAGTGTAATGCAAAAAAAAAAAATATATAGAAATACAAAAATAAAAAAAAGGGAGGGGGGCCAGCCGGGCATGTACAAGGCCCTGGGGACCATTGGGTCCCTTACAGGTGTGATGCTAAAAAATAAATAAAAAACAATGTGTTGAAATTGCATATAGACGAACGGTTTTCCCGCAAGGATTTTTTCCTGGTGGGAAAAATGAGATCCTGCTCTTTTTTCTGGCATATGATGGATGGTCCAATGCCGGGACCGTGGGACGTGTGACGTCCATTATAGATGCTGCAGACTCCAGAAGGTGGGAATTACAATGTGGCGGCGCACCACATCCCCGCTCGGCGCTCGGGCAGGCGGCTCTCCTCTTCTCCCCTCACGGAATGACCCTCTGACCGCAGTAGTGCCTGCTGTGACACTGCTGAGCGGAGGTAGGTCAGACAGCACAGTGTAATGTGTATGTAAATGTCAGTGTAGGTAGGTCAGGTCAGTGTATGTCAGGTAGGCCTGTGTATGTAGGTCACTACCGTCAGTGTATGTAGGTCAGTGTAGGTAGGTCACTACCGTCAGTGTAGGTAGGTCACTACCATCAGTGTAGGTAGGTCAGTGTAGGTAGGTCACTACTGTCAGTGTAGGTAGGTCACTACCATCGGTGTATGTAGGGCAGTTAAGTCAGTGTACGTAGGTCACGGACCAGCCAAAAAGAAGCCTGCCTCACATACACCAACCCCCCCCCCCCTTCTGGGTTTCGACCTTGGGCTGAAGCCCCTGGTCTTTTTGCCATCTAGCAACGCCCCTGCCCACCGGAGTTTTCCATTTTACACTTATATTTAACAGTAAAGTGAGTTTATATAGTGAAATCCAGTACTTAGAACTCCGTCTGACTGTTATGATGTTGAATTTTAAAAGCAGTGGCAAGCCCGCTCATCTGACAGGTCTGCTAATCTGACTGTTCGCTGCTTTAAAAATTCAACATCTAACCAGTCACACAGAGTTCTAAGTACTGTATATCACAATATAAACTCACTTTACTGTTAAAAATAAGTGTAAAATGTAAAACTCCGGTGGGTGTAACAATATGTCTGCTTTCCCCCTTCTCAGTGTATTCTTACTATGGAGGAGTGCGGGGTGTAGCAAGATGGCGACGACGGAACGTCACTTCCGTTACCAATTCTGACGGGTCGCCAAATCTGGCGAAACACCTGCAACTGAGAAAATGGCAGCTTCTTTGTATTACCACACGGGCATTTCCTAATGTCTACAGATTCCCTTTTGGCCAGCAACTTAACTAATTGTCGTCACTTCTTTCTTTCAGTTCCCCAGCGGCTTTCATGGACACTTCCGAAGCCACATGCGGAATGACATCTGCCAGGAATACCGAACGGCGGCCAGGCCACCGCCACCCAAGGCCTTCGCCCAGCGAATAAAAGTGAGTGGGGCGGCATGGCAAAGCTATGGAGTTGATTTATTAACCACTTATGCCTACTGGGCATTTAAACCTCCTTCCTGCCCGGGCCAATTTTCAGCTTTCAGCGCTGTCACACTTTGAATGACAATTGCACGGTCATACAGCATTGTACCCAATGATTTTTTTTTTTCTTACACAAATAGAGCTTTCTTTTGGCGGTCTTTAAAATGGAGTTTCTATCCCAAATTTATTTGTTCATTATTGTGCTCATTAGACCTAAAAAAAAAAAATGTTTTTTACTCATCTGGAAATGCCTGTTGCTATGCAGTCCCACAAAATCTGCCTTCGGAATCACCTAGGATTCTGACATCATCTCCCTCTAATGCTCCTGGGAAATGTGTGTCATCATTTCCCAGGATGCAGTGCGCTTCCCCATTATAACTCCCCATCCAAGACTTCCAGGAAGTAGGTGCTTGTGGGCTTCACAATGCCCACAAGCAAAATGACAACGGTGTAGACCTAGTTTCATAAACTATCTTTTTTGAGCGGCGGCGGATTGTAAAATAGTAAGTGGCCGGATTTATATTATAAAAACGCAGGATGAAACGACATACATTTAAAAAATGCTAATTGTGTTTGGAACCCCTGCTTTAATTACTACTGGGGTTTTTATTTTTTTGCTAAACAAACAAAAAAAGACCAAAAATGTTGAAAATAAATAAAAAAAAACATTTTTTACAGTTTGTGATAACATTTTGCAAACAGATCATTTTGCTCCTTCATTTATGTGCACTGATGGGCTGCACTGATGAGGTGGCACTGTGGCATTGATGGGTGGCACTGATAAGTGGCACTGAAGGGCATTAATAGGTGGCACTGATCGGTAGCACTGATGGGTGGCACTGATTGATGATACTGATAGGCAAAACGAATGATGAGGCACCGATTGGCGGCACTGATAGGTGGTACTGGTATACATTGATAGGTGGCACTGGTGGACATTGATAAGTGGCACTGGTGGGCACTGATAGGCATCACTGTTTTGCACTGGTAAGTGGCACTGGTGGGCACAGGTGAGGTGGCATGGCTCTCTGTTCGGGACCGACGTCCCTCTGACAGAACTTGGTGATCGTTTTTTTTTTTCTCCTCACGCTATCAGCATAATTAAAATAACCTGATTACCGGCTCTGTTTACATCACATGATCAGCTTTCATTGGCTGACAACTGATCACAAGGTAAGGAGTCGGGATCGGCCACTTACTCTGATGTGTGATCAGCCGAGTCTCACAGACTCGCTGTTTACAGAGGGGGCGTGCAGGCAGCTCATGCGCGGGAGAACATATATGGACGTCCTCTGGGCAATTTAGGCCCCGTGCTGTAGCCACCTTTCGGCTATAGCGCAGGCGCGAAGGGGTTAAAGGCAAATAGTAGAGGTGCACCGAATTGAAATTTTGGTGCCGAAACCGAAAATGCAGGATGCACGTGACCAAAAGCAAAACCGGAAAACGACAGTTTAAAAAAAATATATATATTCCTATATATAATTGTATTTTGTTCAACTTTTTAATTTATATCACAAATTTAAATGAATATGAATTTATTGTCAGCCATTATTGGCACCTCTAGTGCATTCCACCGTGCCCCATGTGTTGCCACTGTGCCTTAAATGTTGCCACTGTGCCCCAGATAATGCCACTGTGACCCAAATATTGCCACTGTGCCCCAAATGTTGCCACTGTGCCCCAAATATTGCCACTGTGCCCCAAATGTTGCCACTGTTTCCCGAGTGTTGCCACTGGGCCCAAAGTACTGCCACTGTGCCCCAAATATTGCCACTGTGCCCCAAGTGCTACCACTGTGCCCCATGTGCCGCCACTGTGCACCAAGTGTGCCACTGGGCCCAAAGTGCTGCCACTGTGCCTCATGTGCTGCCACTGTGCCCCAAGTGCTGTCACTGTGTCCCAAGTGCTGTCACTGTGCCCCATGTGCTGCTACTGTGCCCCAAGTGCTGTCACTGTGTCCCAAGTGCTGTCACTGTGCCCCATGTGCTGCTACTGTGCCCCAAGTTTTGCCACTGTGCCCCAAATATTGCCACTGTGCCCCAGGTGCTGCCACTGTGCTCCAAGTGTTACCACTGTGCCCTAAGTGCTGCACTGTGCCACTGTTTTAAAACAAGACAGTACAAAAGTAAAACAAATTGGTAAGGAATGTACCCTCAGAGTCCTATACAAACACAGGCTTCATACAGATAGTGTATCTGGTGGGCATCAGACCCAGGACCCCGGTGCTACAAGGCGATGGTGCTGCAGTTCTCCGCTTTTCCATTGACCTACATTCTAGAACTCGGCGCGGCGCCCCCCCCCCCCCCCCATACTCTCTGATGTCTGATAAACCGCGGCGCTGTAACTCACAAAGAAGTGTTAGGCGTCCCACCTGTAAGAGATGAAAGTGTGAATTTAGAGAACTGGCGGTGTCATTACCGTCCTCTGATATGAATTATAAATGAACAGAAGTGGGTTACAACATCCTCACCTGCAGACGGGGCCCCGGCCCGCGTCGGCTTTGCCTGAACTGTCATCGCTGATTAAAGCTTTTATGTTGAAAAGGAATCCCGACTTTTCTAAAGCCGCTTCTCGGGGGTTGCGTGCGGAACATCGTTTTTGTTTCTTTAAAGCTCGGCGCTGACATGTTTGTTTACAACCCGCTAATAAAAATATTTACCTTGGGATATTGATTTGTTTAACCTTCGGATGGTGAGGCCAAAGCAAAGATCTCCTAATAGGGGAGTTTTCATCAGTGTGTGTGTGTTTTGTACAATGTCTTCCAAGCCAAACGTCCTACAAACACCGCAAACATAGATATAGGATTATTAGGACAATTATACTGCAGCGTGATGAGAGGAAATCTTAAAGTGGTAGTAAATACAGCTTGGTGACTTGTACCTACCTTATAATAAAGCGTAACTGTAGAAACAACATGGGTTGTCCTGATACCACTTTTTTAAGACCACAAGTACTTGCCGAGCAGGATCGTCTTTAAGGCAGGGCAAAAGGGGAAGCTGCCCTGGGCCCTGTCATTATTGTGGGGCCCAAAGCAGCTGCCTCATACTTGCCAACTATCCCAGTTTAAATTCCCTTGTCTCTTGAAGTTATAGTACTGTGCTGTGTCCTGATATCTCAGTGTGAATTGCTGCTACTAATGCTGCCCAGCTCTGCCCTACTGTTGTGTACAGAGGACTCACCTGCAGACCCTGTGTTTACATGTAAATAACCGTCATTCATATGTAAATAACAGCAGAACTCGTATGTAAATAGCGGCAGCATTCATATGTAAATAGATGAGGCCGACAGCATTGATATGTAAATAAAGGCGGCATTCATATGTATATTGTGCCCCTCTGCAGTAAAGAGATGATGTGCTGTAACCTCTAGCAACCAATCAGTGAGCAGTATTAATGTACAGTAATCTCTAGCAACCAATCTACAAGAAGAAATAATGTGCTGTAACCTCTAGCAACTAATCAGTGAGCCGTAATGTGTGCTGTAACCTCTAGCAACCAGTCAGTAAGGCCGCGTACACACGAGGAGACATGTCGGCTGAAACTGGTCCGCAGACCAGTTTCCGCGGACATGTCCGATCGTGTGTACGGCCTAGAGGACAGGTTTCCTGTGGACAAAAGTTTCTAAGCATGCTTAGAAACTTGTCCGCTGGAAACCTGTCCGTCAGACATGTCCGCTGGTTAGTACGCCTAACCGAAATTCCCTGCATGCGTCGAATTGATTCATTGTACTTCCTTGTTTGCGCCACCGCCACGTCACGTCACCGTGTTCTCTGTCCGCGGGGATTTTGGTCTGGTGGTGTGTACACACATCAGACCAAAATATCCCAGGAGACATGTCAGATGAAAACGCATACAGCGCATCACGAGTTGCAGAAAGAAGCCGGACTGCGAGTCGGCTCTATACGGCGTCTGCGCACCGACGTTCGGCTTCTTTCGGCAACTCGTGACGCGCTGTATGCGCCCGTAGGACGCCTGTCAATGAACTTGTAACGTCCAGTTCCGAAGATTATACCCGGAATTGGAAGCCGTGGTGAACATATACATCGAAAACGGTATGTACGGCAAGGATTTAAAAAAAAAAAAAGAGCCGATTGTCATTATAACAACACGCCTGAATGTAAAACATTTTTTGGGTGAACCCCTGCTTTAATCGCCTCAAGGCGCTTTGCATCCAGTGTCGTCCTGATCCTTCAGAAGAGGTGGGTCTTTAGTTTTTTTCATAATAGCCCGATGTTTTTCTTCCAAGCGGATGGTCGTGGGTAGAGCATTCCAAAGCCGGGGTCCTTGGACTGCAAATCTACGTTCTCCCTTAGATTTGTAGTGGGATTGCACTGCACTTTGTGTTTTGTGTGTGCTGTGGTTTACATTTTGACATATTTTGACATTTGTCACGAGCAGAAGCAAAAAGATAAAAAGATAAGAAGACGTAGGCACTAGTTTATCCTGCGCGGATGATTTTGTTTATTTCAGTTTTTCGGTACCTTATCGCCCGCTCGTTGCTGACTGCGGCTCTTCCCAGCTCCTGTGGTCACGGTGTGCTCCGCTCTCAAGTCTGCTGGGAGCTCTGGTAAGTCGCACATCCAGAACCTGCAATCCCAGCAGAGTGCTAAAATCACCGCCACTAGTAAAATAAATAATAATAATAAAAATGCCATAAATCATCTATCCCCTATTTTGTAGACGCTATAACCTTTGCGCAAACCAATCAATATAAACTTATTGTGATTTTTTTTTTTTACAAAAATATGAAGAATATATTTTTCGGCTTAAACTGATGATTTTTTCTTACATTTTTGGGGATATTTATTATAGCAAAAAGTTATTTTGGTTGTTTATAGCGCAAAAAATAAAAACCGCAGAGGGGACCAAATACCACCAATAGAAAGCTCTATTTGTAGGGAAAAAAAGGACGTCAATTTTGTTTGGGAGCCACGTCGCACATTTGTGACTTAAAGCAACGCAGTGCCGAATGGCCTGGCCATTAAAGGGGAGTTGCAGGCATTTTTCTTTCAATCTTCTTTTATTTGATTTTCAAGCAGAGAAAAGTAACATATACTGGGTTAACACTCCCTCTATTTTAGATCAGGACATAATAGAACCAAAAATATCAACCAATATTACCAGTAATTGACAAATTCATCTCCAACAACAAAAGAAAGTAACAGGCCTTTTGGTATTCCTTATTCCATCGTAACTCTTCTCTCCCAGTCTCCAAGACCTAGGGCCAGATTCAGGTAGATGGGAGCATCTTTGCTCCAGAGTAACGCTTCTCATTTACGTTACTCTGCCGAAAATTTTAGCAGCAAGTGCTGTCATTCACGAAGCACTTGCTCCTAAAGTTGCGGCAGCGTAACGAAAATGAGCCGGCGGAATTCAAATTGGGCGGGTACGGGGCGTGTATTATTTAAACTAAGCGCGATCCCGCCGCGAACGTACTGCGCATGCGTCGAGTGTCAAAGCATCCCCGTGCGCATGCTCCAAATTCTGTGAATGAACATCAATGACGTCACATTCCCATTCATGATCTTTTTACGCAAGCGACGTGATTTTTTTTTTTCCCGACGCGATGACGACGCCTATACCTAACATAGGATACTCCAACCCCATGTAGGTATATCTTCGCGCCGCGTATCGCTTCCGGAAACGTCGTACCGTCATTGCGTCGCGCCGGAATTCGCTTGTGAATTGCCGATTTCCGCTCATTAACATATTTTTTGAGCGGAAATCGGCGGGAACGCCCCCGGCGCCATTTTTAAGTTGAAGTAACGATGCGATGGCGAAACTCAGTTACGCTGATCGCATCGGAGCTTCAACCCGGCGTTTCTTGTTTTCTGGTTACAGAAAACAGAAACGCCGGCTCAAAGTGACAGTTAGGCTGGCGGATCACTGGATCCGCCAGCCTAACTGTTCCTGAATCTGGCCCCTAGAGTCTACTCAACTAATGCCCCCTTTGACGCAATGATTTCCATTTCTACACTCCTGTGGGCAAATGGGCCCCTGGTCCTCTGATACCCTGTGTTCCTGAGGAACAGGGGAAGTTGGTTCCTCCCTTATTCTATCACTCTCTGCTTTACCCCACCCCCTGCCCCACCCTTCCCCAGCCAAATAACAAATGGATACAAAAAAACAAAACAAAAAAAATAATAATAATGCCTGCAACTATGTTATTATTATTATTATTATTATAGTTGCAAGCATTTTTAATGTTTATTAAAAGTCAGCAGCTACAAAAAGTGTAGCTGCTGGCATTTAAAGGGGTGTTCCAGCCTCGTTTTATGTTTATTAAAAGTCAGCAGCTACAAAAAGTGTAGCTGCTGGCTTTTAATAAACAATCACTTACCTGCTCCAGGGTTCCAGCAACGCGCCGGCCGGGGCTCCGCTCCTCTTCCCCCCTCCCCAGCCGGCGTCCTCATCGTAACTGTGGGCACCCACTGCACATGCGCGAGCGGCACTGTGCATGCGCGCGCGGCGCAGCCCGCCGCTGATTGAACTGGTGATCGCATAGGACCTGTCATGTGTCCCATGCGATCGCCTACATGGAGGGGCTGCTAACCAGCCCCTCGGCGGAAGAAGGAAGTGGGACAGGAAGTCCCACTCCTCCTGAAGCCCCCACTCCCCCCCCCCAAAAAAAATTACATGCCAAATGTGGCATGTAAGGGGGTGAGGAGTGGGATAAGCAGAAGTTACATTTTTGGGTGGAACTCCGCTTTAATAAACATGCACTCACCCGCTCCACATTCCACATTCCAGCGGTGCGCCGGCCAGGGCTCCGCTCCTCTTCCCTCCTCTACAGCCGGCGTCCTCATTGTTACTGTGGACAGCTTTTGGCTTCACGGCCGGGCACTCACTGCGCATGTGCGAGCGGAGCTGCGCTATCTGATTGGACAGGCGACCTGTCATGTGTCCCAGGCGATCGCCTACAGGGAGGGGCCGCCAAAAGGCGATATGAAGCCCCCACTCCCCCTCCCCAAAAAAAATACATGCCAAATATGGCATGTAAGGGGGCGAGGAGTGGATTAAGCGAAAGTTCCACTTTTGGGTGAAACTCCACTTTAAGGGGGAAAATCTTCCGGGGGTGAAGTGGTTAAGTCGGTGCCAGGGAAATAAACAAAGCATGCTGGCGGAAGACCTTACGCGCCGTGTTTGGGCAAATCTTTGTGAAATGTTATATTTTGGGCTATTTATTGCTCCAGATGAGACACATTCCGGATCTAGGGCATGATAAGGTGGAAGTGAAGCAGCACACCACAAGCACTTAGCGCAGTCCTTTCCCCGACAACGCGAGTCGCAGATTATTCCATTTTAGGAGATGCAGACATGACCGCACTTTCCTCCTCGCTGTACTTCAGAGAATAAGCAGAAGATTTTACAGATAATTGTGCAATCGCATTCAGCTGCTCTCAGCTCCAGATTGCTCAGGTTTCTTTTTTTTTTTCTTGCATTGACATTTCTTAATGTTCATCTACATTTCTATGCACTCACCAGTCTTCTGCATAGCTCAGAACTTTCACAATTACCGGCAACCTTAAATCCAACTAAGTGGTGCTCTTCAGCTATTCAGCCGCTCAGTGTCCTAGAAGAGGCATCCCCGAGAGCAGAACACAGGAATCCAATTCTGAAATGTCATTAATAGAAGAAAAGCCTCGACTTCCAGGCTCGGGGGGCAATGCTGGCAAATATTTGTGTGCTCTGCGGATGCCCATTAATGTTTTAGGCTCTTTTTTTTTTTGGTGCATTTTACTTGTCAGTGATCAAATGCATGCAAACATTTTCTAATCTCACCGTCACATGACATGTGGTTTAGCCGCTTAGCCGCTTCAGCCCGGGAAGAATTGGCTGCTCAATGACCGGGCCACTTTTTGCGATTCGGCACTGCGTCCTTTTAATTGACAATTGCGCAGATGTGCGACGTTGTACCCTAACAAAATTGACGTCCTTTTTTCCCCACAAATACAGCTTTCTTTTGGTGGTATTTGGTCACCTCTGCGTTTTTTTTTTTGCGCTATAAACAAAAATAGAGCGACAATTTAGGAAAAAAATGTTTTTTACTTTTTGCTATAATAAATATCCCCCAAAAATATATATAAAAAAATGTTTTCCTCAGTTTAGGCCGATACGTATTCTCCTACCTATTTTTCGTAAAAAAAAAAAAATCGCAATAAGCGTTTATTGATTGGTTTGCGCAAAAGTTATAGCGTTTACAAAATAGGGGGTAGTTTTATGGCATTTTTATTAATATAATTTTTTTTACTAGTAATGGCAGCGATCAGCGATTTTTATCCGTACTGCGACATTATGGCGGACACTTCGGACACTTTTGACACATTTTTGGGACCATTGGCATTTTCATAGCGATCAGTGCTATAAAAATGCATTGATTACTATAAAAATGCCACTGGCAGGAAAGGGGTTAACACTAGGGGGCGGGGAAGGGGTTAATTATGTTCCCTAGGTGTGTTCTAACTGTATGGGGGGGTGGGACTGACATGGGGAAATGACAGATCGCTGTTCATACATTGTATGAACAGAAGATCAGCATTTCCCCCCTGACAGGACCGGGAGCTGTGTGTTTACACACACAGCTCCCGGCCCCCGGCTCTGTAACGAGCGATCGCAGGTGCCCGGCATTGATCGTGCCCGCCAGACGCGCACGGAAGTCAGGGGAGAGCGGGGGCACGTGCGCCCCTATTGGCTGTTCGGCGAAATGACGTAAAGCTACGTGATCTCGCCCAGCAGAGCCGACCTGCCGCCGTATAACTGCGGTGGCTGGTCAGCAAGCCGGTTCACCCCTGGAAGAATTGGCCATTTTTTTCAATTCGGCACTTTAATTGACAATTGCGCGGTCGTGCGACGTGGCTCCCAAAATGTGTGATAGTTTTATGGCAGTTTTTTTTTCTACTAGTTATGGCGGCGATCTGCGATTTCTCTCATGACACATCGGACACTTTTGACGCTATTTTGAGTCCATTGTCATTTATACAGTGATCAGTGCTATAAAAATGCACTGATTACTGTGTAAATGACACTGGCAGGGAAGGGGTTATCCACTAGGAAGGAGTTTAGTGTGTCCTAGGGAGTGATTCTAACTGTGTGGGGGCTGGGCTACCAGTGACATGACACTGATCACTGCTCTCAATGACAGGGAGCAGTAGATCGCTCTCCTGTCACTAGGCAGAACAGGGAGATGCCTTGTTTACACAGGCACCACCCCCTCCCGTTCTGACGCTTCATGACAGGATCGCGGGACATCGAGTCTGCGTGCACGGTCATGGAGCTTGCTCCGCGAGCCGCCGGAGCAAAATTCAAACCAACGTATATATATATATTGCTTTGCGCAGCCGTGCCATGGTCGGCCAGCGGTTAAAGTGGACCTTCAGTCATTTTTTCAACTTTCCATCTATTAAATCTTCTGCCATTGTTGTTGTTTTAACTTTGGGTAGTAAAACATAATTTTAAATCCCTTATACAGCCCACTTCCTGTTTCCCTTATACAGCCCACTTCCTGTTTCCCTTATACAGCCCACTTCCTGTTTCCCTTATACAGTACAGCCCACTTCCTGTTTCCCTTATACAGCCCACTTCCTGTTTCTTGTCTGGTCATTAGCCTAGGATTATGACATCATCCACAGCTCTCTCTCTCACACAGTAATCAGTGCATTTTTATAGCACTGATCGCTGTATAAAGAACAATGGTCCTAAATAGTGTCAAAAGTGTCCAATGTGTCCGCCGCAATATCGCAGTCATAATAAAAATCGCTGATCTTTTTTTTTTTTTAAATGCCATAAAACTATCCTATTTTGTAGACGATATAACATTTGCGCAAACCGATCAATATACGCTTATTGTGATTTTTTTTTTTGTTTACCGAAAATATGTAGAAGAATACGTATCGGCCTAAACTGAGGAAAACATGAGTTTTTTTTATACATTTTTGGGGGATATTTATTACAGCAAAAAGTCACAAATATTTTTTTTTTCAACATTGTCGCTCTTTTTTTTGTTTATAGCGCAAAAAATAAAAACCGCAGAGGTGATCAAATACCACCAAAAGAAAGCTCTATTTGTGGGAAGAAAAGGACGCCAATTTTGTTTGGGAGCCGCGTCGCAGGACCGCACAATCGTCAGTTAAAGCGACAAAGTAGCTGCAAAATAGTCTGGGGCTTAAAGTGGATGTACATTTTTTTTTTTTTTTTACCGTCACAATGTACAGTATAAGATTTCCTATCATCTGTGCCCAGTCTTGCCGCAAAGAGTTAATCCAGCTCTGAGCAATCCTCTTATCTCTTTTCAGTGAGATAAACGGACAAACAGGAGAAAACTTGTGTCTGCTCTTCCCCCTTGCCGTGAGTGACAGGTTATTTACATATCTCATGCACTAGCCTGAAGACAGGCATTCTTTTTTAATTCCCACCCCCACTCCTTTTCTGAAGTCATGTGGTTACTTTTCTGGATTTTGACTGGATGTTAGTGAGCAGAATTCAGTGTAAGGAATACACAGGAAAAAATGCATGTTGACAAGGGTAGTGTGGAGGAGGGCGGGGAGTCTACTGACATTACAACTCCACCCACCGAGCTCCAGACAACAGACCCACCCACACAATCTGCAGTTTTTCAGTTCTTATAACAGACAGAGGGGAGACATGTGACAGGTAAGGATACATGCAGGAGGCGTCTATATCCTTATAGATCAGCACTATGGCAGGAGTTTAGAAAGGATGAGAGGTTTACATCCACTTTAAGTGGTTAAAGGATCTGCTACTGACAGCTCTCCCCGCTGTATATATACTGTAGATCATAGGTGGCAAACACAAGGCCCGCGGGCCGAATGCGGCCCTCCAAGCCATTTCATGTGGCCCTCGCACCTCTCCTGCAGCTGCAGCCCTCCTCTGGTCCTCCTCCAGTGCCTTACTTTCTGCTTTTAAGCAATGCATCCAGCTTCTTCCCAGCAGCAGCATAAGCAAAGGGGGGTGCACTGTGATGTAAGGGAGAGTGGGGGACTCAACTTCTGATGGTGGGTTAGCTCTTGGCATCTAATCTTACAGATACATCCGGCCCTTTTGAGGGCAATCATAATGCTGATGTGGCCCACAATGAAATTGAGTTAGACACCCCTGCTGTAGATGTACAAAATATACAGAGCTTTATGTCTTTAAGACATGCTCTGTGCTGTGCTATTGGAGCTTTCCATCTACCGGGCTGCGTAATTAGGATTAGTTGTCATATGATTAATGTTCATCAGAGCTCTATAATTATTACAACAAAATGATTACATGTTATAGAACATTGCGTTTCTTCTTTGCCGCAGAATTTCCGGAATTAGCTGATAAATTGGAGTTGTTGCAGTCGCTTGGCTTTTAATTACTTCTCAGATGTATGAATTGATTATGGAGCTCCTGACAGGCTTCCGATGATGAGAAGTACGCATGATGGAACATTAAAGCATGTATACAGCTTACATTTTTTTTTATTATTATTAGCAGTTGAATACATGTTTTATACTATTTATACCTTATAGCAGTTCTCCAACATACACAATATCACCAAAAGTATTGGGACGACTGCCTTTACACACACTTGAACATTGATGGCATCCCAGTTTAAAGCCTCGTACACACGTCCGAAAATCTCGTCAGAAAAAACCCGTCGTTTTTCCCTGAAGAGATTCTTGGCGAGAAACTTTTGCCGCCCGAGTGTACTGACTTTCATTTCAAAAGAACCGCAGTTCTCTTGAAAGGAAAGAACGCGGTGACGTCATCGCGTACGACGAGCATGCGCTCGTCACATTCGATGCCGTCGCCGCCATCTTGCTTCACCCTACCTATGCCGCGGACGCTACCACGCAGGCGTCAAAGTCATTTTGAGCATGCGCGGGTTTCCACCGTGACAGATAAGTATACACACTCTCGGGTTTCTCGTCGGGAAACAGGCCAACAAGAATCTTGACGAGAATAAAGAGAGCAGGACCTCTTTTTTTCGCGTTGAGATTCTGGCCAGATTTCCTGACAAGAAACCTGAATACCTCGTACACACGCACGGCTTACTCGACAAGAAGCAGTTTTCTTGCTGCTTTTTGCCGAGAAAACAGGTTGTGTGTACGAGGCTTTAGTCCGTAGGGCTCAATATTGTGTTGGCCCCGCCCTTTGCAGCTATAACAGCTTCAACTCTTCTGGGAAGGCCGTCCACAAGGTTTAGGAGCGTCTATGGGAATGTTTGACCATTCTTCCAGAAGAGCATTTGTGAGGTCAGGCACTGATGTTAGACAACAATGTCTGGCTCGCAGTCTCCTCTCTAATTAATGCCAAAGGTTTTTTATCAGGTTGAAGTCAGGACTCTGTGCAGGCCAATTAAGTTCCTCCACCCCAAACTCATTCATCCATGTCTTTATGGACCTTGCTTTGTGCTCTGGTCCAAACAGGGTGGATTTGATATAAATTAAGTCGATTTAAATCACTAGTAAAAAGGCTCGATTTAAATCATAATTTTTAAAGAACATTTGTCATCTCCGTACCGCAGAGGCTCCTCCTCTGACCCGCTGTTGAGTCGCCGACAGTTCCAGTCACTTTAATGGGATGTCTGGTGATGCGGCAGTGACACAACAAGGTGAGAGATGTGGCAGCAGCAGGTGATTGGATGCCCGCTAACAGGCGCTGCCATGATGGATCTGAAATGACAGGTGCTCTTTAACCACTTGCCTACTGGGCACATACACCCCCTTCCTGCCCAGACAACATTTTAGCTTCCGGCACTGCGTCGCTTCAACTGACAATTGCGCAGTCGTGCGACGTGGCTCCAAAACAAAATTGCCATCCTTTTTTTCCCCACAAATAGAGCTTTCTTTTGGTGGTATTTGATCGCCCGTGCGGTTTTTATTTTTTGCACTATAAACAAAAAAAGAGCGACAATTTTGAAAAAAGACACAATATTTTTTGCTTTTTGCTGTAATAAATATCCCATTTAAAAAAAAAAAATCATTTTTTATCTCAGTTTAGGCCGATACGAATTCTTCTACATATTTTTGGTAAAAAAAAAATCAAAAAAAAAATCGCAATAACTGTATAGTGACTGGTTTGCGCAAAAGTTATATTGCTTACAAAATAGGGGACATAATTATGATTTATGATTAGCAATGGCGGCGATCTGCGATTTTTTTTTTCGGACTGGGACATTATAGAGGACACATCGGACACTTTTGACACATTTTTGGGACCAATCACATTTATACAGTGAACATTGCTATAAATATGCATTGATAACTGTATAAATGTAACTGTCAGGGAAGGGGTTAACCACTAGGGGGCAGGGAAGGGGTTAAATGTATGTCCTAAGTAGTGTTCTAACTGTAGGTGGAGGGGGGGTGACTGGGGGAGGTGACCGGTACTGTGTCCCTATGTACAAGGGACACAGATCGGTCTCCTCTCTCCCTGACAGGGACGTGGAGCTCTGTGTTTACACACAGAGCTCCACGTCCCCGCTCAGTTACTGGGTAATTGCGTGTGCCTGGCGGCCGTCGCGGCCGCCGGGCACACGCACGGTGTTCTCAGTGACACGACGGGTGCGCGCGCGCCCCTAGCGGCTTTAAATGACATCACGTCATATGACGTCGTGTCAGAACAACAGGGTATCCCGCCCACCGTCATTTGACGGCGTGCGGTACCCTAGTGGTTAAATGTAAGGACTTATTCTTGCTGGTAGTTGGAATCTTTAAAATTTACAAACAAAATGAAGATTTCCTATTTAAAATAATAAGCTATTAGGTTAGGCTGGGTTCACACTACGATTTTCCCATCCGTCAGCCGCATACGATTTATATGAAAAAACGTATGCGGCTGAAACGGATTGAACCGTACGTAAACGTATGCGTTTATAAAACGTATACGGTTTCAAAAAGTG
Source organism: Rana kukunoris (assembly GCA_029574335.1). Taxonomy (NCBI): domain Eukaryota; kingdom Metazoa; phylum Chordata; class Amphibia; order Anura; family Ranidae; genus Rana; species Rana kukunoris. Next base: position 15,620,765 of record CM056055.1, on the reverse strand, counting down.
CGTACGGTTCCATCCGGTTTTGATTAAAAAAACGCATACGTTTTTGGAATTAGTGTCATTTAATAAAAAAAGATTTTCTTGTTTTGAAAATGCGCATGCGCAGACGAAAAACGCATACGGTTTATACGTATGGAACCGCACATATGTGCGTTTTCCATTGACTTTAATGTTAAAAAAAAACGTATGCGTTTGCCATACGGTTTCAAAAACTGACTCAAAACCGTGGTCGAACACGGTTTTGTGTACTGTTAAAAAACGTTTAGCCAGCAAATTGTACGCACCCGGATGCATCTGAGTGCATACGATTTGCAATGCATTGTCTATGTATGCGTTTTCCCGTACGGGCCCGTACGTTTTCAAAACTGAAATCGTATGCGGCTGACGGACGGGAAAATCGTAGTGTGAACCCAGCCTAGTAAAACAGCGATATATCAGAACCATTTCAATCATATGTGGTGTACATAGATTTGCAAAACAATGGGATAAAGGAATATTCCTGAACTTTGTTTTTTATCTCATGGTTACTGTGAAATTGTGTGAATGCATCAATGCAGTGCATGTTGTTATCCCAGCTTGGATTCATTGAATGAGTTTAACAAAAATGTAAATATTGCAGAATATGCAGACTCATGCTACATAACTAAGCTCCATTTCATGCTGAATAAACTAAATTATTAATGTATCTTAAATTTAAAAAAAAACTATCTTTTAGGTCGATTTTTACTCCAAAAACATTTAATTAAAATACATTTGATAAAAGTCAATTTTTTTTTTTTTTAAATAAAAAAAAAATATTGATTTATATCCACCCTGGGTCCAAATCATTTGGTGGAGGGGGGATTATGGTGTGGGGTTATTTTTCAGGGGCTGGGTTTGGCCCCTTAGTTCCAGTGAAGGGAAGCATACCAAGACAGTTTGGACAATGTACTGGGCCCAGGCCTCATCAGTTAAAAAGGGGGGTTCGGTCACCTTGCCGAGCAAGAGGGCCAGCAGTACTGCCTTATTGCTGACATGTGTGACTCCTGTGCAGTGCTGCTGGCTTCCATAACTTTTCTTCCCCTGGCTGCACTGCTGGAGGATCGGTTCTAGTATATAACCCCCTTCCCCCTGATGTCTAGGACTAGTTATGAGCGGAATACGCCATATTCGATTTCGCGATATTTCGCGAATATTTCGAAGAATATTCGCGAATATTCGTTAATATCGAATATTCGTGATATTTTATAAAAAAAAAATGCGAAATTTCGACAATGCGAAATTTCGCTATTTTTTTTTTTTTAGAAAATATCACGAATATTCGATATTTACGAATATTCGCTATATTTTATATAAAAAAAAAATAGCGAAATTTCGCATATGCAAAAGCGAAAATGATTGCGAAATTTCGCAATTTTTTTTTGGATAAAATATCACGAATATTCGATATTTACGAATATTCGCTATATTTTATATAAAAAAAAAAAAAATGCGAAATTTCGCTAGTGCGAAATTGATTGCGAAATTGATTGCGAAAATTATTGCGAAATTTGAAAAATACGAATATTCGAAATAGCGAATATTCGCCGCGATATTCGAGTTATTCGCGAATACTCGAATATGCAGTAGGACACGGGGTGGTTTATTTCAGAATGGTGATTAAATGAACACTGTGGGCGACCGGGTACAGATATTGCCTTTGTGCTGTGGGGGTATAATTTCTGCCATGGCTGCCAAGTATAGTATCGCGGGCGAAGCATTTTAACAAAACATATCATTTGATATATTTGGAGGAGAGCGAGTCCAGAAATCATAAATCCCGCCTCTAGTGCCCAATCACTGTGCTGTGATTTGTTACAGCACAAGCTGATTTTTGGGAAAAGAGGGCGTCCCTGAAAGATAGTTTGGAAATGTGGTCACCCTACTGCTCACCAGTGCACAAAGCAAGGTCCATAAAGAGATGGTGAGTGAGTTTTGGGTTGGAGGAACATGACTGGCCTGTACAGAGTCCTGACCTAAACCTGATAGAACAACTTTGGAAAGAATTAGAGAGGAGACTGCGTGCTTTACGTCCAACATCAGTTCCTGACCTCACAAATGTGCTTCTAGAAGAATTGGCCCAACATTCCCATAGACACACTCCTAAGGCCGCGTACACACGGCAGAGAACCTCGACGGGCAGAACACATCGTTCCGCCCGTCGAGGTTCTCTGCCGGCCGTCGAAATCGGCGACCCGCCCGTCGGGAATGGCAACCAGCCATTCATCCAGGCGGGCCGTCGAGCAAAAAGAGAGCGTGCTCTCTTTTCGCTCGACGGGATTCCCGACGGGCGGGGCGAGCGCTCTGTGTACACACGGCCGAGGTCCTCGCTGGAATGCAGCTTCCAGCGAGGTTCTCGCTGGTTTCCAGCGAGAACCTCGGTCGTGTGTACGCCGCTTAAACCTTGTGGAAGGCCTTCCCAGAAGAGTTGAAGCTGCAAAGGGGGCGGGGCCAAATCAATATTGAACCCTACGGACTAAGACTGGGATACCATTAAAGTTCATGTGCGTGTAAAGGCAGGCATCCCAATACTTTTAGTATTGAGTGTATTTGTGCATATACTGTATATAATTTTTTTGCGGGACATTTTTGTTGAGCGCGGGGGGGGGGGGGGGGGGTGCCGCCGATTTGTTGAGCAATCGGATCGAAACTGTTGAGCGGAGGGGGGGGGGGGTGCCGTGGAGCGGGGGGGGTGGCGCGGCTCAGAGTTGTTGAGTGGGGTGGGTGCCACGGATTGGAGTTGTTGAGCGGGGGGGGGGGGTGGCGGCTCGGAGTTGTTGAGAGGGGTGCCGCGGATCGGAGTTGTTGAGCGGGGGGGGGTGGCAGCCTCGGAGTTGTTGAGAGGGGTGCCGCGGATCGGGGTTGTTGAGCGGGGGGGGTTGCCGCGGATCGGAGTTGTTGTTGCGTGGGGGGGTGCTGTTGATCGCGGGGGGAGGCGGATCGCGGGACTCCAGCCCTGATCGCGGGACCGTGGGATTTACCGTGGATCGCGGGATCGGTTGGGAGGTATGATGTCTCAACAGTGGACAAAATGGAAAAAAGTGCTGTAGAAATATTAATTGGTGGTGGTCAGTGTTGCCAACCATCCGTATTTTTACGGACAGTTCGTAAAACCGGTCACTTTTTTCCCCTGTTCGTAAATGTACGTGGTTGCGTGAATCTGCCAGTAAAAATAGCCGGAATCGGTTTGGCTTGGAACTGCGCATTGGAGGTTGGAGGCAGGGGGTGATTTGAGGCAGGGGGTACTGGTGGCACCGCAGAGGGGGGGGTGGTAGCAACGCAGAGGGTGGGGGATGAAGACAGGGGTTGTTGGTGGCAGGGGGTGATTGGAGGCAGAGGGCCTGGGGGAGATTGGAGGCAGAGGGAGATTGTGGCACCGTAGAGGGGAGTGAAGGCAGGGTGTGTTGGTGGCAGAGGGGGGTGGAGGGAGGGGGTGTTGGTGGCAGAAGGGGGTGGAGGGAGGGGGTGTTGGTGGCAGAGGGGGGTGAAGGCAAGGGGTGTTGGTGGCAGAGGGGGGTGGAGGGAGGGTGTGTTGGTGGCAGAGGGGGGTGAAGGCAGGGGGTGTTGGTGGCAGAGGGGGGTGAAGGCAGGGGGTGTTGGTGGCAGAGGGGGGTGAAGGCAAGGGGTGTTGGTGGCAGAGGGGAGTGAAGGCAGGGGGTGTTGGTGGCAGAGGGGGGTGAAGGCAGGGGGTGTTGGTGGCAGAGGGGGGTGAAGGTAGGGGGTGTTGGTGGCAGAGGGGGTTGGAGGGAGGGGGTAACGTGACTAAATAATTTGCCCTTATTATATCGAAAATAACAAAAATATGTTTTTATACCTTAATATCTACCTTAAATCACATTGCTATTTGCCCAGCGTATTTGTTTGTAGCCTAAATACTGAAATTTGCGCTTAAAAATGTAATTGAGTAACTTTTGTGAAATGTCAGTAAAAACGTGGCTGCGCCAGTAAATTTCGGGGTGTCGTGCCAGTAAATTTCAATCTGGTAGGTTGGCAACACTGGTTGAGGTTAATACTGTATATGGATTCATAGAGGCTTCCCTCTCTCCAGCCTGTACACACACCTGGAATATCAGTCCTGGCTGAAATGACATCTTGATAAAAGATCATTTCCCACCAATGAAAAGTACAGATCTGCATCCTGGGATTACAGTTGTAGACAAATATTTACTTTGTGTCATTTACAAGTGCAGCATTAAAACTCATTAGGAAGCTTAAACATTTGCAATCTTCTGGTACTTCACATTTTTATTTCCATAGACAATGCATTGGCACCAACCTCCATCTTCCATTAATTAAGCAGCAGTGAGAATATCGCTTTAGCTCGAGACTCAGAATGTGTTAGAGAAATACACCTCTGCTACACTAATGGCTCAATCTGTCATCATTACTGCCTCCCGCCGAAGCACTGCCTATCTCCGAGAACCCAAACACAACTGCATGACCTGCATCGCGTTCTCAGCTCAGCATAGGGCGCCGCGCCAAGTCACCTGCAGGGTCTCTCATTATCGCTGCTCTAGAAGTTTACTATACTGTCTATATTTACTCTTTGATTTTAGTCAGTGTTGCCAACCTACCAGATTGAAATTTACTGCCACGACACCCGAAATTTACTGGCGCAGTTCCGTTTTTACTGGCATTTCACAAAAGTTACTAAATTAAATTTTTAGGTGCAAATTTCAGTATTTAGGCTACAAACAAATACGCTAGGCAAATAGCAATGTGATTTAAGGTAGATATTAAGTTAATAAAACATATTTTTGTTATTTTCGATATATAATAAGGGAAAATTCAGGGTCACATCACCCCCTGCCTCCATCCCCCTCTGCCACCAACACCCCCTGCCTTCACCCCCTCTGCGGTGCCGCTAATCTCCCCCTGCCCCTAATCTCCCCCTGCCTCCAATCATCCCCTGCCTCCATCTCCCTCTGCGGTGCCGCTAAAAACCCCTGTCTCCATCCCCCACCCTCTGCGGTGCCCCCCCCCCCTCTGCAGTGCCACCAACACCTCCTGCCTCCAATCACCCCCTGCCACTAACACCCCCTGCCTCCATTCCCCACCCTCTGTTGTGCCACCATCAGGGACGCCATCAGGGGGGTACAGGCATTACACCTGTAAGGGGCCCGATGGTCCCCAGGGGCCCGGCTGGCCCCCCTCCCATTTTTTTTGGGGGGGGGAATTACATCTGTAAGGGGCCCGATGGTCCCCAGGGCCCCTTACAGGCCCGGCTGGTCCCCCTCTCATTTATTTTTTTCATTTATATTTTTGGCATTACACCTGTAAGGGGCCCAATGGTCTCCAGGGCCCCTTACAGGCCCTGCCAGCCCCCCTTCCATTTTTTTTGGATTACACTTGTAAGGGGCCCCTTACAGGCACGACTGGCCCCCCTCCCGTTTTTTTTATTTTTTTTATTTATTAAAAAAAAAAAGGTCTCACTGGAGAAAGTGCAGAGAAGGGCAACTAAACTGATAAGAGGCAGGGAGGAGCTCAGCTTTGAGGAAAGATTAGAAAAACTGAATTTATTCACTCTTGAGAAGAGGAAAATAAGGGGGGATATGATCAACATGTACAAATATATAAGAGGTCCATATAGTGAACTTGGTGTTGAGTTATTCACTTTAAGGTCAACGCTGAGGACAAGGGGGCACTCTTTACGTCTGGAGGAAAAGAGATTTCACCTCCAAATACGGAAAGGTTTCTTCACAGTAAGAGCTGTGAAAATGTGGAACAGACTCCCTCCAGAGGTGGTTCTGGCCAGCTCAGTATATTGCTTTAAGAAGGACCTGGATTCTTTCCTAAATGCACATAATATAACTGAGTACTAAGTTTTGTAGGTGAAGTTGATCCGGGGTAAATCCGATTGCCTCTCGGGGGATCAGGAAGGAATTTTTTCCCCTCCGGTAGCAAATTGGATCATCGCTCTGCTGGGGTTTTTTGCCTTCCTCTGGATCAACTGTGGGTATGGAGTTGGGTGTATGGGATGTACTGTGTTTTATTTTGTTTGTTTGTTTTTTTATGGTTGAACTGGATGGACTTGTGTCTTTTTTCAACCTGACTAACTATGTAACTATGGGGCTGATTTACTAATGAATGTGCGCTGCGCCGGTACATGCCTTAATTAGTGCGCTGGATGAAGCCCTAATTAGGCGCATGAACCGGCGGCAGCAGCAGCGCGATGTGATTGATAACTAAAGCCGCCGCCGAACTCCCTGTATAAGTCTATGGGGGAAAATCTTAATAGTGAATTTTAAAGGCTAATCTGCAAGTTTTGTCCTAAAAAGTGTTTGGGGACCTCAGTCCTGCCCCAGGGGACATGTACCAATGCTTTTTTTATTTTTTAAAACGGCCGTTTTTTCGGGAGCAGTGATTTTAATAATGCTAAAAGTGCAATAATAAAAGTGTAATTTTCCTTTAAATTTCGTAGCATGGGGGGCTCTAATGTCAGCATGTGAAAAAGCGCATGTTTCCCGTGGTTAGAACTGTCTCTGCACAAAATGTCATTTTTCAAAGTAAAAAAGCCATTTAAAACGAATGAATTGTCGGCTCCCGGCAATTGCAGGAGAATTCATTCATTAAAAAAAGGAAAAAAAAGGAAAAAAAAGCGTGGGGGTCCCCCCAAATTCAATAACCAGACCCTTTAGGTCTGGTATGGATATTAAGGGGAACCCCGCCATCAATTTATTAAAAAAAATGACGTGGGGTTCCCCCCAAATATCCATAACCAGACCCTTCGGGTCTGGTGTGGAATTTAAGGGGAACTCCACTCCAAATTAAAAAAAAAATGGCGTGGAGTCCCCCCTAAAATCCACACCAGACCCCTTATCCGAGCACGTTGACCTGGCCGGCCGCAGAAAAGAGGGGGGGACAGAGCGCGGCCCCCCCCCTCTCCTGAACCGCACCAGGCCACATGCCCTCAACATTGGGAGGGTGTTTTGGGGTGCCCCCCAAAACACCTTGTCCCCATGTTGATGAGGACAAGGGTCTCTTCCCCACAACCCTTGCCCGGTGGTTGTGGGGGTCTGCGGGCAGGAGGCTTATCGAAATCTGGAAGACCCCTTTAACAAAGGGGCCCCCCAGATCCCGGCCCCCCCCCTGTGTGAAATGGTAATGGGGTACCTTGTACCTCTACCATTTCACGAGAAAAAAAATGTAAAGGGTTAAAAAAGACAAGAGCCGGTTTTTGACAAGTCCTTTATTATCTTCTTTCTTCTTTTCTTCGGGTTTCTTCTTCCTCCTCCTTCTTCTTCCTCTGCTTCTGTCTTGGGTCTTCTATTCCCGCATCTTGCCCGGCGTGTTCTTCCATCTTCTGTTCCTCCCGCTGTCCTTCTCGTCCGCATCTTCTTCTCCTTCTTCTTCTTCGCCGGAGGCGCCGCTTCCAATTGAAATCCCCGCTGTCTGCCGGACCACGCCCCCCCCTCTGACGCCACGGGCAAGCTCTTAGGAGTGTGCTGCAAGTGCGTCCGAGGGGGGCGTGGTCACATGTCAGAGGGCGGCCAATTCAATTTGAAGCTCGTGCGCGGCTTTTTCTTTGCCAGAGTCGCCGCTTCCAATTGAATTGCCCGCTTTCTGGAACATGTGACCACGCCCCCCTCTGACGCACTGGCACCACACGGGGACTTTCCTAAGAGCTTGCCCGTGGCGTCAGAGGGGGGGGCGTGGTCCGGCAGACAGCGGGGATTTCAATTGGAAGCGGCCGCTCCGGCGAAGAAGAACAAGAAGGAGAAGATGCGGACGAGAAGGACAGCGGAAGAAGATGGAAGAACACGCCGGGCAAGATGCGGGAATAGAAGACCCAAGACAGAAGCAGAGGAAGAAGAAGGAGGAGGAAGAAGAAACCCGAAGGAAAGAAGAAAGAAGATAATAAAGGACTTGTCAAAAACCGGCTCTTGTCGTTTTTAACCCTTTACATTTTTTTTCTCGTGAAATGGTAGAGGTACAAGGTACCCCATTACCATTTCACACAGGGGGGGGGGCCGGGATCTGGGGGGCCCCTTTGTTAAAGGGGTCTTCCAGATTTCGATAAGCCTCCTGCCCGCAGACCCCCACAACCACCGGGCAAGGGTTGTGGGGAAGAGACCCTTGTCCTCATCAACATGGGGACAAGGTGTTTTGGGGGGCACCCCAAAACACCCTCCCAATGTTGAGGGCATGTGGCCTGGTGCGGTTCAGGAGAGGGGGGGGGCCGCGCTCTGTCCCCCCCTCTTTTCTGCGGCCGGCCAGGTCAACGTGCTCGGATAAGGGGTCTGGTGTGGATTTTAGGGGGGACTCCACGCCATTTTTTTTTTAATTTGGGGTGGAGTTCCCCTTAAATTCCACACCAGACCCGAAGGGTCTGGTTATGGATATTTGGGGGGACCCCCACGTCATTTTTTTTAAAAATTGATGGCGGGGTTCCCCTTAATATCCATATCAGACCTGAAGGGTCTGGTTATTGAATTTGGGGGGACCCCCACGTCATTTGAATAATTATTTTAAAATTCGTACCATGGGGGGGGGGGGAATGTCAGCAGGTGAATAAAGCGCACTTTTCCTGCGGTTAGAAATATGTCTTTGCACAAAATGACATTCTGAAAAAAAAAAAAAAAAAAAAAAAAAGCCATTTAAAACTGACTCGCGGCTATAATGAATTGTCAGCTCCCGGCAATTGCAGGAGAATTCATTCATAAAAAAACGAAAACAAAAAGCGTGGGGGTCCCCCCAAATTCAATAACCAGACCCTTTAGGTCTGATATGGATATTAAGGGGAACCCCGCCGTCAATTTTTTAAAAAAAAATGACGTGGGGTTCCCCCCAAATATCCATAACCAGACCCTTCAGGTCTGGTGTGGAATTTAAGGGGAACTCCACTCCAAATTTAAAAAAAAAATGGCGTGGAGTCCCCCCTAAAATCCACACCAGACCCCTTATCCGAGCACGTTGACCTGGCCGGCCGCAGAAAAGAGGGGGGGACAGAGCGCGGCCCCCCCCCTCTCCTGAACCGCACCAGGCCACATGCCCTCAACATTGGGAGGGTGTTTTGGGGTGCCCCCCAAAACACCTTGTCCCCATGTTGATGAGGACAAGGGTCTCTTCCCCACAACCCTTGCCCGGTGGTTGTGGGGGTCTGCGGGCAGGAGGCTTATCGAAATCTGGAAGACCCCTTTAACAAAGGGGCCCCCCAGATCCCGGCCCCCCCCCTGTGTGAAATGGTAATGGGGTACCTTGTACCTCTACCATTTCACGAGAAAAAAAAAGTGTCAGTGTAAAAAAAGACAAGAGCCGGTTTTTGACAAGTCCTTTATTATCTTCTTTCTTCTTTCCTTCGGGTTTCTTCCTCCTCCTTCTTCTTCCTCTGCTTCTGTCTTGGGTCTTCTATTCCCGCATCTTGCCCGGCGTGTTCTTCCATCTTCTTCCGCTGTCCTTCTCGTCCGCATCTTCTCCTTCTTCTTCTTCTTCGCCGGAGCGGCCGCTTCCAATTGAAATCCCCGCTGTCTGCCGGACCACGCCCCCCCTCTGACGCCACGGGCAAGCTCTTAGGAAAGTCCCCGTGTGGTGCCAGTGCGTCAGAGGGGGGCGTGGTCACATGTTCCAGAAAGCGGGCAATTCAATTGGAAGCGGCGACTCTGGCAAAGAAAAAGCCGCGCACAAGCTTCAAATTGAATTGCCCGCCCTCTGACATGTGACCACGCCCCCCTCTGACGCACTGGCAGCACACTCCTAAGAGCTTGCCCGTGGCGTCAGAGGGGGGGGGGGCGTGGTCCGGCAGACAGCGGGGATTTCAATTGGAAGCGGCCGCTCCGGCGAAGAAGAACAAGAAGGAGAAGAAGATGCGGACGAGAAGAACAGCGGAAGAAGATGGAAGAACACGCCGGGCAAGATGCGGGAATAGAAGACCCAAGACAGAAGCAGAGGAAGAAGAAGGAGGAGGAAGAAGAAACCCGAAGGAAAGAAGAAAGAAGATAATAAAGGACTTGTCAAAAACCGGCTCTTGTCTTTTTTAACCCTTTACATTTTTTTTCTCGTGAAATGGTAGAGGTACAAGGTACCCCATTACCATTTTCACACCGGGGGGGGGCCGGGATCTGGGGGGCCCCTTTGTTAAAGGGGTCTTCCAGATTTCGATAAGCCTCCTGCCCGCAGACCCCCACAACCACCGGGCAAGGGTTGTGGGGAAGAGACCCTTGTCCTCATCAACATGGGGACAAGGTGTTTTGGGGGGCACCCCAAAACACCCTCCCAATGTTGAGGGCATGTGGCCTGGTGCGGTTCAGGAGAGGGGGGGGGCCGCGCTCTGTCCCCCCCTCTTTTCTGCGGCCGGCCAGGTCAACGTGCTCGGATAAGGGGTCTGGTGTGGATTTTAGGGGGGACTCCACGCCATTTTTTTTTTTATTTGGAGTGGAGTTCCCCTTAAATTCCACACCAGACCTGAAGGGTCTGGTTATGGATATTTGGGGGGAACCCCACGTCATTTTTTTTTAAAAATTGATGGCGGGGTTCCCCTTAATATCCATACCAGACCTAAAGGGTCTGGTTATTGAATTTGGGGGGACCCCCACGCTTTTTTTTTGGTGTTTTTAATGAATGAATTCTCCTGCAAATTCCAAGAGCTGACAATTCATTATAGCCGCGAGTCAGTTTTAAATGGCTTTTTTCCTTCAGAATGTCATTTTTCACATGCTGACATTACACCCAGGGCCGCCATCAGGGGGGTACAGGCAGTACACCTGCAGGGCCGCCATTAGGGGGGTACAGGCATTACACCGCCCGGGGGTCCCCAGGGGCCCCCAGGGGCCCGGATGGGAACCACCCTAAAACAAAAAAAACAATTTTTTTTTTTTTTTTTTGTTTAAGGGCTCCGAAGGTCCCCAGGGGCCCGGAGGCCACTAAGGGCCCCAGATGGCAAGCCCTTTTTTTTAAAATAAAATATATATATTTAAAAAAATATATATATTTTTTTAATATATTTTTTTTTTTTTTTTTTAAGGAAAGGGCCCAGAGGTCCCCAGGGCCCTGGAAGGCTACCCCCTTGTTTTTTTACTTTTTTTCGATAAATGTTATATTTAAAAAATATATATATATGTATTTTCTCTCTTTTGTATTTTTATTTGATAAAGAGCACAGAGGTCCCCAGGGCCCCGGATGGCTACCCCCCTTTTTTATATATATTTTTCTTTATTTCTTATTTCTGTCAAAATTTTTGTAAAGGGCCCCTCCGCTCCTCAATTTGTGGCACCACCCCCCCCCCCCGCTTCTCAATTTCATGCGGCAGCACCCCCCCCCGGTTCTCTGCTCCAGGGGGCCCATGCCTGAAGCTGTGTAAGGGGCCCCAAAATTCATGATGGCGGCCCTGTACACCTGTAAGGGGCCCGGGGGTCCGGAGGTGCCCAGATGCCTGGAGGCCCCCCAGCGCCCCAGATGGTAACCCCCCTCTTTTTTTTTTTGTATATATATTTGTTAGTTGGTTTTTGTAGGATTTTTTATTAAAGGGCCAATTTTTGGAATTTAATATTTTTTAGCAGTCTGGAGGTCCCCAGGGCCCCGGGTGGCAACCCCCCAAATTTTTTGTTATTAAAGGGCCAATGTTTTGGTTTAGGGGTCTGGAGGTCCCCAGTGGCCTGGTCCCCAGTGGCCCGGAGATCCCCAGGGCTCCAGATGACAACCCCCCACCTTTACAAAAAAATCAAAAAAAAAACATATGATATATTTTTTGGTTATTTTTTAAACATATATATATATAATATAATTTTGAAAGCTCCCAGAGGGCCCCTTTTTGCTTCTAAAAATGTTATAAACATTTTCCCCAGGTTTGTTACTTTTTACTTTAATTTCTTTTTTAAAGTGTATTTTGTGCGTGAAGTCGAGAGAGAGGAGCTGGACTTGCAATCGCCATCCTTCTCCATGCCCCCGGTGGCAATGGTGGGTGTGAGGGGGGCCTCACCCCACCTGCTACACTTGGGAGCCCGATGGGACAGAGGGACTCCCCCTATGAAGGAGTGTAGCCCACCCAGCCAGCCCTGTAGGTCCTTCACCTCCCTTTATTTTAGGAGACCTCATGGCCAAAGTGTGTGCAAGTGTGGTGTTTTTTTTGTGGGGGGGGGGGGGGTGGTTATACTAAGCACAGGCGTACCTTGCATAGCACACCCACCGGGAGCCGGGCTGACACCACCAAACTCAATTCACATGTAGCCGAGACCGGGATCCGAACCCTTGGCTGCAGAGGTGAACGGCTTGTCAGCGCAGTGCCATTCACGTTGAGCCACCGCAGCTCCCACCCAATGTTATTTTTTTTTTAGATTTTTGGTAGTTATTTTTTATTAAAGGGCCCAGAGCTCCCAAGGCAACCCCCTTTTTTATTATTTTATATATGTAGATATTGTAATTTATTTTTCATTAAAGAGCCCAGAAGTTTCTTTTTATTAAAGGGCCCAGTGGTCCCCAGGGCCCCCGGATGGCTACCACCCTTTTTAATATATATTTTTCTATATGTATTTTTTAGTAAAGGAACCCCCCGCTTATCAAATTGCGGCAGCCCCCCCCCCTTCTTAATATCAGGCGGCACCCCCCCCCCCCTATTCTCTGCTCCAGGGGGCCCATGCCTGAAGCTGTGTAAGGGGCCCCATAATTCCTGATGGCGCCCCTAATTGCCTCCCCCCCCCCATGGTACGAAATTTCAAGGAATTTTTCACTTTTATTGGTGCACTTTAACCACTTCCATACCGCGCCTATTCTGGCACTTCTCTCCTTCATGTAACAATTATATTTTCTTCCTTGAAACTTACTCAGGACCCCCAAACATTATATATATTTTATTAACAAACACCCTAGGGAATAAAGTGGCGGCCATTTTTTCGGACACATTTCCAACAGTATTTGTGCCAAAAAATTTCTAACGTTTTTTTTTTTTTTTGGCTTTCCAAAAAAAAACCTGTTTCATGAATGACAAAATAAGAAAGCAGTAAAGCTAGGCCAATTTTTAGGGATAAGGTAAAAGATGATGTTACACCGAGTAAATAGATACCTAACTTGTCACGCTTTCATATTGCGCACACTCATGGAATGGCGCTAAACTTCGTTATTAAAAATCTCCATAGGCAACGCTTGACTTTTTTTCTCAGGTTACCACTTTTGAGTTACAGAGGAGGTCTAGTGCTAAAATTATTGCTCTCGCTCTAACGCACGCTATGATACCTCACATGTGGGGTTTGAAGGATGTTTACATATGTGGGTGGGACTTGCATGCGTGTTCGCTTCTGAGTGCGAGCTACTAGGGACAGGAGCATTTAAATTCCTTTGTTATTTTATTTTTTTACTTAATATTTTATTTTTTGCACTTGTTTGTCCCTTTGTTTGTATTATTTTTCACTTTTCTTCCTATTACAAGGAATGTAAACATCCCTTGTAATAGGACTAGTGTGTGACAGGTCCTCTTTATAGAGAAAGGCGGGGTCAATTAGACCCCACATCTGTCCTCCAGGCTGGAAATCATGGAATTGGTAAAAAAAAAAACATCTCATGCTTTCAGCTGCAATCATGTTCGTTCAGCACAGTAGCGTAGTGTGTAGCATGTTCACCTAGCAGCAAAAGGGTTGCTGGTTCGAATCCCGCCCGTGACACTATCTGCCTGGAGTTTGCATGTTCTCCCTGTGCGGGTTTCCTCCCACAATCTAAAAACATGCTGTAAATTGGATCCTGTCTAAATAAGCCCTAATGTGCAGTAGGAGATTTAGGTTTTGTGCTGCCCTAGGCCTGACCAAATTTTGGCACCCCCCTAATAGAAAAATGACCCACCCTTCCTGTCAAGGCCACACCCTGTTTTTTTATGACCCACCCAGGAATTTTCAGGGGACACACACAAGTTCTGTGGGGGGGGACTTGGGGGGGCCCTTAATTTGCCTACTTTTTCGATCACTTCCTGTTTGGCTATGGGGCAGGAAGTGAAGGCCAATCTCCCCAAACGGACAGGGATAATACAAAATAAACTGACAGAGCTTCTAACCCCCCCCCCCCCCACCAACTCTATCCAAAATGAAAGAAATCCAAAAAATAAAAGTGATGATTATTGTTCCAGTTTAACCCCAAATTTCAGATCATTTTATTGAGAGGCTTAAGAAAATATAACCATGCCAATAGGCCACGATCCAGCGTTGCTAATATGTATGAATGTGTGTTAGGGACCCCCACAAACACCACCCAATGTTAAATCAACTATTTTCATGTTTGTTTTGGGGATGCCTGCACCCCTGATAGGGTAAAGACACCTCACAAATGTTGTCACTTTCTACTTAATTCATTCACTTCCTGCCACACAGCCAAACAGGAAGTGAGGGAAACACCTGAGTAATGTTTTGTTGGGGACACACAGATCAATATAAATAGTTTCCCATTTTGGAAATGGCATTTTGCTGTGTACACCCCAAATTAGTAGGAATCTTGGACTTTGGGGTCCATTTACTAAAGGCAAATCCACTTTGCACTACAAGTGGACAAGCAAGGAAGAAAACTCAAAACTTGGCGGGATTGGAAGTAAAAACCATCAGTGCTTCCCTTCTGATTTTCATTGCCTACGCTTCTACTGCAGAGCGGCTTTGCCTTTACTAAACCCCAAAGTAACTAATCATTTGGGGTGTACACTGCAGTGCAATTTGCTTAATGGTGACACTAGTTAGATTGACCTGTGTCCCAAAGAAAAGACCATTGGTAGGGTTTTAACCTCACTTCCTGTTCAGCTGTGTGACAGGAAGTGAAGCCAATTTTAGGAAAAGGGACACAAAGCCCAACCTAAAAACACTAGCAGGGGTTCTAACACTCAATTGGCTTCCCTCAAACAACCCACAATTAGAATAGGATTGTCTTGTGCTAGTTTCAAGCACAGCGCTGTAAATCAGCACTTCAAGCCTGTCCAAAAAAAACACACCACCCCAAACAACAGGCCCTGTTTGCAGCTTTTCCTACATCTTGCACATGTGCTTTAAAAAGTCAGTCTGGACATCAGTTCTAGGAAACATTACTTACCGCTTTGTCCTTCCTTTTCTGGTGACTAAACATTTCATGCATACACACCAGGAAAGATCTTAGAGACAAATCACACTTGATGGTTTAGGCCCAAACTAGTTCAGCTGCAGCGGTTGAAATCCATAGCAGGAAAAAAATAATCACAAAACAAACTTCAAAATTTGAAAGTAAATTTTATTGGTCCACAAAACAAGGAAAGCAAAACAAAAAATTACAAATAAACACACCAAAAATATATAAAAACACCTAAAAACAAAAAAGACCAACGTTTATTTCACAGTCATTGGAAAATAAATCATGCTTTTGAAATAACAGGATAGACCCACAGGATTAAAACATTAGTCATTAACATCTTGAGAAACATTTAGCAAAATTATGTAGCAGAGAAAACATCAAAAAATACAAAACTTGCTCCAAAACATCTCTGTTTCACTCCGCCATTCCTTCCAGCCAGCAAATCTGCCCCCTCTGAGGGGCAGCTGACACGTGCAGTATCCACGCTTTTTATAACATGTGTGCTAATGAACCAATTGGAAACACATGAAGAAATGTCAGCCTCTAGTTTGTGTGCACTTGGAACTGCTTACACCTGTTAAGGATGTCCTTAAATTACTAAGCCAAAAAAAGAGCTTTCTGAGCATGCTCAGAAAGATGCAAGTCATTTTCAGGATGAAACTTCCAACTTCTTTTTCTAACTGTTCGAGCATGCCCAGTTCACTCGAAATGCAGTACCAGAATCAAATCTGCAATGGCGGATGAAAGCATTAGAGGTGTTAAATTTTTTTTTGGTCCCCATGAAGTGATGCTTTACAAGCTGAACGGGAGGTCTTATAGAATTTTTACGTAACAAACCTAAATAGTAATAATTTAAAAGCCCCTGTCCCTAGTAGCTCGCAGTCAGAAGCGAACAAGCAGCATTTTTATTGTTTCCGGTTACCAGTTTAGATTTACAGATGAGGTCTAGTGCTATAAATATTCCTCTTGCTGTTACGCACGCTATGATACCTCACATGTGTGGTTTGAAGAATGTTTCCATATATGGGGGCGGGCCTTAAATGTGTAAGCCCCGCCCACATATTGAACCCCCGTTCAAACCCCACATGTGAGGTATCATAGCGTACGTTAGAGCGAGAGCAATACTTTTAGCACTAGACCTCCTCTGTAAATCTAAACTGGTAACCTGAAACACATAAAAAAGCGTTGCCTATGGGTATTTTCAAGTACTGAAGTTTGGCGCCATTCCATGAGTGTGTGCAATATTAAAGTGTAACATGTTGGGTATCTATTTACTCGGTGTAACATCATCTTTCACATTATGGCCATAAATTGGGCTAACTTTAGTGTATTCTTAATTTGTAACCACTTGAGCCCCAGAGCATATTACTGGTCACTGACGGGGCCATTTTTTGCATTTCAACACTGCGTCATTTTGACTGACAATTGCGTGGTTGTGCGACGTGGCCCCCAAAAAATTGGGCGTCCTCATCCTCCCCCCCCCCCCCTAAAAATTCAATTTTTTTTTTTTGTTGGTGGTATTTGATCACCTCTGCGTTTTTTCTTATTTTTGCTTGACCCAAAACTATAGCGACAATTTGGTAACTAAAAAAACATCTTTTTTACGGTTTGCTATAATAAATCTCCCCCAAAATATATTCAAAAAATGTTTGCCCTCAGTTTAGGCCGATAAGTATTCTTGGACATCTTTTTGGTTGCAAAAAATCACAATAAGCGTTTGATTGGTTTGGGCAAAAGTTCTAAGTAGGGGTTGGTCTTATGGGTTTTTTTGGAATAATTTTTTGTTTTACTAGTAATGGTGGCTATCATTTGTTTTTTCTGTCTAATGCGACATTGTGGCGGACACATTTTTGTGAGATTTGGCATTTTTGTAGCGAGCAATGGTATATCAATGCATTGCTTACTATAAAAATGACACTGGCAGGGAAGGGGTTAACACTAGGGGCGCGGAAGGGGTTGAATATGTTACCTGGGTGTGTTCTAACTGTAAAGGGGGTGGGACTGTGTAGGGGAAATGACAGATCGCTGTTCATACATTGTAGGGACAGACGAGCAGGCATTCCCCCCCCCCCCCTGACAGGACCGGGATAAAGGGGAACTCCACCCCAAATTACCAAAAAAAAACGGCGTGGGGGTCCCCCTTCTGGTGCACAACAGGCTCTTAGATTTGATCTGGAACATAAGGGGTTAAACCCACGCCAAAAAACGGCGTGGGGTTCCCCCTCAGATCCAGACCAAACCCTTCTCCCAGGCACGCAGTCTGGCCGGACAGGAATGGGGGTGGGGACGAGCGAGCGCCCCCCCCCCCCTCCTGAGCCGTACCAGACCACATGCCCTCGACATGGGGGAGTGTGTGCTGTGGGGGAGGGGGGCACTGCCCCCCCACCCCAAAGCACTCTTGTCCCCATGTCGAAAGGGACAAGAGCCTCTTCCCGACAACCCTGGCCGTTGGTTGTCGGGGTATGCGGGCGGGGGGCTTATCAGAATCTGAGAGCCCCCTATATTAAGGGGGCCCCCAGATTCTGGCCCCCCACCCTATGTGAATGAGTATGGGGTACATCGTACCCCTACCCATTCACCGGGTGGAAAAGTGTAAACACAAAAAAAAACACACAGAAAAAAATAATTTATTAGTCAGCTCCGGGGGTCTTCTGCCGGGACCCCCCACCACCAGCCCATTGGGCCCCGGGCTTCGCCGTCTTCTGCCGGGGGGGGACACCCACCGATGATCTCCGCCATGTCCAGCCAGGCCCCCACCCCAAAATTAGCTCTTTCACATCCGGGGGGGGCCGGCCGAAAGAAGCAGAGAACAACGGGGGCGGAGCCCCTCGGTCTTCCAGACGTTTTCTGCCGGGGGGGCTCCAGCCCCGCACCGGTCTTCGCCGCCGCCTTCCGCCGGGGGGGGACACCCACCGATGCTCTCGGCCATGTTCGGCCAGGCCCCCTACCCCAAACAAAGCTCTTTTACATCCGGGGGGGGCCGGCGGAAATGGCGGAGAACAACGGGGGGCGAAACCCCTCCTCGGTCTTCGCCTTCCGCCGGGGGGGTACACCTACCCCCCCCCCGGTCTTCGCCGCCGCCTTCCGCCGGGGAGAGAGACACCCACCGATGCTCTCCGCCATGTTCGGCCAGGCCCCCTACCCCAAACAAAGCTCTTTTACATCCGGGGGGGGCCGGCGGAAATGGCGGAGAACAACGGGGGCGTCGCCACTCCTCGGTCTTCTAGCCGTCTTCTGCCGGGGGGGGGAAACACCCACCCATGCTCTCCGCCATGCTCGACTGTGCCCCCACCCCAAAATGAAGCTCTTTTACATCCGGGGGGGGCCGGCCGAACACAGCGGAGAACAACGGGGGTGTCGCCCCACCTCGGGCTCCTCCCAGGGCTTCTTTCGCCGTCTTCCGCCGGAGGGCGCCACTCTCCGGGCTTCTCGACGTTGTCTTCCGCCGCGGGGGCCAGGCCTTCTTCTTTGCCGCCCCCTTCGATTTTTTCGGCCTGGACGGGGGTCGCACATCCCATCCAGGACTTGGACGTGGCGGGCTTCTCGTCGCTCTCTTCTGCCGCTGCCCCCTTCACCACAAAGCTCCGTGCTTGTTTGATGAGGGCAGCGGGCTTCCGTCGTCTTCTCCGGGGCGAGGGTCGTACATCCCACCCCGGATTTCGTCGCCGTCTTCTGCCGCTGCCCCCTTCATTAGAAGCTCCGTGCTTGTTTGATGAGGGCAGCGGGCTTCCGTCGCAGTCTTCCGCCGCGGGGTGACACTCGCGGGCTTCTTCTTCCATTCGATGTTGACACGGCGAGGTCCGGCGCTGAAATGCCTTCTGAGCGGCGGGCAAGGACTTATATTGGCATTGGGCGTGGGCGTGGTTATGCCAACATGTGACCTCAACCCATGTGACAGTGATGTGACGTGACATCACTGTCACATGGGTTAAGGTCACATGTTGGCATAACCACGCCCACGCCCAATGCCAATATAAGTCCTTGCCCGCCGCTCAGAAGGCATTTCAGCGCCGGACCTCGCCGTGTCAACATCGAATGGAAGAAGAAGCCCGCGAGTGTCACCCCGCGGCGGAAGACTGCGACGGAAGCCCGCTGCCCTCATCAAACAAGCACGGAGCTTCGTGGTGAAGGGGGCAGCGGCAGAAGACGGCGACGAAATCCGGGGTGGGATGTACGACCCTCGCCCCGGAGAAGACGACGGAAGCCCGCTGCCCTCATCAAACAAGCACGGAGCTTCGTGGTGAAGGGGGCAGCGGCAGAAGACGGCGACGAGAAGCCCGCCACGTCCAAGTCCTGGATGGGATGTGCGACCCCCGTCCAGGCCGAAAAAAATCGAGGGGGGCGGCAAAGAAGAAGGCCTGGCCCCCGCGGCGGAAGACAACGTCGAGAAGCCCGGAGAGTGGCGCCCTCCGGCGGAAGACGGCGAAAGAAGCCCTGGCCCCTAGTAGGAGCCAGGCAGAAGCCGGCGACGAAATCCGGGGTGGGATGTACGACCCTCGCCCCGGAGAAGACGACGGAAGCCCGCTGCCCTCATCAAACAAGCACGGAGCTTCGTGGTGAAGGGGGCAGCGGCAGAAGAGAGCGACGAGAAGCCCGCCACGTCCAAGTCCTGGATGGGATGTACGACCCCCGTCCAGGCAGAAGAATTTGAAGGGGGCGGCGGAAGACCCTCAAAAGTGAAAACGTTCACCAGGTGAATGGGTAGGGGTACGATGTACCCCATACTCATTCACATAGGGTGGGGGCCCGAAATCTGGGGGCCACCTTATTAAACGGGGCTCCCAGATTCTGATTGGCTCCCGCCCGCATACCCCGACAACCAATGGCTAGGGTTGTCGGGAAGAGGCTCTTGTCCCGATCGACATGGGGACAAGAGTGCTTTGGGGTGGGGGGGCAGCGCCCCCCTCCCCCAAAGCACACACTCCCCCATGTCGAGGGCATGTGGTCTGGTACGGCTCAGGAGGGGGGGGGCCGCTCGCTCGTCCCCACCCCCATTCCTGTCCGGCCAGACTGCATGCCTGGGATGAGGGCTTGGTACGGATCTGGGGGGGAACCCCACGCCGATTTTGGCGTGGGTTAACCCCTCACGTTCCGGACCAAGCCGGAGAGCCTATTGTACCCCTGGGGGGGAAGCCGCGCCGGTTTCACATTTGAAATTTGGCGCGGAGTTCCCCTTCAGTGTCAGCGCAGCCCGAGAACAGCTCGGAGCTTGCCGTGCGCCGCTCCAGGCAGTGCAAACACTGCTACGCCGCCTGGTATTTACCAAGGATTTCCCGGCGTACTGAAGAGGCGCGCGGTGAGCTCCGATTTTTCCCTCTGCGCATGCCCAGTATGCAAGTGAACCTTCCGAGGTTCTAGCGTACTTTGCAAGGGCACGGGGATCGGGTCCCAAAAGTCACTTTCCCTTTCAAATCGGCCCGCCACACAAGTTGAAACACATGTCACTACACTTCCCCTGCATCACCCCCCTCCCTCCCCTCATAAACTCCCGCCCGAATCCCCGATGTTTACATTACTAAATGCCGCACGCCAGCTCTGTACTGGCGTGCTGTGCGCCCTCTTCTGGGCGCATTAGGCACTTTAGTAAATGAGGAAACACGCTGCACTGGCAGCGTGTTTCTTTTGTAAATGTCAAAAACAGGTTTACTCCTGCTTGTGCACCATGAGTCTTGGCGCACAGGCTTGGTAAATCAGCCCATATGTCTCTGCTCCAGGAGGGCCCTGCCTAAAGCTGTGTAAGGGGCCCCAAAATTTGTGACGGCTGCCCTGGCCACCATCCCCTTCTGCAGTGCCACCAACACCCCCTGCCTCCAATCACCCCCTGCCTCCATCGGATCCCCCTCTGCCACCATCACCTGTCTGTCACTCTGTCCGTCCCCGACTCCCCCGTGAACTTTGTATTGCCTGGATGCAGCAGGCTCCTCCATTCCACCGCCACCGCGTGCTGCTCAGCCTCCGAGTCCTGACTGCTGCTCCAGTGCTGTGCTCCTCCGACCTCCTGGTTAGTTACAGAGGTCAGAGGAGCACAGCACTGGCGCAGGAGCGGGATGTCCTAATGCATCACTCGCCGGCACCACGCAGCACCGCCTCTGTGAAATCCGCCCCTCCCCCCCCCCCCCCGCCGGCCCAATACAGCATATGCTCAGCTCGGCATGCGCAGTTCCAAGCCAAACCGATCTTGGCTATTTTTATTGGCACATTCCCGCAGCTACGGACATTTACGGACGGGGAAAAAAGTGCCGGTTTTTACTGACTGTCCGTCTGTCCGCTCTTTGCATAGCTTTCAATTGTGCCCATGAAATGGTATCTCCCATCCAAAAGCCTCCTACGATGTGTGCATGCGCTATGGTGACGTCACTCCAGCTGATCGGGAAATCAGCTGGAGTGCCTTTCCGTTCTGCGCATGAGGGGGCCATTTTCGATGGTGGGCACCTATGGACAGAACGCGGGCACCGGCTCACTGCACTCTGATCCTCTGGGGATGGCGGGTCGGGCAAGGCCAGATCACGATTGACAGGTTGCCGGCTCTGGGCATGCACTTCCCTGGTTTGAAGTTATGGGCTACATCAGAAGGCTCGGGTTGGGCGCCTCTGGTGACTGGTGTAAGGGGATCCTAATTGCTGCAGTGGGCAGACTAGGTGCCATTATATTCAGATTTGTTTACTCTTTATTAAGAATTCAGTCAATGCAAGTATACAAGGCGAACAGCAGCTCATCCATTAATCTAAATGCCGGGGACATGTATTCCCTTTACATTAGGAGGAAATATTTTTAGCATCAAAGAAAATTAATGCCTCGTGAAACTTGCTTAGATTTTAATTACTCCTGCATACGTTATGCCTGCTGATAATAACAATATTGCCCTCTAACCTTGCCAAGTCTTTGCGGTGGGTGTACAGTATGCAGCCAACTAATGTCATTGCTATAATGAATGCTTTGAAGGTAATAATATTAAAAGCATTATCCTGCAGAGATAATATGCGGCTAGGTTAGATTCCATTTTAATAAGGTATCCTGCGAAGCATTGTATTGTGCCCATCACCTTCCCTGCGACGCGCTTATTATATTTAATGTACTTACCTGTGGGCTGTTTTTTTTTTTTCCAGGAAAACCCCGCAAAGCATACATTCTCAAGACACGACAACCGTCATATTTTCCCCAGCTCTGTCTTTTCGTTTGAGAATGTAAGTATTAAAATGTCACTTTTGTGAACTAAGATTATATGGGCCAGATTCAGATACACTTAATATTGCGCTGCGTAATCGAAATACTCTACGCTGCCGTATTTTACCAGGCTCTACACCGAATTCTGGTAGATTTTTGCCCGTACGCTACGGCGGCGTAGTCTATTTCTCGCCGCATAATCGAAATACGCGATTAGGGGGTGTGAAGCATTTAAATTAGGCGCGTCCCCGCGGTGATCGAACTGCGCATGCTCCGTTCAGAAATTTCCCGCCGTGCATTGCGCGAAATCACGTCGTTACGTCATTCGTTGTTTGAGTAGCGTCGTTTACGAACATTCCTATTCCCGGACGACTTACGTAAAAAATAATAAAAGACGTCGGAAAACGTAGAAATTCGACGTGGGAACGACGGCCATACTTAACATGGGCTGTCTAATATTAGAGCAGCAAAAAGCTGGTATAGTGTTACGCAAAAAAAAGATGACTAAAGGTGCCGTAAGAGATTGCGAATGAAGATCGTAATTTCGGGGCTCGCCGGCAAAAGCTCATTTGCATACCCTGACGCGGAAAACGACGGGAAGTCCACCCAGTGGCCGCAATTTTATTGCAGCGTAGATCCGAAGGCGTACGAACACGTAATTCAGTCGAATTGAAGCCTGCAGCCGTCTATTAATGGTTTGAGGTTTCCGACTAGCTAAAAAACGCGTGCAATTTGAAATTACTCCAGTCTAACACTAGTTAGAGAGGAGTAAGGGCTCTGTGAATCTGGCCCTATACGTTTACACTTATGCCGCGCACACGTGACCGTTTTTTTCATGATGAGAAAAATGCAATTTTTTTAAATTGGTCATTAACCACTCAAGATCTGGACCATTATGCAGGTTAAAGCGGGGGTTCACCCTAAAAAAAAAATTCTAACATTACATGGACCCGACCTAGGAGAGCGACAGTATGCTGTTGTTTTTTTTTTTTTTTTTTTTTGCGTACATACCCTTTTAATGCCATTTTCACCCCCGGCTTCCGGGTAGGTAATCGTGCGGGACTGGGTGTTCCTAATCACAAGCTGTGATTGACATGCTTCCGACCGACGCATACTGCACGTCACGAGTTGCCGAAAGAAGCCGAAATTTGGTGCGCAGGCGCCGTATAGAGCCACACCGACGTTCGGCTTCATTCGGCAACTTGTGACGCGCAGTATGCGCCGGTCGGAAGCACGTCAATCACAGCCTGTGATTAGGAACGCCCAGTCCCGCGCGATTACCTACTGGGAACCCGGTGGTGAAAATGGCCCAAAAATGGTATGTACGCAAAAAAAAAACCAACAGCATACTGTCGCTCTCCTAGGTCGGCTCCATGTAATGTTAGAATTTTTTTTTAGGGTGAACCCCCGCTTTAAGGACCTTGCCCCTTTTTGCGATTCGGCACCCGGTCGCTTTAACTGAAAATTGTGCGGTCGTGCGACGTGGCTCCCAAACAAAATTGGCCTTTTTTTCCCACAAATAGAGCTTTCTTTTGGTGGTATTTGATCACCTCTGCGGTTTTTATTTTTTGCGCTATAAACAAAAATAGAGCGAAAATTTTGAAAAAAAATCAATATTTTTAACTTTTTGCTATAATAAATATCCCCCAAAAATATATAAAAAAAGTTTTTTTTTCCTCAGTTTAGGCCGATACGTATTCTTCTACCTATTTTTGGTAAAATAAAATTGCAATAAGCGTTTATCGATTGGTTTGCGCAAAATTTATAGCGTGATCAAATACCACCAAAAATGCAATTTTTTAAATTGGTCATTAACCACTTAAGACCCAGAATATTATGCAGATAAAGGACCTTTCCCCTTTTTTCCGATTCGGCACTGCGCCGCTTTAACTGTCAATTGCGCAGTCGTGCAACATGGCTCCCAAACAAAATTGGCGTCCTTTTTTCCCCACAAATAGAGCTTTCTTTTGGTGGCATTCGATCACCTCTGCGGTTTTTATTTTTTGCGCTATAAACAAAAATAGAGCGACAATTTTGAAAAAAAGTGGCGGAATGGCGGACACATCGGACAATTTTTTTTTTATAATCAATTTTTTTTAAATTATTATTAACAACGTTCTATACAACATTGTACATTCTTGTGTTCCACCATTTACATAATAGGCACAGACGAACATTGCAGGAGAAAACTAGACAAGATTGTCTTATTAAAAGCTTATCAATTATTCTACCCCCCCCCCCCCAAAACAAAAAAGAGAAAAGAAAAAAAAATTGAAAGGAAAAGTTGAAAAAGTAAATTGTAGTTCACCTCCCCTCCTCCACATCACCCACTGGTGGAGTCCCGCGATCGTTCCCCAGAGCTGAAGAACGGGGAGAGCTGTGTGTAAACACAGCTTCCCCGGTCTTCACTGTGGCGGCGTCATTGATCGTGTGTTCCCTTTTATAGGGGTACACAATCAATGATGTCACACCTACAGCCCCGCCCCCTACAGTTAGAAACACATATGAGGTCACACATAACCCCTTCAGTGCCCTCCCAAACTGCAATTGTCATTTTCACAGTAAACAATGCATTTGTAAAAGGGTTGTAAAGGATTTTTTTTTTTCATAATAAGCATCCTTTACCTGCAGACATTCCTCTTTTCACTTCCTCATTGTTCGTTTTTGCTCAGAAGTTGCTCTTTTTCTTCTCTGTTCTGTTCACTTCCTGCTTGTCTGATTGTTACTCACCACCGTGATGGGAGGCTTAACTGCGGTGGTCACTGACGTGCTCGCCCCCTCCTGGGAACTACATCTGTGCGGCAGGACGATCTCTATGTGTTAGAGACTTCAAGGAGGTGTGAATTACTGGGCGTGCCGCAATTCATACTGGGAAATGTAGTTCTTACATGAACGAGCGCCGCAAACCAGGAAGTGAATGAGAATAACAGAATCTCATTACACTATTCTGTCTGTCTACCTTGCAGACATTCATTTTAGGCAAAAAAAAATGTTTTCCTTTACAACTGACAATGGTCCCAAAAATGTGTCAAAATTGTCCCATGTGTCCGCCATAATGTCGCAGTCACGAAAAAAAAATCGCTGATCGCCGCCATTAGTAGTAAAAAAAATAATAATAATAAAAATGCAATAAAACTATCCCCTATTTTGTAAAACGCTATAAATTTTGCGCAATCCAATCGATAAACGCTTATTTATTTTTTTACCAAAAATAGGTAGAAGAATACGTATCGGCCTAAACTGAGGAAAAAAAAGTTTTTTTTATATATTTTTGGGAGATATTTATTATAGCAAAAAGTAAACAATATTGCATTTTTTTTTACTTTGTCGCCAGGGCTTTTTTTCTGGGGGAACTTGGGGGAACTCAGTTCCACCACCTTTGGCTCAGACCCTTTGGTGTCTGCTCACCACAATCACTTGTAAACACAGAAGTCTGGTTTCTGTGTTTACAAGTGACAGCTTTGTAACCCCCTGAACTCTGCACTCTGTATGTAATGCAATTCTGGTATTTAATGCCCCTTTAAGACCCTTCTACTGTTTGTGAAATCTGAACGGGTCGTGGTTGAGTTCCTGTACCTATTTTCTGAGAAAAAAAGCTCTGATTGTCGCTCTATTTTTGTTTATAGCGCAAAAAATATAATCCCCAGAGGTGATCAAATACCACCAAAAGAAAGCTCTATTTGTGGGGAAAAAAAGGACGCCAATTTTGTTTGGGAGCCGCGTCACACGACAGCGCAATTGTCAGTTAAAGCGACGCAGTGCCAAATCGCAAAAACTGGCCAGGTCCTTTAGCTGCCTAAAGGTCCGGGTCTTAAGTGGTTAAATAATAAATAAATAATAATAGTAATTCAAATTGTGCCTCGTGTTTAACTATTGATCACCCATTGGACAATTTTGACAGATTTTTGGAACAATTAAAAATAATAAAGAAGAACAATATTTGAGTGGTTAGAACAGAGAGAACATAAACACAAAGGGCCAGATTCTCAAAACAGTTACGGCGGCGTACCTCCAGATACGCCGCCGTAATTTCAAATCTGCGCCGGCGTATGTTTACGCCGATTCTCAAACGCAGATACGTTCAAAAAATAGGCTTCTTCCGCCGACGTAACTTGTCTAGGCCGGCGCATAATTGTGTGCAATTATACGCTGGCATGCTAGGTTGCGCTTCTGTCGATTAGCCGCATCGAATATGCAAATGAGCTAGATACGCCGATTCCCAAACGTAATTGCGCCCGGTCGTCATATTTTACGTTGTTTGCGTAAGCGTAAAGTTACCCCTGCTATATGGAGGGGTAACTTTGCGTAGGTGAGGTGTACGCAATGTTAAGTATGGACGTCGATTTTTACGTCGTTTACGTTGTTTGCGTAAATCGTTCACGAATGGGGATTTGCGTAAGTTACGTTCACGCCGAAACCAATGTATTTGCGGCGTAATTTGGAGCATGCGCACTGGGATACGTCCACGGACGGTGCATGCGCAGTTAAAAAAAATAAAACTTCAAAAACGTGGGGTCACGATTCTTTTACATAAAACACGCCCACCTCATACACATTTGAATTACCCGGGCTTACGCGGGGCCATTTACGATACGCCGCCGTAACTTAGGACGCAAGTGCTTTGAGAATTCGGCACTTGCGTCCAGAGTTGCGGCGGCATATCGTAAATACGCCGGGATACGAGAATCTGGCACAAAATAATAATTTTATCAACTCCATCACAATAAGTATTATTAGGTTGAATTAATGGGACAGAATCACTGATCTTGCACAAACAGGAGAGGTCTGCGCTCGGAATACATCTGGTCCTGCAGATGGACCTGCCAAAAAAAAATAAAAACACAGTGCTGTTAGTTGCCTGAGAAAGGACCATTACTGAAGGTACCTTCGTCTGAAGTTGACTGTACCAGCCAGCAAAATCCGCCCTTAATGCTTCTCCTTGGCAACTGCAGTAAATTAGTCTCATCACAGAGGACTGAATGTATCACACTGCGTTAGTGTACTGCTTGCGCACCTCGGCGAGTCCCTTCGCTTCCCGTAACCCTCTGGAAGCATTGTCCCTGGTGCCGAATGATTAGGTTTGTGTGTTTGAATTCTAAATTGGGCATTTAATTTCATAGCAGTAAGCTGCAGCTCTCAGCCCCGGAGATTACAAACAGTAATAAACGCGCCTCTTCCTTCCACTACGCATTCCCTAAGTACATATTTTTATAGCTCCTCATTCTCCGGCGTGACACGCAGACTCTACACAGCCACAGAGAAGCTAATTATCTATATAATCAGGCATTGCTTTACTTTACGTTGAATAATGGAAGAGTTGATTTGCTCCCGCAGAGAAAACTGTTGCAGCTGCCCGGAGTAACAAATCAGGAGTATTGTTTCATTCTAGGATAAAAATACTGCAGCTGCCATTGCTGAGCTTGGGCTTGGCAAAACCCAGAAGGCAGATGTCATTTCTGGACTAATTCGCTTCGGAATGGATATTCCCTGCAAAGGTAGGGGGTATGCTCGTGAGACTGTTGATCTAATAAGGCCACATGGCCATATTAGGTCAAAAACATTGGCCAGATACCACCATGTGGCCTTATTAGGTCAAAAACATTGACCAAATACCACCATGTGGCTGTAATAAGTCAAAAACATTGACCAAATATCACCATGTCGCCTTATTAGGTCAAAAACATTGACCAGATACCACCATGTGGCCTTATTAGGTCAAAAACATTGGCCAAATATCACCATGTGGCCATATTAGGTCAAAAACATTGGCCAAATGCCACCATGTGGCCATATTAGGTCAAAAACATTGGCCAAATACCACCATGTGGCCATATTAGGTCAAAAACATTGACCAAATACCAACATGTGGCCTTATTAGGTCAAAAACATTGACCAGATACCACCATGTGGCCATATTAGGTCAAAAACAAAAACAATCACCAAATAGCACCATGTGGCCATATTAGGTCAAAAACATTGACCAATTACCACCATGTGGCCTTATTAGGTCAAAAACATTGGCCAAATACCACCATGTGGCCATATTAGGTCAAAAACATTGACCAGATACCACCATGTGGCCTTATTAAGTCAAAAACATTGACCAGATACACCATGTGGCCTTATTAGGTCAAGGTCAAAAACATTGACCAGATACCACCATGTGGCCATATTAGGTCAAGAACATTGACCAAATACCCAAAAACATTGACAAGATACCACCATGTGGCCTTATTGGGTCAAAAACATTGACCAGATACCACCATGTGGCCATATTAGGTCAAGAACATTGACCAAATACCCCAAAACATTGAAAAGATACCACCACGTGGCCTTATTGGGTCAAAAACATTGACCAGATACCACCATGTGGCCTTATTAGGTCAAAAACATTGGCCAAATACCACCATGTGGCCATATTAGGTCAAAAACATTGGCCAAATACCACCATGTGGCCATATTAGGTCAAAAACATTGACCAAATACCAACATGTGGCCTTATTAGGTCAAAAACATTGGCCAGATACCACCATGTGGCCTTATTAGGTCAAAAACATTGACCAAATACCACCATGTGGCTGTAATAAGTCAAAAACATTGACCAAATATCACCATGTCGCCTTATTAGGTCAAAAACATTGACCAGATACCACCATGTGGCCTTATTAGGTCAAAAACATTGGCCAAATACCACCATGTGGCCATATTAGGTCAAAAACATTGGCCAAATATCACCATGTGGCCATATTAGGTCAAAAACATTGGCCAAATGCCACCATGTGGCCATATTAGGTCAAAACATTGGCCAAATACCACCATGTGGCCATATTAGGTCAAAAACATTGACCAAATACCAACATGTGGCCTTATTAAGTCAAAAACATTGACCAGATACCACCATGTGGCCATATTAGGTCAAAAACAAAAACAATCACCAAATAGCACCATGTGGCCATATTAGGTCAAAAACATTGACCAATTACCACCATGTGGCCTTATTAGGTCAAAAACATTGGCCAAATACCACCATGTGGCCATATTAGGTCAAAAACATTGACCAGATACCACCATGTGGCCTTATTAAGTCAAAAACATTGACCAGATACACCATGTGGCCTTATTAGGTCAAGGTCAAAAACATTGACCAGATACCACCATGTGGCCATATTAGGTCAAGAACATTGACCAAATAGCCAAAAACATTGACAAGATACCACCATGTGGCCTTATTGGGTCAAAAACATTGACCAGATACCACCATGTGGCCTTATTAGGTCAAAAACATTGACCAAATACCAACATGTGGCCTTATTGGGTCAAAAACATTGACCAGATACCACCATGTGGCCTTATTAGGTCAACAACATTGACCAGATACCACCATGTGGCCTTATTAGGTCAACAACATTGACCAGATACCACCATGTGGCCTTATTAGGTCAAAAACATTGACCAGATACCACCATGTGGCCTTATTAGGTCAACAACATTGACCAGATACCACCATGTGGCCGGCACTGGGGTTCAGAGGTGCAGCGGCAGAGACGGTACGTCGCCTTTTAGAGCCCAGCCGCGGGTCACGCGCACGCGGTCGGCGCGCGCACGTGACCAGGTCCGAAGCTCCGTGACCACACCCGCATAATGGTCCAGGGCTTAAGTGGTTAAAAGACAAAGTCTTAATTTGTTGCTCACCTTTAATATGCAGATCAGCCTCTCTCTCTTTTTTTTTTTTTGCACCGGCTTCCTACAAAGCACAGGCTGAACAGAAGAGGCTTTTAGAAGCCAAAATCTCCATGCGACAATTACATTTCCTTTCCCCCACAATGCTGTAAGGTGACGGCTTTGATTCCAGGCATGGCGATAATTAGGGAGCTGTTGATAAGGGAGAGTCGCTCGGTGGAAATTATTAGCGGCGGTGATAATTACTGTAGTGATTATCTTCTATAACAGAGGGGGCCTTTCACACTTGGGTGGTTCATTTACTGTAAATAGAATATAATGATGGGGTGTCTTTTTTTTTTAAAGGGAAGCCATTGTAAGTGATCAGAAAGTATTCATTTTGTTGTGTTTATGTGGCATTTATCTTCAATACAATTTATGGTAATTTTCATATTCATTACATACCTAAGCTGGCCATAGGGGTGTCCAAACTTTTTTCAAAGAGGGCCAGATTTGATGAAGTTAACATGCATGAGGGCCGACCATTTTGCCTGACATTCTTTCAATCATTGAAATTCAGTCTTATGCCGCGTACACACGGTCGTTTTTTGCGATGAAAAAAAACGACGTTTTTTGTGAAGTAAAAAACGACGTTTTTTTTCATCGCAAAAAACGACCGTGTGTACGCGGCATAAGTGTCAGTGGCGGCTGGTGCTCAAAATTTTTGGGGGGGCGCAAACGAAAAAAAAAATATTGCAGCCTCACTGTGCCCATCACATGCAGCCACTGTGCCATGCCACCAAATGTAGCCACTGTGCCATGCCACCAAATGCAGCCACTGTGCCATCAATTGTCACCACTGTGCCATGCCATCAAATGCAGCCACTGTGCCATCAATTGTCACCACTGTGCCATGCCATCAAATGCAGCCACTGTGCCATCAATTGTCACCACTGTGCCATGCCATCAAATGCAGCCACTGTGCCATCAATTGTCACCACTGTGCCATGCCATCAAATGCAGCCACTGTGCCATCAATTGTCACCACTGTGCCATGCCATCAAATGCAGCTACTGTGCCCATCAATTGTCACCAATGTGCCATGCCATCATATGCAGTCACTGTGCCATCAATTGTCACCAATGTGCTATGCCATCATTTGCAGTCACTGTGCCATCAATTGTCACCAATGTGCCATGCCATCAAAAGCAGCTACTGTGCCCATCAATTGTCACCACTGTGCCATGCCATCAAACGCCACCACTGTGCAATCAATTGTCACCACTGTGCCATGCCATCAAACGCCACCACTGTGCCATCAATTGTCACCTCTCTGCCATGCCATCAAATGCAGTCACTGTGCCATCAATTGTCACCTCTCTGCCATGCCATCATATTCAGTCACTGTGCCATCAATTGTCACCACTGTGCCCGGCCTGTGCTCATTGTTGCCTCTGTGCCCCATGATGCCACTGTGCCCCATGCTTCTACTGTGCCCCATGCTGCCACTGTGCCCCATGCTGCCCCTTTCCCTGTAAAAAAAATCACTTACCTGATGCTTCCATGTCCTCCCTCGATGTCTTCTGCCGCCCTGGAGAAGCTTCAGCCAATCAGGTTCCTGAAAACCAGAATCCGGGAACCTGATTGGCTGAAACGGCTGTCAGTCTAATGCAAGGACCGCAGATTGTCTGCGCTCCGAGCATAGACTTCCGAGAGCCGGAGGGCGGGACTGGAAAAGCCTATCAGAGCCACTGGCTTTGATAGGCAGTTCCCCTCAGCCAACCAGCTGTCGCTATTCGGGTAACCGGCGTCCCATGTCCGGTTATACGAATAGACCAGGCAGCTGGCAACAGTAACACACGTCCAATGCATAGCATTGAACGTGTGTTACTTGCGAGAGGGGGTGGCGCTGCAGCGCCCTCTATAGACGGCCGCCAGAACTTCGGCTAAAATGTCAAAATGACATTTTAGCCGAATAAAAGTTCTTAAAGGGCCCGTTTTTTTTTTTTTTTTTATTCTTTTTTTTTTTGTGACTGCGGGAGGGGGGGCGGCGCCCGTGCGCCCATATGGGCGGGCCGCCACTGCTAAGTGTGTTCCTCCGAGCACTAATACACGGCCCAACAAGAATTCTCTTGCCTTTGTGGCTGTGTGTGGTGAAGAGATGAGCTCAGGCGTGTTATTTGGATATACCGTATTTATCGGCGTATAACACACACCTTCAATTCACTAAATAAAGAAATGTGAAGCAAAATAAGGGTCAGTGCCCATCAATGCAGCCTAATCAGTGCCCATGAATGCAGCCTCGCCATTGGCATGAATGCAGCCTCGCCATTGCCATGAGTGCAGCCTCCCCATTGCCATGAATGCTGCCTCGCCATTGCCATAAATGCATCCTCGCCATTGCCATGAATGCAGCCTCGCAATTGCCATGAATGCAGCCTCGCCATTGCCATGAATGCAGCCTCACCATTGGCAAGAATGCGGCCTCGCCATTGCCTGAATGCAGCCTCACCATTGCCACGAGTGCTGCTTTGCCATTGCCATGAAAGCAGCCCTGCATTGCCATGAGTTCTGCCTCGCCATTGCCATGAATGCTGCCTCGCCATTGCCATTAATGCTGCCTCGCCATTGCCATGAATGCTGCCTCGTCATTGCCATGAATGCTGCCTCGCCATTGCCATGAGTGCTGCCTCACCATTGCCATGAATGCTGCCTCGCCATTGCCATGAATGCTGCCTCGCCATTGCCATGAGTGCTGCCTCGCCATTGCCATGAATGCTGCCTCACCATGAATACTGCCTCATTATTGCCGAGAATACTGCCTCGCCATTGCCATGAATGCTGCCTCGCCATTGCAATGAGTGCTGCCTCGCCATTGCCATGAATGCTGCCTCGCCATGAATACTGCCTCGCCATTGCCATGAATACTGCCTCGCCATTGCCATGAATACTGCCTCGCCATTGCCATGAATACTGCCTCGCCATTGCCATGAATACTGCCTCGCCATTGCCATGAATACTGCTTCGAGGCAGCGCTGATACTGGATTCAGTACACAAAAGATATATATTTTCAAATTACCAGGGGGGCCACAAAAAACCAGAACACGGGCCGCAATTGGCCCGCAGGCCTGACTTTGGACATGCCTGCCATAGATGGATGAAAGTCTGATTCAGCAGGGACCAGCCCAATTTCAATCCATTCCTGGCCGCTTCCATACAAGAGAATGCAGTCTGAAGCCTCGTACACACGCTCGGTTTTCTCGGCAAGAACCAGCAAAACCGTGAGTGTGATTGAGGCTTTGAGGTTTCTCGTCAAAAAAACTGCCCAGAATCTCGACGAGAAAAATAGAGAACCTGCTCTCTATTTTCTCGCCCTGATTCTCGGCAGTGTTTTCCTGCCGATAAACCCGAGCGTCTATATACTTACCTGTCGCTGTGGAAACCCGCGCATGCTCGAAATGACTTTGACGCATGCGCGGTAGCTTCCTAGGCATAGGTAGGGTGCAACAAGATGGCGGCGACGGCATCGAATGTGACGAGCGCATGCTTGTCGTAGTCGATGACGTCACCGCGTTCGTGCCATTGGAGTGTCTGTTCACTCGGACGGCAAGAGATTCTTGCCAAGAACCTCGTCGGGAAAAACTATTTTTTTTCTGACGAGATTCTGGGCCGTGTGTACAAGGCTTCATGCCCTGTACACACGGCCGGGAATCCCGCCAGGAAAAAAACGTCAGTTTTCTTAAAGGGATTCCTGTCAAACTTTTCTTGCCAAGCCATGCATACAGACGGCCATTCAAAAGAACCGCCGTTCTTTTGTATGGCAAGAACGCGGTGACGTTATCGACTACAACGAGGCGGCGCTCGTCACATTCGATGCCGTCGCCGCCATCTTGTTGCACCCTACCTATGCCTAGGAAGCTACCGCGCATGCGCGGGTTTACCTTCGGACAGGTAAGCATACAGACGACTGGTTTTCTCGGCAGGAAACACTCTCCATTTTCCCGTCTGGATTCTCGGCTGTTTTCCTGATTGAAAAACTGCTAGAGAGCATGCACACGACCGGATTCCTGGCCAAATGCTCTCCTGGCAGATTTCCTGACGGGAAAACCGGCCGTGTGTACGGCGGCGTACACACGGCCGAGGTTCTCGCTGAAAACCAGCGAGAACCTCGCTGGAATGTGCATTCCAGCGAGGACCTCGGCCGTGTGTACGGTCTCGGCGAGCTTCCTGTCGGGAAGCCCGTCGAGCAGAAATAGAGAGCACGCTCTCTATTTCCTCGACGGCCGGCCTGGAAGAATGGCTGGTTGCCATTCCCGACAGGCGGGTCGCCGATTTCGACGGCCGGCAGGGAACCTCGACGGGCGGAACGATGTGTTCTGCCCGTCGAGATTCCCTGCCGTGTGTACGAGGCTTAACAATTGACTTCTTTCAAACAGGCTTTTTCGTTCATGTCAAATGGTCTCCCCCAACACTGGCCCGGATTCACATACATCAGCGCATATATTTATGCCGCCGTATCGTATTTTCTTTACGCTACGCCGGCGCAACGCAGAGAGGGAAGCATGGAATTCACAAAGCAAATGCTCCCAACGTTGCGCCGGCGTAGCGTATATTCGTAGGCGTAAGGCAGCGTAAGTCAAAGTGGGCTGGAAGTGGGCGTGATACATTTAAATGAAGCGTGACCCCATGCAAATGATGGGCTGAGCTTCAGACAAGTACTTAAAATGAACTGCGCATGCGTCGTACCTTGAACGCATCCCAGTGCGCATGCTCACAGTCACGTCGAAACAACTGGCTAAAATACGTCGAATCACTGTGTAAGACGTGAACGTAACCTACGCCCAGCCCTATTTACGTAAACGACATAAAATTCGACCGCGTTCGTTCACTGGTCCATACCTTTGAATGAATTGTGCCTCATTTATGGGGAATAACTTTACGCCGGACGTAAACCTTACGCAAATCGCTTAAAACATGCGCCGGGCGCAAGTACGTTCGTGAATCAGCGTATCTCCCGCATTTGCATATTTGCATTGAAAATCAATGGGAGTGCAAAATGCGTCCAGCGGAACTATGCGCCCACTATACGCCGGCGTAGGCAAGTTACGTCGGTCGGATGAAGTCAGTTTTTAGGCGTATCTTAGTTCTGTGGGCACGGCGCATAGATACGGCGGCGCATATTTACACTTCCGCGGCATATCTCAAAATACGTCGGCGTAAGTGATTTGTAAATCCGGCTAACTGTCTCTATAATGTCGACTCTTTTCTCTCTATGTAGAATAATCTTGGGCTAATAGAGTTAGGTTAGGCACATTCGACATTCGAAAATACCCGAAATTTGGATGAAAATGCATTCAGACGAAAATAATTGCACATGTCTAGTGCCACCTATCAGTGCCCATCAGTGCAGCCTCATCAGTGAAGAAGCAACAAACTATGAAAAAGTTGTTTTCTTTTTGTGTCTAAATATTCGGCCTTCATTCGTTTATTTAGCAAAAAACAAAAACCCCAGTGGTAATTTAGTACCACTGAACTTTATTTGCATGAAAAAAGCTGAAAATTGTCCTGGGCAGGGAGGGGGTGACGGTGTGTAAAGTACTGCAGTGTGTTGGACTTTTTTTGGTTGCATTCGGCCCGGTCACCAATATCATTACAATTCTTCCACAAATGCTTCTCTGTGTAACAAAGTGTCTTATTTTCTCTTCTCTAAGGGCATGGGCAAGAAAAAGCTTCTGCAGCACAGGGAGTCCTACAACTTTATATATTGGAAGCCAATGGAGGAGGAGTTAAAGAGACAGAGGCCTCTCACCAGCACTTACCGGACGGACTTCTGGAGACTGGAGGACGATCCCGGGAGTGCGCCTCAGCTTCTGGTTCCCCGGATGAATCGGACGACGTCCGCTTCGTATTCTGAAGTGACCACTTATAGAGACATGATGAGGAGCCATGTTCACCTGAAAACCTCCGAGCACTCGGCTCTGACAGACGGCCCACAGATATCAAACACCACCAGGGCCGGAACCGAGGGGCTCTCATTAAGAAGAGCCAAGTCTGCACCTTACAACCGGCTCTCCGTTTCTGATTGTCTTGTTTGGCGTGTTCCAGAAACGGCAAAACAAGAAAGCGTGCAAAACATCGAGACAACATAAGGGCCATTTAAAGGGGTTGTAAAGGTACAATTTGTTTTCCCTAAATAGCTTCCTTTGCCTTAGTGCAGTCCTCCTTCACTTTCCTCATTGTTCTTTATCAGCATCGGTTGTACCTGTGAGCTTCTTGTAGGCCCAGCCTGGAAGGATATAAGCAGGTTGAACACTCATCCTTCCATTTTGCTTTTAAATGTCCTTATTTCTTCTGAGAAATCCTCACTTCCTGTTCTTCTGTCTGTAACTCCACACAGTAATGCGAGGCTTTCTCTCTGGTGTGGAGTGTCGTGCTCGCCCCCTCCCTTGGACTACCGGAGAGTCAGGACGATGCCCACCAACACACAGCTCCTTTCTCTATCTGCAACGTAGAGAGTGTCCTGACTCTTCTGTAGTCCAAGGGAGAGGACGAGCATGACACTCCACACCAGGGAGAAAGCCTTGCATTACTGTGTGGAGTAACAGACAGAACAGGAAGTGAGGATTTCTCAGAAGAAATAAGGACATTTTAAAGCAAAATGGAAGGATGAGGTAAGTGAAGGAGGACTGCACTAAGGTAAAAGGAAGATATTTAGGGGAAAAAAAATACCTTTACAACCCCTTTAAACCCAAGAACAAACATGTAATATTTTGCAACTTGACCGTCCTTAGATGTGGTGGCTGCATTCGTTTTTTCATTTTTCAGGCTCAGAGCACTTTTAGCAAGTACAGAAAGCACCGGTTGATCCAGCCAGAAATGCAGTGTCCTTGTCACTTCCTGGGAGTTGAACTGGAAGTGTAAAACATTGTTATCCTAATTCTGTAAACTACTAATCCACCCGTCCCCCAGGGAATGCAGATCAACAAAGGCAGATATGTTTGAAGTCCAATCTGGGGTTTTTATGGATACAGTAGCATAACTCCCAACTTTTTGAGATGGGAATGGGGGACACCTATTAGCAAAAGTATGTATCCATAGGACACGCCCCATTAAAGTGGAAATAAACGTCTCTCTAATGTTTGTACCTATAGGTAAGCCTATAGTAATGACCCGTACACACGATCGGATTTTCCGACAGCAAAAGTCCGATGTGAGCTTTCGAACGGAAATTCCGACCGTGTGTAGACTTCATCAGACTTTTGCTGTTGGAAACTCTAACAAAAGATTGAGAGCTGGTTCTCAATTTTTCCCGACGGAAAAAAAATTCCAACAGTCTACGGCAATTCCGACGTGCAAAATTCCAACGCATGCTCGGAAGCATTGAACTTAATTTTCTCGGCTCGCCGTAGTGTTGTATGTCACCGCGTTCTTGATGGTCGAAAGTTCAGAGCACTTTTGTGTGACGGTGTGTATGAAAGCCAAGCTTGAGCGGAATTCCGTCGGAAAAACCATCCAAGGTTTTCCCGACGGAAAATCCGATCATTTGTACGGGGCATTAGACTTGCCTATAGGTACTTAGGTTTCGAGATATTTACTGTATAATGCGCCGATCATGTCATTGGCGTATGCGCTCTGAAGGAATGGCCACCGGTTTCTTCAGAACCATTTTCCCGTGACCGGCGGCTCCTGTGCGCAACGGCAGGAGTGTCGTTGCTTGTCTCTGGCCATTTACAGAGCCGGAGACCGCGGACCCAGAAGGAAGAGGGGTGAAGATGGACGCGATGCATACTAGCACATATTACTTTTACTTTGCAAGTGAAGAAATATTAGAGTTTACTTTCTCATTAACCACTTTTGGCCCGGACCATTTTGTAGCTAAAGGACCAGGCCCCTTTTTGCGATTCAGCACGGCATCGCTTTAATTGAAAATTGCGCTGATGTGCGACGTGGCTCCCAAACAATTTTTTTTCCCAGAAATAGATTCTTCTACATATTTTTGGTAAAAAAAAAATCGCAAAAGTTATAGCGTCTCCAAACAGGAGATAATTTTTTTACTAGTAATAGCGGTGATCAGCGATTTTTATCGTGACTGCGACATTATGACGGACACATCAGACAATTTTGACACTATTTTGAGGTCATTGTCATTTTTACAGCGATCAGTGCTATAAAAATGCACTGATTACTGTGAAAATGAAACTGGCACGGAAGAGGTTAACCACTAGGGGGCGCTGAAGGGGTTAAGTGTTTCCTAGGGAGTGATTACTACTGTAGGGGGGCGTGGCTGGACGTGTGACGTCACTGATTGTCGTTCCCTATGACAGGGAGCAGATGATTAGTGACACTGCCACTAGGAAGAGCGGGGAAGGTTTGTTTACACTCACTTCTCCCTGTTCTTCAGCTTCTGTGACCGATCGTGGGACACCGGCGGCGATCGGGTCCCATGGGCACAGTCACGGAGCTCAGGACCGACGGCGGCGGCTCGCTCGTGACCCACCTGTACGTCAATGTCCCCAGCCGTCTCGCTCTGCTGACGTATATCGGCGTGAGGCGGCCCTTACTGTAGGTGGTTAAAGGAGAATTATACAGAAAAATTATTAGTTAAGCCCACAAGTGCCTTATTTTACCACTACTATTCCTTTATATTGGCTTTTAAAACTTACAAATGCAGAAATTTAGAATTTGGATGAAAGGTTTAGCAGTGGGAAACACTTTTTGAAAGATAAAGAGTCAATTTTTGTATACATCTATATACAGTAGATCAGACCAAAATGAGGGACAAATGAGAAGGAAAGAGGGACAGAGGGACTTTGGTCCATATCAGGGACAGTTGGGATCTATGTAGTAGAGGACTGAACATAGCTAGCCAGAGATAGCAAATGTGTTATTCACAGAGAAAACAAAGCCTGAAAATGCAAACTAATGCAGTCACCCCGTCCAAGGACCGATCAGCTGCAAAATATTGTCTTGTTTTTTGGTTTTGAAGCTTGTTAATCTTGTATTGTTCCTTTTACATTGGCTATTACACCAAAGGTATAAAAAACATTATGAATATCCTTTCTTCCCTTTTTTCTAAGTGGTCACCAGGGATGATCCAAACACCCCCCCCCCCCCCCCCCCCCGCGCGTTCGGTTCGCACCAGAACCTGCGAACAGACAAAAAGTGTGTGTGAACTTCAGAACCCTGTTAAAGTCTATGGCCCAGATTCAGAGAGCCATTACGCCTGTGTAACTGGTGTTAGACTGGAGTAATTTCAAATTACGCGCGTTTTCTAGCTAGTTGAAAACCTCAAACCATGAATAGACGGCTGCGGGCTTCAATTCGACTGGATTACGTGTTCATACGCCTTCGGATCTACGCTGCAATAAAATTGCGGCCACTGGGTGGACTTCCCGTCGTTTTCGGCGTCGGGGTATGCAAATGAGCTTTTGCCGGCGATCCCCGAAATTACGATTTTCAATCGCAATCTCTTACGGCATCTGTAGTCATCTTTTATTTGCGTAACACTATACCGGCTTTTTGCTGCTCTAATATTAGACATCCCATGTTAAGTATGGCCGTCGTTCCCGCGTCGAATTTCAACGTTTTCCGACGTCTTTTATTTTTTTTAACGTAAGTCGCCCGGGAATAGGAATGTTCGTAAACGCCGCTACTCAAACAACGAATGACGTAACGACGTGATTTCGCGCAATGCACGGCCGGAAATTTCTGAACGGAGCATGCGCAGTTCGATCGCCGCGGGGACGCGCTTAATTTAAATGCTTCACGCCCCCTAATCGCGTATTTCGATTACGCGGCGAGAAATAGACTACGCCGCCGTAGCGTATGGGCACAAATCTACCAGAATTCGGTGTAGAGCCTGGTAAAATACGGCAGCGTAGAGTATTTCGATTACGCAGCGGAATATTAAGTGTATGTGAATCTGGGCCTATGGGACTTGTGGGACTCGAAAGTTTGAAATCTAAAGTACTAAGTTATTGTCATAAAAAGTTTTTTCGGGAGCATTGAATTTAATAATGCTTAAAGTGAAACAATAAAAGTGAAATATTCCTTTAAATTTCGTACCTAGTGGGGTGTATAGTATGCCTGTAAAGTACGCTTGTTTCATGTGCTTAGTTAGAACTGTCCCTGCACAAAATGTCATTTGTGAAGGAAAAAAGTAATTTCAAATATGGACCAATGTCCCTCTGGTGTTCTGCTATAATGAATTGTCGGCTCCCGTCAATACAGAGAAAAGTCAATGATAAAAAAATTACCAGGCCGTTCAGCTACGATATGAATATTAAGGGGAACCCTGCGTCAAATTTAGCACTTTAGATTTCTCCTATAGACTTTTACAGGGTGTTCTGTGGCTTTTCGAATTTGCCGCAAATACCCCATATGGTTCGCTGTTCGTCGAATAGGCAATGTTCATCCCTTGTGATCACATTCCCTCTGTACTCAGCTGCATAAGAGCTCGGGGGGGAGGGGGAGTAATGGCAGGACACTGAGCTGCCCAGTGCAGGGCAGGTGTGTCAGGACACGTCTCATCATTGGAGGAGAGCAGTCTGGGTTCCAAGAACAGAGAACTGACCATACTGGGCTCTCATGCCTAGTATAGTCAGTTTGTAATCGGAAAGCAGAGGGGCTGGCAGGATCACCAGGGATTTCACACAAAGGAAGCAATACAAAGAGGACAGGAGACTTTCTAATACAAGTACATGGTACAACAGAAGCATATCA
This sequence comes from Rana kukunoris, assembly GCA_029574335.1. Lineage (NCBI taxonomy): Eukaryota > Metazoa > Chordata > Amphibia > Anura > Ranidae > Rana > Rana kukunoris. The sequence goes on along the minus strand of CM056055.1, from coordinate 15,580,201 downwards.
GGAATATGAAATGTTGGGTTTGCATATTCTTAAAGCTTGAATTATTACAATCTAACCATTTTTCTTTTCATTGCAAAAAAAAGTGTAATCACCAAGGTGTCAATATTTTATACTCTCTCTACTCTGAATATGAATACATCGTATAAGTGATCCTACATGATTCTACGTGTTGAAATTCTGTCTGCACATAGGACATTATACATATATCTCTATGTTTGTGTTATACAAAAATGTTGGAATATATATTTTTTTATATATATAAACTGAAATTTTAAACAAATATTAACAGTTTTTCTATTTATTTTTAATACGTTGTTATTATATAATTTATAACTGCTTTACTAAATGAATCAGTTACAACAAAAACCCTAAAACCAGGTTAGGTATATAAGCTGTATGCAGAGGTGTATTTAGGATTTGTGCTGCCCTAGGCCTGACTAAACTCGTGCACCCCCTAATTTAAATATGACCCACCCCGTCCTGTCTAGTGTTGAGCAGAATATGCCATATTCGATTTCGCGATATATCTCGAATATATAGTCGAATATTCGAGATATATTCGCTAAATACGAATATTCGTGATATATTTTGGAAATGAAATCATTGCGAATTTTCGCTATCGCGAATGCGAATTGCGAATTGCGAATGCGAATGCGAAATTTCGAGAAATGCGGAATGGGGCACTCTGATTGGCTCAGAATATTCGTGATATATTACAATATAAAATAATTGCGAATATTCGAGAAATGCGGAATGGAGCACTCTGATTGGCTCAGAATATTCGTGATATATTACAATACACAATAATTGCGAATATTCGGCAAATGCGTAAGGAGCACTCTGATTGGCTCAGAATATTCGTGATATATTACAATACACAATAATTGCGAATATTCGAGAAATGCGGAATGGAGCACTCTGATTGGCTCAGAATATTCGTGATATATTACAATATAAAATAATTGCGAAATTTCGAGAAATGCGGAATGGAGCACTCTGATTGGCTCAGAATATTCGTGATATATTACAATACAAAATAATCGCGCGATATCGCTATTGCCGAATAATCGCATTGCGATTTTTCGGGAATATAAAATGAGCGCTGCAGCTACTCGGCCCAAGGTCTCTAATCATACCAGCAATGCTTTTAGACGTCGATGGGGATCTCTAGGATGTGATCTGTTCTAAAAAAAAATTGAAAAAATACGAATATTCGAAATAGCGAATATTCGCCGCGATATTTGCGTTATTCGCGAATACTCGAATATGCAATATTCGTGAGCAACACTAGTCCTGTCACGGCCACACCCTGTGTTGTTTAACCCTGAAATTTTCGAGTGAGGACACTAGTTCTGAGTGTTGCCTATAGTTCTACTTTAAGTAGATGGTGCAGCAGAAACATATAGCACAGTAAGGAAGGTTTGTGGTCCAGGATGACAAAACAGTCAAAATTGGAAGCAACAACCCCCCCCCCCCCCCCACAGTTGCGGAATGCCGGCCGCCTGCATACTAGAAGCAGAGCGGCCGCTTTATAGGGGCGCTAGACTCATTTTCCTAACAGTATAGCGCAAGCCGGCAGGGACTCTTTTCGTGCCGCCCCCCTGCAAAGTGCTGCCCTAGGCCTGGGCCTTGTTGGCCTAGGCCAGGATACAGCTCTGGCTGTATGCAAAAAAAGGGGGGTGATGAGCGCAAAATACAACTAAAAGTGCTAAGACAATCAATTATTGAATAATGATAAGAATGTTTACACACTAATGAACAAAAAAATAATAACCGCAGAGGTGATCAAATACCACCAAAAGAAAGCTCTATTTGTGGGGGAAAAGAGAAATTGTATTTGGGTACAGCGTCACGCGATTATCAGTTAAAGTAACGCAGTGCCGTATCGCAAAAAATGGCCTGGTTATAAAGGGGGGGTAAAACCTTCCGTGGCTGAAGTGGTTAAACTTATTGAAGAAAACACGAGTACACCGCGCTGCCGCCTCCTTTATATAATAATGTATAGTGGCACATCAGGTGCAAGAGCCCGAAGCTCCCGTAACCTTGGGAGGCCATTCATTGTGTGATGCAGATGGAAAAGTGAAAAGCATTTTTCAACGCCATCAAATGCGCTAAAAATAATCCTGCACCTGCTCACCCATTTTTCTTTTCAGCCATGGCTAACGCGCTCATCAGCTTTTATTTTCTGTAACTGGATACAGTCCGTGTGCTGGAGCTTTATTCTATATCCTCCTTACTGCAAGCGGTCGTGTCATCTGTACACCAGGGTGGCCGCAATCTTTGTGAGCAAATATTGGAGGCAACAAAACCTACAAGTTCACTATACGAGCTACAACAGGTCCGGCACTTCTGTTCCTACCGCCTAGCTCTGAGGAAGGGGGTGCGCCCCCGAAATGCGTTAGTTGTACCCTGTGTTCTGTGCATGTCCATGCACTGTGTTTATGGCCTTTTGTCAGTTGCATTTTGTGAGTACCCACTTTTATACAAAAAATAAATAAAAATATTATTAAATTATCTCTGGTAATGCACTAGGTGTGCACGCCTTCCTTTTCTGTTTTTCTCTGTTCCTACCTCCCCCTAGGGGCGTCTTAATAGCATCATGGGCCCCTGGGCAAAGTAATGCTCTGGGGCCCCTACAATGATGACAGTGCAGGTAAATAGAAAGCAAGTAGGTAGGAGGCAGGCTGCCCCCCCCTGTGTGTCTATCACTCTCAGTGCCATCATGGGGCCCCCAATTTCGGGGCAGCGTGGGCTCAAGGACAAGCTGATTTGGGGAAATTGCAGGGGCCCCCCATGCAGATGGGGCCCCTGGGCAGTGCCCAGGTGTGCCCTCTCATTAAGACAGCCCTGCCTAGGGGGCACACTAGCTGTCAGCGTGATGTTTTTTAAATGCTACACCAATGGGCTGAACAACCACTTTCTACTAGAGCTGCACGATTCTGGCTAAAATGAGAATCACAATTTTTTTGCTTACAATAAAAATCATGATTCTTGCGGTGTAATATCTTCTTTCACATTATACAAATCTAGATTCCTTGTAAAAATAAAATAAAATAAAACATTCTAACTGAGTAATTTAGAGTATTTTTAGAGTATGATAAAGTATAATAAAATAAGATAAAAAAAATAGGAATAAAATAAAAGCAGAAATATCAAAATAAAAACTAAAAAACAAAAAATATATAAAAATAAAAGAGAAGGAAAGGTAATGACTGAAATATTACTTTTTTCAAAATTGTTGTTTATAACGCAAAAAAAAAAAAAAAACAACGCAGAAGTGATCAAATGTTACCAAAAGAAACCTCCATTTGTGGGGAAAAAATTTTTTTTTTTTTTTATTTTGGTACAGCGACGCACGACTGCGCAATTGTGAGTTAAAGTAACACAGTTGCGTAACACAAAAAATGGCCTGGCCATGAAGGGGGGGTAAATCTTCCAGTGGTTAAATTTTTCTAGATTCTTTAGCCACTTAAGGACCGCCTCCTGCACATTTACGTCGGCAGAATGGCACAGCTGGGCACATCCGCGTACAGGTACGTCCTGTGCTAGTGCCCAGCCGTGTGTCGCCGTGGGTCCGAAGCTCCGTGACCGGGACCCGCGGACCCGATCGCCGCTGGAGTCCCGCGATCGGTCCCCGGAGCTGAAGAACGGGGAGAGCCGTGTGTAAACCGTCATCGATCGTGTGTTCCTTTTTATAGGGATACACAATCGATGACGTCACACCTACAGCCACACCCCCCTACAGTTGTAAACACACATTAGGTCACACATAACCCCTTCAGCGCCCCCTTGTGGTTAACTCCCAAACTGCAATGGTAATTTTCATAATAAACAATGCATTTTAAATGCATTTTTTGCTGCGAAAATTACAATGGTCCCAAAAATGTGTCAAAATTGTCCGAAGTGTCCGCCATAATGTCGCAGTCACGAAGAAAATCGCTGATCGCCGCCATTAGTATTAAAAAAAAAAATAATAATAAAAAATGAATAAAAATGCAATAAAACTATCCCCTATTTTGTAAACGCTATAAATTTTGCGCAAACCAACCGATAAACGCTTATTGCGATTTTTTTTTATACCAAAAATATGTAGAAGAATACGTATCGGCCTAAACTGAGGAATTTGTTTTTTTATATGTATATTTTTGGGAAATATGTATTATTGGAAAAAGTAAAAAATATTGCATTTTTTTCTAAATTTTCGCTCTATTTTTGTTTATAGCGCAAAAAATAAAAACCGCAGAGGTGATCAAATACCACCAAAAGAAAGCTCTATTTGTGGGAAAAAAAGGACGCCAATTTTGTTTGGGAGCCACGTCACACGACCGCGCAATTGTCTGTTTAAACGACGCAGTGCCGAATCGCAAACCCTGGCTGGGTCCTTTAGCTGCATAAAGGTCCGGGTCTTAAGTGGTTAATGAGTGGAAGAGAGGTTCTAAATAATTTCCTTAGCATGTTGAAAAGCTGGCGGCGATGGTTGGAATAAGGATCGGTGACAGGTTTGGGTCATCCAGCCGCCGGCTCTGCCTTGGAATTCCTAGGTGCTGAAAGTGTTGATAGGCGCAAAACGCACGTTTATAAAAGATCGAGATCTCTGCTTTTCCTCCTCCGTCAAAGCTCTTGATGGAGAGCATTAGTGACATTTCAAACACTCAGCTTGACTCTACAGAAGCCGCCGCCGTGCAGAGAAGCCTTTACACACAGCGGAATGAACTCCCTCGGGGCTGTTTAAAGGTTTGCTGTCTAATCTCTGGGTCACGTCACACTTGGCAGTCATGCGGCACTTCTTTCATTTTCTTATACGTCAAAAAGGTCCAAGATTCGGTGACACGCAGGCTTTTTTCATAACGTGCTGCAAAAAAGCAATGCGCAAAGGGCAGTAAGCAATAAATTCCAATGTGATTTCAGAGTGCCTTAGGTGGTCCAGCCCAAGATGAATTCCAGCGGGTTTCTATTTGCACTGTGCTCGTTGTAGATGTATAAAGGCTTCAGACTTTAGAAGGAACCTCTATGGGAAGCCATTTGTGTTTTTTTGGAACACTGGAAAAATGTCTGTAATGCTACCTCGGCACCTCCCACCCAGTGTTGTCAACCATCCGTATATTTACGGACAGTTCGTAAAAACGGGCACTTTTTTCCCCCCGTCCGTAAATGTCTGTGGTTGCGGAAATATGCCAGTAAAAATAGCCGAGATCGGTTCGGCTTGGAACTGCGCATGGAGATTGGAGGCAGGGGGTGTTGGTGGCATCGCAGTAGGGGATGGTGGCATTGCAGAGGGTGGGGATGGAGACAGGGGTTGTTGGTGGCACCACAGAGGGGGATAGAGGCAGGGGACGATGTAGGCAGGGGGTGATTGGAGGCAGAAGGAGATTGGAGGCAAATTTAATTTAGTAACTTTTGTGAAATGTCAGTAAAAACGTGGCTGCCCCAGTAAATTTTGGGTGTCATGCCAGTAAATTTCAATCTGGTAGGTTGGCAACACTGCTCCCACCCTGCACAGCCAGGCACACAGAATTTTCCGCAGCACTCTGGAGTAGAACTCTTTAAGGACACAACTAATCAGTAGTGTGACAACAAAACTTTAGGGTTTCCCACAGAAGTATAACTAGAAACCCTGGCTGGGTTTCCAATGATCCTGGGGCCCTTTACTCCCACAGCGGGACCCTTTCACATGTTCTACCACCCATAGTGGCGGAACTCCAGGGACTGGTCGCAAGTTTGACCTTTGGGACAATATTTTTTTTACTATTTTTTTTAGGAAATATCTTTGTTTCTTTGGTGAAATATGAGGAGTCTAAACAGAGACCACAGATGCTCCACCTTTGAGACAGAGAAAGGAGATTGAGGACACATCCCTCAATCTCCATCTCTGCAGCCTCAGCTGCACAGAATAAATGGACAGGGATAGCTCTGTAGACAGCTTTCTGTTCATTTACAAACTGAAGCATACTTCGGAATGGATAACTGACTCTATTTACAAAAAGAAGGGGCCGCTCTCCATCCCGACAGCATCTCCAGTAGCAGCTGGCGGGAGAGGGAAGAGGGAACCTGGCAACACTGCATGGGGAGAGGGCCGGGAGAGCACACATTGGGGCAAGTGAGCACACAGGGGCCCAGGGACAGCAGTACCTGGATAGGAAGGGTGGTGGGGGTGTTATATAGATGAACAAGACCCCTCCATGTTCCTACTGTGGCCTGCGGGAGGGAGAGGAGGAGAAGCAGGCTTTCAGTGGGAGGAACATGGGGAGGATTGGTTCTCCTATCCAAGTGTACAGGGGAGCCTTAGGTGACTGGGTCGCAATTTTGACCCCTGTAATTCCTGTAGGTACGACCCTGGGTTTCCCACCTTTTATCTCCAATGTATAGAAGTCCAGACAATTAGTTGCAGCACACAGCTACACATTGAGATTAATACATAATGTGGGTTAATTGATTTGAAAAGTTGCCACCTCTTCATCAGCTGATCTCTCCCACCTCCTCATCAGCTGTTATTTTGTTCATTATAGCTGACTAATACTGGCCGATATCTACATCACATTCTAGAGGCCAATATAATAGAACTACCTTTGGCAAATATCTCATTGGACAAGATGCAAATGGGGGTGGTTATGAGTGGGTGTGTATGTTCCAGTAAAAAAGCTCACAAAGGACGAGTTCGGTCTCTTTAGCTGAGCCTGTTGGCCCTCTCTTTGATCATTTTGAGACCTTGCTCTGAATGCTGGCTTGGGCCTAAGCCATGCGGCCCAGAGCTCTCTTTAAGGCCCCTATCACACTTATATGACTTGTCCCACGATTTGTGATGGTAAAGTAGCATGACAAGTTGTTTCCTATGATTTCCAATGACAGCCATTCATATTAGTACGACTTCAAGTCATTCCGACTTCAAAGTAGTCCCTGCACTACTTTGGTTCGATTTTGATGCCACTTACACCGGCATTCCCTGAAATCGCGGCGGGAATCACTGCAAAATTGCAGTAAAATCGCACGACTTTGAAGTCGCACAAGTGTGAAAGGGCCCTTAACATCTTGAGACCAGCCAACGAGTCTATTCTAGAGGATGTGATAAGTATCTTTGATGTTTTATTGTTGTTATATGCTGTAGATATCTGTTGTTTAGTATATTCCTATTTTCTTGAGAAATAAATGTAACATATATTACTAAGCAGATGTGTTTGTTATATCATTGTACGGATCAGACGATAATTATAGGGATAGACAAGTTAATACATATATGCAATAGTTATATATTTTATATTAGATTGTATATTATTGTATAATTTACTTCACCATTTATGGACAATCTTGACCATGACAGTATGCTCGCAACTGTTGCTGTTATTTTGTACCTTCTTCAGATTGGATAAGGAATAGATTTGTGCTGCAACTATTTGTCCGGACAAATATTTGTAACCAGACCTAATAACTATTCAATTTTGATTTTCTACACGTGCCTTGGTCAGGCTTATCTTCAATAGAACATTCCAGTGAAATCGGCAGAAGCTCGGAAGAGGGATGGCTTATCCTCCTGTCTGTAGGTCTTAGATTGCTGCCCGCACAATAGCTGCGGAGAGACTCTGGCCTATCAGGTGTTATTGCTTATAAAAGACGGATTTGTTCTGGCATAACAGAAAGCCAAGGCACATCAACAAGCTTGTCGGTGCGCGTTGAATGTGATGTAAATACCGGTCAGCATTAGCCAGCTACAACTTGCAGAAAAACAAGGGGGATCAACTGCAGAGGAGGCAGCAGCAATCAATAAAGCCATCTCCAACCAAACAAAACCAACGTATTTATTGATCTTGTATTGAAAAACGTTAAATTTTAAATTGCTGAATGTAAGTCAAGATTGTTCTACAAAGCAATTGCTAGGGCTCTAAAAGCAGACTCTAATCAAGCAGGGCAACTTACGCTACAAACCAGGGAGCCACCCTGTTTCTTTTTTACCTCTAATGAGCACCCCTCTGAAACTCAGTAATGTCACCACCCCAATGCCTGTTATATTTTTAACAATCGAAAAATAATTTTCTATTAAAATACTGTGTTTCAAGCCAAGCCTTCGGCTTGCAGTTGTGGTGAGGCCCTGTTCACTTGAATGGTTTGCGTTCGCCGGCATTGCTGTCTGCTAAATGCAACCCGTTGTATACATTTTGCCCAACCATGGCAGCGTGTACTGTTAGATTTTGAATATATTACTATTTTAAGTGATAAAAGTTTTTGGAATCTTTATTGAAACATGTTCATTTTGAAGGTTGCTAAGGACAAGAGAAAGGTCATTAGATAGAAGGTGGGGGAGGTTTTGGGACTTTAAATGAGATGCGTTTTTAGCAGTATGCGATTAAATATATATATATATGGAATGTAAAAAATGTTTCCATAATAGCCAGGCTCAAAGTTACCAACCAAAAAAGCCAAATTAATCTGTCTACCTGTATACATTAAAAACAGAGGTTTAGTTGCATGTATTTGCAAATACCTGTGTGAGCTGCAGGCCCCGTCAAGGCACTCTGTGTACTGCAGTCCTAACTATGAATTTTTAAAGTCTCCTCAATAGGAGCACAGGAGTGCTAATCAATAGATAGGGGGCAGGTGATCACCTGACCATGCCCCTACCTATAGTTGGTCTAGCAAAAAAGAGCACTGGAAAAACAAAAGAAATGCAAGAGTGGAACCAAACATGCAGGGCCGGATTTGCTCTCCCTGCCGCCCCAAGGCCAGGTTCCACAATGCACCCCCTCCCCACCAACCGAACCCCCCCCCCCCCCCAAATCAACGGAGAATGGCAACCAGGGGCGGCACAGTTAGTTCAAATATTTTTTGTTTCTTTTTTTTTTACTTTTTTAGCACTTTTTTATTTTTATAAATTTTCAGCTTGTCGTTTTTATTTTTGTGTAATATTCTTATTATTTTGAATATTATTTTTCTTATTCTTTACTTTTTAGTTACTTTTTAAATTTAATTATTATTATTTTTTATCAATTTTTTTTCACTTAACTTTATTGCTATAACACAGGAGAAAACAATTCCATGTGCGATAGATGGGAAGAGCACAGCTCACCCCTCTCACTGTGTACATCGGCGGCAGGGACAGGAGACAGACTGGCGGCTGGGGGGAGGACGGAGGAGTCCCGAAGGCAGAGCAAGCCGAGAAAGGTATGTGTGGGTAGGGGAGAACGGACAGCAGCACTCATTTGACAAGTGATTTTGACGACATCGCCGTAATCACTTAAGGAGCAAGCGGATTCCCCCACTCAATTTTCCCACACAGCAACTTACCGCCCTCAACTGTATGTTACGGTTGTCGGGGGACTCCATGCCACTGCTGCCCCTTGGCACCCTGCCGCCCCGAGGCCTGGCCTTGGTGGCCTTGTGGGAAATCCAGGCCTGCAAACATGCCTACCAAACCAAAATACCGCCAAACTAAAGGAGGGCCACATCAACCTGGGTCAGCTAGTCAAAAAATTACAATGCATAATTAACTGTCGGTGGTAGATCTGTGGAGGTACTTTATTCCACTCCTGAAACGCATCTCCATCCCTGGGTAGTGTTAAAAAAGGGGGGGATAGGGTTGGAACTTTACATGAGAAAGGTAATTTGCTGTGTACGTAACATCTATTTCTGAAGTAGTATGTCAGGACAATGGGTGGATTTATGTTACTTTATATACACAAGTGGGTGTTACTTCTGTGAAACAGAAGCATCACCTTCCTTGGAGTGATGCTAAATGTAAATAATGCTTAAAGGAGTATTCCGAAGCAAAGTTTTCCTAGGGGAAAAAGAGCATCATACAAAGTTATAATACATTTAAATGTACTCACGTTTTCCTTGTGGTCTTCTTCCCGGTCTTCTTCTCCTTTTTCTCTCCGGCCGGAAGTTGTCTTTTGATGACACTCGACTTTCTTTTCTTCCTCGTCCGTCGCCATCTTAGCCCGGTGACTCATCAATCCCATGAGTCACCGCGGGCTGCGCCGGCCTCCCCGCCCGGAGTCGAATACTCCCCCTTACTAATTTATTCATGTATGCGCTGAGCTGAGCTGCCATTGGCTCAGCACAGCAAACGCCTATTGGTGCTCTGTCATCCAATCAGCGGTTACGTACCGCGCATGCGCTACTCTGCATCTAGGAAGGGAAGCTGTCATTTGTCCCTATACAGTATTCCTACTAAGCCCCCATACCCTGCTCTCTCTGCAACCATGCCATCCGCTCTCTCTCTGCCCCACACCCTGCTATCTGCCCCACACCCTGCTATCTGCCCCACACCCTGCTATCTGCCCCACACCCTGCTATCTGCCCCACACCCTGCTATCTGCCCCACACCCTGCTATCTGCCCCACACCCTGCTATCTGCCCCACACCCTGCTATCTGCCCCACACCCTGCTATCTGCCCCACACCCTGCTATCTGCCCCACACCCTGCTATCTGCCCCACACCCAGCTATCTGCCCCACACCCTGCTATCTGCCCCACACCCTGCTATCTGCCCCACACCCTGCTATCTGCCCCACACCCTGCTATCTGCCCCACACCCTGCTATCTGCCCCACACTCAGCTATCTGCCCCACACCCAGCTATCTGCCCCACACCCAGCTATCTGCCCCACACCCTGCTATCTGCCCCACACCCTGCTATCTGCCCCACACCCTGCTATCTGCCCCACACTCAGCTATCTGCCCCACACCCTGCTATCTGCCCCACACCCTGCTATCTGCCCCACACCCTGCTATCTGCCCCACACCCTGCTATCTGCCCCACACTCAGCTATCTGCCCCACACCCTGCTATCTGCCCCACACCCTGCTATCTGCCCCACACTCAGCTATCTGCCCCACACCCTGCTATCTGCCCCACACTCAGTTATCTGCCCCACACCCAGCTATCTGCCCCACACCCAGCTATCTGCCCCACACCCAGCTATCTGCCCCACACCCTGCTATCTGCCCCACACCCAGCTATCTGCCCCACACCCTGCTATCTGCCCCACACCCTGCTATCTGCCCCACACTCAGCTATCTGCCCCACACCCTGCTATCTGCCCCACACCCTGCTATCTGCCCCACACCCTCAGCTATCTGCCCCACACCCTGCTATCTGCCCCACACTCAGCTATCTGCCCCACACCCTGCTATCTGCCCCCACACCCAGCTATCTGCCCCACACCCTGCTATCTGCCCACACCCTATCTGCCCCACACCCATCTGCCCCACACCCAGCTATCTGCCCCACACCCTGCTATCTGCCCCACACTCAGCTATCTGCCCCACACCCTGCTATCTGCCCCACACCCAGCTATCTGCCCCACACCCTGCTATCTGCCCCACACCCTGCTATCTGCCCCACACCCTGCTATCTGCCCCACACCCAGCTATCTGCCCCACACCAGCTATCTGCCCCACACCCTGCTATCTGCCCCACACTCAGCTATCTGCCCCACACCCTGCTATCTGCCCCACACTCAGCTATCTGCCCCACACTCAGCTATCTGCCCCACACCCAGCTATCTGCCCCGCACCCAGCTATCTGCCCTGCTATCTGCCCCACACCGAGCTATCTGCCCCACACCGAGCTATCTGCCCCACACCGAGCTATCTGCCCCGCACCCTGCTATCTGCCCCGCACCCTGCTATCTGCCCCGCACCCAGCTATCTGCCCCACACCGAGCTATCTGCCCCACACCGCTATCTGCCCCACACCGAGCTATCTGCCCCGCACCCTGCTATCTGCCCCTATCTGCCCCGCACCCTGCTATCTGCCCCGCACCCTATCTGCCCCGCGCACCCAGCTATCTGCCCCGCACCCAGCTATCTGCCCCGCACCCAGCTATCTGCCCCACACCGAGCTATCTGCCCCACACCGAGCTATCTGCCCCACACCGAGCTATCTGCCCCACACCGAGCTATCTGCCCCACACCGAGCTATCTGCCCCACACCGAGCTATCTGCCCCACACCGAGCTATCTGCCCCGCACCCAGCTATCTGCCCTGCTATCTGCCCCGCACCGAGCTATCTGCCCCACACCGAGCTATCTGCCCCACACCCTGCTATCTGCCCCACACCCAGCTATCTGCCCCACACCCAGCTATCTGCCCCACACCGAGCTATCTGCCCCACACCGAGCTATCTGCCCCACACCGAGCTATCTGCCCCACACCGAGCTATCTGCCCCACACCGAGCTATCTGCCCCGCACCCTGCTATCTGCCCTGCTATCTGCCCCACACCGAGCTATCTGCCCCACACCGAGCTATCTGCCCCACACCGAGCTATCTGCCCCGCACCCTGCTATCTGCCCCGCACCCTGCTATCTGCCCCACACCCAGCTATCTGCCCCACACCGAGCTATCTGCCCCACACCGAGCTATCTGCCCCACACCGAGCTATCTGCCCCACACCGAGCTATCTGCCCCACACCGAGCTATCTGCCCCACACCGAGCTATCTGCCCCACACCGAGCTATCTGCCCCACACCGAGCTATCTGCCCCACACCGAGCTATCTGCCCCGCACCCTGCTATCTGTATAGCATGCTCATACATAGAAATACTGTAAGGGAATGCTGTGACTTGTAGTTTTACTCCTGAGGTAATAAGCATTTCAATATAAATACATATAATGAAATGCTGCTTACATCAAGGGGAGAACTACAAGTCACAGCATGCCAATACAATATTTTTATGTATGTGAATGCTGTGACTTGTAGTTTTGGCTAAGGGAAGTAACATATGAAGGGGTTGTGTATATTCTAGTTTATTTTACCATGATGCGATGGTGATTGGTGCACAACTTCAGATTCTTCTGACGCTGCTGATTTAGGACTAGAGCATCTAGTAATGTAAGCTTTACGTGCTTACATTGCTAGATGCACGCTGGGGGGGGGGGGGGCAAAAGATCATTGGAGCTCGGCTATCCAATAGAAGAGGACGCTTTTTAGGAGGCAGGGATAGGGAAATAGGTGAGAGAGAAGGGGCGTGAAATATTATAATTTAGGGAGGGGTCCGAGCGGGGGAGTTACAGGGGGAGGGAAGGTGATTACAGGAAGAGAGGAGCAGGCATGCTGGGAGAGCCTGTATTATCATGGTGGCCGTGGATGAGAACCAGGAAGTAAAGAAAACTAACAGAGGGAATAAAAAAAGAACTGCTGGGACGATTTTCATGAGAGTGACTTCTTTTAAAAGGTATTTTTATTGGCTACAATCTGGCATGTTGTGGAATGTGGCTTCAGACTACTCCTTTAACTTTAAAAACAGTATAAGAAAACAAGTGGTTTGACTAGTGAGTTAGGAAGAGGAAGATGGGGGTAGGAGGCCCACCCTGCAGGAAGGTGTACCATCATACCATCTGACACCTCATTCCTCCTTCTGAAGCAACCATCTTACCATGTGTTACCAGCTGTTATTATGTAAGCATTGTCTTTTTCTTGTCTTTCTTGAAGAATAAACTCACACTTTTAAAGATAGACTTTTGGAACAAAACGCCTAGGAAGAAAACACTAATAGACATAACAAGTGTCTCCCCTACATTCTACATTGTACCAACATGGCTGCTGGCATGGAAACTTGCATCTTAGTGGTCATGGGGTAGTGGATATATGGAAAGAACCCGCACTCTGGAATCCGTCCAAATTCTTTATTTGATAATCACCAAGTACAGAGTAACTGTTAACATGTTTCGGAGAAGAGCCTTGTGTATAAGAAAAGTTACCCACATAACCAGCACCAACATGGTTAATGGGGTAGTAAAACCATGTCTCCACCACCTATTTTTACTACTTTTGTCATGCGTTTAAACAAACCCCCAACCCTGTCACCCAAACCTTTCTTGATTTCTCTCATTCAGAAACTAGACCCAGCCTTATTCTCTATATTTAGCCTCTGTTCTGCAGATGCTCTGTCTATTACAGTGGAAGCTCAGATTGCGAGTAACATGGTTAACGAGCATTTCGCAATACGAGCACTGTATTTTGCACGATTGAGGAGATAGCCCCTGTCCCATGCATGTGCCGATGTCATCGGCACATGCGCACTGGGGAAAACTGACGCAATGGCAACTATGTGCCGTTGCTGCAGTCTCTGTGCCATTACCGGAATTATGGGGCCCCTTACACAGCTTCAGGCATGGGCCCCCTGGAGCAGAGAACTGGGGGGGTTGCCGAATGCAACGAATTGATTGAGGTTCGAATTGAGAAGCGGGGGGGGGGGTGCTGCAAATTGAGGTCGGGGGAGTTTGGGTGCTGACGGACAGGGGGGTTGCCCTGGGGCAAAATATATATATATATATATATATATATATATATAAAACAATTATAAAAAAAAGGGGGGTAGCCATCCGTGGCCCTGGGACCTCTGGACCCTTTAATAAAAAAATTAAAATTCATAAAAAAGGGGGGGGGTTGCCATCCGGGGTCCTGTGGACCTCTGGGCCCTTTAATAAAATATATATATATATGTACATATAATAACAAAGAAGCATTCAAAGTCCAAAATAAATCATTTAAGAGAAAAATGCAAAACAGCGCTAAGTATGGATATAAGTGTCCAACTCCACCATAAAGTAGGCAAAAAGGATGGAAAATCTTGATATAGTCAAAGTCTGTGTGTTTATCCCAAAAAAAAGTGTCAGATACAGAGGAAGGAAGCGTGCACCAGCCTGCCCACTCTTAATCCACCACGTGTAGGAATCAAAGTCCCCGCAGGGGTTCAAACTCACCGAACAGACAATAATATCAGGCACTTCATATATAATCGGTCACTGATCGAATTTCCATCCAATGGGGATCACTTGCATGGAGTTAACCTCATAAAGGTGGGATATTGAAACAAACAGAGGAAACAAATATAGTGTAACTCAATTTATTAAAAAGCCCCTTTCCAGCAAGTATCCCAAAAAAGTCCTACGTACAAGAAAAACATTAACAATGGACAATGTATGTATCACATCACCAGTCAGGCGTCCTCAACGCGATCACCGAAAGGTTTCCCAGCAGATCAACTCTTCCTGGTTCCTGCAGTGTGGCGTGGATAACATATCATACCAGGCGTAGCATGCAGCTATCACTCTGACTAGTTTCGTCAGTAAATGACTTCAACGGAGAGTGTAGCTGCACATGCGGCGCCATGAACTTAATAGTACAGCTCCACTAATCTATGTACATATATAAAAAAAATATATATTTTATTTAATAAAGGGGGTTGCCATCCAGGCCCATGGGTACCTCTGGGCCCCTTACAGGTGTACTGCCTGTACCCCCTGATCACAGCGCTGGGTACCTCTGGGCCCCTTACAGGTGTACTACCTGTACCCCCTGATCACAGCGCTGGAGGCACGATACACGGATGTAACTCTATGTCAGCGGCTGAAGGGGGAGACGAGGACCGCTGCGGGGGCTTCGATCTGAGGTAAGGAATATATAATGAGCTAGTATGCTATGCATACTAGCTCATTATGCCTTTGTCTTGCAGGGGTTTCCTTTTTTCTCGTTTTTTTTAAGAGGGCTTACTTCCTCTTTAATTATAGTGAGGATGAGAAACTTTGCAGCCCGGCTGCAGTGCTTTTCAATGGAAAAATTGACAGGAAGCCAGCTGAGCACCGACAAATGTCTCCCCTGAATTCAGGCCTTTATTTGATATATATTTCATTCTGACAAGTCTATAAAACACCTCCATGTAATACTGGCATGACACCTGTAAGAAGATCGTCTGTATCGACCAAATCTGCCTAATTAGCCATCCCGGATGACAATACAGATTACATTTTCAGCATGCTATGCAGCAGAATTTACAGCATGGCCGCCGGCTGTGCCATGACCGGGTGACGTGGAGACGCCTGACTTGCAGTGGCAGACTGTGACTTGTATTCCAGTCAATTAGACGCGGAGTGTTACACAGATGAGACCCAGCAATGAGACAGGGCATGGGTGCCACTTTGCACTGCGCTCGTTCCAACATTCCAAGCTGCTGCTATTTTCACCAGGCCTGTGAATAAAAAATAAAAAACAGAATTGCTTTAGCATGCCTAACCCACAGGGATATTCAAAAATAACCTTTACTGCCAAATTTCTCCGCAGGAGATGAAAATGCACATAAAAATTGCAGCACGGTGTGAGGTTACTTTTTTTTGTGGGCTCATTAACTCTCTCCAGTCATGTATTATTTCTGAAGAACTCTCCTCTTCTTCCACCCACAAAATATGAAATATTGATGCTTTACTTGTGAAATCTTTCAGCAAAAAAAATTAAATAAAAAATTCGGCCACTTAAAGTGTCTGACATTATAGAGCCATTGTAGATTAGGCCTTTTTTTAATGTATTTAACAGTTGTATCATTTAATTACCGTATATACTCAAGCATAAGCCAAGTTTTTCAGCACATTTTTTTGTGCTGAAAATGCCCCCCTCGGCTTATACTCGAGTCACCTTTTTGCGCCTGATCTCCCAAAACTTGGCACACATGTAGTTCTCCTCTACAAGTGTGCAAAGTTTTCTGTCTGGGGGACCTACGGCCGGGGAGAATTTTTCAAACCGGGCACCCCTTCCATAGACACCCATGTTAAACGGTAATTTCTCCGGTAAGTTTGGGGACCTGGTACTGGCCGATCGTAGGTCCCCTGGACCCGAAACCGGGCCAACTGCCAACCTTGCAATGCCTCATGGGAAATGTAGTTCCACAACAGCTGGAGCGCCACAGGTTGCCTACCCCTGGTCTAGGTGGTCTGAGCAGAAGGATCCCCCCCACCCTTTGGCCACAGCCTTCTGGGATCCAGAAGGTTACGGGACCATTGACAAAGCACAGCTTGGCTTACACATGCTGGCGTCGGGGACCTGAAGACCAGCAAAGAACCGGCAAAGGGGGAGGTGGCGCTGGATCCCTGGACAGGCAAATGTCCTTTTATTAAAAGTCTTATTATTTATTATTTGAAACCGAGTCAGGATTTAAAAAAAAAATGATCATATTGCGAAACGCTCTTTAACCGCATTACTCACAATCCGAAGTATCACTGTACCAATATAACCTTTTTTTGAAATTCACATTTTTAATAGAATAGAAAATAATAGAGTATAATGGAAGAGAAAAGAACAGAATAGAAAATTGAAAAAAAAATTGAATAGAAAAAAAACAATAGAATAGAAAAAATGTAACCATCTGTCGAAATTCAAATTTTGAAAAAAAAATAACCATCTTCCGAAATTCAAATTTTGAAAAGAATAAATTGAAATTCAAAATAGAAAAGAACAGAGTATAATGTAAGAGAAAAGAACAGAATAGGAAATAAAAAAATAGAATAGAAAAAAAACAATAGAATAAAAAGAAATATAGCCATCTTCCGAAATTCAAATTTTGAAAAGAATAAATTCAAATTTTGAAAAGAATAAATTCAAATTTTGAAAAGAATAAATTCAAATTTTGAAAAGAATACATTCAAATTTTGAAAAGAATAAATTCAAATTTTGAATAGAATAAATTGAAATTCAAAATAGAAAATAATGGAGTATAGTGGAAGAGAAAAGAACAGAATAGGAAATTAAAAAAAATAGAATAGAAAAAAAAAACAATAGAATAGAAAGAATATAACCATCTTTCAAAATTCATATTTTGAAAAGAAAAAATTCAAATTTTGAATAGAATAAATTCAAATTAAAAATAGAATAGAAAATTATAGAGTATAATGGAAGAGAAAAAAAAAACAAATTGAAAATTAAAAAAAAAAAACTATAGATAAGAAAAAATATAACCATCTTCCGAAATTCAAATTTTGAAAAGAGTAAATTTTATTCCAAATGGAATTTGATTTGAATGCAATTTGAGTGAAATTCGATTCAAAGTCAAATGGAATTTGAATCGATTCGAATTCAAATAAACAAAACTAATTCTGAAAACAAATTAAGCCAATTTAAATAAACAAATTTATGTAACAAAAATGATTTTTTTCATTTTGCACATCTCTAATACTTTGCATGGAACACGTTTTCCAGCCCATAGAAATCTTTCCCCTCCATTAAATGACTAGTTGGTTGTATTTGTGCCACAGGCCAAAGATTCCCAGTCCTCCCCTGGTACTGCACAACTCTGCAAAACAAGTTGGTGCAATATAAATGAAAACAGAAAATAAATATAGATAAATTTACAGAAACATCTGCTCACTATAGACACCTACCTGGCTAAATCCCAAATCTCATCTTACCAGCTGTCAACTCACAAAATAAATCTCCAGACTCCAGTTGCTTTATAGGTTTGCTTTATATAATGAATTTTATACATTGGATGATTTTTTAAGACAACCGTGTGTTGAGAAATGAGAAAACAGAATAAAAAAGCTCTTTATCATGTATACATTTTATCAGTGTTATCCAAAACATAACTCTACTGAGCTTTTCATCGTACAGCGGAACCTTGGATTACGAGTATAATCCCTTCCAGGAGAATACTTGTAATCTAAAGTACTCACATATCAAAGCAGTCAATGAAAATTAAGATAATTTGTTTTGCATTGACTTCTATTGCATGCAATACCGCATGTGGCCAGAGGTGGGGGGCGCTGGAGAGACTCGGCTGAACTCGGAAAGGCACGGAAACTGAGTTTCTCCAAGTGTTTCCAAGTGTAACGCGAGGGCCCGTGGAATCCAGAAGCTCTTACAAAGAATAAACCAGGAAATAATGGACATATCTTGGATTGCTTTAACATGGGTCTGTAATCCACAATATATTCCAGCATACCTGTAAGAACTATTTACAGGTTGTTGATTCTGAACTCAACAGGTTAAGTTAAAAGAGTGACTCATTCAATGTGGGAACACAGACTGTTAGGTGTTAATGTTGTCTGTTGTGATGTAAATGAATCTAGTATGGCTTCTGAAGTATCTTCCATTGTGTGGTGCTAATTGACCCTGTATTGTGTGAAGGGCTATTGATGATAAATGTGTATTGTATAGCAGGTGAGAGGAGTCGGGATGTCTACCTTGAGGGGTCACGTCTCTGAGTCACTTTGTCTGGGTAAATGATTAGTTAATTGGCTCATGTAAATTATGTCAGAGTTGGTGTCAGAATGTCTGACTAAAAGATGTGTATTGAGGGGGGCTCGTTAGGAACCATTGTATAATGTTGTGGGTGGAGTTGATTCATGGTTCATTTTCTTACTAACTGTATATAAGAGCCTGATTTTCTCATTAAAGAGTCTCTTCGTTTTGAACCTCAAACAGAGCAGTGTCTTGTTATTGGGGTTCGTTTGCTTGACTGTGGAGTGTCGATAGCTGTCTTGGGTTCGGAATGGAATATCTTAAACAGCGTTAACCCCTGTCCCATTTGGGGTTCCGTTACACCAAGTATTTCCGAGTTATTCCAAGCATTTCACCGGCGCCCCCCACCGGCGCCCCCGCACCTCTAGCCAAATGTGGTACTGCACACCGCAGAGGCTTTAATTCTGCTCGTTTCGCAAACTGAGTCATAATAAAAAAAAAAAAAAAGCTCGTCTTTCAAAACGCTCGTTAACCGCGTTACACGTAAACCAAGGTTCCACTGTACTTAAAGCCTGAACCCCACTTTATTCTTTTTTACAAATCTGATATTTTAAATCAGGCTGGCAAACTGATCATTTCTGTAAATAGTAGGATTGATTTACCTTAAAGGGAAATAAACTATCCATGTTGTAAGTGCAGTTGCAGTCCGCAAGGGCATTTTCTCCAAAGCTTAGTAAATAAGGTGAAGCTTAATTTTGCAAAGAGTAACCAATCACATGCAAGATAAATAAAATGGCATTCTTTCTTGAACATGATCGGATGAAGGAAGTCAGCAAAGCATCCCCGCATTTCGTAAGATCTGGAGGATAATTCCCTTGCTCAATGGCGTCACTAGAGTTGGTGTCACCTGGTGCGGTAAAACATGGTGTCACCCACCGCCTCCAGTATAGTCCTAGTATCTGATGAGTAAGTACTCTAACATAGTCCTAATCACTGATCAGTAAGTACTCCAGTATAGTCCTATCTGTTAAGTATTACAGACTAAGTACTCTAGTACAGTGCTCATCAAACCTGTCCTCAGGGCCCACTAACAGGCCAGGTTTGCAAGATAACTGAAATGCATCACATGTGATATAATTTGCTGCTCAGTGATTTGCAGTATTCTAGTCTGCATCTCCCCCAAGGTAATACATAAAACCTGGCCTGTTAGGGGGCCCTGAGGACAGGGTTGATGACCACTGCTCTAGTATAGTCCCAGTGACTTATTGGTTAAGTGCTCTGATATACTCTCGGTAAGTACTCCGGTATCATGCTCCGTCTGTTAGTCCTAGGCAGTCCTCTCGAAGGAAATATGGGGGTAGTATTAAGTGGGGGAGGGGATTCTGGAGTCTCCCTCCAGCCACTGCATCCCTCCATCACACAGGACACGGTAGGGGCCACATGTCACTAGCTGGGCTGGGAGGGTGGAGCGGAGAGTGTGGGGGTGAAGGCTAACGCTGGGGGAAACCTGGCAAGTGACAGGAGAGTGCAGGGGGGGTGACCCCCAAACCGACCCCTTAAATGATGCGGTCAGTACCAGCGTGCTGATCTGTGCATTGTCACGGATGGGGGTGACACCATCGTGGTCAGATATAACTTACTACTTGATGATGTCACCCTTCTGCGGTTGCACCCCTACCCCCATAGTGACTCCACTGTCCTTCCAGAGTATAACTGCACTTGCAAAGTGTATATTCTATTTTCCTTTAGTGAATCAACCCCTATATTTATTACTTATCACATTACCTTATGATTTGGAGGCTCTTTAAGTATCTACTATTAGTATAATCTGCTAGTAGATGACCACCTGAGGAATCGTAGATACAACTCTGTGTAAGGAAAAAGCCTGCGCCTATGGAATGCAGTGTTTGCAATGGGAATATTCCATAAACATGACTGTTCCTCCATGACTTCAAGAAAATGTGATACTTCCAATGCATGAATATATTAACAAAAATAATTAAACTCTTCAAAAAGGCAACACTTTCAATATCTGAGACTTGGGCAACTGGCCCACAGTGACCAATCCTATTCCTTGTTTCGATTTCCCAGAGAAGTAAAGACTCAAGATGATTGTCCACTATGGGCAAGTCCACCATTATTCTGGACAACTTTCTTTTCTGGCTTTTAGAACCACCGAGACCCAACCCAACATAGACCCAACAGTATCTGCCTTGATGGAAAGGTCCTCTTAGGCTTTAAGTAAAATGGCCATTTTACCATTCTATTCCTTGTTTCGTTTTCTCAGAGAAGTAAAGATTCACTATGGGCAACTCCCCAATTATCTAGACTACGTTCTTTTCTGGCTTTTAGAGCCACAGAGACCCACCCAACCCAACGTAGACCCAACAATATCAGCCTTGATGGAACGGTCAGCCTAGGCTTTAAGTAAAATGGCAATTTTTCCATTCTATTCCTTGTTTCATTTTCCCAGAGAAACAAAGATTCACTATGGGAAAGTCTACCATTATTATGGACTACGTTCTTTTTTGGCTTTTAGAGCCACAGAGACCCAATCCAACATAGACCCAACAGTATCAGCCTTGATGGAACGATCATCCTAGGTTTTAAGTAAAACGGCCATTTTACCATCCCATTCCTTGTTTTGTTTTCCCAGAGAAGTAAAGATTCACTATGGGCAAGTCCACCATTATTCTAGACTACGTTCTTTTATGGCTTTTAGAGCCACAGAGACCCAACCCAACATAGACCCAACAGTATCAGCCTTGATGGAACGATCATTTTAAGCTTTAGGTAAAAAGGCCATTTTACCATTCTATTTCTTGTTTCATTTTCCCAGAGAAGTAAAGATTCACTTTGGGCAAGTAGTCCACCATTATTCTAGACTACGTTCCCTTCTGGCGGCCTTACAGAGTCACAGAGACCCAACCCAACATAGACCCAACAGTATCAGCCTTGATGGAACGATCATCCTAGGCTTTAGGTAAAATGGCCATTTTACCATCCTATTCCTTGTTTCGTTTTCCCAGAGAAGTAAAGATTTAAGATGATGGTCCACTATGGGCAAGTCCGCCATTATTCTGGACTACGTTCTTTTCCGGCTTTTAGAGCCACAGAGACCTAACAGTATCAGCCTTGATGAAAGGTCATCCTAGGCTTTAAGTAAAATGGCCATTTTACCATTCTATTCCTTATTTCGTTTTCCCAGAGAAGTAAAGATTTACTATGGGCAAGTCCACCATTATTCTAGACTACATTCTTTTCTGGCTTTTAGAGCCACAGAGACCCAACCCAACATAGACCCAACAGTATCAGCCTTGATGGAAAGGTCCTCCTAGGCTTTAAGTAAAATGGCCATTGTGTTTAAACAAAAGTCTTCGATTGTCAACCATACTAGTAAATATTACTTTTAACTACCATTTTTGGGGGGAAGGGGTAACAGTAGACACACTTGTATAACCTTCCACATTAGTAAGTCTCTTGGATATTTTTTTGTTACAAAGCTAAAACAACTCTTTGTTTCTAACTAGGCTAAAATCTACGGTTGATTTTCAGCACTGGACTTAGATAGTGTTTGTGTCCATTGTTCTGCAAACAAACATCCTCCGTCTTTGTGGACATCCTGCTGCCATTGACTCGAGCTGCCCTTCTATTTTAAGCTAGCGCTGTTATTCTGTAGTGCTGCGGATAACCGCCAACGATCCATTGATTTTTGGGCTTGTGTTTCACATAACTGGAGATGTTCAGGCACTTTTACCACCACCAACAATGTTGGCTTCGTCAATAAAAAGGTTCTTTTTTTTTTTCTTCAAGCTTCCTCCAAGACACAAAGAGCTTCCACAGCACTGCTGGGTCCCTGTGCCACACCGCCAATCACAAACAGCATGTTGTTGGACTGAAGACTCGAGCAGGAACATCGCCCGCTTGGCATAGATGGCAAAACCTCCCATTTCTTCTTCACTAGGTTGAAGCCTTCTACAGAGTTCAACGGAGAAGGCTGATTGCCTGTATTGGAAAAAGAAGGAACAAACGCAAATATTAATATTCGTGAAATAATTCTTGGACGTGTGAAATTTAAAAGGTTCTTTATTACAAGGAGAAATACACTATATTACCAAAAGTAAGTACAGTGGAACCTCGGATTACGAGCATAATCTGTTCCAGAAGAATCCTCATAATCCAAAGCACTTGCATATCAAACGAGTTTCCCCATTGAAGTCAATAGAAACGAAAAGGATTTGGTCCACCATGACTTCAATGGCATGCAATACCGCATGTGGCCAGAGACGGGTGTGCCAGAGAGCCTCGGAAACAGCCGGAAAGGCCAGAGGTCACGTCGGCTGACCTCTGCAAACCTCGGAAAGGCTCGGGAATGCAGTATGTCAAAGTCTTTTCCGAACGGCTCAGAATGGCGCCGATCGGCTCTGGTGCCCCCTACCTGAGGCCAAACGCGGTACTGCACACCACTTGAATCCTGCTCGTGTTGTGAGACAACACTCGCAAACCGAGTTAGGATTTTTCAAAATACAGCGCTCGTATTGCGAGGCGCTTGTTAACCGCGTTACTCTCAATCCGAGGTTCCACTGTACTACAAAGTACTGGTGTTTTTTTATCTTTTTCAATACTGGCTGTTGAAATTTACAAAAAGGCAGCAATTTAGAAATAGGATAAAAGGTTTAGCCCTGGGAAACACTTTTTGAAAGCTAAAATGTTTATATACAACTACACAATATTACCAAAAGTATTGGGACGCACATGAACTTTACTGGCATCCCAACTTTTTTTTCACATACATCTTCTCACTGAGTATCAAGTTGGCAGAGACCATCATGACTTCCTTGACTGTTATATAAGGCAATACACTATATTATCAAAAAGTATTGAGACGCCTGCCTTTACACACACACACATGAACTTTAGTGGCAGTTATTTTAGTAAATATAAACCGCTAAATACCTTTTCTCATCAGCAGAATATTACAGTCTTGTGACTTCTAACAGTGTCTGGTAAAGCTTGTAGGAGGAGTTTGCATTCTCCCCTGATTGTCCTATTTGGATGCAGGACCCCTGACCCTCTGTCTGGCCCTGTGCTGATGACATGCACCCTCCAAGAAAAAACCTCTCTAGCAATACACACCAAACTGAGCATGTGCAGAGTGCCCCCAAGGCTCTGTTCTATCAGGAGATGGATTGGGGACAGTGGAAGAAGGGGAGAATTAGGGAAGACAGGATCAAACAGCCTTTTACACAATGCAGAGGGTTAACCCCATCCACAGTGAGCATAACAAGCATGCTTTACTGCCTACACAGACTGATTTTAGATTTAGTAATACTTTAACCACTTGCCGCCCGCCCTATAACAAAAGGACGGCGGAAAAGTGGTTTCAATATCCTGACCTCAGGATATTGAGCCACTGCGCGCATCATGGTGATCGTTGTTGCAGGGTGTCAGTCTGACACCCCGCAACACTGATCTAGGTAAAGAGTCTCCGACGGAGACTCTTTACCGCGTGATCAGCCGCGTCCAATCACGGCTGATCACGATGTAAACAGGAAAAGCCAGTAATCAGCTTTTCCTCACTCGTGTCTGTCAGACGCGAGTAGAGGAGAGCCGGTCTGACAGGGGGGGTTTGCGCTGATCGATTATCAGCGCAGCCCCCCCCCCCCGAGGATGCCCACACTGGACCACCAGGGATGCCACTAAACCACCAGGGATGCCCACCACAAGTATGCCACCCTAGACCACCAGGGATAACAATGACAGAAATAATGGATGCCAATCAGTGCCCACAATGGTGGCCAATCAGTGCCCACAATAGGCATCACTGATTGGCAGGCATTATTGTTTGGCACTGATTGGCATCCATTAGTACAACACACTACAGTACATTAGTGCCACCTATCAGTGCCCATCTATGCCCATCCGTGCCACTTATCAGTGCCCATCCATGCTGCCTTTCAGTGCCCATCCATGCCGCCTATCAGTGCCCATCCATGCCGCCTATCAGTGCCCATCCATGCCGCCTATCCGTGCCCATCCATGCCGCCTATCCGTGCGCATCCATGCCGCCTATCCGTGTCCATATATGCCGCCAATCTGTGCCACCTATCCATGCCACGAATCTGTGCCACCTATCCATGCCGCCTTTCAGTGCCGCCTATTAGTGCCCATCATCAGTGCCCATCAATGCCACTTCATCGGTGCCCATCAGTGCTGCCTTATCAGTGCCCATCAGTGCAGTACCATCAGTGCCCATCAGTGAAGGAGAAAATGTACTTATTTACAAAGTTTAAATTTTCGGTCATTTTTTTATTTTATTTTAGCAGAAAATAAAAATTTGCAGAGGTGATGAAATACCACAAAAAAAGCTTTATTTGTGGGAACAAAAAGAGAAAAATTTAGTTTGGGTACAGCGTAGCACGACCGCGCAATTGTCATTCAAAATGCAACAGCACTGAAAGCTGAAAATTGGTCTGGGCGGGAAGGTGTATAAGTGCCCCCCGGTATGGAAGTGGTTAAACCTGCATTTACTGACGGGCATTGTGACCTAAACAAAGTTTATTTTATCCTCGCTCTGGGAGAGGTTTGTATTGTAGAAGAAGGTCAGGCTTTTCGCAGTAGGAAAAGAAAAAAGAACCCGCTCTCTTTGGGTGGCAACGCGGCGGCTTAGCCTCCGTGCGGCTTCCTAGACAATGACTGTTGCTATGGAAATCCATAGGGCCAGCTCTACTTATTTAATAAGCTCATCCTAGTCATGTTTTTTCTGCTCGGAACACTTCGTCGGCGCGGTCTAAGTACACTTTCCGCAGCTCCTGGGCTATTTAATTGCACATTAGTGGTACAAATCAGCCGTTTAGGGCTTTTTATCTCGCTGAAGAGTGTTTACAAGTAGCAGAATCTGAGTTTTATTGATCTATAATATATTTTTCCTCTGGCGTATTTTTTTTTTCTCTTTTTATCTTTGGCTGAACAGATCGCGTTGTCACCTTTCACTCCATATTTTCTTCAGATTCAAGCAGCTCTCTGCCCGACAATGCTAACCTTTATGTAACAAATGGGAGGGGGTCATGGTGGTTCTCATTGAAGTACGACCAAAGGCTTCTGTAAGCGAGCCCCAAATCCCTCTGCTACCTGATGTACAAGTTTCTTAAAAGGGGAAAAAAAAACTTTCTTTATTTCCCTGACTAAACAGAGTCCTCCTTCATTTGTGTCGCTCATTCTTCCTGTCAGGTCACCTGTGGTCAGATGACACGTGCACCCTGTTGGAGGCAGGGGTGCACCGCAAGGTAGTGAACCCAATAGCAGACTGCTGCGGATGAACCACAGAGTGGATATGGCGGAGAGGTTCGCTGGGGCACAGACAGGGGTCCTATAGAAAGCTTGACCGCAATTTACCACTTACCTGCCCGCGATCTACTGGTTGCTGACCCCCGGTTTAGGGTATACACCGATCAGCCGTAGTATTATGACCACCCATCATAACCCCTCCAGGCATGGACTCCACACAAGACCTCTAAACGTATGCTGTGAAATCTGGCACCAAGCCATCAGTATAAGATCCTTTAAGTCCTGTAAGTTGTGAGGTGGGACCTCCATGGATCAGACCTGTTTTTTTTCCAGCGCATCCCACAGATGTTCAATTAGATTGAGATCTGGAGAGTTTGAAGACCAATTCAACACCTCAAACTCGTTGTGTTCCTCAAACCATTCTTGAATTCATCAGACCAGGCCACCTTCTTTCATTTCTCCATGGTCCAGTTCTGATGCTCATGTGCCCATTGTAGGTGCTTTTCAGGGCCGATCCTAGGGTCACAGACACCTGGGTGCAGAAATATTTCTGGCACCCCCACATGGGCGTGGTCATACGACTCAAACACAGAGCTGCTCCCCTAAGAATTCTTCATTAGTGTCCCCCATCAGAGCCCCCCCCCACAGCAGGTGTCCACAATCAGAGCCCCCCACAGCAGGTGTCCACAATCAGAGCCCCCCACAGCAGGTGTCCACAATCAGAGCCCCCCACAGCAGGTGTCCACAATCAGAGCCCCCCACAGCAGGTGTCCCCCATCAGAGCACCCCCACAGCAGGTGTCCCCCATCAGAGAACCCCCACAGCAGGTGTCTCCCATCAGAGCCCCCTCACAGCAGGTGTCCCCATAGATCAGTACTTGTCCAATAGATCCCTGTAGCTTGGGCGCGCTGGAAGCAGAAGCACATTACAGGGGCGCGGGGCATATGTGGCATCTTTGGTTACTTAGAGGGTGGCACTACTCGGAAAGCATTTCTAGGAGTACACGGGATGATTGGCAGCAGCAGTGGCCAACCCCGAAGCCTCTCATCACACCGCATATGGGAGAAGAGTCGACACGCGTAGAGGGGGTGGGGCAGACAGGAGACTGCTCCATGCACACCGGACGGAATTAATTAGTGGAGCCTAGTACCGGAACATGTTCCAGTACTAGGCTCCGCAGTGGTACCCAGCCCGGATTCCGAAGGTATGCGCTCTTGTCAGTTGCCAGCGGAGAGAGCAAGCGAGATGGGGAACCGCAGCACCCGCTACATGCGCTCCACCGCTGGACACAGACAAGGTGGAGGGAGGGGAGCACTTTGGAGCTTTGGTGCCCCCACCTCTGTGGCGCCTGGGTGCAGAGCACCCCAGGCACCCTGTCTAGGATCGGCCCTGGTGCTTTTGGCTGTGGACACCCTGACTGGTCTGCGGCTACACAGCCCCATACACAACAAACTGTGATGACCATATTTTTCTGCTTTCCACACTCGTCAAGGACAACATGTTCACTTGCTGCCTCATATATCCCACTATCTTCCAGATATTATTATAGCAAGATAATCAGTGATATTCTCGTAACCAGTGAGTGGCCATCAGTGTATATTTAAATGTAAAAAAAAAACAAAAACATTTAAGTAAATTTAGGGTTCAGCTTTAAAATCTGCTGCCTATATTGGCGGCTGGGACATACGCATCTCTCTATATCAGGGGTATCAAACTGGCGGCCCTCCAGCTATTGCAAAACTACAAGTCCCATTAAGGGCATTGCAAGGCTGATAGTTACAAGCATGACTCCCACAGGCAGAGGCATGATGGGACTTGTAGTTTCACAACAGCTGGATTGCCACCAGTTTGAGACCCCCTGCTCTTTATAAATAAATGAGCTGAAACAGAAGCCCGATCCTGATTTCTCTTCCAACAGTCTGTCGCCGTCGACCGGCTTCATCTACTGTGACCCCTCCTGTTGCTCCCCGGTGATTCTTGGCTGGATACTTACTTCAGACAGTAATTCCACTTTGTCTGACTTCCCTCTAAACATCTCCGACTTGTCGTCACAATGGAAGTCTGCACTAGATAAATTGATTTCCCAGAAATGGCAGGAAATTCGTTTTCTTTCTACCCCCGACCAGTTTTCTACAAGTCATTATTTTTCTTCATCGTACAAAAAAAAATCCTTTTTAGCTATAGCGAGTGATAAATGACCTTTTTTTTTTGGAACACCTGCGCAAACAGCTTCCATCTACACAGATAGAAAATCCATTCTAATTAATAAAAAAGAATGAGAAAAAATGGAACAATGTATCAAAACAAGAAGCTGAATAGAACCAAAGAAATACTTATCTGGAGCAGCTAATAAATTACCATTCCGCCTCTCTATTCGTGATGATCGTTGTGTTGTGGAAATTTTATAAATGTATGTTGTCAGATGTCCCCTAGTGTCGGTTTTGCTGTAATGCGCTCATGTGAGCGTATTCGCACATACAGAGGTTGGTGGAAGACCGGTGGCGTGAAAATCTTCCTGTGGACACAGTGATGTTTGCTCTTTTAGGGATGATTGTTTTATGCCTCGCCAAGGGACTGACCACTAATACTCTATAACACGCTACATACTCCCTCGTTAAGGAAAATAGCCTATAATATAAAAACACGTTGGGAAAGTGACCTAGGGAACCTAGAGGACGAAGACTGGAATGAAGCACTTGATACATGCAAAGCCGTCTCGCCCAAACTATCTGACAGATTGACTCAAATCTTCATTCTACACTTCAGGCCCCACTCTCGTCCATGATGGGGAAACATAATTCAAGGACAAGAGCCCCTTTCCCCACAACCCTGGCCGGTGGTTTGGGGGAGTCTGCGGGCAGGGGGCTTATCAGAATCTGGAAGCCCCCTTTAACAAGGCGGCTCCTAGATCCTGCTCTTTAATAACTAAGAGGTGGGAGCCACCCGGCGATGTCACCTGGTGAACCCGCCCCCTTGTGACATTACTGACTAAGGGCATGCTGGGTCATTGACATCTCAAGGGGTGGTGTCGCTGATATTTACTGGTTGTTAGGGACGCTAGTGGCCCCGCTTCTGAGTCGTTAAAGTCCCCTGTCCCTTTCTATTATAGCCGTTTGTACTAATTTGTTATATTGGCTGCCTTTGCCGCCCTTTGTATGTTTTGTATTCTTTCTATGAAAAAGCTAAAATAAACACCTTTAAAAAAACAAAAGTCCCCTGTCCCTCAAAACTAGGGTAATGCATTGGGTAAGTTAGGTGGCCACGAGTCCCCTGTGAGCGCGAGGCCTTAGGCGACCGCCTAATTAAAGAGCCGCTTTTGTATGCCATTTTCTTCAAGTATACATAAATCGAAAAAAATATGTTGATGATCCAAAAAACAAACGCGTTACAACACAGCAACAATCTCTGTAAATGCTCAGAAACTTTTTATGTACTGCCTATATATGTCATATGTGAACTGATTGTACTGAACAAAGAAAATGTTTGTATATTGGAAAATTGTACGCTTGTTTGGTAAATAAAAGCGTTTACTCAATTGCCTACCGCCGCACACCTATTTACGTCAGCAGAATGGCATGGGCAGTCAGATTGGAGTACAAGTATGTCCCTTTAAAGCTGCTACCCAGCAGGCGCGCGCACGCGCCTGCCGCACGCCTCACGACTGCAGCCGCGGGTCCTGGGAACTCGATGTTCCCGGGAGTCCCGCTAATGCGGTCCGCAAGAGCAGAACAGGGGGATGCCTTTGTAAACAAGGCATTCCCCTTTTCTGCCTAGTGACACTGTCACTGGTGACAGCTCCCTGTGATCGGGAACGGTCATCAGTGACGTGTCAGGTGTAGCCACGCCCCCTCACAGTAAGAATCATTTCCTAGGGAACACTTAACCCCTGCAGCGCCACCTAGTGGTTAACCCCTTCACTGCCGGTGTAATTTTTACAGTAAACAGTGCATTTTTATAGCACTGTTTGCTGTATAAATGACAGTGGTCCCAAAATGGTGTCAAAAGTGTCTGCATAATGTCGCCGTCACGATAAAAATCAGTAAAAAAAACTAGTAAAAAAAAAATATATAAAAAAAAATGCCATAAATCAGTCCCCTATTTTGTAGAAGCTACAACTTATGCGCAAACTAATTAATAAATGCTTATTGCGATTTTTTTTTTTACAAAAAAATATGTAGAAGAAAACTTATCGCCTAAACTGTGGGAAATTTTTTTTTTTATGTATTTTTGGGGGATAATTATTAAAGCAAAAAGTAAAAAATATTGAATTTTTCTTCAAAATGTATTCTCTTTTTTTGTTTATAGCGCAAAAAAAAAAATCGCAGAGGTGATCAAATACCACCAAAAGAAAACTCTCAGGCCGCGTACACACGATCGGTCCAACCCGATGAGAATGGTCCGACGGACCTTTTTCATCGGTTCACCGCTAAAGTGGCCTGATGGTCTGATGTGCGTACACACCGTCAGTCCAAAATCCGATCGGACCAGAACGCAGTGACGTAGAACACAACGACGTGCTGAAAAAACAAAGTTCAATGCCTCAAAGCATGCGTCGACTTGATTCTGAGCATGCGTGGGTTTTTGGACCGATGCTTTTGCGTACTAACCATCGGTTTGGACCGATGGTCAGGCGTCCATCGGTCCGATTTTAAAGCAAGTTTTAAAACTTTGGTCTAACGGACGACGGTCCGATGGGCCGTACACACGATCGGTTTGGACCGATGAAACTGGTCTTAAGGCCAGTTTTTTGGACCAAATCGATCGTGTGTACGCGGCCTAAAAGGGTTGTCAGTTTTGTTTGGGAGCCACGCCGCACGACCGCTCAATTGTCAGTTAAAGCGCTGCAGTGCCGAAACGCAAAAAGTGGCCCGGTCTTTAACCACCAAAATGGTCCGGGGCTGAAGCGGTTAATGAAAAAAAAATATGGGAGTTAAAAACATGGAGATACCATAAAAAAAATTTCAAAGAAAGGATCATGTTGGAAGAGAAAAAGGTTTATCTATCCATGGCTTACCCTTTATTCTTTTACGCCGCGTTAGTACCAGCAGCGAGAGCTGGCGGGAAATAAGCCTATAATTGACAGGTACAGGCTGCTATGTAAACACACTGGTACTACTGTCATCCTTCTTTGGTTGCAAAGTCCCGCATATTTATCTCCTGTTACTTTACTCTGGAATGCTTTTTCTTGTTCCATCAGATTTCTTTCAACATCAAATGGTTCAAACATTCCATGAAAAGACATCTCTGTAGGGAAGCCTATCAAATTCCCTAATCATCTGTTACCATAGTCACTGTTCTGTGGTGCCTACTGAGCAATCCACCTAATCATTCCTTCCAGTGACATCATTTCATACTCTATTCCACATGCAAACAACCAGTGGCCCATGTACTCTGAGGCCGCGTACAGACGAGGAGACATGTCAGCTGAAACATGTCCGACGGACCGTTTCCAGCGGGCATGTCTCCTCGGATATTTGGTCTGATGGTGTGTACACACCATCGGACCAAAATCCCCTCGGACGGATAACGCGGTGACGTGGCGGTGACGTTGACGCCGCCACGTCACCAATCCAGGAAGTAAAATACTTCCACGCATGCGTCAAATCCATTCGACGCATGCGGGAGATTTATGTCCGCTGGTTAGGCGTACTAACCAGCGGACATGTCCGACGGACAGGTTTCCAGCGGACAAATTCCAAAGCATGCTTTGAAATTTGTCCGCTGGAAAAACCTGTCCGCTAGGTCGTACACACAATCGGATATGTCCGCTGAAACTGGTCGGCGGACCCGTTTCAGCGGACATGTTCGATCGTGTGTACGCGGCCTAATGCCCTGTGTGCACACAAGCGGAATTTCCGTTGGAAAAAAGTTGGATGTTTTTTCGGACGGAATTCCACTTAGGCCTCGTACACACGACCGTTTTCCTCGACAGAAACCATCCAGAAAATTGGTGGCAGAGCTTTTTTGCCGAGGAAAACGGTCGTGTGTATGTTTTTCGTCGAGAAAACTGTCGTTACACTCGACGAGAAAAAAAAGAGAACAAGTCTCAATTTCCTCGCCGCGTTTCTCGTCGGGCTGGTTAACGACGAGAAACACGTTTGTGTGTATGCTTAGAAACCTGCGCATGCTCAGAATAAAGTATGAGACGGGAGCGCGCCTTAGGTAAAAGTAGCGTTCGTAATGGAGATTAGATATGTGCGTTCCCGTTCATAACAAATGTATTTTCGTACCAATTTGTTAGTATTCGTACCCGCGGAACAATGTGAACATACGAAAAACTGAAAGAACCAAAATACGAAAACGACGGGATTACGAATGAGCCAAATAACAAACAAGCTAAAATACGACAAAACGGAAACGGCAAAAGAACGAAAATGACATCTATAACAAATGATTTGCATTCCGTATTTTAAATCCTTTGTCTGTTCGTATTTTAATTTGTGTGTTTTGTAAATCCGTTTTTTTTGTCTGTTCGTAAATTTGTGTACTTGTATCGTTCTTTTGAATGGCCAGTGAGTGTAGTGAGTGAATCAGCTTATCTCTTTTGTGCTGAGTACAGTGTAAAGCCTCGTACACACAATCGGACTTCAAATAAACTTTTCCGTGGATTTTGTCTGAAGGGAGTCCAGTTGGCCAGACTTTTGAACCCGAAAATGGTTTTCTGATGGAGCTTACAAGTGACCGGATTTTTTGAAAACGAATGGAAAACGATAGTTTTAAGGGCTCATTTCCACTAGCGTTTTTACAGCCACTTTTGTTAGCCTTTTTTACAGCTTAAAAACACCTGTCCATGTTTATTTTTTTTTGTGAGCTGGAGCTCAAAAACGCAGCCGTAGCGTTTTTGCGCGTTTTTGTGCGTTTTTTAATGTCTTACGTTTTTACAGCTCTATTGCCGGAGCTTCAGAAAGCACTGGTCCTGCGTTTTTTTTTGCAGCTTAAAAACGGCTCAGCCATCTACAGCTCAAAAACGTCATGGTGGGCATGAGGCCATAGACTAATGCCGCATACACACGGCAGAGAACCTCGACGGGCGGAACACATTGTTGCGCCCGTCGAGGTTCTCTGCCGGCCGTCAGAATCGGCAACCCGCCCGTCGGGAACGGCAACCAGCCATTCATCCCGACGGGCCGTCGAACAAATAGAGAACCTGTTCTCTATTTGCTCGACGAGTTTCCCGACGGGCGGGGCTCGCCGAGAGCGTACACACGGCCGAGGTTCTCGGCAGAATGCGGCTCCCAGCGAGGTTCTCGCTGGTTTCTGCCGAGAACCTCGGCCGTGTGTACGGGGCTTAACATGAAGAGCTGTTTTTAAAGCTGCAAAAAACACTCAGAAAAGTGGCTGTAAAAACTTGGACATGAAGCCTTAAGTTTGTTGGCAAAAAAGTCCGACCGTGTGTACGGGGCTTAATAATAGTTAATATGGAGGAGCCGCGTGTTGAAAGTGCCGCGAATCCCGCAATGTATTTATGAAAGTACAAAATGACGAAAATTACGAAAATTATTGTCTAACAAATAACGAATATAAATTAAACAGAATTACGAATCATCCCGCATGTACGACAATAAAACGGTAACGAAAATACAAACCGATTACAGAATACGAAAAATCGCGCCTTATGAAATATGAACGGGTCCGGATAGGAAACCGTGCGTCTTACGAAATTACGAATCGTTACGAACCTACGGAACGAGACGAAACTAAACAGAGGAAAACAAACATTTTTGTTGTGCACATGTCTAAAGGAGATAGCACATTTGTCACGCTGTAACAGACTGAAAAGCGAATCGTCTCTCGCCAAACTTTTACTTAACACGTAGTAACATGAGATTAGCAAAAGCAGCCCCAAGGGTGGCGCCAGTGGAATGGAACTTCCCCTTTATAGTGCCGTCGTACGTGTTGTACGTCACCGCGTTTGAGAACGACGAGATTTTGTCTTGACAGTGTGTATGCAAAGAAAGATTGACAAGATTCTGGACAAGCCTCTCAAGAAACTCGTCGAGGACAACGATGTGTCTTTTACGACGAGTTTCTCGGTCGTGTGTACAAGGCCTCAAGCTTGGCTTACATACACACCGTCACACAAAAGTTCTCTGAACTTTCGAGCGTTAAGAACGTAGTGACGTACAACACTACGACGAGGCAAGAAAAATAAGTTCAATGCTTCCAAGAGTCAAATCATTTCCGAGCATGCGTATTTTTTTCCCGTGGGAAAAGAATACAGACAAACGTTTTTTCCGATAGGAATTTTTTCCGTTGGAAAAATAGAGAACCTGCTCTCTATCTAAAGGCCCATACACACGGTAGGACATCCAACAAAATTTCCCTTGGATTTTTGTCCTAATTGATTTGTCCGGTCACACCCATAGCATACACACAGTCAGACTTTTCTGCAAACTTTTCTAAAACTTTCCCATCATCACGTCGTTTTTCTGCTCTTTTCTGCTCTTTACCGCCACCCTTTGGTTAACTTCTGCTATTGTTGGTTGATTTTAACATTGGTTCTGAGCATGCGTAATTGCACTTTGTACAAAAGTTGGTTGGATTGCTGTACACACGATCACACAAAGCACCATCAGACTTTTGTTGCTGAAAAGTTGGTCCGTTCGCATACCCAACTTTTTGTCGGATGGAACCTGAAAAAGTTGGTCCGATGGAGCGTACACACGATCAGACAAATTTGAAAAGTTGCAGATTTTGAAGTTGGTTGGCCAAAAGTCTGACCGTGTGTATGGGGCTTTAGGGATCTCTAAAGCCCCATACACACAATCGGACCAACTTTTTCTGGTTTCATCTGACAAAAAGTTGGGTCTGCGAACGGACCAACTTTTCGGCAACAAAAGTCCGATGGTGCCTTGTGTGACCGTGTGTACAGCAATCCAACCAACTTTTGTACAAAGTGCAAATTTGCATGCTCAGAACCA
The DNA here is from genome assembly GCA_029574335.1 of Rana kukunoris. NCBI lineage: Eukaryota > Metazoa > Chordata > Amphibia > Anura > Ranidae > Rana > Rana kukunoris. Next base: position 15,545,053 of record CM056055.1, on the reverse strand, counting down.
ATGCTAAAATCAACCAACAATAGCAGAAGTTAACCAAAGGGTGGCGGTAAAGAGCAGAAAAGAGCAGAAAAAACATGTGATGATGGGAAAGTTTTAGAAAAGTTTGCAGAAAAGTCTGACTGTGTGTATGCTATGGGTGTGACCGGACAAATCAATTAGGACAAAAATCCAAGGGAATGTCCTACCGTGTGTACGAGCCTTTATTGATATCTGCTCCCAAAACATTGAGACATTTTAAAAAATTTTGAAAATGTGTGTATAATAAATTATAATTTCCCTACAATACCTATTCTGGAGATTAGATTAATCAGTCAACTAGCGAGAGAAAAAAACAAAACAATGGGGTAGATTCACGTACCTCAGCGCATCTTTATGCGGGCGTAGCGTATCTTCTTTACGCTACGCCGGCGAAACATTGAGAGGGAAGCATGGAATTCACAAAGCAAATGCTCCCAACGCTGCGCCGGCGTAGCGGATAGTCGTCGGCGTAAGTCAAAGTAAGTGGAAGTGGGCGTGTAACATTTAAATGAGGCGTGACCCCATGCAAATGATGGGCTGAGCTTCAAACAAGTACTAAAAACGAACGGCGCATGCGTCGTATCTTGGACGCATCTCAGTGCGCATTGCTCACAGTCACGTCGAAATAACTGCCTAAGATACGTCAATACACTGCCTACGGTGTGAACGTAACCTATTCACGTACTACGTAAACGGCGTTCGTTCCCTGGTCCATACCTTTGCATGGGTTGCGCCTCCTATAAGGAATAACTTTACGCTGGACGTAGCCCTTACGCAAATCGCTTAAAACATGCGCCGGGCGCAAGTACGTTCGTGGATCGGCGTTTCTTACTCATTTGTATATTTAACATGGGAACGCCAGATGCGTCCAGCGTAACTATGCGCCCACGATACGCCGGCGTAGGCAAGTTACGACGGGCGGCTGAAGCCTTATTTTTCAACGTATCTAGCTTTGGGAATCGGCGCATAGATATGACGGCGCACATTTGTACTTATCTCGAGATACGTCGGCGTAAGTGCTACGTGAATCCGGGCCAATGACTGGATCTCCATATAATTTTGAATTATGAAATAAACAAACTCATACTAAAACTCAATAAAATGAACACGCCGGGATCCAGCAAAGTTATCACAGCATACAATGCTAGAAGGTAAAACCTGAATGACTGTGTAGTGGAGCGTGAGCTGCTGAGACAAATTAGGACATTGCCTTTAATAAATCCAACAGCTGCCATCAGGAATTAGACTTTAAGATGAGAATGGGATTTAATGAATTGGAACTTCAAACTCTTTGTCCTCCCCCTAAGAGATTTCATCAGCTATTATAAAGATGGTTAGGTTTTCATAAAAGGAAACAGTAATGTCTGGAAAACACACTTCCTCCTGTGAATGTTATTAGGAAATGCTCAATTTGTGCTTCACATTATATTTCAGAGAGACTCTTTGCTACTTCACCCCTTACAAACCTACTTATTGTAATGTTTATGTTTATAGGAGGATTTTTGATGACAATTAATGTTCATTCATCTTGGAGGGGGGGCGCAGTTTGGTATGTTTCGCCCCGGATCATGCCCACATATGGAAACAATGTTCACACAACACAAGTGAGGTATCGTCTAGATCGTTAGAGCGAGAGCAATAATTCTAGCACTAGACCGCCTCTGTAGCTCTAAACATGTAACCTCTAATGAAATCTAAAGCATCGCCTATGGAGATTTTTAAGTACCGTAGTTTGGCGCCATTCCACGCGTGTGCGCAATTTTAAAGCGTGACATGTTACGCGTGAGGCTCCCTCCCAAGCCGATACCAGATCCTTCGGTCTGGTATGGATCTTAAAGGGGAACCCACCACGCCATTTTTTTGTTTTTGCATGGGTCCATCATCCCCTGGGCGATGACGTCACAAGGGGGCGTGGCCATTAACTTATGTCATCGGGTGGCCCCGCCCCATGACATTTGTAAGTCATTGCGCACGGCGGACACAGCATTACATCGGGAGATCAATGTCAACATCGGAAGAAGAACAGTGGGAGATAATTAGGGTGACCTCGTGTCCCGGATTGCCTGGGACACTCCCGCATTTTGCAGGTCTGTGCCGGGCACCTCCTTTCCAGGACAGTACAGTGTCCTGGAATGAAACTGACAAAGCCACCCGCCTAGGGCCAATCTGATGCCCCCGAAATAGGCCGCCACATCACCGCTTTACTCACTGACAGTACTTGCCCTGGCCAGGAATGCCTGGAGGAACACAATCCCTGCCCCCTGCTTGTGATTGGAGAAATAATAAATCCTGCCTCTTGTGTCCAAACACTGTGCTGTGATTCGTTACATCACAAGCTGATTTTTGGGAAGGGGGGGGTGTCTCTGAATGGTAGTTTGGAAATGTGGTCACCCTAGAGCAGACCCCCCAAAAAAGTTAAAGACAGTGGAGAGAGAGGACAGCGCAGAGAGGAGAAGAACTGGAGAGGGGAGAAGGACCGACAGAGGTAGAAGACATCACCAGAAGAGGGAGAAGAGCCGGAATTGCCTTAATACCCCATACTCATACATCTAGGTGGGGGAGTGGGATCTGGGGGGCCCCTAATTAAAGGGGGCTTCAAGATTCCGATAAGTCCCCGTCCGCAAACCCCCGACAACCACCGGTTAAGGGTTGTTGGGAAGAGGCCCTTGTCCTTATCAACATGGGGACAAGGTGCTTTGGGGTGCTCCAAAGCACCAAACCCCCCATGTTGAGGGCATGTGGCCTGGTATGGTCCAGAAGGGGGGGCGCTCGCTCGTCCCCCCTTTCCTGACCTGCTGGGCTGTGTTTGGATAAGGGTCTGGTATGGATCTTGCCATTGGCTGAGAGCGCTCATCGGAAGTCGGTTGGCTGCTGATTTTTCAGCATGCACGTCCTCGGCTTCTGTTGAACAGCCCGACATACACATGGGCCGAATGTCTGTTGGTATTTTTTGTATCAACAAATGTCTCCCGACATTATGCCTGTGTGTATCAGGCTTAAGACTGAGATGCCATTAAAGTTCATGTGCCTGTAAAGGAAGGCATCCCAATACTTTTGGCACTATAGTGTATATATACTCTGATTTATAATTTATGTGTTTTCGTATTGTTTATGTATGTGACAGCACAACACTTTTTTCTGAGAATAATAAAAATATTCCGATATAAATATAAATCCGGGCCCTTTTAGAAGTCCTCGTTCATTATTAATGCCACGTTATATCTGTCCGGTCGAGGAGCCCAGTCTGGATGCACGGCCGGCTTAAACACCTATTTAAAGCCGATGTAATGTGCATTTATAATTAAACCCAGCCGCATGCTGTGGTTAATGCGAGTCATTAATTGCAATCTGTCAGTTAAAAATGGAAACACGTTCGGGGATAAATTAGGAGATAATCTTGTAAACCGGCTCTCCTACGCTGTTATTTTTATCAGCTACAAGTATTGATGGTGTCACTTAGGAATCGGATCCTCGCCGCCTTTCCTTCGCCTGCCAGCAGACGACGTTCACTTCTTGGAGTGTGCAGGACGTACAGCGGAGACGGAGCTGCTCGTTCTCTTAAAGTGAACCTGTGCTTTGCGTATGCTGAGCAAACCAGAAAAATCCAGGACATCTTTTGGTGAAAAAGGAGTACTGCAAGCCACTAAGACTCAAGCTGCTGTAGCATTAAGCTTGAGATTTTTCCTAACTGTCCTCTTGTATTATAGCAAGAGGCCAAACCTGAAAGACTGAGGGCATACTGTGAGTGCAGGCTTGTTTATGTGGTTAAACAGACCTGCACTCACAGTATGTCCTCAGTCTTTCAAGATGAATGACAGCTGGGCATTCTTTAACCTCTGAAGACTGAGGACATCTTCTGGTGAACCTGTGCTTTGCGTATGCAGAGCAAACCAGAAAAATCCGGCACCTGCGGCTGCTGGCACTTTTCCTTTTCTCATTTGCTGCTATTATTTAGATATTAATTACCAAGCTATCTACAGTAACAATCAGCCCAGCCACTAAGACTTGAGCTGCCATAGCATTAAACTTGAGATTCTTCTTAACTGTCCTCTTTTGTTATAGGAAGAGGCCCACCACATAAACAGGCCTGCACTCACAGTATGTCCTCAGTCTTTCAGGATGAATGACAGCTGGGTATTCCTCAACCTCTGAAGACTGAGGACATCTTCTGGCGAACCCGTGCTTTGCATATGCAGAACAAACCAGAAAAATCCTTTCCTTTTCTCCTTTGCTGCTATTATTTAGATATTAATTACCAAACCATCTACAGTAACAATCAGTCCAGCCACTAAAACTTGAGCTGCCATAGTATTAAGCTTGAGATTCTTCTTAACTGTCCTCTTTTGTTATAACAAGAGGCCCAATCTGAAAGGCCGAGCACATACTATGAGTGCAGGCCTGTTTATGTGGTTAAACAGACCTGCACTCACAGTATGTCCTCAGTCTTTCAGTATGAATGACAGCTGGGCATTGTTCAACCTCTGAAGACTGAGGACATCTTCTGGTGAACCTGTGCTTTACATATGCACAGCAAACCAGAAAAATCTGGCACCTGCGGCTGCTGGCACTTTCCTTTCCTTTTCTCATTTGCTGCTATTATTTAGATATTAATTACCAAGCTATCTACAGTAACAATCAGCCCAGCCACTAAGAGCCGATTCACACTGGGGTGACTCGTCAGGCGACTCAGCCGCCTGACAAGTCGCATCCCATTCTATTCAATAGAACCGTTCTAATAGGAGCCGCACAAGTCGCTCTGACTTAGAAAAAGGTTCTTGTACGACTTCGGGGGGCGACTCGGGGCTACTTGCATTAACTTCTATACAGAAGTCATTTTGCAAGTAGCCTCTGAGGTCGTCTTCAGGACGCCTTGCCGAGTCACCCCCGAAGTCGTGCCGCCCCAGTGTGAACCGGCTCCAAGACTCGAGCTGCCATAGCATTAAACTTGAGATTCTTCTTAACTGTCCTCTTTTGTTATAGGAACAGGCCCACCACATAAACAGGCCTGCACTCACAATATGTCCTCAGTCTTTCAGTTTGAATTACAGCTGGACATTCTTTAACCCCCCGAAGACTGCGGACATCTTCTGGTGAAAAAGGAGTACTGCAGGGGGACAACTCTCAATTGAAGGTGAGTATTGCAGTTTGGGCTGCTTTTTATTTTCCCCTTTTGTTATAGCAACAAAAGAGGTCCAGCACATAAACAGGCCTGCACTCACAGTATGTCCTCAGTCTTTTAGGTTGAATGACAGCTGGGCATTCTTCAACCTCCGAAGACTAAGGAATCCTCTGGTGAACCTGTGCTTTGCGTATGCAGAGTAAACCAGCAAAATCCAGCACCTGCAGCTGCTGGCACTTTCCTTTGCTTTTTTGCTGCTATTATTTAGATATTAATTACCAAACCATCTACATTGGCTTGAGCCTTGAGCTGCCATAGCATAAAACTTGAGATTCTTCTTAACTGTCCTCTTTTGTTATAGGAAGAGGCCCACCACATAAACAGGCCTGCACTCACAGTATGTCCTCAGTCTTTCAGGTTCAATTACAGCTGGACATTCTTTAACCTCTGAAGACTAAGGACATCTTCTGGTAAAAATTATTACTGCAGGGGACAACTCTGAATTGAAGGTTAGTATTGCAGTCTGGGCTGCTTTTTATTTTCCCCCTTTTGTTATAGCAACAAAAGAGGCCCACCACATAAACAGGTCTGCACTCACAGTATGTCCTCAGTCTTTCAGGTTGAATGATGGCTAGGCATTCTTCAACCTCCGAAGACTAAGGACATCTTCTGGTGAACCTGTGCTTTGCGCATTAAGAGCAAACCAGAAAAATCGGCACCTGCAGCTGCTGACACTTTCCTTTCCTTTGCTTCTTTGCTGCTATTATTTAGATTTTGATTACCAAACCATCTACATTAACATCTAGTCCAGCCACTAAGATTCAAGCTGCCATGGTATTAAGCTTGAGATTCTTCTAAACCAGGGATCTTCAAACTACGGCCCTCCAGCTGTTCCAGAACTACACATCCCATGAGGCATTGTAAAACTCTGACATTCACAGACATGACTAGGCATGGTGGGAATTGTAGTTCCTGAACAACTGGAGGGCCATAGTTTGAGGACCCGTGTTTTGTTATAGCAATTTGGGCTGCTTTTTATTTTCCCCCCTTTTGTTATAGCAACAAAAGAGGCCCACCACATAAACTAGCGTGCACTCACCGCATGTCCTCAGTCTTTTAGGTTGAATGATAACTGGGCATTCTTCAACCTCCAAAGACTGAGGACATCTTCTGGTGAACCTGTGCTTTGCGCATGCAGAACAAACCAGTAAAAATCTTTCCTTTCCTTTGCTTCTTTGCTGCTATTATTTAGATATTGATTACCAAACCATCTATGGTAACAATCAGCCCAGCCACTAAGATTCAATTTGCCATAGTATTAAGCTTGAGATTCTTCTTATCTGTCCTCTTTTGTTATTGCAAGAGGCCCAACCTGAAAGACTGAGGACATACTGTGAGTGCAGGCTTGTTTATGTGGTTAAACAGACCTGCACTCACAGTATGGCCTCAGTCTTTCAGGTTGAATGATGGCTAGGCATTCTTCAACCTCTGAAGACTGAGGACATCTTCTGGTGAACCTGTGCTTTGCGTATGCAGAGCAAACCAGAAAAATCCAGCACCTACAGTAACAATCATCCCAGCCACTAAGACTCGAGCTGCCATAGTATTAAGCTTGAGATTCTTCTAAACTGTCCTATTTTGTTATAGCAAGAGACCCATCACATAAACAGGCCTGCACTCACAGTATGTCCTTAGTCTTTCAGGTTGAGTAACGGGGCATTCTTTAACCTCCAAAGACTGAGGACATCATCTGGTTAACCCTGAACTTTGCGCATGCAGAGCAAACCAGAAAAATATGTCACTTTCATTTCCTTTCCTTTGCTTCCTTGCTGCTATTATTTAGATATTGATTATAAAACCATCTACAGTAACAATCAGGTCAGCCACTAAAAGACTTGAGCTGCCATAGTATTAAGCTTGAGCTTCTTCTAAACTGGCCTTTTTTTTTTTATAGATAGAGGCCCAACCTGAAAGACTAAGGACATGCTGCGAGTGCAGACTTGTTAATGTGGTTAAACAGACCTGCACTCACAGTATGTCCTCAGTCTTTCAGGTTGAATGATGGCTGGGCATTCTTCAACCTCTGAAGACTGAGGACATCTTCTGGTGAACCTGTGCTTTGTGTATGCAGATCAAACCAGAAAAATCCGGCACCTGCAGCCGCTGACACTTTCCTTTACTTTGCTTCTTTGCTGCTTTTAGATATAGATTACCAAACCATCTACAGTAACAATCAACCCCGACACTAAGGCCTCGTACACACGAGGGGATATGTCCGATGGACCGTTTCAGCAGACATCTCCGCTCGTGTGTATAGGCTAGCGGACAGATTTCTCCACCCGACAGATTTCAAAGCATGCTTTGAAATCTATCCGGTGGGAATCTGTCCGCCCGACATGTCTGCTGGTTAGTACACTTACCAGCAGACATGTCGTCCCCCACCGCCGCCGCGCCGCCGCCGAATGGATTCAGCGCATGCGCGGAAGTGTTTTACTTTCTGGTGCGGTGACGTAGCGGTGACGTGGCGGCGTCAACGTCACCGCCACGTCACCGCGCCATCCGGCGGCGGGGAATTTGATCCGATGGTGTGTACACGCCATCGGATCAAACTCCCGATCGGACATATCCGATGGAAATGGTCCGCGGACCGTTTTCATCGGATATGTCCGATGGTGTGTACGCGGCCTAAGACTCAAGCTGCCATAGTATTAAGCTTGAGATTCTTCTAAACTGTCCCCTTTTGTTATAGCAAGAGACCCACAACTTGGGTCAGTGGGAGAATAGTGCCCCAACATTGATATCAATGGGAGGAATAGTGTCCTATCATTGGTAAGAGTGAGAGGAATAGGGCTCATCATTGGTATCAATGGGAGGAATAGTGCCCTATGGTTGCTAAGAGTGGGAGGAATAGTGCCCCATCATTGGTGTCAGTGGGAGGAATAAGGCCCCATCATTGGTGTCAGTTAGAGGGATAGTGCCCCATCATTGGTGTCAGTTGGATAAACAGTGCCTGATCATAAAAGTGGATCATGGGCCATTTTTATACAGAGGTCATCATTGGTTGACTCACCGAGTCCTCCCACAGCAATCACCCGGCCCCCCAGGTACCCGGAGACAAAGTCGGCTCTCTTCTCCCTCATGCGCGTGGACCGCCCGGGTTTGCTCCAGACAACTGCAAAAAAACAACAACAAAAAACGTTATACAGCGTTCAAAGCCTGCTGCCAGCGAGCGTTCTCTACACAATATTTTTTCCTGTAGATTTCAATTTGTTTTCCATAGAAAAGTTTGTTAAACACAAGGAACGCGGAGTACAGCTAAGAGGCGCGGATATCACGCGGAGATCCGCTGACAGGGTGATGAGATTTCAGCTACGACTGTCAGGTCTCCTAAGCGCTTTTATTCTCGGCGAGGCGCGGTATGTTCCAGAAAAAGGGTCCGCGGCTGTCATCTGCACACAAATACATCTATTTCAAGCGGGCTTTGGTGCGCTTATTACGATAACAGCTATATCAGCGACGGGAGGCGGCCACGGCGGCCTAACATTTCAACTTTTTCTAGTTTTTCTTTTGGCGTCTTCCTGCGACATAACTTTTCTCTGTAACAGAAACATATGTTATTTTATGACTCATTAGGCACAGTGGTTTCAGCTTTTCTTATTTCAAGCTAACGGGAATAAAATGAGGTTGAGAGCTCGGGAGGTGAAAATGAGGATTTTAGAAATTTAAAGTGTATCTAAACCCCAAAAAAATAAAGTAATGTATCCACCACCTACTTAGGTCTCTAGGACGTTGGGAAAATTCAGTTCTTTTTGGCTTCTTTGTAATCAGTGGAGCAGTTGTTGATTGCTTTTGGCTGTTCTGGGTCTCAAAGGCTGCAGGTTTGATTGCTCTCTCCTGTCTTCCAGAGGCTTCTGGAACATAGAGGGTTGAGCCAAGGGGCTTGTGCAAGGATTTTTCACACCCTCATTTTGCCACCCCCCCAATTGGCTCCACCCATGACTTCACCCCCTTTTCTCTGCCCATGTAAACCCCACCTTTTTAATGAAGCACCCATCAAATGCAGCCTCACCAGCGCCCATCAATGCAGCCTTGAACTTTCCTCTATGTTATCTTATAGTTTATAGTAATTTCTAGGCAGTTGTGTTTAGAGGCTTTTTCTTGAACCCCCGAAAAATGCATTCAGAAGCTGTGTTTAGAGGCAGTTGAAGCGGCAAATGCAGCTAAATGCGGCAAACGCAGCCAAATGCGGCTAAGCAGGGCAGCTCACGTTTAGCAGCGTTTTGTTTACAGATGTTTTTCATTTTAACAAAAAATGTTTAAATGCTTCTAGACACAAACACGTCTAAACGTGGCATGTAAACACCGTTTTTAGACACTGGTTTCTAGCTGTCAAGTTAAATCGTTCAGGAGAGGTTGAACAACGTCCCGTGTACATGAAGCCTTACCAGCACCCATTAAATGCAGCCTCACCAGTGCCCATCAATGCAGCCCCACCAGCACCCATCAAATGCAGCCTCATCAGCACCCATCAATGCAGCCTCAACAGCGCCCATCAATGCAGCCTCACAAGCACCCATCAAATTCACCCTCACCAGCGCCCATCAATGCAGCCTCAGCAGCGCCCATCAATGCAGCCTCAGCAGCGCCTATTAATGCAGTGCCACCAGCGCCCATCTTTTCAGCCTCACAAGCACCCATCAATGCAGCCTCATCTGCGCCCCTAAAGCTGAATAAAGGCCTCTCAAAAGCTGCAGGTCCTGTAAGTGTTGTCATAGACTTTCATGGAGGCTTTGAAGGCACTTTGAAGCACCAAGAAAGCGACATGGGGGGTCATTTTTGAAGCAAAGCAAACACAACATGTGATCAGGACTGTAATGTAAACATTTTATATAGTGATAGATTTGATTGGCATTCAGAGTGCTTTTAAAAAAGCGTGCCCAATGCCACATTTTGAAGCAAGTGTAAATGAGCCCTTAAAGGGGTTGCAAAGGTGAAAAACATGCTTACTGGCCCACCAGGCCTCCCCCCCCCCCTTAATTACCTAAACTCTCGAAAGTCCCACGTCAAGAACGCGCTGGATTTTGGCCCGGTCTTCTCTGCTCTTCATTGGATAGATTGATAGCAGCACAACCATTGGCTCGCACTGCTGTCAATCAATCACATCCAATGACGCGAGCACCGGGGGGCAGGGCCCAGTCTGGCATTTGTGTCTATGGATGCAAATGCTGGACTCGGGGGTGCGCCCGCTAGGTAACCATCTTGAGAAAGCGCTTCTCAGAGGGGGTTATCTGATGCGGGGAGGAGCCGAAACAGCTGCTTAGGAACCCCAGAAGACGAGGTGCAGGGCCACTTTGTGCAAAATGAGCCGCACAGCGTATAACATGTTTTTTTTTTTAACCTTTGTAATATATTCTCCCTGGCTCAATTCCAGGATAGATGTTCTATTCTGCCGCTGAGCCAAATTCATGACGATGTGAGCATGCAGACAGCAGACAATAATTCAGATTCAAATCACAGTTTTATAGCCAAAGTGACATAAGTAGCATTATCATATACTGTATGGGTGTATCTTATGGGCTCATCCACATATGGTGTTCTCTTAGGACGTCTATTCTTGGCCACGAGGCTAACATTCCACACTCATGGGGGTCGTTTTTTCCTTTGGTCGATGGGAGGGGTAGGAGTTGGTTGAGAAGAGCATGTGTTTACCATCAAGCTCTGGGAGGATTTTAACTCTGTCATGACTTTCATTCAAGGAAAATAATACTGTATTGTCACAGAATAATGAAATCTCTCTCTCTATCTATCTATCTATCTATCTATCTATCTATCTATCTATCTATCTATCTATCTATCTATCTATCTATCTATCTATCAAGTATATCAAGAAATCAAAGAAATAAAACAATAAAAGAAAGGAAATCAATATTTGAGTGGTTAGGAGAAAGAGAACATAGACACAAAATAATCATTGTATCAACTCCATCACACCTTTAGTACCACTTTAAGGTCACAGCTCATATTCCACCTAGCGAGGCAACTAGTGGCCCACCAGGGGAACTACAACAGGCCACATCTGTGCCCTACCCTACAACACAACATGGTAATGAGATGCCCTGCACCTGCCCAGACTAGGAAGAAGCTGGTTTTGTCAGACGTCCCTGGATAGATATCTATTCCAAGGTGACAGCAGCTCCCTCACCGCGGCACCTTATCTCCATGTGCGGGAGCAGAGAGTATAATGGAATACGGCTTCGAGAGAAATTCAGAACAGCGGAGTACAGTCCCTCCCAGGGCTCTCTTACTCCCATCGCCTTATTTAAACAATAAGTGGAGCTTTGATGAGCTGTTTTTGCAAATTATCCTCCAAATTCTTCCTTTGAAGGGCTAAAATTATGAATGCAGTCCAATCACCAGGGTGTTCTCTGCATAATTGTCCTATGCAAATGAGGAATCCAGCTAACTGCTTGCCTGCCAATTCCTTTTTTTTCACTTGGCATCACCTGAAATTTAATATATGGATCAGTAATTTAAAGCTGAACCCCGGGCAGATGTAAAAGACACAAGGCAATGCAGCTCTGTATTCATTTAAGAGGGCCGAGACCAGGGGTGGGCAGGAGGGGAGGCTGCCCTGGGCACTGTGGTATCATGTGAGATGGTGGGGAGGGGCACAAGGAGATTTGGGGGAAGGGGATTTGTGTTGGGTTGGGTTGTATTAGTGCTTTTTATCCAATTTTACAAAAAAAAAAGCAACTTAAAGGGGTCGTAAAGGTTAGTTTTTTATTTTCTAAATTGGTTCCTTAAAGCTCGTGCATTGTTGGTTCACTTACCTTTTTCTTCAGTTTCCCTTCTAAATGTTTTTATTCTTTGTTTGAATTTCTAACTTCCTGTTTCTCCTCAGTAAGCTTTCCACCATCATCCGAGCGGTGGAAAGTCATTTAGAACAGCTTACTGAGGAGGAACAGGAAGTGAGAAATTCAGACAAAGAAAAAAAAAACATTTAGAAGGGAAATGGAAGGAAAAGGTAAGTGAACCAACAATGCACGAGATTAAAGGAACCAATATATAAAATAAAAAACAAACATTTACAACCCCTTTAAATTGCTTTTATTAGTAAAATTAGATAAAAAGCACTACAAGCCACAAAAAGAAAAATAGGACACACAGCTGATGCGTTTCACACTAGTACTTAGTGCTTAATCAATCAGCTATGACTAAGCACAAGTACTTGTGCGAAACGCGTCAGTATGTGTCCTATGTTTCTTGATGTGGCTTGTAGTGCTTTTTATCCAATTTTACTAATAAAAGCAACTTAAAGGGGTTGTAAAGATACATTTTTTTCCCTAAATAGCTTCCTTTCCCTTAGTGGAGTCCTCCTTCACTTACCTCATACTTCCATTTTGCTTTTAAATGTCCTTATTTCTTCTGAGAAATCCTCACTTACTGTTCTTCTGTCTGTAACTCACCACAGTAATGCAAGGCTTTCTCCCTGGTGTGGAGTGTCGTGCTCGCCCCTTCCTTGGACTACAGGAGAGTCAGGACACTCTCTACATTGCATATAGAGAAAAGAGTAGTCCAAGGGAGTGGGCGAGCACGACACTCCATACCAGGGAGAAAGCCTCGCGTTGCTGTGTGGAGTTACAGACAGAAGAACAGGAAGTGAGGATTTCTCAGAAGAAATAAGGACATTTAAAAGCAAAATGGAAGGATGAGGTAAGTGAAGGAGGACTGCACTAAGGTAAAGGAAGCTATTTAGGGAAAAAAATTGTACCTTTACAACCCCTTTAAGAAATTTTTCTGGAGTGAGGCTGTCCAAACACCTTTTTTGTTCTTTGCTATACGCCAGTGCTGTATCCTGGCCTAGGCCAACAAGGCCCAGGCCTAGGGCAGCACTTTGCAGGGGGGCAGCACGGAAAGTGTCCCCGCCAGCTTGCACTACACTGTTAGGCAAATTAGTTTAGCACCCCCATAAATCGGCCGCACTGCTTCCAGTATGTGGGTGGTTGGTATTCTGCAACTGTGGAGGGGGGAGGGGGGGTGAATCGCTTCTAATTTTTTACCATCCCTGTCCCATTGCAAAGATTTCCCTTCACTTCCTGTCCCATAGCCAAAACAGGAAGTGAGAGGAAATCTGTGCAAATTAAGGTAATCCATTGCTCCCCCCCCCCCCACAGGCCATCAGAACTAGTGTCCCCGCTTGAAAATTTCAGGGTGGATCTTAAATCGCAAGGGGTGTGGCCTTGACAGGAGGGGTTAGGTCATATTTAAATTAGGGGGTGCACGAGTTTAGTCAGGCCTAGGGCAGCACAAAACCTAAATACACCACTGATATACGCATTGCCAGCACCCTTGGTCTTTGAGAGGAGGCCGATTATGTAAGCATATGCACCTGGAGCGGTTACCTCCCTATCTGTAAATATTCTGGGGTTCAAGTGGTTAAAGTAGAACACCATTACTGTGAAGGGGTTAGTAACCAGAGCTCAATCAGAGTCGGGATAATGGAAAAACTCCCGTATAAGGAGCGCGAATACGGAAACGATAAGCACAATTATGGAATTTAGCCCATGGAATATAAAATGACTGCAGTAGATATCCTTCCATCATCAAAAAAAAAGAAGTAATCCATGCCCGGGCTGGAGTTTTTTTTCATCCAATCCCCCCGCTGAGATTTATCGCTTCTGCAGAGATAAGTGCGGCGCCATGGTTCAAAGCGAACAAACTGTCACCATAAGCTCCGCAGCGTTTGTGCGAGTCCGGAGAACATTTTTCAAGGACCTGACCGTTTCCAATGATCAGTGTTCTTAAGGGTTAGCCTTGGCCCCCCCCCCCCCCCAGGACATGCTGGGACTTCAGAAGGTTGTCAGAGGCTACATCTCGGCGTTCCATTTGTTGTAGATGGAGTTAAAGGGGGAGAGTATTCAAGGCAAACAGCGCGGGATGCAAAGGGAGAAGAAAGGAAGACGCGGAACGGCGTGTGCTTATCGCTCTCACCCCCCGGGGGGAAACGCCGTGCACAGGGCAGCTGTGATCCTGTCTACACTGAGTCCAATTCATTCATCTGCCTGGCTGTCGGACCACGATATCTCGCTGTCAGTTGTCATGGCAATTGAGAAAAGCGCTTCGTGCCAGCAGCGAAGGGCGCATAATTCCCTCAAACCTCCAACTTTCACCCAGCCCTGCCCACAGGTGGTCCCGGCTTCATGCAGAGCAAAGACCCCCCACGACACACACCCCCCAACTTTATAAAATGGTCAGCCCTGAGTTTATAGACAAAAAGCACAAACTTTCCTCCCCTCCCCTCTGTTCATTTAGGAAACAAAGATAATTATTTTATGGAATTAATAAATGGCCGAAACATTAGTTGACCACTTGGCTTTTAAAAGTGGTCTTAGTCCGTAGGGTTCAATATTGATGTAGCACCCTGATGTTTAAGTTGCCAGGTGATAGTCGCCTTGGTCAATTGTTGGGAGATCAATTGATTTCCTCCTAATTCTGGAATTGCTGCACTCTGTCACTAAGGCCCCGTACACACGATCAGATCGGTCTGATGAGACTGGTCCGACGGACCGTTTTCATTGCACAACTCTGAACTTGTCTGATGGTCTGATGTGCGTACACACCATCGGGCCAAAATCTGATTGTGTCAGAACGCGGTGAAGTAGAAAAAAACGAAGTGCTGAAAAAACGAAGTTCAATGCTTCCAAGCATGCGTCGACTTGATTCTGAGCATGCGCAGGTTTTTGGTCCGATGCTTTTGTGTACTAACCACCGTTTTGGTCCGACGGACAGGCGTCCATCAGACAGGTTTTGAAACTTTGGTCCGGCGGACAACGGTCCGATGGGCCGTACACACCATCGAACTGGTCCGATGTTCATCAGACTGGTCTGATCGTGTGTACAAGGCCTAGGTGGCATTGTAGCTGGTGACATTAGATAAGACAAGGGCATGGCAAGGACAGATTAGGAATGAATGCAGTATCCCAGCCAATAGTCAGCCAATAGTCAGGGATTTTCTTAGGCCCCTTGTCCTGCTGGGAGAACCTGTTTCATGACTAAGCACTAACAGTGTGAAACGCGTCGCTGTCCTTTCCTGTGGCTGTGTTTATTATGTATGCCCATTTTTTATTCATAAAGACAACTTTTTGGAAGTTTCACTGGAGTGTGGTGTCCATCCCCTTTTCCTAGGTCAGGTGATCAGGGTTCTGTGCCACATGGACGGCTGTCTGGGTGGACGTGTGTTGTACTGCCTAAGGTCTAACCCGGGGACATCTGGCTGCTAGGCTGTCTAAATTAAGGTCTCTCTGCTCTCCGCCTCACAGCCTGTCAAGCCTTTCTCTCTGGACCTTGGCTACTACTGGATGGGGAGCAGAGGAGGATCACTCCGCCAGGAAAGGCAAAGAGTTAAGCAGGCAAGCGGCTGGCCGGGACTTGCGCCAAGGCAGAAGAACATGCGAATCGGAGCTGAATGGGCATGCACCCGAAACTGAGGAAATATTCACTTCACACCAGCACATGATCATCAGAAAGGATCCTAAGCTAGTATAAGCGGTGGAGTGGGGGTTGTGTAATTCAGATTTTTTTTTTAATTCTGCACTGACTGTCTTTGAAATTTGCCCCAGCCCCTGTTTAAATCCAATCCGGGGACAAAACCGGGGACAGACTTGGTCCGGGGACAGTGTCCTCAATCCGGGGACTGTCCCCTGAAGCCAGGGATGTCTGGTCACCCTAGTCTAAAGGCCTATCCAGAAGCAGGAGAAGCAGCATAGGTCTGGGACTGTGGGCTTGTAGCCCAAACAGAAGTAACGGTTCCACCGGCCGGTGAACCAGATGTGGTCAGAGGTAGAGGGGAAGCTGTCGCCACTAAGGGACCATCCACCTTTTTACGGGAGATAATTATGAGTAAGTTGAGGCCAGTACCAGAGCAGACTTCTCCAGGGCCGATCCTAGGGTCACAGGCGCCTGGGTGCAGAAATATTTTTGATGCCCCCACATGGGCGTGGTCATTTTACTAACTCCTCCCCTTTTCAAATGTTTCTATGGCAATGACCTAACCACAGAGATGCTCCCCCCGCTCTTCATGACCCTGGGATCCTTACATGATCTCCTAACAATAAACAAAATACAGGAAGAGAAGTAGAGTACATTATTGGGACATGGAGGGGGGCCTCTCTGATGGACACAAAGAGGGCTTCTGTTAAAGAGTCTGTTAGAAAGAACCCCTAGACATACTACAAACATGATACAGGAGATGGTCAGAGGCTGCAGACATAGTACAGGAGACGGTCAGAGACTGCAGACACAGTACAGGAGATGGCCAGAGACTGCAGACACAGTACAGGAGACGGTCAGAGACTGCAGACACAGTACAGGAGACGGTAAGTAACTGCAAACATAATACAGGAGATGGCCAGAGATTGCAGACACAGTACAGGAGATGGTCAGAGACTGCAGACATAGTACAGGAGATGGTCAGAGACTGCAGACATAGTACAGGAGATGGTCAGAGACTGCAGACATAGTACAGGAGATGGCCAGAGACTGCAGACACAGTACAGGAGACGGTAAGTGACTGCAAACATAATACAGGAGATGGCCAGAGATTGCAGACACAGTACAGGAGATGGCCAGAGACTGCAGACATAGTACAGGAGATGGTCAGAGACTGCAGACATAGTACAGGAGATGGCCAGAGACTGCAGACATAGTACAGGAGATGGTCAGAGACTGCAGACATAGTACAGGAGATGGTCAGAGACTGCAGACATAGTAAAGGAGATGGTCAGAGACTACAGACATAGTACATGAGATGGTCAGAGACACATCAGTTCTGGACGGACACACAAATATGCTCAGAACACGAGATCTGGACGTACACAAACAAGGAGAGAAGGAGGGAGGGTAGAACTCTGCCACTTCGGCGCCCCCACCCCTGCAGGCGCCTGGGTGCAGAGCACCCTGTGCACCCTGCCTAGGATCGGCACTGGACTTCTCGCCAGCCGGGGACAATGAGTAAAGGCAGGTGTCCCAATACTTTTGGTAATATAGTGTATTTTTACTACATACAGACATGCATGTTCAGGTGAAAGGACAGTTTGTGTTTATTAGAAGACCTTTCACTGTTAGTTCCTCCAACCATCATCTTAGCGCATAGATTGCTGATTCCATCTCCCATATACACTTCTTCATTATTTCTCATTTTCAAATTCAGAAATAATTTAGCAGGCAATTATTTATCATCCCAAATTTTTACATTTACCAAAATAGCACTTTATTGCTTGGCTCGCTGTTCTCTGACCGTATATTCTTTTTTTTTTTTTATCATAATTAATTAAATTATTCATAACAGGTTTCTATGGAAAATATATGATATCCAATTAATATTTGATCACAGGAAGAAAACGCCATTATATCCTTACTTTGCGATTTTCTGAAATAATTTTTTTTTTTGTCACCAGCGCTCTTGAAGTTTTAGGCGGTGGGGATAACACTGTGATCATGTGTGTGTGCGGGTGACACTGAAATGATTATTACAGACATTCATTGTTCCAGGATGAAAGAATTCCGCCAAGTAGAAGCTTTCTTCTTCACTGGTAAAGTGCCGCCGTTCAATTCCTTTCTAGAGGATGAACACATGTGACATCAATGCAGGGAGGGCAGGTGACAGCAAAAGCGAGAACATTATATAAACCACTTTTCCCGGGGTCAGCGTGTTTCTCTGTAGGTAAAGCTTCCATCTCCCTATGGAGGATCACATCTACACAAGCTTTTCAAAGCTATTATGTTAGGTAAGCCATAGGATTTCAGTTATTTATATACACATATGTGGTCACCTGACCTTCAAACCTACTCTATGTGGTCATCTAACCATCAAACCTCCTGTATGTGGTCATCTGATCATCAAACCTACCGTATGTGGTCACCTGACCATCAAACCAGTATGTGGTCATCTGACCATCAAACCAATAGGTGGTCATCTGACCATCAAACCAATAGGTGGTCATCTGACCATCAAACCTACTGTATTTGGTCACCTGACCATCAAACCAGTATATGGTCACCTGACCATCAAACCAGTATTTCAGTTATTTATATACATATATGTGGTCACCTGACCATCAAACCTACTGTATGTGGTCACTTGACCATCAAACCAGTATGTGATTACCTGACCATCAAACCAGTATGTGGTCATCTGAGCATCAAACCAGTATGTGGTCACCTGACCATCAAATCAGTATTTCAGTTATTTATATACACATATGTGGTCACCAGACCATCAAACCAGTATGTGGTCATCTGACCATCAAACCTACTGTATGTGGTCACCTGACCATTAAATCTACCGTATGTGATCACCTGACCATCAAACCAGTATGTGGTCATCTGGCCATCAAACCAGTAGGTGGTCACCTGACCATCAAACCTACTGTATGTGGTCACCTGACCATCAAACCTACTGTATGTGGTCACCTGACCATCAAACCAGTATGAGGTGACCTGACCATCAAACCAGTATGTGGTCACCTGACCATCAAAGCAGTATGTGGTCACCTGACCATCCAACCTACTGTATGTGGTCACCAGACCATCAAACCAGTATGTGGTCACCTGACCATCCAACCTACTGTATGTGGTCACCAGACCATCAAACCAGTATGTGGTCACCTGACCATCAAACCAGTATTTCAGTTATTTATATACATATATGTGGTCACCTGACCATCAAACCTACTGTATGTGGTCACTTGACCATCAAACCAGTATGTGATTACGTGACCATCAAACCAGTATGTGATTACCTGACCATCAAACCAGTATGTGGTCACCTGACCATCAAATCAGTATTTCAGTTATTTATATACACATATGTGGTCACCAGACCATCAAACCAGTATGTGGTCATCTGACCATCAAACCTACTGTATGTGGTCACCTGACCATTAAATCTACCGTATGTGATCACCTGACCATCAAACCAGTATGTGGTCATCTGGCCATCAAACCAGTAGGTGGTCACCTGACCATCAAACCTACTGTATGTGGTCACCTGACCATCAAACCTACTGTATGTGGTCACCTGACCATCAAACCAGTATGAGGTGACCTGACCATCAAACCAGTATGTGGTCACCTGACCATCAAACCAGTATGTGGTCACCTGACCATCCAACCTACTGTATGTGGTCACCAGACCATCAAACCAGTATGTGGTCACCTGACCATCCAACCTACTGTATGTGGTCACCAGACCATCAAACCAGTATGTGGTCACCTGACCATCAAACCAGTATTTCAGTTATTTATATACATATATGTGGTCACCTGACCATCAAACCTACTGTATGTGGTCACTTGACCATCAAACCAGTATGTGATTACGTGACCATCAAACCAGTATGTGGTCACCTGACCATCAAACCAGTATTTCAGTTATTTATATACATATATGTGGTCACCTGACCATCAAACCTACTGTATGTGGTCACTTGACCATCAAACCAGTATGTGATTACGTGACCATCAAACCAGTATGTGATTACCTGACCATCAAACCAGTATGTGGTCACCTGACCATCAAATCAGTATTTCAGTTATTTATATACACATATGTGGTCACCAGACCATCAAACCAGTATGTGGTCATCTGACCATCAAACCTACTGTATGTGGTCACCTGACCATTAAATCTACCGTATGTGATCACCTGACCATCAAACCAGTATGTGGTCATCTGGCCATCAAACCAGTAGGTGGTCACCTGACCATCAAACCTACTGTATGTGGTCACCTGACCATCAAACCTACTGTATGTGGTCACCTGACCATCAAACCAGTATGAGGTGACCTGACCATCAAACCAGTATGTGGTCACCTGACCATCAAAGCAGTATGTGGTCACCTGACCATCCAACCTACTGTATGTGGTCACCAGACCATCAAACCAGTATGTGGTCACCTGACTATCCAACCTACTGTATGTGGTCACCAGACCATCAAACCAGTATGTGGTCACCTGACCATCAAACCAGTATTTCAGTTATTTATATACATATATGTGGTCACCTGACCATCAAACCTACTGTATGTGGTCACTTGACCATCAAACCAGTATGTGATTACGTGACCATCAAACCAGTATGTGATTACCTGACCATCAAACCAGTATGTGGTCACCTGACCATCAAATCAGTATTTCAGTTATTTATATACACATATGTGGTCACCAGACCATCAAACCAGTATGTGGTCATCTGACCATCAAACCTACTGTATGTGGTCACCTGACCATTAAATCTACCGTATGTGATCACCTGACCATCAAACCAGTATGTGGTCTGGCCATCAAACCAGTGGTGCCATGACATCAACCACTGTAGGTGGTCACCTGACCATCAAACCTACTGTATGTGGTCACCTGACCATCAAACCAGTACCTGTCATATGTGGTCACCTGACCATCAAACCAGTATGAGGTGACCTGACCATCAAACCACTGTATGTGGTCACCTGACCATCAAACCAGTATGTGGTCACCTGACCATCCAACCTACTGTATGTGGTCACCAGACCATCAAACCAGTATGTGGTCACCTGACCATCCCAATTTCCATACACCTGTCATACTGTATGGGTCACTTGACATCAAACCAGATGTGATTACCCATCAAACCAGTATGTGGTCACCTGACCATCAAACCAGTATTTCAGTTATTTATATACATATATGTGGTCACCTGACCATCAAACCTACTGTATGTGGTCACTTGACCATCAAACCAGTATGTGATTACGTGACCATCAAACCAGTATGTGGTCACCTGACCATCAAACCAGTATTTCAGTTATTTATATACATATGTGGTCACAGACCATAAACCAGTATGTGGTCACCTGACCATCAAACCTACTGTATGTGGTCACCTTGACCAAATCAAACCAGTATGTGATTACCCTGACCATCAAACCAGTATGTGGTCACCTGACCATCAAATCAGTATTTCAGTTATTTATATACACATATGTGGTCACCAGACCATCAAACCACTGTATGTGGTCATCCTGACCATCAAACCTACTGTATGTGGTCACCTGACCATTAAATCTACCGTATGTGATCACCTGACCATCAAACCAGTATGTGGTCATCTGGCCATCAAACCAGTAGGTGGTCACCTGACCATCAAACCTACTGTATGTGGTCACCTGACCATCAAACCTACTGTATGTGGTCACCTGACCATCAAACCAGTATGAGGTGACCTGACCATCAAACCAGTATGTGGTCACCTGACCATCCAACCTACTGTATGTGGTCACCAGACCATCAAACCAGTATGTGGTCACCTGACCATCCAACCTACTGTATGTGGTCACCAGACCATCAAACCAGTATGTGGTCACCTGACCATCAACCCTACTGTATGTGGTCACCAGACCATCATACTTATATAAACTTATTGGACATCCCAATCCAGGATGGGAATTGTAACAGACCCAACCGGTAAAGAGGCTTTTGGAGGGGACTGCAGGGTAGCTTCTTGACTACTAAATATGGGCCCTGGCATTTGAGGGTGCTACACGCATTCAGGAAGATATCCTGTTATATAACGCAAGATGACATACACAATATTACCAAAAGTATTGGTACGCCTGCCTTTACACACACATGAACTTTAATGACATCCCAGTCTTAGTCGGTAGGGTTCAATATTGACAATTTTAAAAATCCAGTGGTCTATGTGTTTCTTGTCCTTCCAGCCTCCACTCCTTCCTGGAAGGCTGTCCACACTATTTTGGAGAGCGTCTGTGGGAATTTGTGCCTACAGAACCAAAACAGAAATTGTGTTTTCAGGTAATAAAGCTGGGAAGAGAAGACTCCAATTTGGTATTACAATTAATTCCAAGGGTTGAGGTCAAGGTTCTCTGCAGGCCACTTGGGTTTTGTCCACCATACTTCAGGGGGGCCAGACTATAGCTATTGGGAGTATTAATTATCTTGGTATCAGTGGGAGTAAACAATACATCTTAGATAGTAGGAAGACAAATAGTGTCCCATCTTCGGTGTCAGTGGAAGGAATTTGTGGGAGGAATTGTGGCCCATCCTTGGAATTAGTGGGGGGAATAGTGCCTTATCACTGGTATCAGTGGGGGGGAATAGTGTCCCATCATTGGTATCAGTGGGGAGAATAGTGGCCCATCACTGGTATCAGTGGGGGGAATAGTGGTCCATCACTGGTATCAGTGGGGGGAATAGTGGCCCATCATTGGTATCAGGGGGGGGGATTGTACCCCATCATTGGTATCAGTGGGCAGAATAGATCCCACTCGTTGATGTCAGTTTGAGAAATTGTGCCCCATCTTTGGTGTCAATGGAGGAAATTGTTCACCTGTTGATGTCACCACCAGGAATATGCCCCATTGTTGGTGACAGTGCAAAGAATAGTGTCTTGTATCAGTTGGAGGAAAAGTGCCCCAAGGGCTGGATAAAGGCAAGCAAATAGCCACATCCGCCTCCCAGGCCACAGTATGGAGACCCCTGGCCTATGGCAACACCAAGCAAACCCAGAAAGGAGAAGGTGATTGACAGCCTTAGTTGTGCATGTTTCCCTATGAGACTGCTTGGAAGAGGGGGCACCCTTTCCCTCCACTCAGGTCTCAGATTACACTCAGCTATGTGCTCTATGCTGTGCAGTGTGTGACATCAAATCCTCACCTCATCCTCGCCTTCTGAAGCAGAGGGAAAAAAACTTGGATCGGTGTGTTTTACAAGGCTGTAGAGGAGAGAGTGTGGCAGATAAACAAGTACAACTTACATAGGAGGATGTGTTTCATCTTTGTGTGTCATCTGAGGCTTGCGTATATAAGGGTTTACAACCACTTTAAAGAGTAAATCACTTTCTGAAAATACTTTGAAAACTGGAGACTTAATATCAGTTTAAGGTTAAACTCCAACCCCTTAGGCAGCAATAAGAGTGTTTAATGGACCTCTATTTGGCATTGCGGAGCGGAAGTCAAGTTCTGTTTCTCTGCAAGTACAGATTTTATTTTACAAATAGTTTATTCTGTCTGCCAGACCGTCTTTCCATCAGCAAAATCTCCAAAGTCTGTTAAAGCTGAATAACAACAATTTATCGGCCCGCGTATTCTTCGCACATCACAGATAATTGTTGTTTCCTCTCTCTATTCCCGGGTCACACAACATCAGAATCTCTGCACCGGCTCACAACTCTATGAATGTTATTAGTCCCCCAGCAATTTCTCCGTAGGCAAAAAAAAAACCACGTAAAAACTCACTTGAAGCGACAGCGGAGGAGCGGAATAAGGAGGGCAAATGTCTCAACCTGATTATTGAAATGACTAAAAATAGCTTTTTCATTTTACAGCCTCTCCGGAGGGTGGTGGAGACAAGGATGGAATGATTGCAGAGTTCAGTGTGGATATCTACGCTGCTCTATGATTACATGATCACAGTCAGCCAATTATCAGAGGAGAAATGGCGAGCTTACTTCGGGAGAACTGCTGGGAGCGTTGCGCTACTATACTTTTTTTTTTCTTCTAAAAGTGTCCATAGATTCAAAGGGTGGCCATAAAGGAGAAGGATGAGCGGTAAGACATATTTCCTGAGGAGTTTAACGAACTGGCATGGATGTCGCACCACTTCCTTAAATTAAATCTCTCTAAAACCAAGGTGATAATATTCCCTCCGTGTCAGGTCACCTGTGGCCAGGTGACAAATGCACCCCGTTGGAGAGAGGGGTGCACCGCAAGGTAGTGAACCTAATATCCGACTTCTGCAGATGGACAGGAAACGTGAGCCCAAGATTCCCCAGGGCGCGGAGTCTAAGGTCCAGCAGGTGTTCACCAGAGCCTCTAGTGGTGAGGATGGCCTTCGCTGCAACTGAACCCAGGTCGCGGCCCCTGGGGTCCCCCAGGTCACACTCCGTAGGGAAAGAGGGAAAGCAGCCACTGAGGACACAAAGGATAGTGATGGACAAGCCAAGGTCGAGGCAACAGGCAGACGAGGGTAACCAAGGGACAGGCCAAAGGTCAGGGTCACAGGCAAACAGGAAAAGTCAGAGACGAGCCAAATTCGGTACACAGAAAGGAAAACGTAGCACACGGCAGACAGGAACACAAGCAAACAAACAAAGTTAAACAGCAAAGCAGACCTGCCGTACAACTGTTAATATAGAGTTCCTGGGATGGCCTGGGGTGGGGCCATACAGGGAGGAGAGATGACAAAAAGGCAGCCAGAAGAGAGTCAGGCCTCTAATGGACACATGAGGAGAAGGTAAGCTGCCAGACATTATTGCATGTTCACGACACTCCGCCTGTGCCCCCATTTATGACTTTTCCATCAAAATAATACAACCCACAATCCCTCCATGCCAGGGTGCGACGTGTAACCCTAGACTCTGACCTGTCCTTTTAGCCCCAAATCCAATCGTCAAAAGCTTGTAGACTTCACCTCTGTAATAGCTCTAAAATTCACCTCTTTTTAACCCCCTAGCGTTAGAGCGTAAGCACATATGCAGCCTTGGCTTGAAGGGGTTATACCGGGGCAGTGTTGCCAACCATCAGTATTTTTACTGGCAGCCAATAAAAAATGGGAAATTTTCTTCTGCCAGTAAATGCCAGTAAGAGGAAAAACGTTGCCAGTAAAAAATATGGCTGTGACGCTGGTCCGGTGGCGGCCGAGACTTTCCAAGTGCCTTCTACAGTGTGTTCAGTCAATGCCAAGTGAAGTGGCCGGAGCCTCGTGTGCGGATCTGAGGGACAGGAACAAGGCAAGCCAGGAGCCGGACTGTCAATGCTGTTTGAGGGACCACCTGAGGTGACGTGTTGTGTTGAGGATCTTTGCTGCTGCATACTGCTGTCAGTGTCACTGTGAGATTCAATTTGATGTTTGTGTGCTGCCCCTTCTAATTTCTTGCCCTCCTGAGTCCGGTCCCTGAGCTACCTACTTACTATATCGAAGAAAAATAAGAAATATGTTTTTTTGACTTAATATCTACCTTAATACACATCTAATTGCATATTGTACTTATTTGTAGCCTAAATACTGAAATTTGTCCTAAAAACTATAATTTTTTAACTTTTGGAAATGCCAGTAAAAACTTGGCTGTGCCAGTAAATTTTAAATGTTGTGTCAGTAAATTCCGATCTGGTAGGTTGGCAACACTGTACCAGGGTGATGCCTACAGCTGCAGGCATCACCCCGGTACCGTTTTTTAGAGATGGCGTCAGCTTTTTAGTGATAACAACCGATGCGGCTAGGAAGCCGCTTGGCTGTTATTCTAAGGGACCGGGAAGGGCACTCTATCCTCAAAAATAGGAAACCTGTTTTATTAGAAGCTGAAACTTTTGAGAAACCCATTGAGAACGTCAACATATGACGAATCGCGTCTGGGTCAACGGCATGCAGTGACGTCACCGCGTTCGCGCTAGGAGGAAGGGCTCCTGTTTATGCCGGCTGGCATTGTTTTAAACTGCCTGATTTGCACATCCTTGTGTAAGTAGTTTTTATATATTTTTAATAAACTGTACACACGGTACTATACTATGTTGCGGTCTCCTTCCTTGCATATGGTTTACCGCTGCCCTGCATGATACTATTGCTGACAAGTATCCCACGCTGTATCCTGGCCTAATCTGTTGTGGATCTCGCGATCAGCTGTGCTTGGTGTGAGACAATGATTTACGTTGAGCGGTGTTACCAACCTTTGGGATATCCTGCCTTGGATTTTAAATAATGCTTATTTAAGCTTATTTCTGGTAAGCCTCAGTCCATGTGGTGGTGGTTCACAAAACTACAATCGCACTAGGGTGCTGTCTGTCCTGAACATCTCATTATATTTTTCATTGGACTTTTATTATCAATCTTTTTCATTTATGGACTTTTTTTAATTGTTTTTTCTTAGTTGGCTCAATTTTTTTCTTTTTTTATATATGCTTGTGTTAGATCACGTGATTGCTGCCTTCTGTGATTTATCTATCACATAAGTTATTTAATTTCTTGGGTTAGCGCAAATTTTTCTTTTTTGTTAAAAGAAATAATATGTTCTGCTCATTTTAGTGTGAACCCAACTAAACCAAGCGAAGAATAAGGAATTAATGGTGGTCACACTTTACAGCCTCTAATGAGTAAAATACTCATTACTTTTGCACTATCCGACAATAACTAAGAAACCTGTGAAGAACCTAAACTTTTTTTTTAAGGGGAGCAGCAAAAGAAACATTAAATTCTACCCATTTCAGTGTGAATTTAACAAAACTACGTAAAGAACCAGGAGTGAAAGTACATATGGCCTAACAGTGTTCACATCTTACAATCTCTATTTGGGAAATACTCATGACTTTGTTTCCTCAATTAGTCACGCTGACCCCTAATGCAGGTGGTAAGGCACTATAGCTAGCTTCTGTGTTCTTCACCTACAGTATAGCAGGCCCCTTTCCCATAAGGCAAGCAGGCCTACCAGTACTCAGTTGCCCCCAGGTCTTATACACAATGCTATAGTGCCTGGCTACCAGGCGTGAACTGCGCACAGCAAACAAGTAGGTTGGCAAACAGGCAGAGAGGTTCAATGACAGTCCAGCTACAAGACAGGCAAGGTTCAGTATAGTCAGGATGAAATCTATAGTCAAAAAGTAAGGCAGCGTTCCAAGCTTTTTCGATATCCGATCTGATGTCGTCAACAAGAGAATTTAACAGGGAAGACAAACAGAAAGCTTGGAGCACATGTTAAGCATACTATCACAAGATGAGACTGCAGGCTTGGCTGGCTTAAATCAGGTTTGGTCTCCGCCCAGAGACTGGCTACATCAATCACCTTGCAGGTGGACAGACAAACAGGGAGAATGCATCACAGCAAAACCCAGGATGCTGGAATGGGACCAGCAGCTGTGATGGAGCAGGAGTGCTACTCGCTCCTGAGTCCTGACAATAACTTTTAGAGTTGAAAATATATTTATTGGTATTACGATTGGAGACGATTAACAAGAGGCGGTACAGTCTACACACATTTAGAAGTATAATCGGGGGGGGAGTCAGCCTGACGGCTATCGCCCACAGCAGGACTCTCCCCCGGAACTGCAAACAAAAAGCATGTGCAAATGTTAGGGGCTCTTCCTCTTGGTAGAACTGTAACAGTAACCAATAATATAGAAATAACACAATAAAAGAAAAACCAGAAGAAAAGGAAAGGTAAGAACAGACAGAGCTGGAGACAAAGTAAAATTAGAAAGAAAGACATCGAGAAGATGAGGGGACAGGGGGCGAAAACAGGGAGATGCGGGGGAAAAGAAGGGGAGGGAGAGGAGGGAAAGGATGGAAGGGAGAGAAGGGGAGACAGGTCAGGGTGGAGGAGAGGGGGAGCATGGGAAAAGGGGGGGCGTGGGCCGTTGACAAGACAGGTGGGAAAAGGTAAAATAGAGTAGGCGTGGGGGGAGAGACCCAGGAGCGCGAGTCTCCTAACAATAACTTTTAAATCAGTTTTATTAAGAACGTAAACCTTTTTTTTTTTAGAGGAACAGCGAAATATATGCTAAAGCTGAGTTCCACACAAAAATGAAACTTCCGCTTTAAGTGACTGTGACCCCTGACATGCCACTTTTGAGAGGCATCCAGCTCCCACTTCCTCCAAGGGCTCCGCAGCATCAGAAAGGAAGTTCACCTCTCCCCCCTCCCTGCTCGACCAATCACAGCACGCAGAGTGGCTCGCACATTGCGTAGTGCGTGCCCGGCTGTGAAGCCACAGTCGGGCGCCAACAGTAGTGAAGCCGGCGCCGAAGAGAGGAGGGGGACTTTGTTCGCCCCCATCGCTGGACCATTGGATAGGTAAGTGTCGGATTAGTAAAAGCCAGCAGCCACACATTTTGTAGCTGCTGACTCTTCTATGGGTGGAACTCCACTGATAAGTTATATATTTTAGTGTGCACCCAACTAAACTAAGTAAAAAATAAGGAATGAACATAACTTTAGGCTTACAGTGTTCACCTTACAATCTACATGGGAGAAAATACTCATATTACTTTCTGTCTATCCTCAGGACCTAAGAAACATGTTTTAATAAAAATCTAAACTTTTACTAAAGAGGAACAGCAAACGAAATAATAAGTTCTACCCATTGCAGTGTGAATTCAACTAAACTACATAAAGAATACAATATGGAAGTACTTAATAATGTTCACACCTTACAATCTCAAATGGTGAAGATACTTATTATTCTCTTCATCCTCAATAACCTGGAAACCTAATTAATTAAGAACCAAAACTTCTTTTTTTTTTTAAGAAGCACAGCACAAAAGAAATATTACGTTCTTTCCACTGTGAACCCAACCAAACTAAGCAAAGAATAAAGAAATAATGATGTTCACACTTTACAGCCTTTAGTGAGAAAAATACTCATTACTTTTGCTCTATCATCAATAACTAGAAAGCCTGTGAAGACATTTTTTTTTTCTTTTTTTTTAAAGGAACAGTAAAGGAACCATTAAGTTCTACCCATTTCAGTGTGAATTCAGCTAAACTAAGTAAAGGATAAGGAATGAAAGTACCTATGGGCTGACAGTGTTCACACCTTACAATCTCTATGGGAATAAATACTCATTACTTTCTTTCTTCAACTATTAAATTTGTTTTATTAAAAACCAAAATACTCATCACTTTCTTTCCTCTAACTCAGTGGTTCTCAACCTGGGGGTCGGGGCCCCCTTGGGGGTTGAATGATGATATGCCAGGGGTCACCGAATCCTGGGCTGTTCTTGAAGCCCGCACTGCTCTCCCAGGCTTTTTGCGGCCGCCCAGCAGGGCTGTCCCTGGAGCCCATGGCTGCCCACTCAGCTTCTTCGTAGCCGCCCATTCAGTTCACGGCATGGCTGGGGGGGGAGGGGCAGAGACTAGAGGTCAGTTGACTGGTGAGGAATGTGAAGAGGGAGGAGCGCCTATCTCCAAATTCCGGCATAGGTGTCACTGCTATAAGACACCACCAAGTCGGAGACACAGTGAGTTACACTACCTGTGATTATAGTGGGGACTTCTAATGGCAACTACAGTTCTCAGATCAGCAGATGACCTTGATCAAGAGCACCTAAGTTGGCTGATCAGAACTCCCCCCAGCATTGCCACTCATCCCAACTCTTCTGACCCCCACAACCAAGGAGTAAGAGAAGGAATAATAATAGAGAATACATGGAAGGAAGAGGAAAAGAGGGGGAGGAACAAAGAAAAAGGGAGAGAAAGAATAAGAGAATAAGAAATACAGCTAGAGAGAAGGATGGGGAAAAAAAAAAATAGGATAGAGAGATAAAAAAGATAAAGAAAGGAGAACAAAGAGAAATAGAGAGAGTAGTACATCCCAAAATGTACCATAAGGTGTTTTAATACTGAACGAGTGGAAGGGACTCAGGGAGCGCTAAAATAATTTTACTATTAGGGGTCCCCACAACTTGGGAAATTTTATCAAGGGGTCACGGCACTAGGAAGGTTGAGAACCACTGCTCTAACTCCTTCCTATTAAATCTGTTTTATTAAAAACCTAATTTTTTATTTTTTTTTAAAAGGAACAGCAAGATACAATTTTAAGTTGTCAATTTTAGTGTGAACCCAACTAAACAAAGTAAAGGATAGTGAATTAAAGTACCTAAAGGCCAACAGTGTTCACGCCTTACAATCTCTGTGGGAAATACTCATTACTTTCTTTTCTTAATAACTATTAATTTTGTTTTATTAAGCACTTTTATTTTTTTTAAGAGGAGCAGCAAAATACATTTCAAGTTCTACCCAATCCAATGTGAATTCAACTAAACTACGTAAAGAATAAGGAATGAAAGTACCTATGGACTAACAGTGTTCACACCTCACAATCTCTATGGGGATAAATACTAATTACTTTCTTTCTTCAACTATTAATTCCGTTTTATTAAAAACCTAAACTTTTTATTTTTATAATTAAAGAGGAGCCGCAAAATACATTTTAAGTTCTACCCATTTCAATGTGAATTCAACGAAACTACGTAAAGGATAAGGAATGAAAGTACCTATGGGCTGACAGTGTTCACACCTTACAATCTCTATGGGATTAAATACCCATTACTTTTTTTCTTCAACTATTAATTCTGTTTTATTAAGAACCTAAACTTATTTTATTTTTTTCTTAAGAGGAACAGCAAAATACATTTTAAGTTATCGATTTTAGTGTGAACCCAACTAAATGAAGTAAAGGATAAGGAATGTAAGTACAGTGTTCACGCCTTACTGTACAATCTCTATAGGGATAAAAACTCATCACTTTCTTTCCTCTAACTCCTTCCTAACTATTAATTCTGTTTTATTTACAAAAAAAAAGTTTAAGTTGCCAATTTTAGTGTGAACCCAACTAAACAATGTAAAGAATAAGGAATTAAAGTACCTAAAGGCCAACAGTGTCCACACCTTACAATCTCTGTGGGAAATACTCATTACTTTCTTTTCTCAATAACTATTAATTCTGTTTTATTAAGAACCTAAACTTTTTATTTTTATAATTAAAGAGGAGCAGCCAAATACATTTTAAGTTCTACCAATTTCAATGTGAATTCAACTAAACTATGTAAAGGATAAGGAATTAAAGTACCTATGGGCTGACAGTGTTCACACCTTACAATCTCTATGGGGGATAAATACTCATTACCTCTTTTCCTCAGGTATTAATTATGTTTTATTAACCACTTCAGCCCCGGACCATATTGCTGTCCAAAGACCAGAGCACTTTTTGCGATTCGGCACTGCGTCGCTTTAACTGACAATTGCGCGGTCATGCGACGTGGCTCCCAAACAAAATTGGCGTCCTTTTTTTCCCACAAATAGAGCTTTCTTTTGGTGGTATTTGATCATCTCTGCGGTTTTTATTTGTTGCGCTATAAACAAAAACAGAGCGACTATTTTGAAAAAAATGCAATATTTTTTACTTTTTTCTGTAATAAATATCCCCCAAAAATATATAAAAAAAAATTGTTTTCCTCAGTTTAGGCCGATACGTATTCTTCTACATATTTTTCGTAAAAAAAAATCGCAATTAGCGTTTATTGATTGGTTTGCGCAAAAGTTATAGCGTTTACAAAATAGGGGGTAGTTTTATGACATTTTTATTATTATTATTTTTTTTACTAGTAATGGCGGCGATCAGCGTTTTTTTTCAGTACTGCGACCTTATGGCGGACACTTCGGACACTTTTGACACATTTTTGGGACCATTGGCATTTTTTTAGCGATCAATGCTATAAAAATGCATTGGATTACTATAAAAATGCCATTGGCAGTGAAGGGGTTAACGCTAGGGGGCGGGGAAGGGGTTAAGTGTGTTCCTATTTGTGTTCTAACTGTATGGGGGGGTGGACTTACTAGGGGGAATCACTGATCTTCCGTTCATACATTGTATGAACAGAAAATCAGCGTTTCCCCCGCTGACAGGAACGAGCGCTGTGTGTTTACACACACAGCTCCCGTTCCCCGCTCTGTAACGAGCAATCGCGTGTGCCCGGCGGCGATCGTGCCCGCCGGGCACACGCACGGGACTCGGGGGCGAGCGGGGGGCGCGCGCGCGGGCCGCTGGCGGCGCGCACGCGCCCCCTAGTGGCCGTCGAAAGTGGCGACGTAGAGCTACGGGCTCTCGCGCAGCAGTGCCGACCTGCCGCCGTATTACTGCGGCGGCTGGTCGGCATGCGGTTAAGAACCAGAACTTTTTTTTTTTTTAAGAGGAACAGCAAAATAAATTTTAAGTTCTACTCATTTCAATGTGAGTTCAACTAAACGACGTAAAGGATAAGGAATGAAAGTACCTAAAGGCCAACAGTGTTCTCACCTTACAATCTCCATCCATTGTGGAAAACACTCATTGCTTTTGCTCTATTCTCAATAACTACAGTGTTTTCCCGAAAATTTGCCTTGGTCTTATATTAATTTTGGCAAAAAAGACACAGTAGGGCTTGGGGTAGGTCTTACCATGTAATGTTCTGTCTTTTCTACCCCTCTCCCTCCCTGACTGTCAGGAATGCCCAGTGTGAACTGAGATAAAATGCTTGTAAAATTATATAATGTACAATGTGTGTTTGAGTAAAATAATTATGCCAAATACCTTCGTTATAGTGCCGCTCTAGCTATAGCGCCGTAACTCTCCTACCCGCAATTATATTACAGAAACACACACGTTGTACATTATATAATACTGCAATAGAGTGGATTATAAGATTTTACAAGCATTTTAAACTAGGGCTTAATCTCGGGGTAGGGTTTATATTGCAGCCCTCCTGGAAAATAACGCTAGGTCTGATTTTCAGGGTAGGTCTTATTTTCCGGGAAACATGGTAAGAAAGCTATTTTTTTTTTAAGAGGAACGGCAAAATAAATAATATGCTCTCTCCATTTCAGTGTGAACTCGACTAAAGGATAAGGAATGAAAGCACCTATGGGGTAACAGTGTTCACACCTTACAATATCCACTGGCAAAATACTTATTACTTTTCTTTTTTCAATAACTTGGAAATCTGTTTTTTTTTTTTAAGAACACCTAAACCTTTTTTTTTTTAAGAGGAACAACAAAAGAAATATAAAGTTATATACATTTTAGTGTGAACCCAACTAAAATAATTAAAGTACGAGAATTGATAATACCTCCGGGCTAGCAGTGTTCTCCGAGCAATCTCCTTCGGAGAAAATACTCATCAATTTCTGTCTATCCGCAATAACCAGAAAATCTGTTTTATTAGGAACCAAAACTTTTCTTCTTTTAAGAAGAGCAATGAAACGAATACTAAGTTCTATCTATTTCTAGATTCCCTGAAGGATACGTTCTGAAAATTTGTAATGCCTGCTACACCTCGCAATTCCAACTGCAGTGATATTATGTAAATCTGGCAGTTTTGTGCTATGTGATGTTCTCCATAAAAGACGCTCTGTTATTGTGCACCTCGCCCTTGTAAGTACAGAGCCTGGTACACTGCGTACAACCAAGGCACAGTGCTTTGTTTGCTTTCCCGGATCAGAGATCAGACAGCTTGGCAAGCTCTATTCAAATGTCGTTTCTTTCTTAATAATTTTTCCATTATTTTTTTTTTAACCACTTCCATACCGGGCCAATTCTGGCACTCCTCTCCCACATGTAAAAATCATAATTTTTTTTTGCTAGAAAATTACTCAGAACCCCCAAACATTATGTTTTTTTAGCAGACACCCTAGGGAATAAAGTGGCGGTCATTGCAACTTTTTATCTCACACGGTATTTGCGCAATAATTTTTCAAACAATTTAAAAAAATAAAAAATAAACAATTTCTTAAATTATATATATATATATATATATATACATACATACACACTGTATATATACATATATATATTTTTTTTTTCGTAACGCCCTAGAGGATGAAATAGCGATCATTGCAATTTGTTATGTCACGCAGTTTTTGCGCAGCAGTTTTTCAAATTCAATTGTTTGAGAAAAAAATACACTTTAATAAATAAAAAAATAAAAAAAACAACATACAATATATACCCCATTTCTTTGTAAAATATGAAAGATGATGTTACGCCGAAGTAAATAGATGCCTAACATGTCACGCTTTAAAATTGCGCACACTCATGGAATGGCGCCAAACTACGGTACTTAAAAATCTCCATAGGCGACGCTTGAATTTTTTTTACAGGTTACCAGTTTAGAGTTACAGAGGAGGTCTGGTGCTAGAATTGTTGCTCGCGTTGTAACGAACGCAGCGATACCTCACATGTGTGGTTTGAACGGGGTTTACATATGTGGGAGGGACTTACGTGTGTGTTTCGCCTTCTGAGCGTCAGCTACCGGGCACAGGGGCGTTTTAAATTTTTTTTTTTACTTTATTTTTAAATTTTTTACACTTTCTTTTACTTTAATTTGTTTTGATCACTTTTATTCCTATCACAATGAATGTAAACATCACTTGTAATAGTGATAGATCCTCTTTATGGAGAGACCCCACATCTCTCCTCCAGGCTGGAAAGCATGAGGTTGGTCATAGAAATGATTGCTGACTACCGGTATCTGGTCACTGGAAATCTCTATGGTCGTCATCTGGCGGCGGACGATTCTTTCTCTGGGCCCCTGATGGCACGGGAAAGCCTGAGAAAGCACGGGATGGCGGCAGGAGGGGTGGGGACGTCCCCTCCCGTTGCCTATAAGAACGATCAATCGGCGGAACCGCCGCTATGATAATTCTTATCATGCACAGAATCGCCGGATGGAAATGATAACTGAATGATGCCTGTAGCTGCACCCATCATTCAGATATTCCCCCCCTAAAAGTCAACAACGTCATATGACGTGCCGTAGGGAAGTGGAATATCATTTTTGGGGTTTTATGACAACGTAAAACAAAAAGGCAAACAATGTAAATGCATAAAATAAAGTCCAGTGCTTTAAATATCTATAATAACCACTTAAGCCCCAGAAGATTTGCCCCTCTTCATGACCAGGCCATTTTTTGCAATACGGCACCTCGCAGCTTTAGCTGAAAATTGTGCTGACGTGCAAAGCCGTACCCAATTACAATTGACATCCTTTTTTCTCCACAAATAAAGCTTTCTTTTGGTGGTATTTGATAACCTCTGCGGTTTTTATTTTTTGCGCTATAAACATAAAAAGAGCGACGATTTTGAAAAAGCGTAGAGAAAAGCAGAAACCAGCAATTGCGTGCTAAAGTGGTAGTGATTTGAGTGGGTAGACATTGTCCCTCCCTACAAAGTGATAGCGATGACCGCTTATTTTCATCTATTTATAGAACACGACACAGACGATGTCCCATTCTCTGTCGTAGTGGGCGTATGACTCCTTGTTTTCATCTTTTTTATGGAACAAAGAAACGAGTCATCTCTACTTTTATTCCACAATAAAAATAACTTCACAACATATCAATAGCAGTTGGCTCCTTGATGCTTCTTTGCTGTAATTGAATACGAATGTTTTCCTTTTCTATAGTGCGCTTGTGACCCGGTATTTTTTTATCTATTTATGGAATATGAAATGCGTCAGTTCTTCTTTGAATTCCACAATAAAAATCAAGTCATGGTATACAGTATACCAGCCATTCTTAACCTTTTTACCGCTGGGGAACCCTAAAGATAATTTTTAGGTCTCGGGGGAACCCCTGATAAAACCCATTCATTGGGGGTCAGTGGGAACAATGCCCCTTACTTTGTTGGTCAGTGAGAAGAATGCCCTTTTTTTACAGTAGTGGTAAGAATGCCCCCCTTACAGAGAACTATGAAGATCATTGGTGCAATATCACTGGTTCCTTCAAGTGGAATTGGCTCAGAACTATGTAGGCACCATCAAACAGGAGGTAAATCAGCCACAGCTCAAGGAACCCCTAGCCACCTCTGGAGGAACCCTAGGGTTCCACGGAACCCTGGTTGAGAATGGCTGCAGTATACCAATACTGGTTGCCTCCTTGAAGTTTATTTTCTGTCCTTAACCGCTTGCCGTCTGCCTCACGCACTTACAGTATATGTTGGCAGAATGACACGGGAAGGCAAAGCAACATACATATACGTTGGTTTGAATTTGCCGCCTCGTGGGAGGGTGACCACGTGTCTCGGATTGCCCGGGACAGTGCTGTATTTTGCAGGTCTGTCCCCGGCACATTCATTTCAGGACAATAAAGTGTCCCGGAAGGAAACTGACACAGCCACCCACCTCCCCCCGGGCCAGTCTAATGCCCCCAAAAAGGCAGCTAAAATCACCGCTTTACTCACTTACAGTACTTGTCCTGGCCGGGAATGCCTGGAGGAGCACAAGCCCCGCCCCCTGCTTCTGATTGGAGAAATCCTAAATCCCGCCTCTTGTGTCAATCACTGTGCTGTGATTCATTACAGCACAAGCTGATTTTTGGGAACGGAGGGTGTCCCTGAATGGTAGTTTGGAAATGTGGTCACCCTACCTCGCGGGCATGTGCGCGCATACGTGCCCACGGGACCCGCAGACTCGATGTCCGCTGGTGTCCCGCAATCGGGTCACGGAACGGCAGAACGGGGGGTGCCTTTGTAAATAAAGCATCTCTCTGTTCTGCCTAGTGACAGGATAGTGATCGTCTGCTCCCTCTCGTCAGGAACAGCGATCAGTATCATGTCACAATAAGCCCCACCCCCACACAGTTAGAATCACTCCTTAGGACACACTTAACACCTTCCTCGCCCCCTAGTGGTTAACCCCTTCACTGCCAGTCACATTTACACAGTAATCAGTGCATTTTTATAGCACCGATCGCTATAAATGTGAATAGTCCCAAAATAGCGTCAAACGTGTCTGATGTGTCCGCCATAATGTCGCAGTCACGATAAAAAATCTCTGATCATCGTCATTACTAGTAAAAAAATATATATATATTAATAAAGATGCTAGAAAACTATGCCCTATTTTGTAGACGCTATAAATTTTGCGCAAACCAATCAATAAACGCTTATTGCCAAAAATATGTAGAAGAATACGTAACGGCCTAAACTGAGGAAAAAAAAATAAATACTGTACATACTCGAGTATAAGCCGAGTTTTTCAGCACATTTTTTGGTGCTGAAAATGGCCCCCTTCGGCTTGTACTCGAGTCACCTTTTTGCACCTGATCTCCCGGAATTTGGGGTCACTTTGCCGGCCGTAGGTCCCCTGGACCCCAAACTTGGCACACATGTAGCCACACTGTTCCTATACAAATGTGCAAAGTTTGTTGCCCGGGGGACCTACGGGGAGCACCAATTTTTCAAAGTCGGGCACCCCTTCCACAGACTCCTATGTTAAATGTTTTTTTCTTCGGTAATTTTGGGGACCCGGTACCGGCACACATGTTGCCCCAGTTATCCTCTGCAAGTGTGCAAAGTTTGCTTTCTGGGGGACCTTCGGCCGGGGAGCACCACATTTTCGAAGGCGGGCACCCCTTCCATAGACTCCCATGGTAAACGTAAGTCTAGTCATGGACACAGTGAGGCATGGGAACAGTGAGGCATGGACACAGTGAGGCATGGGAACAGTGAGGCATGGGCACAGTGAGGCATGGGCACAGTGAGGCATGGGCACAGTGAGGCATGGGCACAGTGAGGCATGGGCACAGTGAGGCATGGACACAGTGAGGCATGGACACAGTGAGGCATGGGAACAGTGAGGCATGGGCACAGTGAGGCATGGGCACAGTGAGGCATGGACACAGTGAGGCATGGGCACAGTGAGGCATGGGCACAGTGAGGCATGGACACAGTGAGGCATGGGAACAGTGAGGCATGGGCACAGTGAGGCACAGTGTGGCATGCAGATGGACACCCTAGGCTTATACTCAATTCAATACGTTTTTCCATTTTTTTTGTGATAAAATTAGGTGCCTCTGCATATTCGGGTTGGCTTATACTCGAGTATAAATACAGTAATTTTCTTTTGGGGGGGGGGGGGATATTTATTATAGCAAAAAGTGAAAAATATTGCTTCTTTTCAAAATTGTGGATTTATTTTTGTTTATAGCGCAAAAAAGAAAAACCGCAGAGGTGATCAAATACCACCAAAAGAAAGCTCTATTTGTGGGGAAAAAAGGACGCCAACTTTGTTTGGGAGCCACGTCGCACGACCGCACGAGCCAGCGTCCCGGAAAACTAATTCCAGGAATGTTTACAGCGGTGGCAGAGTCATCTAAAAAAGAGCATCATTCCGCAAGGGGACTTCTCCTTTCTTCAATAAAAAAGTCTCAGTAGCTTATCGCTGATGCCGTCATCACAGTCTAGGCAAAAGCACTTTATTGAACCTCAAGAATTACATTTATAATAAACAGTAGAGATAAAAAAAACCTTGCTGTAAGACCTAACATGGCAGGAATTTATTCATGAATTTATTTATACAATTGCTAAAAGGTCCACTTTAATAAGGAATATTAAGGTTGAACAAGTTTCATTCCTGTTCAATATTTCTTAAGGAACAAAGGTGTAGATAATATTAGCTTAGACCCGGCAGTTATTCCAAGGAGTTATTAAAATTCCGATTTTCATTAAGTCCCCGGGAAAAAGTGGGTCATGTGGAGAGTGATCACATCACCTCGCACGATACGTGTCACTCTTGTTGACAGCTTGCCGGAAAAACAATTTTCTAATGCTAATTATGTCTATCCGGAGATGTGTAGAAGTGAAGCCCATCATTAAATTTCCGGTGCCGTCTGTGCCGGGGTCAAAGGAACGCGCAAAGCAATCTTTTAGTTCTTGGCTAGTCTAGTGTATTATCTTTCTTTTTTCATGACAAACAGCCCAGGGTGAGGAAACACTGCCAGTTGCTCATAGCATTTTGGATTCTTGAGGAACCTCAAAGGGTATTTTAACCTTTATAACAATTATGGGTAAATTACTATTCTAAATTTACATAGATAAATCTGCAAATCAGTAAAATCTGGCATTTTATGTCTCCGATACAAGGGATACAATACAGACAAATATCCTCTTACAATTTAATTAGCATTATGTCCAGGAGTGGCCCGTCCATTAAGGGCGCACGAATCCCCCCCCCCCCCCTTGCATCGCCACCTCTCCTATCCATGCATCTGGCCCCTTTCAGGACACGGGTGCATGAATTCCAATGTCTTGGCTGCTCCCCACCTCAGATAACCCCCTCTGGTCAGGGCTGGACTGGGACACAAATTTGGCCCTGGACTTCATCCAGACTGGCCCACTTTGACAGGTCTCTCCCATGGTCGCCCGACAACTCCCGCACCCCCGCCACCCAAGCCCCCTCTCCCCCTTTACTAGCCGTTCTACTTTATTTGAGTAGAATGGCTGGTACTGGTACTCTTATAGGAAATGCCAGTGGGGACATAATTTCACCCGGGGCAAAGAACCAGTTCGGTGCTTCGCCTTATGGGACAAGATTAGGCAGAAGTGATAAACTCCCAGGCCATAGCTGTTGAGTCAGCTGTCTGTCCCCTCTCCTATACTCCTCTGCTCCTCCCCCTGCTTCTCTGTTCCCCCCAGGTGAGCACTGTGGGGAGGGAGTGGAGGTGAGTGCTGCGGGAAGGGAGAGACAGAGGAGCGGCGATCCACTGTCACTGAAACCGGCCCACTGAGCCATCGCCCTACCGGGAAACTCCCTGTAGTCCCAATGTCCAGTCCATCCCTGCCTCTGGGGAGCGCTCTCCCAAGGGGGTTATCTTGCGGGTGCACTCCCGAGTCCAGCATTTGCATCCATAGACACGAATGCCAGACTCGGCTCTTCAACACCTTCTTGATTTTCCAGGGGGGGGTCAGTTGCCCCCCCTTGCCCTATGGAGCGGACTCCCATTAGGAGCACCCATCAGTTTGAAGAACCGGGGGTGGTTTGGCTCTCCAGCATACAACAACATTTCAAATGAAACTTTCGGGAAGACAAACTCTCTTCTCGAAGGAGAATAACTGTCAAGTTTTCTTGCTTCTCTTTTTTTTTATTAACAGTCTGTCACTGTTTTTCTTATCACTGCCACCCAACATCTCAACTATCAGTGTCAGACTTTTACAAACTGAAAAAAGGAGTGGGAAAAACTTCAGGGCAAAATATTAAGTCGTTATTTCAGCGATCTCTATAAATAAAACCTTTGAGACATGCCAGAAAAAAAACTGTAGCAGAATAAAATAAAAGTATATGTACTATGTGTACGACTCGGTAATGTGGTGACATGGTTTTTGATGTTCCTATATTACATGCCCATATTTCGCTTTGGTTACATGATGATGTGACAGCGCACTGTAATTAATTTTCCTCCTCCATGTTCCTTTTTTTTTGTGCTTTATTTGTCTTATATCATCTGCTTTTATCCCTCTGGATCCCTGGGCCCCACACTGCTTCCTGCTCATCCCCGCTTTAGGTTAAATTAATTTAAATGAAAATAAGGAGTGTGCATTACACGGGGAGATGTAATATATAGAAGAGATGAGTCTCCTTAGGCATTATAAAGCGCATGGGATTGTAAGCGGTTCCACAGTATGACTGATGGCTCTATAAATTAATTTTTATTGAACGCGGTCTGCAAGATATAAATGGAAATAATTATGTTTCCAATCTCTGTAAGCCGTAAATCTAGCGATGAATGTAAAAAGCGAGGCTGTCTATATATTGTCATATCTATATGGGAAACATGGTTTAAAAAAACTGCCTGTACTCACACCATTAACCACTTCGCTACTACAGTACGTCATATGACGTCCTTGATTTTGGGGGGGATATCTGAATGATATCCACCGCTTGATCGTTCTTACAGGCGACGGGAGAGGATGTCGCCCCCTTCCGCCGCCATCCGGTGCTTCTCCGGGACCCGGTGGAAAGGATGACAACCAGGGATGGACTGGCCATCGGGATTACGTGGAGTTTCCCGGTGGGCCGATGGCTCAGTGGGCCGGCTTCAGGGACAGCGGACCGCCGCGCCCCTTCGCTTCTCTGGCTTTCTCTTTACCCGCAGCGCTCACCTCCTCTCCCTCCCTGCAGCGCTCACCTCCTCTCCCTCCCCGCAGCGCTCACCTCCTCTCCCTCCCCGCAGCGCTCACCTCCTCTCCCTCCCCGCAGCGCTCACCTCCTCTCCCTCCCCGCAGCGCTCACCTCCTCTCCTTGGCTAGTTAAAGGAGTTCTCCAAGCTAAAACTTTTAACCCCCGCTGTGCCCGGGCTGTAAAACTATACAAAATAAACTTTCACTTACCTGCCTACGATCTCCCGTTATTCCGGTATCGCCGCCCGTGCACCGGTCCCTGTCAGCTTCCTCTTCCTGGGGGTCGGTGACTCATCCTGCGCTCAGCCTATCAGCGGCCGCGGCGGGACATTGCTGCCGCCGCTGATAGGCTGAGCGCAGGATGAGTCACCGACCCCCAGGAAGAGGAAGCTGGCAGGGACCGGTGCACGGGCGGCGATACCGGAATAACGGGAGATCGTAGGCAGGTAAGTGAAAGTTTATTTTGTATAGTTTTACAGCCCGGGCACAGCAGGGGTTAAAAGTTTTAGCTTAGAGAACTCCTTTAACTTCTGCATGACTGAATACAGACATGGTCCTCGGGAGTCGCACTAAG
Organism: Rana kukunoris; assembly: GCA_029574335.1. Taxonomy (NCBI): domain Eukaryota; kingdom Metazoa; phylum Chordata; class Amphibia; order Anura; family Ranidae; genus Rana; species Rana kukunoris. The sequence goes on along the minus strand of CM056055.1, from coordinate 15,503,868 downwards.
AAGCTCATCATACGATCCGAAAGAACGGCGACCACACACAGCTGTGACATAAGCTTCCTCGGCACTCGTTTCCCTGGACTTTCCTTCCCCTGCTCTCCAACCTGCTATCTGCTGCCAAAAAGAATCTATATGGAGAGTGGGGGGAAGGACAGACCAGGAGAACGAGTGCCGAGGAAGCTTATGTCACAGCTGTGTGTGGCCGCCATGGGAGAGATCTGTCAAAGTGGACCAGTCTGGATGAAGTCCAGGCCCAAATTTTTGTCCCAGTCCAGTCCTTATGACAACCATAGACATTTCAGGTGGCCAGATGGTCATCACCAGTCATCTCTATGATCGTAGGAGGTCCGGGCACACCGTTATGACGTCACGTCTGGGCCCCAGATGTAAACAAAGATGTAAAGAAAGCCGCGATCACGGTAGTAAGCATGAGATTGGAAAAAAAAATCTTGATCTCATGCTTTACAGCCTGGAGGAGAGATGTGAGGTCTTATTGACCCGCCATCTCTCAAAAAAGAGGACCTTTCCGACAACATTTGTGCGACCATGTGTATGCAAGACAAGTTGGTGCTTGGTGCATAGAACAGAGTTTAGGGGTGCGCTACATGCAGAGTTCCAAGCCATGTTTGGTGCATGGTACAGAGTTTAGGGGTGCGCTACGTGCAGAGCTCCAGGCTGCGCTTTGTGCATAGTACAAAGTTTAGGGGTGTGCTACGTGCAGAGTTCCAAGGCTGCGCTTGGTGCATGGTACAGAGTTTATGGGTGCGCTACGTGCAGAGTTCCAGGGTGCACTTGGTGCATAGTACAAAGTTTAGGGGTGCACTATGTGCAGAGTTCCAGGCTGCTCTTTGTGCATAGTACAGAGTTTAGGGGTGCGCTACGTGCAGAGTTCCGGGCTGCGCTTGGTGCATAGTACAGAGTTTATGGGTGCGCTATGTGCAGAGTTCCAGGCTGCGCTTGGTGCATAGTATAACATTTAGGGGGCACTATGTGCAGAGTTCCAGGCTGCGCTTTGTGCACAGTACAGAGTTTAGGGATGCGCTACGTGCAGAGTTCGAGGTGTGCTATGTACGTAGTGCAGAGTTCAGGGATGGGCTGCTTGAACCCAGAGGTAGTGGAACTAAGTTCCACCAAGTTCCAGCTGAAAAAAAGCTCCGGATACCAGATCCTGAACCTGCCAAAGTCAATGTGACAGAGTGTCCTTATAAGCTATGATTTTATACAGTTATTAATAAAATTGCTTAGCAAACATACTCACCAGCAGTCATCAGTCAGCGTGTGTGGGGTTTCTGTCATACATGAGTGTGTGATTTATTACCCTCCTGCCACGATAATTTATGATGTCGGATTTGATTGAATACTAGCATGGAAAGGCTCTTATTATTAATAAACCGGAGACGGACGGACAAGTGTCCTGAGGCGTACAAGAGGGTCTGCGCTACATACAGAGAATTGATATTGCTTCTCCTGCATATATTATCGCTCATGACAGCATCGACCTTTCATGGTGCTAAAAGAGAATTACACGCCGATTACAGAGCGGACGGCATATTTATCTACCTGGAGAACCGGAACGCGTTACATGGGACTACAGTCACATTTATAGCTTTATACTCTCCCCCAATACAGTTCATCTAGATCAGTGTTTCTGAACTCCAGTCCTCAAGGCGCACCGACAGGTCATGTTTTCAGGATTTCTCTTAGAAGAAGCGGCTGTGGTAATTTACCTAGTGTAGTAAAACTGATTAAATCACCTGTGCAAAATAATGGAGCGCAGGGTCATTGATAGGTCTACAAAAGATCCAAGGCTAGAGCCCATAGCAGCGAAGTAAAGAAAGTCCTACGGTTGGGCAGACATACACATCTATATGTATGTCCTCTGTCCCCTGAACCCCACCGTAGTGTCCTCTGTCCCCTGCACCCCTTGTAGTGTCCTCTGTCCCCGGCACCCCACCGTAGTGTCCTCTGTCCCCTGAACCCCACTGTAGTGTCCTCTGTCCCCTGCACCCCACTGTAGTGTCCTCTGTCCCCTGCACCCCACTGTAGTGTCCTCTGCACCCCACGTAGTGTCCTCTGTCCCCTGCACCCCACTGTAGTGTCCTCTGTCCCTTGCACCCCACTGTAGTGTCCTCTGTCCCCTGCACCCCACTGTAGTGTCCTCTGCACCCCACGTAGTGTCCTCTGTCCCCTGCACCCCACGTAGTGTCCTCTGTCCCCTGCACCCCACTGTAGTGTCCTCTGTCCCCTGCACCCCACTGTAGTGTCCTCTGCACCCCACGTAGTGTCCTCTGTCCCCTGCACCCCACTGTAGTGTCCTCTGTCCCTTGCACCCCACTGTACTGGCCTCTGTCCCCTGCACCCCACCGTTGTGTCCTCTGTCCCCTGCACCCCACAGTAGTGTCCTCTTTTCCCTGCACCCCACCGTAGTGTCCTCTGTCCCCTGCACCCCACTGTAGTGTCCTCTGTCCCCTGCACCCCAATGTAGTGTCCTCTGTCCCCTGCACCCCACTGTAGTGTCTTCTGTCCCCTGCACCCCACTGTAGTGTCCTCTGTCCCCTGCACCCCACTGTAGCATTTATATTTTCCATCCGAAATGTTTGGACCCAAAAAGATGGTTAATTTTGTTTAAACGTTGTATTATAGCCAATATTAGTTGGCCAAATTCAACTAGACTTGTTTTGTACTGCTGACCATGTTTCACCGCTCATCCAAGTGGCTTCCTGAGTTCACAAGTGGCCCTTACGTAAACAGAGGAAGCCAATTGTGTAAATCGATAGGTTGCCACTTCTCTACAATCCTGTTTGTGCCACCTCGGGAGCTCGGGTGCAGGCCACTCGGATAAACAGTGAAACATCTTCAACTTTACAAAACAAGTCCAGTTGAATGTGACCAAGATACACCATAACCTAGAGCAGTGATGGCGAACCTTTGCACCCCAGATGTTTTGGAACTACATTTCCCATGATGCGACACTGCAGAGTGCATGAGCATCATGGGAAATGTAGTTGCCAAGGCTCGCCAAGGCTCGCCATTACTGGCCTAGAGAAATAAAACCTTTACAGCCTTTGTTGGATTATCTACTTTAAAGAGTATAAGAGAGTACAGTAAAAGAGCACTCACCTTGCTCAGTGTCAAACATCTCCACAGTGCTCACAAAGTGGGGTCGGGAGTAGAAATTGTGGGGACCAGGCTGCTGCAAGCCACCGAGACTGTAGAAACAGTTCTCCGCCAGAGTGCAGCTGGCAAAGGCACGCCGGCTTGGGATGCTGGGATAGCGAGTCCAGCTGTTCACCTCCAGGTCCAGGGCCTCAAAGGCAGTTACTGGAAGCTTACCCTGTCTGCCCCCTGACAAAAGAAGAAAGTAGGGTAAGCAAAAGACCAATCACCAATCACCAAACCATACCACAAATCATAATTACATCTCAGAAGGGAGGAGACGTCTCAGACAATGCACATTGCTCATAGAAAAGCTGACAAATTATTGGTCATTATGGGCAATACAGGTTTGGCCTGGTTTATATTTCCCTGCTCTTTTAAAAGATTACCAGTATCCTATTTACAAATGCAAGAAGTTAAGTACAGAAAAGAGCAGCACACCAAATGTTGAAGAGTCTAATTTTTATTTTTTTATAAAACCTAAAAAAAATAACAGTCTACAAGTTTCATTGAAATCACCCTCTGATTCCTAGGTTCCCACTGATACTCATACCCTGTTTTTGAACTTGGCAACCATTTCGAGGCCAGAATCACTCAAGTAAAATTGTAACCAGTGTATTCAGCCCTGATGAAGGCTGGGTCCCTTAGCATGTCTCAAATCTGATAAAGGGTTTCATTTGGCTATATTCAAAGTAAAAATATTTGAACACTTTAAGCGATGCCGCCTCTTTCAAAGAGAAGATCTAACTAATGTCGGTTCCAAAAGAAGACTTTGAATACTTTTCTCTCTGGAGGAAGCCAAAACTGGACTTGGCATTCTTAAAGTGCTACAGCCTCCAACAGAGTTTTCAGCATTCAACTTTTTCGAGTGGGTCAGGTGCCTGCGTTGCCCGTGGTGCCCCTGTGGTTCCATATGCTGCCTCCTATGTTACTACAGAGTGCAGTAGTGGCTAGATGATCCATTGAGTAAAGCTGGGGACCTTTGGCGTCTAACACCTGGAAGTAAGTTAGACGATCCAATAAGTACAGCTGGCAACCATGGGCGTCTTACACATGAAAGTGTGTCAGATGATCCATTGAGTACAGCTGGGGACCATGGGCATCTAACACCTGAAAGTGTGTTTAATGATCCATTACGTACAGCTGCCAGCCATGGGCATCTAACACCTGGAAGTGTGTTAGACAATCCATTGAGTACAGCTGGGGACCATAGGCATCTAACACCTGGAAGTGTTTTAGATGATCCATTGCGTACAGCTGCCAGCCATGGGCATCTAACACCTGGAAGTGTGTTAGACGATCCATTGAGTACAGCTGGGGACCATGGGCGTCTAACACCTGGAAGTGTGTTAGATCAGTGGTCATCAACCTTGTCCTCAGGGCCCACTTACAGGCCAGGTTTGCAAGATAACTGAAATACATCACAGGTGATATCATTTGCTGCTCAGTGATTGCAGTATTCTAGTCTGCAACTCCCCAAGGTTATACGTAAAACCTGGCATGTTAGTGGGCCCTGAGGACAGGGTTGATGGCCACAGTGTTAGATGATCCATTGAGTACAGCTGTGGACCATGGATATCCAACACATGAAAGTGTGTTAGATGATCCATTGCGTACAGCTGTCGGCCATGGGCATCTAACACCTGGAAGTGTATTAGACGATCCATTGAGTACAGCTGGGGACCATGGGCATCTAACACCTGGAAGTGTGTTAGATGATTCCATTAAGTACAGCTGGGGATCATGAGCATCTAACATTAGGAGGTGAGCCTGTTGCAAGGTGTTGAGTTCTGGTGCTTGAAGCCACTGGAGTTCAGACTTGACACCCACCACCACCAGAGCAGCAAATATTTAGAACCTCTGCTGACTATGGTTGTGATAAGCAGTCTGCTAAAGTGGCGCATCCTGTTATTTTCCAACTGGTATTGTTGCCACCCATCTCATAGACATCAGTGCAGGATCATCTTCCACATCTTCAGGACGAGACGTGCTGGTAAAAGTACCCACCCACATTTCAGCCCTGAAGTTAGAACTGACGTGGGATCACAAATTATAGTATTACTTTGTTTAAGAACATTTCAACAGCTATAGATTGATGAGGACTAGGAAGGGAAGGAGTAGGTGAGGCAACATTGGGGTAGATTCAGGAAGTAGAGCCTATCTTTATTTTGGCCTAACGTATCTCATTTACGTTAGGCCGCCGCAACTTTTTCAGGCAAGTGCTTTATTCACAAAGCACTTGCCTGTAAAGTTGAGGCGGCGTAGCGTAAATCACCCAGCGGAATTTAAATTTGGCAGGTAGGGGGCTTATGGAAATCTATGCGTTACTGATTCTATGAATCAGGCGCATAGATAGGAGGGCTCAGACGCAGAAATAAGACGGCGTATGTGGAGATAAGCCGTCTTATTTCTTTCCTGAATCTGGCCCATTGTTTTTAACATGGCCAGGGTTCTGTTTTGAAAGCCAATAAAGCTATTTACCATATTTTTGCCCTGACACTCTTCCTTTAAAGTCTTCATGACCTTACTAGACAGCCATATGCGAGTAGGAGCAAGATTTGGCCTTCAACACTCAAGGAATCAGTGCTGGCACTAGTATCAAAGGTTTTGGTTGTTTCTTGCTTTAAAACATTCCTGCCACCAAAACGATGTCTCCCTCCATTATGTAGATATGACAGGAATACTTCAATTCAATGGGCATCACAACGAAATTCTTTCACGGCTCTCTGAGTATAAGTGGCTGATTAGTAGAGGTGCCTGTATCGTGCAATGACGAAGATCTGTGTTCTAAATCACAAGGTTGTAACTGATGAGAATATGTAATATTACCACCCAGGTGTATTCCTAGGTAATGCAAAATAACACTTCAGTAGCCCGTCAGATCTGAGAGAGAACCCAATGATACACATGAATAGTTAAAGAGTGTTATCAAAGGGTCTCTAGTTTATTGATTCACAGTATTTATGCAGTTTGTAAAGACGACAAAGTGGGGGCTTAGGAGGGACTTCCCCTATCAGGATAAGACATACGTCATCTATTTAGCAAGCATCTGCTTCCATCCTGACAATGCAAGTTCCTGTTTTCATCTCAATGATGTATGTTACAGTTAGAACAGAAAATGTATTCTGGGCTCTGTCTTAAATCACAAACCACAAAATAAAGTCTATGTAGGTGAGAAACAGATGTTGCCTAAAGGTAGACATAAAGGTAGACATATTATAGCTTTACTTCTTAACAGAAACGGGAAGATTCTTCCTGGACATGGCTCAACCACAACTGTCAAACTCTTTATGTAAACCTGATATAGCAAAACACAGGAAAATCTAGACTAGAAAAATAATTATTTTATACATTCTCTGAAGCCGCGTGTACACACGGCAGAGAACCTCGACGGGCAGAACACATCGTTCCGCCCGTCGAGGTTCTCTGCCGGCCGTCAGTTTCGGCGACCCGCCCGTCGGGAATGGCAACCAGCCATTCATCCAGGCGGGCCGTCGAGCAAATAGAGAACATGCTCTCTATTTCTGCTCGACGGCATTCCCGACGGGATGCTCGCCAAGAGCGTACACACGGCCGAGGTTCTCGCTGGAATGCAGCTTCCAGCGAGGTTCTCGCTGGTTTCTAGCGAGAACCTCGGTCGTGTGTACGCCTTTCTTGTCCGAAATTCCGACCGTGTGTATGTAGCATTATAGTATTATATAATGTACAACGTGTGTGTTTCTGTGATGTGATTGAAGGGAAGAGAGCTCCGGCGGGTCACAGAAGCACAGAGCGGCTCTATAACAAAGGTATTTGGCACAATTATATTACAGAAACCACACATTGTACCACTCATTGTACATTATCTAATACTGTAATACTGAGTGGATTATAGGATTTTACAAGCATTTTAACTCAGTTCTCACTGGGGGTTCCTGTCAGGTGAGGGGGGGGGGGTTGGGAGGAGACAGCACATTACATGATAAGACCTACCCCGAAAATAAGCCCTACTGTGTCTTTTGTTGCCAAAATTAATATAAGACCCGTGCTTATTTTCGGGGAAACACGGTAGATGTGCAGAGCTAGTGCTGGGCTTTCCTATTTGAGAGTCCAGCATGCGCAGCCCACACTAGACCATCGATAGATAGATACACATTGTATATAAAATGTTTATAAACATTTTCTAGAGAGAATAAAATGAATTATTTAAAATACCAGTTTATAAAATAAAACTTTAACGAAAGAGATAAAAAAAAAAACGCAATCATCTTACTTTTCTGCCTGACTGCAAAGTAATCCCCTCCCCCACACTCGTGTGAATATTCTGTACCTAATTTTCCAAATGTCGTGATAAATAAGGATAAAAAGATCTGCCTGCCTACGCTGTCACATTATTTATTCCATTTCCACAGTGAAAGTGATTTATAATTATTATAATTTTTTTTACATGATTTTCGTAGCACCAACCAGTGGCGGTGCGCCCACAAGGGGCGCATGGGCGCTGCCCCGTCTCTCCTGGCGCCGCTCTATCACCATAGAAAGATTCATACATTGCATGAATCTATGGTCGCTGCTGACACCCCCTATTCAGGTGTCCGGCCAGTTTTGGGGTGCTGGGCACCTGAATTACAGTGGTGAACAGTGGGCACCATGCTGGGCGCTCGCTGTTGACTCAGTGTTGTGTTGGCAAAGCCAAGGAATTCGCTTTACCAACACTGAACCGCCTCTAAGCCAATCAGGTGCTTGGGCCTGTTACCGGTCACCTGATTGGCTGAAACATTAGGTGCTGTGATTTCACGCCTGATAGAGAAGACGGAAGAAGACGCCGCTGCTGACCTGCTACGAGACAGGTAATAGGCGGGCGAGGCACACTGGCAGCATTTGATGGGGCACAGTAGCGGCAATTGATGGGCACACTGGCAGCATTTGATGGGACACAGTAGCGGAAATTGATCGGCACACTGACAGCATTTGTTATGCACAGTAGCGGCCATTGATGGACACACTGGTAGCATTTCATGGGGCACAGTAGTGCAAATTGATGGGCACACTGGCAGCATTTGTTGGGCACAGTAGCGGCAATTGATGGGCACAATAGCAGCAATTGATGGGCACACTGGCAGCAATTGATGGGTACAGTGGCTGCATTTGATGGCACAGTGGCTGCGTCTGATGGCACAGTGGCTGCATTTGAAGGCATAGTGGCAGCAATTTTTGGGCACAGTGGCTGCGTTTGAAGCCACAGTGGCAGCAATTTTTGGGCACAGTGGCTGCATTTGAAGCCACAGTGGCGGCAATTGATGGGCACAGTGGCTGCATTTGATGGGCACAGTGGCTGCATTTGATGGGCACAGTGGCTGCGTTTGAAGGCACAGTGGCGGCAATTGTTGGGCACAGTGGCTGCGTTTGATGGGCACAGTGGCTGCGTTTGAAGGCACAGTGGCGGCAATTGATGGGCACAGTGGCTGCGTTTGATGGGCACAGTGGCTGTGTTTGATTGCACAGTGGCTGCAATTGATGTTTTTTTTTTTCGTTTGTTTGCGCCCCCCAAAAATTTCAAGCACCAGCCGCCACTGGCGCCAACCATTTGCTTAGAGCTTTACAGAAGAATTTGAGGCAGCAAGAGCCGTTCTTCTTCCAGGCAGCGCCGGTTGAGGAATTTATATTACAGGAAGGTGAGATCTTTCTATTTCCCTCCCCGGTAGACGCAGAGGAAGGCTCGGCTTCGGATAATTCTCAGGATTTTCTCCCTTTAGAAAAGCTCGGAGCGGCTGATGGTCGCAGTCTATCACGTGAACCCCGGGGGACCGTTTAATTCCGTGTCGAACCTTTACACTTTAATTGGATGAAGCTTTTTTCTGTGCGTCCCTCAATCCTCAGAGGGGCCCGGGGTGAAATCGCTCTTCAGCGACATGTAAGGAAGGGGAATTGGAAGCGGAGATGGAGGTTGGGGGGAGGGGCACGTGATTCTGCCATGGATGGGGGCGGAGAGTAGAGCTGACATCTGTCTGGGATCCGCTCAATACGCTCTTTACATTTAATGAATCCCTTTGCTACCTGTACAGAGAGATATTACCCATAACCTTCCAGTGACACTCATTCAACCGCTTCAATACCGGGCACTTTTACCCCCTTCCTGCCCAGGCCAATTTTCAGCTTTCAGCGCTGTCACACTTTCAATGACAATGTCACTGTACCCAAAGTACCCAAAGTCAATTTTATAATCTTTTTGAGACAGAAAGAGCTTTCTTTTGGTGGTATTTAATCACCACTGGGTTCAAAAAAAAAAAGAAAAGAAAATGTTTTTGGAGAAAATTTTGTAAATAAGTAATTTTTCTCCTTCACTGATGTGTGTTGATGAGGCGGCACTGATGGCCTCTGATAGGCACTAAAGGGCACTGATAGGCACTGATGAGGTGGCAACAATGAGGAGGCACTAAAATGCAGTACTGATGGGCACTGATAGACAGCGCTGATTAGCACTGATAGGCAGCACTGTTGGGCCCTGACAGGCAGGGCCGCCATCAGGGGGGTACAGACAGTACACCTGTAAGGGGCCTGGAGGTCCCCAGGGGCCGTATGGCAACCCCCCTTTTATTTGTAAGGGGTCCGGAGGTCCCCTGGGCCGCCGGATGGCAACCCCCCCTTTTTTTATTTATTTATTTTTTTAAAAAGGTTTTTAACTTTTTTTTTTTCTAGGTGTTTCTGATCCTTTCCGAGATCAGCCGAGCTGTCCCCAAGTATTTTCAGAGGCTCTCCCACCTCTGGCCACATGTGGTATTGCATGCCATAGAAGTCAATGCAAAACAAATTATTCTTCGTTTCCATTGACTTCTATGGGGAAAGTCGCTTTGATATGCGAGTGCTTTGGATTACAAGCATTCTCCTGGAATGGATTAGGGTCCTTTCACACGTGGGGGGTCTCCGCTGAGCTGTCGGGCGGACAGGGCGGTCCCCGCACACTGTGCAGGGACCGCCCCGTCTCTCCTCCGCTCTCCCCTATGGGGAATCGGATGGAAACGGACCGTCTGTCCGTTTGCATCCGATCCGTTTGGCCGGACGGAAGAAAAATAGGACATTCTTCCGTGCGAAAAAATGGATGCGGATCTAGCGGACGTTAGCGGATGCATCATCCGCTAACGGACCCGCTCCCATAGGGAAGCATTGAGGTCCGTTACCGGACGTCCAAAAAACGGACGAACGGAACGGACGTGTGAAAGGGCCCTTATACTTGTAATCCAAGGTTCCACTGTATTCTGAAACAGAGCCACCTAGTGGCAGACTAGCGAGCTGCCGCTGCCTGTCCTGCTTCTTTCTTCAGTGTCCATTCACAGTACAGGGGGAGGGGAGGAGACCTGTAATTAAATGCCTCTAAAAGTCAAACACATGTGGAAGAATTCAAAACATATAGGAGCCTGTGCTTGGTCACTCCTCGTTCACATCTCATGGTGGAACAGACACAAGGATGGCATGCCTCCTACCTATCACTTAAAAATCTTAAAACCATTTGGGGGGGGGGGCTGGGTTAATATTAGCTAATTTGCATATTACCAGACACCCCCTAATTCGGAAACCAGCAAAGAAATGTTCACATCTGTAACCAACAACTAGGTTCACATCCTCCTATCTGTGCCACAGACAATGCAGTCTATGAAGTCATAATATTTACAAAGGAGTCAATAGTGAGTTGCTCCAGGATTGCATGCAGCCTGTTCATTCTGTGTTCACATCTCTAAAACAAAGCAAGGTAACCCTAAAAATAATTAGTTACCCCACTTTGACTAAACAACAGAATATCCAACTTACCCAAGACAAAGATTTTGTTTCCCCGCAAGAAACTGGAGGCACCATAACGTGGGGTGGGCATGGGGGGGAGTTGCTGCCAGCTGTCCACCGATGGCTCGTAGACTCTTACCAAGGCCTGAGGGGAGGTATCTGTGCCCATTCCTCCAAGGGCATATATCTTCCCTTCTGCAAGAGAACAAGACGATGTAAATGCACAGCTCAGCTCCAGCAACCAAGTCCTGAACATAAAGATACTGTGAGTACATTTCATAGTAGAGCTGCACGATTAATCGCCATGAATCGTTATCACAATTTCCCGATCTTTCTATGCAGAGAATTCTCTCTGCTCTGCTGAAGCCACAGCTGTAAAATCCGGGCAGTCTGCCAAGTATCACAACATTCTTTATCAGTGGAACATTAAGTCTAAACATTGTAACAATTTGTCTTTTACATCAAAGGAATAGACTTCTGTATGTAAATAAGGAAAGTTTAACCACTTAAACACTAAGGGCTAGATTCACGTAGGGGTGCGTATCTTTGTGCGGGCGTAGCGTATCCTATTTACGCTACGCCTCCGCAAATTTTACAGGCAAGTGCTGTATTCACAAAGCACTTACTCCGTAAGTTGCGGCGGCGTAGCGTAAATTGGCCGGCGTAAGTGCGCGTAATTCAAATTAGGCATGTAGGGGGCGTGTTGTATTTAAATGAACGGTGACCCCACGTAGATGACGTGCCAAACGAACTGCGCATGCGCTGGCCATGGACGTATCCCAGTGCGCATGCTCCAAATCACGTCGCAAATACTCAATGAAAACGATGTGAATGTAACTTATGCCCAGCCCCATTCTAAATCGGCTTACGCAAACAAAGTAGACGACGTGAAATTCGACGGCTGTTCCGACATCCATACTTATCATTGGCTGCGCCATGTTTTTGGTGGTTTATCTTTACTCCTGAAAAAGGCCTTACGTAAACGGCGTATCTTACTGCGACGGCCGGGCGTACGCTTGTGAATCGGCGTATCTAGCTAATTTACATATTCAAAGCGTAAATCGACGGAGGCGCCACCTAGCGGCCAGCGTAAACATGGAACTAAGATACGACGGCGTAATACACTTACGCCGCTCGTATCTTAGCTCAATCCAGGGGTATCTTGTTTTCTGAATACAGAAAAAAGATACGCTGGCGCATCTAAGAAGTTACGCGGCGTATTTCGAGATACGCCACGTAACTTCTTACTGAATCTGGCCCTAAACCTTTTTCTGACATTTGTTGGTTTAGTAGAGATCCTAAAAAATAAAACGTTGGTTGTTGCAATATTTTATATCGCACAGTATTTGCGCAGCGGTCTTTCAATTTTTGGGGGGAAAAAATTACTTTAATGAATTAAAAAAAAAAACTAACCAGTAAAGTTAGCCCAAATTTTTTTTGTATAATGTGAAAGATTTTACGCCGCCAGAATTGTGATCTTTATTCGAAACAAAAAAATCGCAATACTCATTTTGGCCAGAATCACGCAGCTCTTTGTCATAGGTGTGCGCAGCCTATTGGATTAGGGTGTTCACCGCATCTATATCAGCAGAGCAGTGGACGGTGTCAGTCATTTTTTATTTTTATTATTTGTTTTTTTAATAATTTTTTACATTATTATTTTTTATATTACTTTTTTTTTTTAGGAATGGTGAAAATATCAAGGGTGTAAACAGACCCCTGATGTCTCAATTTTGAGACAGAGAAAGAAACTGAGGACAGTCCCTTTCTCTGCACACCTGTATATACCTAGGGCCAGATTCAGGTAGATGAGAGCATCTTTGCTCCAGAGTAACGCTTCTCATTTACGTTACTCTGACGACCCTTTCAGCGCAAGTACTGTTATTCACATAGCAGTTGCGCGTAAACTTGCGCCAGAGTAACGATAATGCGCTGGCGTAACCCGACGCAAGGGGAAGTGGGTGTGATCATATGTAAATGATGGGCGGAGCCCAGCGCAGAGGCTTACGTTCAGCACATCAACCACGGAGCATGCGCAGTGAGTGAGGCTTCACTCGGCCCCCTTGTGCGCATGCTCACAACTTCCGTCGGCACCACTTCACGGGAAACGTCAGCGCAATGCCTTCCGTTGGGCGTTTAAATGCGCCTGTAGAAGCGCCATTCCGGCACTAAAGTATATCCTGTTCCCCCTCCCTGCAGTGATGTTACTTTTGTTCTGAGATGGCTGCTCCCGTTCCCCGCAAACACACAGGAGAAAGCTGAACTTTAATGGCCAGGAGCTGTCAGCCGTCATCTCGGCTATGGAGACCTATGATGTCTTCCTCCATGGCTGTAAAATTTGACAGACAAGCATGGACAGAGGTGTTGTCCTGCAAGTTGGGGTGCTCAGCTAGCTCTTATCGTCGGTAACGCTGCTGTAGCTGCTCTCCTGCTGACCTGTGGCCATCTGGAGTAAAGATAAAGCAGCCTTTTGTAGAAATAACTTTGCGCCGGGCGGACGAGATACGCGCGGCGCATGTAGCCAGCGTATGGTGCTAATCCGTTCGCGAATTGGGAAAAATCCCTCATTTGCATATTTGCAGGGAAAATCAATAGGCGCGACTGATGTGCCAAGCGAAATTAAGCGCTGACGATACTCTGGCGTCGGAACGTTCCGCCGGTCGCAAATGGCCCGTTATTGGGCGCATCTAGTTTGGTGGGTACGGGCACATAGAAACGACGGCGCATCTTCACAGTTACGCGGCGCATATCGAATTACTCCAGCCCAACTCTACCTGAATCTGGCCCCTAGAGTATAAGCTGACCCGAATATAAGCCGAGGCACCTAATTTTACCACAAAAAAAACACAAAAAAATGGGAAAACTTATTAAGCCTAGGGTGAGAAATGCAGCAGCTACTGTAAGGCCTCGTACACACAACCAAGGAACTCGTTGGGTGAAACACATCGTTTTCCTCGTCGAGTTCCTTGTTCGGCTGTCAAGGAACATGCTCTCTTTTTCTCGACAGTTTCCTAGTCGAAAAATGTACACACGACTGGTTTCCTCGGCAAAACACGTCTCCCAACAAGTTTCTTCCTGGATTCTGCTGAGGAAACCGGTCGTGTGTAGGAGGCCTAAGAGGAAAAGAGAGTCAACAATGCCCATTAACAGCCTCACTGTGCCCATTTGCAGCCTCACTGTGCCCATTTGCTGCCCCACTGTGCCCATTTGCAGCCTCACTGTGCCCATTTGCAGCCTCACTGTGCCCATTTGCAGCCTCACTAATCCCATATGCATGCCTCACTAATCCCATATGCATGCCTCACTGTGCCATTATGTAGCCTCACTGCGCCCATTTGCAGCCTCACTGCACCCATTTACAGCTTCACTGTGCCCATTTGCATGCCCCATTGTGCCCATATGCAGCCTGACTGTGCCCATATGCAGCTTCACTGTGCCCATTTGCAGCTTCACTGTGCCCATTTGTAGCCTCACTGTGCCTATTTGCAGCTTCACTGTGCCCATTTGCAGCCTCGCTGATCCCAAATGCATGCCTCACTGTAAATGAATGAATGACTTGTATAGCGCTACACATGCGAACTGAATCGCCTCTAGGCGCTTTTTGCAGCCAGTGTCTTCCTGGCTGGATTGGTCATTTATCCCGTAGGATCTCGACACGCTTGGGACACACAGTCGTAAACACATATATACATATATACTGTGGCCATCTGCAGCCTCGTATACCTGATCTCGAGCTGTTACCTCGTCGTCGGCCTGCCTCCTCCTTGTCCTTGTTCGTGTCACTTATTCAGTTTCTCAGCAGTGAGTCAGTGTTCCGCCTATCATGAATGAGGATGAGAAGGAGGCGGCCCTTTGTTACACTGCATGGCCGCCAACTGCAGTTAAGATGGCATGATGTCACAGCTTAAGATCAGGTACATGAGGCTGCAGATGGCCACAGTGAGGCAGCAAGACTTGAGTATAAGACGAGGGGGTCATTTTCAGCACAAAAAAATTGCTGAAAAACTCGGCTTATACTCGAGTATATACAGTAGTTTACTTTGCTTCCGTTAAGAATGAAGACGGGAGCGATCGTTCATTACAGATCACTCACTGTGTTCAGTCAGAAAAGGAAGAGATGATCGGTTGAAGAAATATTTGCAAGCCCCTTCCCTGTTCTTGAGAGGAGAGGAGGGAAGCCAGAATCACTGCAGGAAGATTAGGGTGTGCCCAGTTTTTCTTGATTTTAGGATAGAGGCTTTACATAAATATTAAAAAGCTGATCGTTTTACGTTGTTTTGTGCATTAGAGCCGACCTGCCGCAGTACATCACGTCGGCAAGTGGTAAACTGACTTCATCTGCAGATCGAAGTTCAACCCTTTGATCTGTAGATGAATAAAAAAAGATACAAAATGAAACAATGTTTCTTTTGTATCTTTTCTGTTTTAGCAACTGAGCAATGTTGTTGATAAACATTGCCCTTTTTTTTTTGACAACTCCAATTGCCGGGACTTTGTTTCCACTTCAGCTGTCAACAATGGAACCCCGCTGACAGCTGAACGAGTCTTCGGTTGTTAAAGATTTAGATACCAATTGAAGCCAAACTCCAGCTCACATTTTATAATCAGTTACAGCAAACAGTTTTTCTTCATTTTAGGATAAAAGCTTTACATAAACATTAAAAGGCTGATCAGTTTAATTCACCCCTGCCAGTGCTAAATGGCTTGTCTCATCCATATACACTGATACATTCTGCTGGAGAGCATGTGCTTTTGAAAAATAACAGACTTGCTGGCTGGATCAGCAGATGAAAATAGAAGAAAGAAAGCCTAATGTTGAGCCTCGTACACACGACCGTTTTTCTCGGCAAAAACCAGCAAGAAAACTGCTTCTTGCCGAGAAAGCCGTTCGTGTGTACGAGGCGTTCAGGTTTCTCGTCTGGAAATCAGGCAAGAATCTCGACGAGAAAAAAAGAGAACCTGCTCTCTTTTTTTCTCATCAAGATTCTCGTTTCCCTGTTTCCAGAGAGAAACCCGAGAGTGTGTATACTAACCTGTCCCAGTGGAAACCCGCGCATGCTCAAAATGACTTTGACGCATGCGCGGTAGCTTCCAGGGCATAGGTAGGGTGAAACAAGATGGCGGCAACGGCATCAAATGTGACGAGCGCTTGCTCGTCGTACGCGATGACGTCACCGCGTTCTTTCCTTTCAAGAGAACCGCAGTTCTTTTGAAATGAAGGTCAGTACACTCCGGCGGCAAGAGTTTCTTGCCAAGAATCTCGTCGGGGAAAACGACGGGTTTTTCCTGACGAGATTCTCGGTCGTGTGTACGAGGCCTAAGGAAACAAAGGCAGCCGTCACATGTAATGATTGGTAAGCTGCAGTATAACAAATGTTTGCTCTTGGGTTTAATATCCCTTGTAATAAATCTTGCTGCATATTTATTAAAATTTCTGCGTCGCCGCGACTTCTCCAATACTGATAACTTCATAACTCCATTTACAGCAAAGTGGAGAAAAAAAAGGGAAGAAGGAGAATTATATTTTTCCGACGTTACATTGTGGCAATATGAAAATAACATTCAGATCAGCTTGGCCCGGGAACATCTTATTTAAATTGAATTAGAAAAATTGTGCAGGCAGTTGTAATTAATGTTTTTTCTGCACCGCTAGTTACTTGGACTACAAATCTCATGAATAAAGCGGGGGAGGGGGAGTTATTGTTTTATCCAGCTCATCCAGAAACTCTACACCCCGTGGGGATCACACACTCCGCTTAATCCGCCGCCACGCTTTTCTCATTTGGGTTAAAAGCGGAGACATAAAAATGATATTATTAGATCGGAGGCGGGGTGGGGGAGGGGGAGGATATGTTTCATGTGGACCTCTATGACATGATGGAAGTGTCCACGTTGTGAGTGACACCATTTCCACGGACAAGCACTTCAAATCTGCCAGGAAGGAGTGATGACATCACTGGGATGATCTCATAGTCATCACATTTCTTTTATTCCAGAAAGACAGATCCCCAGGACCCCAGCCCCCACAACTACTACCCCCTCCCTCCACTGACAGATCCCCAGACCCCACAGCTACTACCCCTTCCCTCCACTGACAGATCCTCAGACCCCACAACTACTACCCCTTCCCTCCACTGACAGATCTCCAGACCCCACAACTACTACCCCTCCCTCCACTGACTGATCCCCAGACCCCACAACTACTACCCCTCCCTCCACTGACGGATCCCCAGCCCCCACAACTATCACTGCTCCATCCACTAACAGATCCCCAGTCCCCACAACTACTACCCCTCCCTTTTTCCACAATACTACCCCTCCCTCCACTGACAGATCCCCAGACCCCACAACTACTACCCCTCCTTCCACTCACGGATCCCCAGCCCCCACAACTACTACCCCTCCCTCCACTGACAGATCCCCAGCCCTCACAACTACTACCCCTCCATCCACTGACGGATCCTCAACTCCCACAAATACTACCCCTCCATCCACTGACGGATCCCCAGACCCCACAAATAGTACCCCTTCCTCCACTGACGGATCCCCAGCCCCCACAACTACTACCCCTCCCTCCACTTACGGATCCTCAACTCCCACAACTACTACCCCTTCCTCCACTGACGGATCCCCAGCCCCTACAACTACTACCCCTCCCTCCACTGACAGATCCCCAGTCCCCACAACTACTACCCCTGTATCCACTGACGGATCCCCAGACCCCACAACTACTACCCCTCCCTCCACTGACAGATCCCCAGCCCTCACAACTACTACCCCTCCATCCACTGACGGATCCTCAACTCCCACAACTACTACCCCTCCATCCACTGACGGATCCTCAACTCCCACAAATACTACCCCTTCCTCCACTGACGGATCCCCAGCCCCCACAACTACTACCCCTCCCTCCACTTACGGATCCTCAACTCCCACAACTACTACCCCTTCCTCCACTGACGGATCCCCAGCCCCTACAACTACTACCCCTCCCTCCACTGACAGATCCCCAGTCCCCACAACTACTACCCCTGTATCCACTGACGGATCCCCAGACCCCACAACTACTACCCCTCCCTCCACTGACAGATCCCCAAACCCCACAACTACTACCCCTACCTCCACTGACAGACCTCCAGCCCCCACAACTACAACCCCTCCCTCCACTGACAGATCTCCAGCCCC
Organism: Rana kukunoris; assembly: GCA_029574335.1. Lineage (NCBI taxonomy): Eukaryota > Metazoa > Chordata > Amphibia > Anura > Ranidae > Rana > Rana kukunoris. Next base: position 15,485,775 of record CM056055.1, on the reverse strand, counting down.
CACAACTACTTCCCCTCTCTCCACTGACAGATCCCCAGACCCCACAACTACTTCCCTTCTCTCCACTGACAGATCCCCAGCCCCCACAACTACTACCCTCCCTCCACTGACAGATCCCCAGACCCCACAACTACTACCCCTCTCTCCACTGACAGATCCCCAGACCCCACAACTACTACCCCTCTCTCCACTGACAGACCTCCAGCCCCCACAACTACAACCCCTCCCTCCACTGACAGATCTCCAGCCCCCACAACTACTTCCCCTCTCTCCACTGACAGATCCCCAGACCCCACAACTACTTCCCTTCTCTCCACTGACAGATCCCCAGCCCCCACAACTACTACCCTCCCTCCACTGACAGATCCCCAGACCCCACAACTACTACCCCTCTCTCCACTGACAGATCCCCAGACCCCACAACTACTACCCCTCTCTCCACTGACAGATCCTCAACTTCCACAGCTACCACCCCTCCCTCCATTGACAGAATTCCAATCCCCACAACTATTGCCCTTCCTTCCGCCCCACCAACTACCACCCTCTCCATCCACTGACAGACCCCCAATGCCCCAAATACCACCCCCTCCCTCCACTGATAGATCCCCAACCCCCACAACTACTCGCAAGATTCACATTGCATAGGTAATCTGATTCAAGTGCAGCAAAAAAAAAAGATGTCTGCACCTTTTTTCTATGGTGCACATTGAGCCCATACAAAATAGGTGCAATTCCTATCCGAATCACGGGCGGTGTCACGCACACACCACAAGTGTGAACCCAGGCTTACTGGAAGATTTACCAGGTGAAAATAAAGAGAATTTTCAAATTCTGAATTTTCGAATTTCTGAATTTTGAATTTTCAAATTTCGAATTTTCGCAATTTTGGAAATTCTAGATTTCGGAAATTCGAAAATTTCTGAATTTGAAAATTCGGAAATTCGAAATGTCAGAAATGCTAGTAATTTTAGAATTAACTAATTTGTCAAAATTAGTAAAAAAAACTAATTCGGAACTAAACAAATTTAACCACTTAAGGACTGCCGCATGTACATTTACGTCGGCAGGATGGCACCGACAGGCACATCAACGTATATATACGTTGGTGCCTTGGGGGGGATCGGGGGTTCGATCGGACCCCCCCCGTACATGCGGCGGTCCATGCGGCTGCAGGAGCGATCCGACAAGAGGGGGCGGCTATTCGTTTTTGTCCGCCCCCTCCGGATCGCTCCCAGCCAATGCGCCCGCCCGCCCGCCCGCCCTGTCACTTCCTCCTCCTGTGTAAACACAGGAAGGAGGAAGCGATGTGATCTCTCCCTCGGCGTTTTTTTCAACCACCGCTGAGGAGAGATCTCCACACAGTAAGTCCTGCACTAACACTACACTACACTAACACTACACATAAAAACATTTAACCCCCCCGATCGCCCCCCCCCTCCCCCCTGTCACAATGTCACTGAATGCAGTAATCATACATGTATGATTACTGTATTTAGTGTCAGTGTGACAGGCAGTGTGACAGTCAGTTAGTGTTATGTCCAGGGTAGCCCCCGTACCCCCCCTAATAAAGTTTTAACCCCTTGATCACCGCCCTAGTTAACCCTTTTACTCCCTATTGCCAGCATCACTAAGCGATCATTTTTCTGATCGCTGTATTAGTGTCGCTGTTCCCGCTAGGTAGCTAATTTTTTTTTATTGCGATTTTTTTTTTACTAAAGACATGTGGCTAAAGACATTTTGGCCTAAATGTTTGACTAAAATTTAGTTTATTGATTTTTCTTATAACAAAAAGTAAAAAATATTGATTTTTTTTCAAAAATGTCGCTCTATGTTTGTATATAGCGCAAAAAATAAAAATTGCAGAGGCGATCAAATACCACCAAAAGAAAGCTCTATTTGTGGGAAGAAAATGACGCAAATTTTGTTTGGGAGCCACGTCGCACGACCGCGCAATTGTCAGTTAAAGCGACGCAGTGTCGAATCGCAAAAAGGGGCAGGGTCCTTTGCCTGCATTTTGGTCCGGGTCTTAAGTGGTTAACATGCCTAGCATGCACCTTTTTTGTATGGTGTAAATTGAGCCCATAGAAAATAGGTGCAATTCCTATCCGAATCACAGGCGGTGTCACGCACACACCACAAGTGTGAACTCAGGCTCACAGGAAGATTTACCAGGTGAAAATAAAAAGAGAAAAAAAAGCCTAAGAAAACAAATGCAGGAATTACTAAACTGTAATATATTACAATTGTGTTTTTAGGTTTAGATACATGTCAAGTTATTACTAGAAACCTTTTCATTCATTCGCACATTGGAAGTGTGATTTCAGCAATCCTCCGCTGCAGACTTAAGTGACACATTGTTTTTTTTTCCCATTTTGAAACTTTTGTCTAGGATTGGTTTATGTAGCGTGTTATTATGCAGTTATCTTTCTTTTGTCCTTTTCCAAGGAAATAGTGTTATAGAAATCTATTTCCAACTCAAATGAACCATTTTTATAGACAAGTGAAATTTGCATTTTTATCTGTCTTATTCCATATTTATGACTTAAAAGTGCCCCTCTTCCCAGACGATGGACGGGAAAGTATTTACATAACTAGCGGTATAAAAAGCTTTATTTAAAATCTGTCTCTATTTTAATTTCAGCAGTTTAACACAGATGAATTCATAAATTCATCAATTCAAAAATGTGTAAATTTTCGAATTCGAAAAATGCAAAAATGAGAACGAAAAACCGGAAATTCTGCTATCTGCTAAAGTTCTGCTATCTGTGCTCAACCGGTTTCGTCTGCTGACGTCATCTGGAGCAACATGTTATTTATGGGAATTTAATAGAATAGCGCCACATATACTATATTTTTTTCCCATCTATTTTAATTTCAGCAGTTTAACACAGATAAATTCATCAATTAGTAAATTCTAGGGCTGCGGAAATTAATGATTAATCCTTTGATTAATGGTTCATTTTTTTGATCGATCAAAATTATTTTGATCGGTTACTCACCTCTCCGCCATCTTCCAGGTCTCCGCTGCCTCGCCCATAGAAAAGTCCGTGGCTTCGGCCTAGCTCCAGAGCGGCGGCCATCTTGGTCCACCTGGCGGCGGCCTAGGTGAGCTCCTAGAGCGGCGCCCTGACGTCATCACCTCTCAACTGCTCATGGATCCAGATGGAGGGGGTCTGCCGGCTTCTATTCTGGTTTGTTTGCTGGGGGAGATATCCATTACAGTGGGGGAAATGTCTGATATTATAGTGGGGGGGAGATGTCTGATATTACAGTGGGGGGAGATGTCTGATATTATAGTGGGGGGGAGATGTCTGATATTACAGTGGGGGGAGATCTCTGTTACGGGGGGGAGATCTCTGTTTCAGTGGGGGAGATGTCTGTTACAGTGGGGGGGAATGTTTGTTTCAGTGGGGGGGAGGTGTCTGTTCCAGTGGGGGAGGTGTCTGTTTCAGTGGGGGGAGATGTCTGTTTCAGGGGGGGAGATGTCTGTTTCAGGGGGGAGATGTCTGTTTCAGGGGGGGAGATGTCTGTTTCAGGGGGGGGAGATGTCCGTTTCAGTGGGGGGGATGTCTGTTTCAGTGGGGGAAGATGTCTGTTATAGGGGGGGATGTCTGTTTCAGTAGGGGGAGATGTCTGTTATAGGGGGGGGAGGTGTCTGTTTCAGTGGGGGGAGATGTCTGTTTCAGTGGGGGGGGATGTCTGTTTCAGTGGGGGGAGATGTCTGTTATAGGGGGGGAGATGTCTGTTTCAGTGGGGGGAGATGTCTGTTTCAGTGGGGGGAGATGTCTGTTTCAGTGGGGGGAGATGTCTGTTATAGGGGGGGAGATGTCTGTTTCAGTGGGGGGAGATGTCTGTTTCAGTGGGGGGAGATGTCTGTTTCAGTGGGGGGAGATGTCTGTTTCAGAGGAGATGTTTTTTTTTTTTTACAGCGGGGGGAGATGTCTGTTATAGGGGGGAGATGACGTGGATATATTATAGTGGGGGAGATTGTGGATATTACAGTCTTCTTTTATAATTAATCGAAATTAGTCGATTAATCGATAAAAAAAAAAAAAAAAAAAATACGAAAATGAAAAAATACAAAAATGAGAACGAAAATCCGAAAATTCTAAATAATAACTAACTAACTAACAATAACTAACTATTAAATTATAGGTATTGGAATTTCCTTTCAAATTTTGCTGTTAGTGAACGTAACGAATGCGAATTTATCCAAAGTCCGAAATAACAAATGCTGCATCTAAACAAATGGAACGGAACTAATTATTAATAAATAATAATAATAAAATGTTTTTTTATTATTAATACTATTGTTATTTATTATTATATTTTCGTTACGTTCCATTCGTTTAGATGCATTATTTTGATAATTCATAAGTTTGTTTTTGTTTTTAAGCTTTTGTCTAGGATTGGTTTATGTAGCGTGTTATTTTGCAGTTATCTTTCTTTTGTCCTTTTCCATGGAAATAGTGTTATAGAAATCTATTTTCAACTCAAATTAACTATTTTTATAGACAAGTGAAATTTGCATTTTTATCTGTCTTATTCCATATTTATGATTTAAAGCGCCCCTCTTCCCAGACGATGGACGGGAAAGTATTAACATAACTAGCGGTATAAAAAGCTTTATTTATAATTTGTCTATTTTAATTTCAGCAGTTTAACACCGATAAAGAAAACAAGGTTGTCTCAGAAATTCAAGACCAACAGCACAATATTGTCAAAGTTAATGGAACAATTGAACCGCTGCTAATATTCGAATTGAAGGCATTGTGTAAGGCGGCCCACACATTCATCATTTTTTTTTTGTTTAGCGAGTAGAAAAATTATCCAATTTCCCCACCCACACATTTGATGTGGATGGAGGAATCCTCCTTGTGTGCCATTGTGTTCTGACAGTGAGAAGTCGGCTCCCTCGCGCATACGCGGGAGTGACGTCACGTGACTCCAGCCAGTATCAGAGCCGGAGTCCACCGTCCCCGAAAGGAAGAGGGGTGAAGATGGCCGCGGCCACCAGTGGGGAGATCGCTGGCTTCGTTTGCAGGTAAGTGCAACACAATGGGCTAGTATGATTTACTTTGCATGGGAATAAAGAGGAAGTAAAACTCATCAGGGTTTACTTCCTCTTTAACTACTTCCCACACGGCCACTGCATATATACGGCCAGGTGGGCGCTCTTTCCTTCTGAGTGTACTTTAGGAATGTCCCTCAGAATGACTGGGATCGCAGGTGCCTGCGCAGTGGCGTGATCTCGATGCGCTCGTGTCACCCGGACACGGCGCGTCTCCGATCGGCAGGGGGGCTCTGTGATTGGCCCTCCTGATCACATGATGGCTGTGTCCAATTACAGCCATCATGTGATGTAAACTAGCTCCTTTGTTACCTCTTTCCATACTTACCTTCGGGACTTCTCCAGAGCCTCTCCCATCCTCTGAAACTCCCTGCCCCATGAATGTCCGGTCAGCCCCACCCTTTCTGCCTTAAGGCAATCCCTGATAACTCACTTTTTCAGGGAAGCGTATTCCACACCCACTTAAAAACTGTCCCCCAAGCCACCCCCATCAAGTCATTCCCCGCATCTATTACCTTTTGTTCCCCCACCCCCTCCCTTTAGAATGTAAGCTCTACTAGCCGGGCCCTCCTGTACCTTCTGTGTTGAACTGTACTGTAATTGTGCTGTCCCTAGAGCTGGCCGATTTTGCCCCCAAAAAAATCTGCGACTTAAAAGAAAAACTTGATTCACGATTCAAATCGACTCAAAACGTTTTTTTTTTTCTGGCAGGAGTTTTTAGGCAAGGCGGTGATCCTGGGAAAAGGCCGTGGACTAGGCCGAGGCCTCCCTGAAAAAAACTGCTGCCAGCTCACTGCGATCCTGGGAAAAGGCCACAAACTAGGCCGAAGCCGCGGCCTCACCTAAAAAATACTGCCTGCAGCTCACCGCGATCCTGGGAAAAGGCCACGAACTAGGCCGAGGCCTCCCTGAAAAAAACTGCTGCCAGCTCACTGCGATCCTGGGAAAAGGCCACAAACTAGGCCGAAGCCGCGGCCTCGCCTAAAAAATCTTGCCCTCAACTCGCCGCAATCCTGTGAAAAATCCTGCCCGCAGTTAACCGCGACCCTGGGAAAAGGCTGTGACTTCGGCCTAGTCCGCGGCGTCAAGCCTCACAGCCTTTTCCCAGGATTGCGGCGAGCTGCGGGCAGGATTTTTTAGGCGAGGCCGCGGCTTTGGCCTAGTCCGCGGAGCGCCGGTCCTATGGAAAAGAAAATCTAAGGCCTTGTACACACGATCGGACATATCCGATGAAAACGGTCCGCGGACCGTTTCCATCGGATATGTCCGATCTGGAGTTTGGTCCGATGGCGTGTACACACCATCGGATCAAATTCCCCGCCGGCGGACGGTGCGGTGACGTGGCGGTGACGTTGACGCCGCCACGTCACCGCTACGTCACCGCACCAGGAAGTAAAACACTTCCGCGCATGCGCCGAATCCATTCGTCGGCGGCGCGGCGGCGGTGCGGGACGACATGTCTGCTGGTAAGTGTACTAACCAGCAGACATGTCGGGCGGACACATTCCCACCCGATAGATTTCAAAGCATGCTTTGAAATCTGTCGGGTGGACAAATCTGTCCGCTAGCCCATACACACGATCGGAGATGTCTGCTGAAACGGTCCATCGGACCGTTTTCAGCAGACATATCCGCTCGTGTGTACGAGGCCTAAAACATCGATTTGGTCAAAATCTGAATCGATTTGAGCACCCAACTCGATTCAAGATTCAAATCAATTTTTTCCCCAGCCCTAGCTGGCATTTCACACCATTAGTGGGCTGCAGCAACAGCTGATTTTCGTGCAGCCATTGAATTTTAATAATCGGACATGTTGGATTTTTTTTTTTTTAAAACGATTTTCTAATTAAATTATGGCAGAATCATGCGAGAAATGTAATAGAAAAAGAAATGCGCATGTGCAAGAAATGAAAATTACCGGAAAGAAAAGAAGATTCCAGGTCACGAAAATTAATTTCTGTAGCAACAAGAGGTGAAATTGAAGGCTTGGTCGGTCGAATTTCGAAATCAATGATGGCGCCATCGGATCACAAAACGCACAAATGTTCTTATTTTCAAAAGAAAGTTCTTTCGAAATTCAACCATGTATGGCCAGCATTAGTCTCGGAATGACTGAGAAGTAGATGTCGAGCTGGGCAGGGTGACAGGTGAACCACCACACTCAGCAACCCCTACGGGGGGCATGGCTACAGTTATAATAAAGCCTCCATATAGGCTCTTGCTGATAATATAGTTTTCTTTCAATGTACAGTTGAACCTCGGATTACGAGCATAATCCGTTCCAGGAGTATGCTCGTAATCCAAAGTACTTGCATATCAAGGTGTGGGGGGGTGCCAGAGAGCGCCAAAAACGTCCGGAAAGGCCCGAGGACACTTCGGTTTATTTCCTGCGCCCCCGTACCTCAGGACAAATGAGGTACGGCAGGCCAATGTTTCGGCTTTTCTCGGCTCCTGCGCCCCCGTACCTCAGGACAAATGAGGTACTGCAGGCCAATGTTTCGGCTTTTCTCGGCTCATGCACCCCCATACCTCAGACCAAATGAGGTACTGCAGGCCTATTTTCAGGTCTGCTCAGATTCTGTGCCCCCGTACCTCAGGCCAAATGAGGTACTGCAGGCCAATGTTCAGCTCTGTTGGGCTTCTGTGCCCCCATACCTCAGGCCAAATGAGGTACTGCAGGCCTATTTTCAGCTCTGCTCGGCTTCTGCGCCCCCATACCTCAGGCTAATTGAGGTACTGCAGGCCTATTTTCAGCTCTGCTCGGCTCCTGTGCCCCCGTACCTTAGGCCAAATTAGGTACTGCAGGCCTATTTTCGGCTCTGCTTGGCTTCTGCGCCCCGTACCTCAGAACAAATCAGGAACTGCAGGCCTATTTTTGGCTCTGCTCAGCTTCTGCGCCCCCGTACCTCAGGCCAAATTAGGTACTGCAGGCCTATTTAGCTTGAATTCTGCTCGTCTTATGAGTCAACACTCGCAAACTGAGACAGAATAAAAAAAAAAAAATCAAAAACGCTCTTAAAACAAGTTACTCTTGTTTCACTGTACAAGACTTTCATGAATTTCGATGTCAATTAGCGGTAAAAAATCTATTCCGCATTTACAAAACTTTTATGGAATTTCAGCGCCTGTCTTCTCTTTGAACTTTAAGTTCACATTATCTGTCAGGTCTCTTTGCGGTGCAGTCAATACAGTACATTTTCTCCCGCAATTAACCGTAGCTTGATCAATGACCATTAAACCGGCCAATACGCGGTGTCAGGCCGTCCGCGCTTTGGAGACCAATACATCTGCCGGCAGCGGCCAAGACCCCCCCCCCCCCCCCCCGGCCCTCCTGTCCTTCTTATTAAGAACTGATGGAGATCGAAACTTCATTATAAACCGCTTTCCGTTCTACTTGTACTCTTCGGGGGGACGAGGATTTGTTAATTATTTCTGATAAGCGGTGACACCCTCGAACGCGTTAGTCAGATGTGAGACTTAGAAGGTTTCGGCGGAGGAGGGGGGGAGGGGCGTATAGATCTCCAAAGCTCTGTCAAGGAGAGGCACGCCGACCGTAAAACTAATTAGGCATAAAACTTTTATTTCGCATGCCAACGTTTTTGATATCTTTTTTTTTTTTTTTCTTTACCGATGGGAAATATGAGACTTTTGCTCAGCTATGCAGATTTTATGGAAATCTTTGTGAGGCCTTTAGAACAAAGAAAGGGAACAAAGGGGGAAGGCAGAGTTCCTAATTAAAATTGATCGGCGTGTGTCTGCCCGGGAGATAAGTCGGATTGCCTAGGAGTAATTTTGTTTGGCTCGTTTTAAATGCATTTAAGACAACAGGCCGTTTGTAAATGACATTTTAAATGCCATATTATTTAGGATGGGTGTCAGCAAACCGTGGAGCGTTCCGCTCTCCTGCGGGGTAATGTACTGTATATGCAGATAGGGAAGTTAAAGGCTCAATCCAGTCCAAACTGCATATAATCAAAATCAGGGCGGGAACGCTGGGGGAACGTGGGGGGGGGGGGGGTGCGCACCATTCCCGGCACCTCCAGCACTGACTGTATGTAATGGTAAGGGGTGCTGGAGTGTGCTGAACGGTCTATTAATGCTGGCTGCTGGGGCATCTAGTCTAGCTGGAGGGGATCTATTTTTGTAGGGGGGGTCTATTGTTGCTGGTGGGAGGCCTACTGTTGCTGGGGGTAGGTCTTATATTGCTGGGGGGGGGGGGGGTCAGTTATTATTAAGTGAGATCTACTGTTAATTGCAGGGTCTATTGTTGCTGGCTGCTGGAGAGTGTATTCATGCTGGCTGTTGGGAGATTTATTGTCCTGTGGGTCTCAGGGACGTCTTTAAGGCAGGGCAAAAGGAGCAGCTGCCTTGGGCCATGTCATTGTTGTGGGGCCCAAAGCAGCTGCCTCATACTTGCCAACTATCCCAGTTTAAATTCCCTTGTCCCTTGAATTTTTAGTCCTTTGCTGTGTCCTGATATCTCAGTGTGAAGTGCTGCTACTAATGCTGCCCAGCTCTGGCCTATTGTTGTGTATAGATGACTCACCTGCAGACCTTGTGTTTAGATGTAAATAACCGCCATTCAAATGTAAATAATGGGAGCATTCATATGTAAAGGCCTGAGGCCGGCGGCATTCATATGTAAATAAAGGCAGCATTCATATGTATATAATGCTCCTCTGCAGTGAAGAGATAATGTGCTGTAACCTCTAGCAACAAATCAGTGAGCAGTATTACAGTACAGTAATCTCTAGCAACCAATCAACAAGAAGAAATCATGTGCTGTAACCTCTAGCAACTAATCAGTGAGCCGTAATTTGTGCTGTAACCTCTAGCAACCAGTGAGTAAGTGGTAATGATACGCTGTAACCTCTGGCAACCAATCGCAATCACCACCTGATCTGATACAGTAAACTGATTTTAAGTCTAGCTGATATTTATTGTATGTCTCACAGCAGGTGGAGAGAAAAATTGCATGGGGGGGCCCCAAAGAATTTTTTGCCCAGGGTCCAATCACCATTAAATACGGGCAGCCAAGGGAATGTACTGGTACATTGCTTTGAATCGATGTCCGCGGGTGTCCCGCGATCGTGCCACGGAGCAACAGAACGGGGGGATGCCTTCGTAAACAAGGCATTTCCCTGTTCTGCCCAGTGACAGGACAGTGATCTACTGCTCCCTGTAATCGGGAGCAGTGATCAATATCGCGTCGCTTGTAGCCCAGCCCCCTCACAGTTAGAATCACACCCTAGGACACACTTAACTCCTTCCTCGCCCCCTACTGGTTAGCCCCTTCACTGCCAGTGTCATTTACACAGTAAGCAGTGCATTTTTATAGCACCGATCGCTGTATAAATGACAAAGGTCCCAAAATAGTGTCAAAAGTATCCGATGTGTCCGCTGCAATATCGCAGTCACAATAAAAATCCCTGAAGTAAAAAAAGTAATAATAAAAATGCCATAAAACTATCCTCTATTTTGTAGACGCTATAACATTTGCGCAAACCAAAAAATATACCCTTATTGCGATTATTTTTCCAAAAATATGTAGAAGAATACGTATTGGCCTAAACTGATTTTTTTATATATTTTTTGGGGGATATTTATTATAGTAAAAAATATTGCTTTTTTTTTTTCAAAATTGTCGCTCTATTTTTGTTTATAGCGCAAAAAAATAAAAACCGCAGAGGTGATCAAATACCACCAAAAGAAAGCTCTACTTGTGGGGAAAAAAGGAGGTAAATTTTGTTTGGGAGCGACGCCGCACGACCGCGCAATTGTCAGTTAAAGCGACGCAGTGCTGAATCACAAAAGGTGCTCTGGTCATTCGGCAGCCAAATCCTCCGGGGCTGAAGTAGTTAATTTCTCTGTTTGGATTCCCAGTACCTGCGACCCCTGAAAAGTTGGGTACTATTTTCTCTATTTCACCGATTGCTGCAGCTGCTGCTTCTTTGCAGCAGAAATAAATAAATAAATACATTTCTCTCGCCGCCGATGGATGCGTTTTTTTTTTATTGAGATGTCACCTAAGTGTGATAGATGAGCCGGTGTTGCTGTAATTGAGCCAAGCAGCCTTTTTGCCCCCACGCTGGGCCGCGCTATTGACTGGAGCGAGTATAAAAAAAAAAAAAAAAACTCCCGACGCGGCTGAGATGAAATTATCGTGCGGTGAAACCCCTCGTGCTCCGGCCACTCGCATGAATGGCAATCTCCGCTAATTGCTGGATTAAAAACTCTACAGGCGAAGCGAAGATAAAGACATGGCAGCCGTACGCGCGCCATCGGACGCGAGGCGCGCTCTGGTGTATACTGACTGTTGTGAAGTCTGATAAAATCGCTGCTACTTTCAGATTTTATGGGAGATTATTTCCAGACGTTGTATACAATAATGTTTTATGGCAACCTGTGTTATACGCAAGACCGCCATCAGGGGGGTACAGGCAATACACCTGTAAGGGGCCCGATGGTCACCAGAGGCCCGGTTGCAAAACCCGGGCCTCCCAACCTTTAGAAACTCGCGCCAGGGACTCGCCCCCCCCCCCCCCCGTTTTTTTTTTTTTTTTTAAATGTATTAATAATTTATTTTTACGTCTGACCCCCCCCGCCTTTAGAAACTTGCGGCAGAGGAACGCCCCCCCAACCCCTCGCCCCGTTTTTTTTTTTGTCTGACTTTAGCAACTCGCAGCAGAAGAGAGAAGAGAAGACTTGACTTTGTTTTGTTCGCCAGTTTCAACCCCCCCCCCAGCCCCCCCCCCCATTCCACTTATTATCTCGCGGCATGGGAGAGAAAAGAAGACACGGTCGTTACCACAACCCCCCCACCAAAGAAGACCTGGTGAGTAATTCCTAATGAAATCAAGTGGGGTGGGACCAGTGGCTGTGCTTCCATAAGGCCGCCCCCTCTCTCCAGCCACCCCCTCTATGACTAATGGATAGATTCATGCATAGCCGCCACCCCTTATTCTACAGAGGTGCTTTGCCGGCGGTATAGCCGCGGTGCCCAGGGCTGGACTGGGACAGAAATTTGGCCCTGGACTTCATCCAGACTGGCCCACTTTGACAGGTCTCTCCCATGTCGGCCGGACAACTCCCGCCCCCCCCCCCTTGGGCCACCCAAACCCCCTCTCCCCCTTCACTAGCCACTACCCATTCTACTTTATTAGAGTAGAACAGCTGGTACTGGTACTCTTATAGGCAGTACCAGTGGGGAAGCTAGACACTATTTCACCCGGGGGCAAAGAATCAGAAGTGACAAACTCCCAGGCCATAGCTGTTGAGTCAGCTGTCTATCCCCTCCCCCATGCTCCTCTGCCATCCCCCCTGCTCCTCTGGTCCTCCCCCTACTTCTTTGTTCCCCCCAGGTGAGCGCTGCGGGAAGGGAGAGACAGAGGAGCGGAGGGGGGGCAGTGGTCCACTGTCACTGAAGCCGGCCCACTAAGCCATCGGCCCACCGGGAAACTCCCTGTAGTCCCAATGGCCAGTCCATCACTGGCGGTGCCCCATTGATTTCAATGGGCAGGAGCGGTGGAGGAGTGGTATACACACCATTCCTTCACCGCTCCAAAAATGCTGCTAACAGGACTTTTTTTCCTGTCCTGCCAGCACACCGCTCCAGTGTGAAAGCTCCAGTGTGAAAGCAGTGGCTGTTTCAGGTCGGTTTTCAGGCGCTATTTTTTGCGTTATATCGCATGCAAAGCGTCCCAGTGTGAAAGGGGTCTGAGGCTGCAATTGATGTTTTTTTTTCAGAATTCTTCAGTTTGTTTGCACCCCACCCTAAAAAATTTGAGCACCAGCCGCCACTGGGTGGGACTCTTCGTATGGGTGCAAGCCCCGGCTCGCCTGATGTGGAAGACTAAATGAAAAAAATTGGCTGCACACCGACGTAATAGAAGTTCATTCGTTGAATGTTCCATGAAAGGTACATGCAGGGCCGCCATCAGGGGGGCACAGGCAGTACTCAAGTAAGGGGCCAGAGCGTCCCAAGGGGCCCGCTCCACCTACAGCCATTTTTTTGGGCAGCAACCAGGGCCGTCTTTAGCTCAGGGCAAACGGGGCACCTGCCTCAATATTTGTAGGGGGACCCGCGCTACCCATGAATTGGGGCCCCCGATGACGGCTTTGCAGAGTGCACAGAGGACACGGGAGGCTGTATTCCAAATCTAGCCAGCAGTGAGGGGGCGGTGCCGGAAGCTCCACTGACGCGCTGACCCCACCCCATGTAGCCTGTATGCTCGGAACAGAGCGGCTGTAGTTAGAGCAATGATAGGAGTGGGTGCGTCAGTGGAGCTCCCGCCTCTATACTGGTTGGGTAATACAGAGGCTGGGAGCTCCGCTGAACGAAGCGTGCGCAAGACGCTTACCCCGACTTGTTCATTCCCCGACTTAGTTGGGGTAGGCGATACACTTTGGTGGGGGTGGGTCAGCCACGCCCTGTGACCTTTGACCTCTGGGAACCCGCCTTCTGACCTTTGACGTCTGGGGGAGGTCCCTGTTCCAATTCCTGAGTCCTAGCCATATTCTTCAATGGTAAACCCTAACACTAACCCCCTAACCCTGACCCTAACCCCTTAACCCTACAGCCGCTCTGTTCCGAGTGGGGCGGGGTCAGCGCATCAGTTGCAATTGACATGTCTTTCCTGGGTCCCGGGCACCTTCATTCCGGGACAATACAATGTCCCGGAATAAAATAGAGGACACAGCCACCCCCTACTAACTAATAACTACATTTCCAGAACTGGTTGCTAGGGTCGGCGCTGTCTGGCGTCTTGCAAGCAGTGACAATTTACTCTCAGATAGTGAGACTGGGAGTGAGACTTGCACCTAGTGCAGCACTGCTGTCCCCACCCACCTCGGCACCTCCTCCTTCTCCGGCACCCAGCTGCAAGCAGCAGGCACTGGTGTGATCTTCACTCTCCAGATAGTGATGCCCCTCTTTTGCTTCTACGCCCGTGGCTCATGTAGAGGGAGTGACAGCGGCACTGCATCTGGTGGCAGACTATGGGTGGCAAGCGGCACTGCATCTGGTGGCAGGCTATGGGTGGCAAGCGGCACTGCATCTGGTGGCAAGTGGCACATTCACCTGACAAATAACCCACCGCCAAATTCCCCATCAACCCCCGAGACTACATTTCCCCTCCCCCCTCATTTTTTGGGGGGGGGGAGATGAGGGGGGGTGTGTCCCTGAATGGCAGTTTGGGAATGTGGTCACCCTAGTGTCCACCTGTGTTCCAACTATTGAACTTCTGGTGTGTGTGTCATGTACCTTTCATGGAACATTCAGTAAATAGACTTCTATTACGTCGGTCTGCTTGTTCGGTGATAGCGCCAGCGGCTTCTGATCCTCCATCGTCATCTTACGGCACTGGTGCTGGAGCATTGTGTTAATGAGAAATCACACCCATCCTTCTCTTCCCTGCCACATCTGATGACTTCACGCTTCCCCGTCCGCCCCTCTATCAATCCCCCTCGGTTGCACAAGCTAATAAGGTAATTTTTGACTCCCTGATGGGGCCGCGCTGTTCTCCAGGAGGTCACTCCGCACATAACGCCACACTACATTTACTTGACTTGGGTTTGATGAAACAAAGTCAGCTTTGCTTAATATTTAATGGACCGCAGAAAATCTGATTCCGATGTGCCAAGCAAGGAAAGTTGGTGCTTCAGTTGACTTTCAGACATTTTAAAGGGTCCGTCCACCAAGGATAGATGTAGAGAAACATAGAAGAGTGACCGCAGAAAAAAAGACCAAGTGGTCCATCCATCCTGCCCCATTTTTTTTCTATCTACCAGTCGCGGTGCGTCCATAAAGGGCGCAGGAGGCACCGCCCCCTCTCTTCTGCACCGCTCTAATAATCATATATAGATTCATTCATTGCATTAAATCTATCTATGGCCGCTGCTGACACCCTCTATTCCACATGATATAGCTGAAGGCAATAATAGACACCCAAAAAAGTGAACAGCGGGCGCCACACTGGCGGCATCTGATGGGGCACAGTAGCGGCACAGTGGTGCCAATATATGGGTACAGCGGCATCTCTAGTAAGGGAAACAGGAAGTGAAGCCTTGCAGATTTACAGCCTGTTTCCTACTGCACGAGTCTTGCTGCGCCTTGTGAATGATCCCGTAGTCTTCTGCGACCTGTGATGTGTCCTGGAAGACTGTGGGGTCATTTCTGGCTTAGTTCACCGCTGTTTTTGACAGGTACCCCCCCCCCAAAAGTGTTAAATGTGGCAGTGGAGGGTGCAAACAAGTGGAGCTTCCCCCTTTTAGATGGAGGTCCGCTTTAACTCACTCAGTCATCTCAACTCTCTCAGTCCTAGACTCACCCAGCCGCTTGACTCTCTCAGCCCTCTGGACAAGGAATCTCTTGTCTCCAGCATGGCCTACAGTCTCTTGCGTGGAGCACACCTGTCTCAGTGGCGGAACTACAAGGGTCTATCTTGGGGGGCCCAAGATAGAAGGAAGGGGACCTTCTGCAGAACATGGGCTCAGTTCACTCCTCTGACCTCAAAGTCATGGGGCTTGCTTGTGACTTTTGTGATTTAACAATGCAGTTCATGGCCCTCAAATCGCACCAAAGTTCTAGAAAAGTAAAGGGCCCCATGATGGGAGTAAAGGGTTTCTGGATTAGTGTGAAGGGCCCTGGGCACAGAGGGAAGGGCCCAGAAGCAAAGAAAAGGCACCTGGGATCGATGAAAAGGACGCCAGCATATGATGATAAGGGGCCTGGAGGTCAGAGGGCCCCTTTGCGCTATCTTGCACCAGGTCTCTGAAGGTTCTAGTTATACCTCTGACCTGTCTCCTAAAGAGACCCTTGTACTATGGCCAGGTCCTTCATTATAAGGGCTGTGCACAACCGCACCCACACCCTACTGGTCTCCAGCAAGACTCGGACACTGGGTGAAAGGTTCGTCCCATCCAAGACTCTTTGAAGACTTTGGACTTCAGACCCTCATCCAGGAATTACAAAACCCAGAGAAAACTGAATACCCCATGCAGAGGCGGCTCTTTAATTAGGCAAATTAGCCTAAGGCCTCACACTAACAGGGGCCTCACGGCCTCCTAATTTACCAAATGCATTACCCCAGTTTTGAGGGGCAGGGGACCTCAACACTGCCGCTGCTGTGCTCAGGCAGCGTTCAGAGCCCTGACTTAGGAGCGGGGCCGCCAGCATCCCTAACAACCAGTGACGTCAATGACCCAGCATGCCCTCAGTCAATGACGTCATAAAGGGGCGGGTTCACCAGGTGACATTACCCCCCCCCCCCCTAGGCTTTGTAAGGCCTTAGGCAAAACTTGACATGGGGCCCCACTCACACCCATGATAAGAACAATAATTCAAGAACAAGAGCCTCTTCCTCACAACCCTGGCCAGTGGTTGTGGGGGTCTTCGGGCAGGGAGCTTATCGGGATCTGGAAGCCTCCTTTAACAAGGCGGCTCCCAGATCCTGCTTTTTTTTAAACTAAGGGGTGGGGTAATGTCACCTGGTGAATCCGCCCCCTTATGACGTCATTGACTGAGGGCATGCTGGGTCATTGACGTCACTGGTTGTTAGGGATGCTGGCGGCCCCGCTCCTAAGTCAGGGCTCTTAACGCTGAGCACAGCAGCGGCATTGTTGAGGTCCCCTGTCCCTCAAAACTGGGGTAATGCATTTGGTAAGTTAGGCGGCCGTGAGGCCCCTGTGAGTGCGAGGCCTCAGGCGACCGCCTAATTTGCCTAATTAAAGAGCCGCCTCTGTTTAGTATCACAGATATTACAGAAATGAATGTCTGATATCCTCATATTCTGCACAGCAGACACACCAGTGTGTCCCTTTTATCCTGGCACTGCCCCTCCCCGTGAGTACACTTTCTTGCTTTTTGCATGGCTGCGGGGTTACCCGGATAAAATTAGCTCCAGGCTCGCATTTTTTAATTGTTTTTTTTTTTTCGGAGTTGCCGTTTAACCACTAGCCGACCAGCCGCCGTCGTTCTACGGCGGCAGGTCGGCTCTCCTGGGCGAGAGCCCGTAGCTCTACGTCGGGACATTCGCGGCCACTAGGGGGCACGAGCGCGCCGCCGGCGGCCCGCGCGCGTGCCCCCGCTAGCCCCCGAGTACCGCGCGCGTGTCCGGCGGGCGCGATCGCCGCCGGCACGCGCGCTTGTTCGTTACAGAGCGGGGAACGGGAGGTATGTGTGTAAACACATTCCTCTCGTTCCTGTCAGCGGGGGAAACGCTGATCCTCCGTTCATACAATGTATGGACAGAAGATCAGTGATTCCCCCTAGTGAGTCCACCCCCCCCCCCATACAGTTAGAACACAAATAGGAACACACTTAACCCCTTCCCTGCCCCCTAGTGTTAACCCCTTCACTGCCAATGGCATTTTTATAGTAATCCAATGCATTTTTATAGCATTGATCGCTATAAAAATGCCAATGGTCCCAAAAATGTGTCAAAAGTGTCCGATGTGTCCGCCATAATATCGCAGTACCGAAAAAAAACGCTGATCGCCGCCATTACTAGTAAAAAAATAATAATAAAAATGCCATAAAACTACCCCCTTTTTTGTAAACGCTATAAGTTTTGCGCAAACCAATCAATAAACGCTAATTGCGATTTTTTTTTACGAAAAATATGTAGAAGAATACGTATCGGCCTAAACTGAGGAAAAAAAATGTTTTTTTATATCTTTTTTGGGATTTTTATTATAGCAAAATGTAAAAAATATTGAATTTTTTTCAAAATAGTCGCTCTATTTTTGTTTATAGCGCAAAAAATAAAAACCGCAGAGGCGATCAAATACCACCAAAAGAAAGCTCTATTTGTGGGAAAAAAAGGACACCAATTTTGTTTGGGAGCCACGTCGCACGACCGCGCAATTGTCAGTTAAAGCGACGCAGTGCCGAATCGCAAAAAGTGCTCTGGTCTTTGGACAGCAATATGGTCCGGGGCTAAAGTGGTTAAAGAGAAAGCACATCCTGTCAAATACCTGCCTCTGTACCGCGGCCCCCGAGAATGCTGGAGGACTCCAGTCGGGTTCAATGCATAGTCATGTTGCCATGGAGTCTCCAGGGAGATGAGTGATTAAAATTAGATGCAATCTTCTGTACCGTTTGTAGTATTTACGCGGTCTCCGAGGGGAAAGCGTGGGAGGGGCCACGCAGACTTGAATAGTTTATAGAGCAGATTTGTTTGCATGAACCAGCATGTGCCTCTCTTGGCATCGCTTTATTTTAGGAATTGCCCTTTCATATAGACGTCACTGACTACTACAGGGGAGGATTAAAGCTCTTCTGATTCGTGTGATTCCCACTAATCCCTGGAATCAATGGGGCACGTGTCAGCATGATCAGATCACGTCATTAATTTAAGAAATACGCTATATTACCAAAAGTATTGGGACGCCTGCCTTTACACGTGCATGAACTTTAACCACTAAAGAACCCGGACCATTTGGCTGGCCAAAGACCTGGCCACTTTTTGCGATTCGGCACTGTGACGCTTTAACAATTGCGTGACAAGGTTCCCAAACAAAATTGGCGTTCTTTTTCCCCCACAGATAGAGCTTTCTTTTGGTGGTATTTGATCACCTCTGCCGTTTTCATTTTTTGCACTTGAAAACAAAAAAGTGCGACAATTTTGAAAAAAAAAAAACGTTTTGCTATAATAAATATCCCCAAAAAATCTATATACATTTTTTTTCCCTCAGTTTAGGGCGATATGTATTCTTCTACATATTTTTGGTAAAAAAAAGAATTGCAATAAGCATTTATTAATTGGTTTGCGCAAAAATTATAGCGTCTACAAAATAGGGGATCGTTTTATGGCGTTTTTATTAAAAATAAATGATTTACTAGTCGCGATCTGCGATTTTTATTGTGACTGCAACATTATGGCGGGCACATCGGACACTTTTGACACTATTTTGGGACCATTGTCATTTTTACAGCAATCAGTGCTATAAAAATGCACTGATTACTGAAAAAATTACACTGGCAGGGAAGTGGTTAATCTGTAGGGGGCGCTGAAGGGGTTAAGTGTAACGCAGTGACGTCAGCACGCCGCTTCACCCTAAAAAGCGGCGTGCTGACGTCACTGCGTTACACGGAGTCCCGGGGTGAACGGGCTGTGTTAGCCGGCCGGCTACAGAACTTTTTACATGTGATTTTATATCTACTCAATGTGAGTGTGTTTTTACTTTATTTCTATTAAATTTATATTGGATTACGCTATGTTCACCCCTTATTTCCTTTTTTTTCGCTTGGCTGTGTTCAACATCTCCCTGAGCGGTAGAGGATTTCAGAGATTTTGGGGTGAAGACTTTTTGCCAGACGGACCTCTAGGCTGGGTTCATAGCCATATGCCCACAGAAGATCTCTAATTGGGATCGTCCCATCTGGTAAGAGACAGCTATTTATTAAGGTGGAGGATCCTCTTTCCTATCCTATCATCATTTTGTGGTGTTTTTGATGCCATTGTTTCTTATAGAGGAGCAGCACATCTTCAGTTAGAAGATCACTCTTTGAACTATTTATGCAAATAGGACATTTAATTTTGTCATAGAGACTTATTTACATATACCGCGCACCCCTAAAGTGACCCCCAATCTGTGGAAAAAAAGTTATTTTTGTACTTACAGTTTTGGTGTCTTGCGCGGCTTCGGGTGTCCTCTGCGGCATCGGGTGTCCTTCTGCGGCGGTTCCGGTGTCCTTCTGCGGCGGGTCCGGTGTCCTTCTGCGGCGGGTCCGGTGTCCTTCTGCGGCGGGTCCGGTGTCCTTCTGCGGCGGGTCCGGTGTTCTCTTCGGAGGGTCCGGTGTTCTCTTCGGAGGGTCCGGTGTCCTCTTCGGCGGGTCCGGCGTCCTCGCGTCCTCCCCGCTCGTTTCCCGCGCCGAGTTTTGAATACTGCGCCAGCATATACCCAGCGCAGTACACTCGGGCAGGCTCGGCTTCTTCCGCGCTCACGTCCTGTACGTCCAGGACGTGACCGCGGAAGAAGCCGAGACTGGCCGAATATACCCGAGTGTACTGCGCTTGGTATATGTCGGCGCAGTATTCAAAACTCGGTGCGGGAAAGCGGGTATCGGCGTATATCGCGCACCCACGATTTTGCCCTGATTTTCAGGGCAAAAAAGTGCGCGATATACGCCGATAAATACGGTATTTGTAGGAGGACCATCATGTCTTACACAGATTGTGCTATCCATTCACTTTGGAGATGTTTTCTATTGATGGTCGATATTCATGTTATTTGCGCAGCTTGTTTTTTCGTTTTTAAGTCATATATAGTCTGGTCTCAGTTTCCTGAGTGTAGCTACACAGATTTAGCCATCTCTGCTGCTGATTCCTGACGTCCATGTGGCTATATTGTTTGGCAGGGGTGCCCAGATCATAAATCTGGCTAAACAGAAATATCTTTGGTCAGTAAGACATTTCACATATACATACTTCAGCTCCAGTGGCGCCCCCCTCTCTCAGGCAGTCCCACACAAAAAGATCCTTAATTGCACTCTGTTTGGGCGCTGGGCACAGTGCACTATGGGAAGTGCCACGTCTACGAGGTGCTTCATTTGCAGTGTTTTGACATGCCATGTGGCACATTCCATTGCGCCAACAACTTCTGCCCTAAGGCCGAGTGCTTTGATTGACATATCACTGGGACTGTAGTCATAACCTTTTAAGAACTAATCTAATATTTTAATAGATTATCTACAAAATATACCTGTGGTATGAAATGGCCGTGGCCTTTAGGTGTATAAATTGATTATATCCAATTCTTAAATCGTCAATTTAAGTATATTAAATCAATTTTATTAACATATAACCATATATATATCTTATAATAATAAAATTAGCTTAGCCATTTAAGCTGCTAAAACAATCATGAAATATACCATCCCCTTACAAGAAGGGATTAAAACCTCATAAAAAAGGCCACGACAGGGAGGGAGGGTGGGATGTGCTTCTCCAAATCTTCTCCAATCTTCTGCCCACTGCTGACGCATCCTCTATCTTTTTATTGGGTTAGAGGACCGTTGTTTGGGGCAACTGGCTCAACCAATCATAGCTTTAATTTTATTTTCTGGTATGACACAGTCCCATAGGTGGTGGGGGCGGGGACATTTCATGCCCCGCCCTTCACCTTCATTCCGGTTATCCCTGTGCCAGGGATAAACCGGAAGTGATGTCAGCAGCTCCATGGAACCAGGGCCGTCTTTATAGCATCATGGGCCCCTGGGCAAAGTAGTGCTCTGGGGCCCCTACAATGGAGGTAGACAAGAGGAGCTTCCTTTTTTGGGTGGAGCTCTGCATTAACTACATGAACAATCATTCTGTACAGCAAAAAAACAGTGGGAAAAAATACTACATACATAAAGTATCAAAGCTGTCCTGTGCATATAATATATCTGCTAGATTGATGTCTCCCCAGCACTCTGACCACTCTACACCCCAGATATCCCCCCAGCACTCTGACCCCTCTACACCCCAGATATCCCCCTAGCACTCTGACCCCTCTACACCCCAGATATCCCCCCAACACTCTGACCCCTCTACACCCCAGATATCCTCTCAGCACTCTGACCCCTCTACATCCCAGATATCCCCCCAGCATTCTGACCCCTCTACACCCCAGATATCCCCCCAGTACTCTGACCCCTCTACATCCCAGATATACCCCCAGCACTCTGATCTCTCTACACCCCAGATATCCCACCAGCACTCTGACCCACCTACACCCCTGATGCCCCCCCCAGCACTCTGACCCCTCTACACCCTAGATTCCCCTCCCCCAGCACTGTAACCATATACCATAAGATACCCCTTGTATTGTGACCCCACTACATCCCTGATACCCCCTACACTGTGGCCTCTCTACATCCTTTCCTTCGAGTCCCGAACATTCAAGCTGCATGGGGCGGGGTCAGAGCATCCCTGGCGCTCCGGCCCTGCCCCTCCCTGCTGGCTGTGAAATAATAGGTATCATTCTGCACAGCATGGCGCACCGCTGCCAGCCTGCCTCCCCTGTGTTTCTATCACTCTCAATGCCATCATGGTGCCCCCAATTTCGGGGCAGCGTGGGCTCAAGGACCAGCTGCTTTGGGGAAAGTGCAGGGGCCCCCCTTGCAGCTGGGCCCCTGGGCAGTGCCCAGGTGTGCCCTCTCTTTAAGACAGCCCTGCATGGAACGCACATCCCGAGCAGAGCACTCTTCACTGTGTCCCCTGACCGGCCGACCTGCCGCTATTCAGCTCCCAGCTATGTATTTAGCTTTTTCCTTGGGTTCAGCTATAAGCCCCTTTAGTTCCAGGCACTGAATAGTTTTATACAATCTGTAAAGCCTATTGAACTATGTTGGTGCTGTATAAATACTGAAAAATAAAGTTTAACAGCCTAATACACAAGGGCGCAGCTGAGCTGATTTCACCGTGTTCGATTATGAAGCGAAATTCATGGAAAGCGCGCGGTCGTTGGCCGTGGAGACTTTTCATTAGTCAAGCCCTGGACAGCCTGCCTTCCCTGCTCCAGATAATGACATTCTTGCAAAGATTCGGATTTCAGGATCCCAGCTGAGCCCAAAGAGCTTAATTGCACTTAACCCCCTATTGAAAAGCCTCCTGAACATATGGCGTGGCATGGCCGGGAATTGGAAAGGAAGAGACGGCACGTGACGGTGCATACATATCACCGGGACTCGGACTTACCAGCGCTAAAAGACGATGCTGTCAACTCTTAATTGCTCTGGAAGCCCTACAAATGAAATAACGGAGGGCTTTATTGAGTGAAGAGTTCTTTCTGGTAATCCAATACTATAATTGGTGGAACAAGTCTGGTCACCAGAGTTTATCAGTTCGGCGAGCTTCAGAAATAAAGATGTTTTTCTGACTTTTTTCAAGTACCGGATTTTCCGGCTTATAAGACGACTTTTTAACACAAGAAATTCTTCTTAAAAGTCAGGGGTCGTCTTATACGGCGGTAACCTCAGGCCCCGTACACACAGCCGAGGTTCTCGGCAGAAACCAGCGAGAACCTCGCTGGGAGCCGCATTCTGCCGAGGACCTCGGCCGTGTGTACGCTCTGGGCGAGCCCCGCCCGCCGGGAAGCCAGTCGAGCAAATAGAGAACAGGTTCTCTATTTGCTCGACGCCCCATCGGGATGAATGGCTGGTTGCCTTTCCCGACGGGCGGGTCGCCGATTCTGACGGCCGGCGAGGTTCTCTGCCGCGTGTACGGGGCCTAACATGCAGACTTGCAGGCAGACCGCGGCCGTCCATTTTTCAAAAGCCACGCCTCATCCTCATGCTGTTCCATGATAGGCGGAACACTCAGCTTCCCAGCAGAGCCCCTGTTCAGTGTTCCACCTATCACAGATGCCCTCTTGTCCTCAGTCTCGGACGAGAGGGCATCCATGATAAGCGGAACACTGAACGCAGTGGGGTAGATTCACATACATCGGCGCAAATTTATGCCGCCGTAGCGTATCTCTTTTACGCTACGCCGGAGCATCGCGGCGAGGCAAGCACGGAATTCACAAAACAAATGCTCCCAACTCTGCGCCGGCGTAGCGTATATTCCTAGGCGTAAGTCAGCGTAAGTGGAAGTGGGCGTGATACATTTAAATGAAGCTTGACCCCATGCAAATGATGGGCTGAGCTTTGGACAAATACTTAAAATAAACTGCGCATGCGTCGTACCTTGGACGCATCGCAGTGCGCATGCTCACAATCACGTTGAAACAACTGCCTGAGATACGTTGAATCACCGCCTACGACGTGAACATAACCTACGCCCAGCCCTATTCACGTACAACGTAAACTTCAACAGCGTTCGTTCCCTGTTCCATACCTTTGCATGACTTGCGCCTCCAATATGGGGAATAACTTTACGCCGGACGTAACCCTTACGCAAATCGCTTAAAACATGCGCCGGGCGCAAGTACGTTCGTGAATCGGCGTATCTCCCTCATTTGCATATTTGCATTACAAGTCAATGGGAGTACCAAATGCGTCCAACGTAACTATGCGCCCGCTATACGCCGGCGTAGGCAAGTTGCGTCGGTCGGATGAAGTCAGTTTTTTTGGCGTATCTTAGTTCTGTGGGCACGGCACACAGATACGGCGGCGCATATTTGTACTTACGCGGCGTATCTCGAGATACGTCGGCATAAGTGCTTTGTGAATCCGGGCCAGTGTCTGCTGGGAAGCCGAGTGTTCCACCTATCACAGAACAGCACGAGGAGGAGGCGCGGCTTTTGACTAACCCCCAGCCAGAACTGCTCAGATGATGGGGGCAAACGTACTGAGGAGGAACAGGAAGTGATAAATTCAAACAAAGAAAAAAAAACATTTAGGGCCAGATTCTCTAAGAATCTGCGGCGGCGTAGCGTAAGCCATTTACACTATGCCGCCGCAACTTACTAGAGCAAGTGCCGTATTCTCCAAGCACTTGCTCCGTAGTTTACGGCGGCGTAGTGTAAATGGCCCGGCGTAAGGCCGCATAATTCAAAGGGGGCGGCTTGTATTTAAATTAAGCGCGCCCCCGCGCCGATCGAACTGCGCATGCGCCGGCCGTAAAAATAGCCCAGTGCGCATGCTCCAGCTCACGACGGAAAACGTCAATGAAGCCGACGTGAGCGTCATTGACGTAAAGTCCTATTCGCGAACGACTAGGAAAAAGACGGAGTGACCCAATGCCATACTTAACATGACGAAACTTCGTAAGCCTACCCCTCATATAGCAGAAGTAGGTTTACGCTTACGGAGACGACGACAAGGCGACGTAAAATTGTTTGAGAATCGGCGTATTAGGCTCATTTGCATAGGAAAATGAGAAATCAACGTAAAGGCCACCTAGCGGCCAGTGAAGGAATTACATCTACGATCCGACGGTGTAAGTGTTTTACACATGTCGGATCTTCGCTGTATCTATACGTAAATGATTCTATGAATCACACGCATAGATACCCAGGGAAAAAATCTGAGATACGACGGTGCGTACGGTACACCGTCGTATCTCTTTTGAGAATCTGGTCCTCAGAAGGGAAATGAAAGGAAAAGGTAAGTGAACCAACAATGCACTAGCTTAAAGGAACCTATTTAGAAAATAAAAAAACGAACCTTTACTACCCCTTTTAAGAGAGCTAAGGGCAAATGCTAACAGGTCCAGGTCACAGGTATATTTGAGATCAGAGGATAAATCCTGGAGCTTGTGTGACCAATGTCTTCTTCCTTAGCTGTCACTGTGAAGCCGGGCTGCGTGGGGTGCACCACTAACGATGCCATTGCAGAAAATCTAATTAGTCGAGTCATCAGTCGGTGCCATCTGTCGTCTTTGTATCTTTTGGTTATTTGATCCAGTGTAGTCATTTGTTTTGATAATAGTCTCAGTGTACAGTATGTTGATGAGGAATCTTGTTGTTGGCATCCTTTGTGTCTCCTCCATTAGACGGCTCTTCAGAGAGAGAGAGAGAGAGAGAGCGAGACACCCAGCCAGAAGTGCCAGTGCCATAATTAATACACATCCCCGCTGCTCCGGTCACCCAGCGCCTTCTAATATATTCTGGCATCTTGCTCTCAGCAAAGAAATTCATATTTTTTTGTGATATATCTCACTTGACATTGGAAAAACCAGATGCCTTTCAGAAAATTACGACTGAGCTTATGTAAGAACGTTAATACTCACTTCTAAAGTTAACCTCCCTGGCGGTAATCCCGAGTGTGGGCCAGGGTTCATTTTCGGTACCAAAAGCGGTAGACCTGAGCCACACCCGGAATTATACCATAGTATCCCTCTAATGCTACTTACCTGGTCCCTACTATCCCTCGATGTCCTCCTACTGTGTCCTCCGGCCACGCAGGGCTGTCTTTAAGACAGGGCAAAAGGGGAAGCTGCCCTGGGCCCTGTCATTGTTGTGGGGTTTATAGCAGCTGACTCATACTTGCCAACTATCCCCTTGTCCCTTGAAGTTTCAGTCCTGTGCTGTGTCCTGATATCTCAGTGTGAACTGCTGCTACTAATGCTTCCCAGCTCTGCCCTATTTTTGTGTACAGATGACTCACCTGCAGACCCTGGGCCAGATTCTCAAAGGAATTACGCCGGTGTATCTACAGATACACCGCGTAATTTCGAAATTCCCGCCGGCGTATCATTGTTTTCTATTCTGGAAACATGATACGCCGGTTTTACGCTAGGATCCGACTGGCGTAAGTCATTTACACCGTCGGATCCTAAATGCAATACTACGCCGGCCGCTAGGTGGCGTTTACGTTGATTTCAGCGCTGAATATGCAAATGAGCAGATACGCCGTTTCCCGAACGTTTTAGCGCCGCGTCGACGTAGTTTGCGTACGCGTAAGGTTACCCCTGCAATATGAGGGGTAACCTTACGTCGGTCCGCCGTATGCCATGTTAAGTTTGGCCGTCGGGACAGCGTCGGGTTTTTCCGTTGTTTACGTAACTCTTCGCTGTGGGCTGTGCGTTAATTACGTTCACGTCGCAACCAATGTATTTGCGGCGTACTATGGAGCATGCGCAGTGGCCTACGTTTAAGGCCGGCACATGCGCAGTTCGTTCGGCACGGGGGCGCGCTTAATTTAAATACAAGCCGCCCCCTTTGCTTTACGGGGCCTTACGCTGGGCCATTTACACTACGCCGCTGCAAATTAGGGAGCAAGTGCTTGGATAATACGGCACTTGCTCCTGTAAGTTGCAGCGGCGTAGCTTACACTACGCTACGCCGGCATGTACGAGAATCTGGCCCCCTGTGTTTACATGTAAATAACCGTCATTCATAGGTAAATAACGGGAGCATTCATATGTAAATAGTAGCAGGAGTCATATGAAAATAGGTGAGGTCGGCGGCATTCATATGTATATCATGCTCCTCTGCAGTGAAGAGATGATGTGATATAACCTCTAGCAACCAATCACTGAGCAGTATTACTGTACAGTAATCTCTAGCAACCAATCAACAAGAAGAAATCATGTGCTGTAACCTCTAGCAACTAATTAGTGAGCCGTAATGTGTGCTGTAACCTCTAGCAACCAGTCAGCAAGTGGTAATGATATGCTGTAACCTCTGGCTATGCGAATCGTCAACTGGCTACATTGGGAATTCAGTAATATTTACTGGAAAAGGAACAAAATTCAATCCAAAATACCGCAACTATGGAATGGCAACATCTTTAGTTCTTTCACTCATTGAGCCATTGCTAAATCAGGGCTATTGTGTAACAACCGACAACTTGTATACGTCTCCTGAACTTTATGAGTTTCTTCTGCAAAACAAAACACGTGCCTGTGGAACCATTGGGGTTAACCGGCGCGACATGCCGCCAATGTTTGGCAATAAAAAGCTGAAAACTGGGAAAATAGTTGCCTGGCAGAAAGGCAAAATGATGGCACCGCGATGGCGTGACAAGAAAGATGTGTGCCCATTGAGTACAGTTCATAATACAAGCAGTCCCCGAGTTACGAACGGGCTAGGGACCGTAGATTTGTTCTTAAGTCGAATGTGTTCGTAAGTCGGAACAGCATGCGCAGAACAAAAGATACATTGTTCCGTCGAATGTGCCGCCATTGAAAAGTGGCTGCGCCTGCACAGAACGGCAGATGCGTCGTTTTCCGATGTTCCGTCGAATGTGTCCGCCGTCGAAAAGGTTCTGTCAAATGTGTTCGCCGCGAAAAAGGTTCCGTCAAATGTGCCCACCGTCGAAAAGGTTCCGTTGAATGTACCCGCTGCCGAAAAGTGCCCATGCAGCCTCCCGTTCGTAAGTAGGAGTCGTTCGCAAGTCAGATGTTCGTAACTCGGGGACTTCCTGTACCTCCACTGTTATGGTACGCACAAAACATGGGAAAGAAATCAAGAAGCCACAAGTAGTGATAGACTACAACCAGGGCCGTTTGAAAGATTTTTGGGGCCCCAAGCAAAATGGGGGCCCCCCCCCCAAGCACCCCCCGCACGCAAAGCCAACGTTAGCGATACACACATTTTTTACACCCATGTTCTTACTCCTCTCCCCCTCCCTAGTCCCTATGTTTTTCTATTCTCACCTCCCTTCTTCCCTGTAGGCTGCCGCTGTAGCATGGCCAAGCTCCTCTTCCTCCTGTCAGTCCGGTGTTTTATCATTATAGGTCCCCAGTCCCCTATCGGATAGTCCCCAGGCCATACTGGAGAAGCACGGGGGGAATTCAGGGGATTTAAAACCTCATCCGGAGAAAATCACGTTTTAAAGTGTTAAAGAAAAACCAACATAATGAAATAAGTTGCTTACACTTTTCTATCTTAGACACATGGATGATAAATTGAAGCATTTGGTGAGTTGTACCGTGGTCTCCAGAGCTCTCATTAACGAGGAGATCTGTACAGGAGTATCGGGGTCAACGACAATAATAGTACGCAGCAGAGACTAACAGAAAAATACTCTAAACATTTTTGCTAGAAGGGGCTACAGGAAAAATAGGGGAAAGTTATTCTTATTTACCGTATTTTCTGGCGTATAATACGACTTTTCAACCCCTGAAATTCTTGTAAGTCGGGGGTCGTCTTATACGCCGGTAACCTAACATGCAGACCGCAGCCATCCATTTTTCCAAAGGCGCGCCTCCTTCTTCTGCTGTTCCGTGATAGGCGGAACATTTAGCTTCCCAGCAGAGCCTCTGTTCAGTATTCCACCCATCACGGATGCCCTCTTGTCCTCGGTCTCGAACACAGTGTCTCCTGGGAAGCTGAGTGTTCCGCCTATCACGGTACAGCAGAAGGAGGAGGCGCGGCTTTTGAAAAATGGACAGATTCTGCATGTCAGGGATAAGGTAAGGTAAGGTGACCAGATTTTTAAAATGAAAACCGGGGACATTTTTATTTTTACTAGTAATGGCGGCAATCAGCGATTTGATGCCCGTCGCCACCACCGCCCGACTCACAGCCTGTAAAGTCCTACTCTCTGGGCCCCAGTTACTACTGGGCGGCGAGAGGAAGATCACTCCGCCAGGGAAGGCAAGGAGAAAAGCAGGCAGGTGGCTGGCCAGGACTTGATCCAAGGCAGAAGAACATGCGAGCGGAGCTGAATGGGCATGCACCCGAAATGGAAGAAATATTCCCTCCGCTCCGACCAGCACATGATCATCAGACAGGGGCACAGATAATGGGAAAACGTACATCCCCCTAAGCTAGCAGGAGCAGCGGATCGTGGAGAGTGTATTTTTTTTTAGTCTGCACTGTCTTTGAAATTGCCCCAGCCCCTGTTCAAATCCAATCTGGGAACAAAAAAGGGGACAGACTAGGACCGGGGACAGTGTCCTCAATCAGCGGACTGTCCCCTGAAACCAGGGATGTCTGGTCACCCTAAGGTAAGGGATCGTTGAGACATGCAATGGCACAGTAAGGTATGCAGTGACACAGTGAGGCATGTAATGGAGGCACGGTGAGGCATGTAATGGTGGCACAGTCTGGCATATAATGGCACAGTGAGGTGAGGCAAAGCATGATTAGTAGGAAGGGGATTGTCTTATAAGGTGAGTATATCCCAAAACCAACATTTTAGCTGGAAAAT
Organism: Rana kukunoris; assembly: GCA_029574335.1. Taxonomy (NCBI): domain Eukaryota; kingdom Metazoa; phylum Chordata; class Amphibia; order Anura; family Ranidae; genus Rana; species Rana kukunoris. The sequence goes on along the minus strand of CM056055.1, from coordinate 15,456,175 downwards.
TAGGGGGTCGTCTTATACGCCCAGTCTTATACGCCGGCACATATGGTATATCCACCACTAAGGAGTTGAAAAAAGCCTGACCAGGGGAAAAAAATGTACAACTTTGGGCAACAGTATTTCAATAGTTTTAGAGTATAAGTTAATATTACCTTGACAGTGTAGTAAGCAAACCTTGGATTTGTTTAAAAACCTTTTAAAAGACTCATATATGCGTTCAACGTATTTCACAGATGCTATTGCTACCCCAAGAAATTACTGTTCATCCAGACAATAAAGAGACCCTTGCAAGGCAACTCTGGGCCCTAAAGAATGGTCACCTATGACTATAATTCCTCCCTAAAGCAGTAGCTTACAGAGACCCAAGCAGCACATTATTGTACATTGAGGTGCATTATGTCAAGTTATGTCCCGTACACATGATTAGGCTTTTGCCCGGCCAAACTGATATCGGAAATCAGAAGAAATTCCATCGGAGTAAAAGAGAATATGTTCTCTATCTAAACTCCAATGGAATTCCACAGAAAAAAGTCAGATGGGGCATACACACGGTCGGAAATTTCCAATGGAAAAAGTCCATCTGCCTTTTTCCATCGGAAATTCCGATCGTGTGTAGAGGGCTTTAGGCAGTCTATTCCAAATGAATAGGCTGTAACACATCTCAGTGCCCAAAAATGATGGTCCTGCTGCATTTTCTGTTGTGTATCCCAATGCTCACTGAAGACCTTGAAGTAAAATAAGCTCCATCATTGTGTCAGTGGCAATAATATTAACCACCAGCATTAGTGTCAGTGGTTACATTCATAACTCCCAGTGCTGATGTCATTGGCTGCAATAATAACCCCCAGCATTGGTGTCAGTGGCTCCAATAATAATCCCCAGCATTGGTGTCAGTTGTTCCAATAATAACCCCCAGCATTGGTGTCAGTGGCTCCAATAATAATCCCCAGCATTGGTGTCAGTTGTTCCAATAATAACTCCCAGCATTGGTGTCAGTGGCTCCAATAATAATCCCCAGCATTGGTGTCAGTTATTCCAATAATAACCCCCAGCATTGGTGTCAGTGGCTTCAATAATAACCCCCAGCATTGGTGTCAGTGGCTCCAATAATAACTCCCAGCATTGGTGTCAGTGGCTCCAATAATATTCCCCAGCATTGGTGTCAGTTGTTCCAATAATAACCCCCAGCATTGGTATCAGAGGCTCCAATAATAATCCCCAGCATTGGTATCAGTGGCTCCAATAATAACCCCCAGCATTGGTGTCAGTGGCTCCAATAATAATCCCCAGCATTGGTATCAGTGGCTCCAATAATAACCCCCAGCATTGGTGTCAGTGGTTCCAATGATAACCCCCAGCATTGGTATCAGAGGCTCCAATAATAACCCCCAGCATTGGTGTTAGTGGCAGTGATAATGACCCCTTGGGATCCTTGCAGATACTAATCTTTGATTCCCTATTGCCCTGTCATGGCAATGACTACTAGCAGTCTCATGCAATATAGCTCCAGTCTATGACTGAAGAATGTCCCCAGTCTCCAACTCTCGTATAGCATGTTCACAGTCTCTGAAAGCCTCTTAGAGCATATCCGCAGTCTTTGGCTTTCTCTTATAACATGTCTGCAGTCTCTGACTAATTATCTCCTATACCATGTTTGAAGTCTCTAACCATCTCTTTTATCATGTCTGCATCTCTAGTATCATGTCTGCAGTCTCTGACCATCTCCTGTATCATGTCTGCAGTCTCTGACCATCTCATGTATCTTGTCTGCAGTCTCTGACCATCTCTTGTATCATGTCTGCATCTCTAGTATCATGTCTGCAGTGTCTGACCATCTCTTGTATCATGCCTGCAGTCTCTGACCATCTCTTGTATCATGTCTGCAATCCCTGACCATCTTTTGTATCATGTCTGCAGTCTCTGACCATCTCTCCTATCATATCTGCAATCTCTAACTATCTCTTGTATTATGTCTACAATCTCTGACCATCTCTCCTATCATATCTGTAATCTCTAACTATCTCTTGTATTGTGTCTACAATCTCTGACCATCTCTCCTACCATGTCTGCAGTGTCTGACCATCCCTTGTATCATGTCTGCAGTCTCGGTCCATCTCGTATCATGTCTGCAGTCTCTAACCATCTCTTATATTATGTCTGCAATCTCTGACCATCTCTTTTATTATGTCTGCAGTCTCTGACCAGATCTACTATCAAGTCTGGAAACTCTGACCACCTCTTGTATCATGACTGCAGTCTCTGACCATCTCCTGTATCATGTCTGCTGTCTCTGACCATCTCTTGTATCCTGTCTGCAGTCTCTGACCATCTCCTGTGTCATGTCTAAAAACTCTGACCATCTCCTGTGTCATGTCTGCTGTCTCTAAACATCTCTTGTATTATGTCTGCAGTCTCTGACCATCTCTTGTATCATGTCTGCAGTCTCTGACCATCTCTTGTATCACATCTCCCATAAACTTTGATTATATCCTGTTGTGAGTCTGCTGTCTAACATTGATTCACTGAATTTTATGTGTAGCCCTTTTGGTGATGTCGGGAGCTACGCTACTTTAGACGTAACCGTTCTACTTTCCGTAGGGCGCTGTCACCCGCACTGAGCACAGCTTGCAACCATAGCCGGGCTGAGGCGACTGGACAGATCACCCATGGCAACCCATGGAAACCGCGCCGGGCATGAAGAGACACAGATTGCTATGACGGTGTGTTTTTCTCTTAGTCCAGCATGTTCCGACCTTTTTTTATGGGTGGCTTCAGCCCCTTTCAAAGGTTAAAACGGAGCGCTGAACACCAACTAATTATACCGTGAGTCAGGTCAGCGTAATGTATGCTCTTCAGCGCCATAGCAACTCTGAGTGCGGTTGCCAGGGCAACAATCCGGGCCTGTTTATTTCGTGTGTACGTTTTTATCTCCGAACCTCAGCGTTTCCAATTTTTTTTTTCTTCTTTTTTTGCCTCGATTTTTCTCATGACTGACAACTCTAAAAACTTCATAATTAATCATCTGTTGTTACAAGACGTTTTAATTAGTCTGAGCGATGGCGCTCTCGTAGGATGTCAGGAGTAAGGACTACATTTGGGATACACATTTCACAGTCCTTAGTCAGATTTTGAAAAGCAACTGTTTGAGAAGGGGTAATTAGGGTCCTGGCATTTTAGACGAGCGCTAATGAGGCCTGTTGAAGAGGCAGTCGCTGGATTGTCAGAGGATGAGAGGACGCGGCGATGTATTCCTGATCTCATGTGTCGCTTGAGTTTCTGATATATATTTGTATTAAAGTCGACCTGAACTTAAAGGGATAGTTCACCTATTCCAAAAATGCAGATAAGGGGACGTCTGTAGATAAGAACAACACATTTGATCAAAGTTGAATAATGCCCTTACTATAGCTGTAGGCAATTTACAGTATGTACCCCCTGAATCCTAAGGCCGCGTACACACGTACGAGAACCTCGACGGGCCAAACACATCGTTCCGCCCGTCGAGGTTCTCGCCCGGCCGTCAAAATCGTCGACCAAGCCGTCGGGAAAGACGCCGAGCCATGGTTCTCGATGGGCCATCGAGCAAATAGAGAACCTGCTCTCTATTTTGGCTCGACGGCTTTCCCGACGGGATGCTCGCCGAAACCGTACACACGGCCGAGGTTCTCGGCAGAATGAGGATCCCAGCGAGCTTCTCGCTGGTTTCTGCCGAGAATCTCTGCCGTGTGTACGGGGCCTTAGATGGCATTATCCAATCTTGCCTTGTTGCTAGGGATGTTGCTAAGAGACTCCTAGCTCTTACTGTTCCCCTCCACCATCTCAGGAGCAAGTTCCCAAATGCTGAGCCCAGAGCTACTGAGTCAAGGGAGAGAAAACACAGGGGGTCCGAGGGGGTCTGAATCAGACACAGAGCTTGCACCTTTGAAGGTAAAACCCTATGTAAATTGCTGGACTTACCAGTTGTGTGACAATAATTAATAATTTAATTACAGTATAAAGCCGCGTACACACGATCAGTCAAAACCGATGAAAACGGACTGAAGGTCCGTTTCATCAGTCCAAACCGATCGTGCGTAGGCCCCATCGGTCAGTTATCCTTCAGTCAAAAAAAGAACTTGCTTCAACCGCCTAACCGATAGGTCAAAACCGATCGTTAGTATGCAAAAGCATCGGTTAAAAATCCACGCATGCTCAGAATCAAGTCGACGCATGCTTGGAAGCATTGAACTTCGTTTTCTTTCAGCACGTTGTTGTGTTTTACGTCACCGCATTCTGACACGATCGTTTTTTTTTTTTAACCAATGGTGTGTAGGCACATCAGTCCATCAGTCAGCTTCATCGGTTAACCTATGAAAACGGTCCTTCGGACTGTTCTCATCGGATGGACCGATCGTGTGTATGCGGCCTAATAGATAATACGAAAAACAAAATTATCCGAATGTAATCAATTCATTGAACTTGTAAGTTGAATCGTTTTTTATCCTTTCAGGTTTCTGTATTATTGGATTTTCGTTCTTTCGGGATTGCATGGTTTTGAATTTTCATTCTTTCCCGTTTTCATTCTTTCCAGGTTTTGTTCTTTCCAGTTTTTGTTCTTTTGGATTTTTAGTTATTTCGGGGTTTCGTTCTTTCCAGTTTTCATTCTTTCAGATTTTCGTTCTTTCTGGTTTTGGTTCTTTTAGATTTTTTAGTTATTTGGGGTTTTCATTGTTTCGTTTTTTTGTTCTTTCCAGTTTTCATTCTTTCGGGTTTTTCATTCTTTTCAGTTTTTGTTCTTTCCAATTTTCATTCTTTCAGATTTCCGTTCTTTCCAGTTTCCATTCTTTCCAGTTTCCATTCTTTCCAGTTTCCATTCTTTCCAGTTTCCATTCTTTCCAGTTTCCATTCTTTCCAGTTTCCATTCTTTCCAGTTTCCATTCTTTCCAGTTTTTGTACTTTCAGATTTTTTAGTTATTTTGGGTTTTCGTTCTTTCGGTTTTTGGTTCTTTCCAGTTTTCGTTCTTTCAGGTTTCCGTTCTTTCCATTTTTCGTTCTTTCAAATTTTCATTCTTTTGGGTTTTCGTTCTTTCCAGTTTTTTTTCATCCGGGTTTTTGTTCTTTAGGATTTTTTCGTTTTTTCGGGTTTTCGTTCTTTCAGTTTTTCGTTCTTTCCAGTCTTTTTTCAGTCTGATTTTTCCCTTATTTCGGGTTTTCGTTCTTTCGGTTTTTGGTTCTTTCCAGTTTTTTTTCAGTCGGATTTTTCCCTTATTTCGGGTTTTCTTTCTTTCGGTTTTTGGTTCTTTCCAGTTTTCACTCTTTCAGATTTAGGTTCTTTTGGGTTTTCGTTCTTTCAGGTTTTCGTTCTTTCAGGTTTTCATTCTTCCCAGTTTTTGTTCTTTCTGGTTTTCATTCTTTGCAGTTTTCATTCTTTCCCGTTTTCATTCTTTCCAGTTTTCATTCTTTCCAGTTTTCATTCTTTCCAGTTTTCGTACTTTCTGACAATTCGCTTTTGTATGAATTCATCAAAAAAGTATTTTGTTCATTCGGATGCTTCGGATCAGGAGGGAGAATCTCGGACTCATGGACATCGCTGGACAGAAAGGGACCTCAGGTAAGTATTATGCCCTGTACACACGGTCGGAATTTCCGATGGGAGCTTTTCATGCCTAATCTGACTTTTTCCGTCCGAAATTCCAACGAACTTAGATAGAGAACATGTTTTCTATTTTTCCGACAGAAAAAATTCCTGTCGGAAAATCCGTTCGTCTGTATGGAATTCCAACGCACTAAAAACCATGCATGCTCAGAATCAAGTCGACGCATCGTCGTAGTGTTGTACATCAGCGCATTCTTGATGGTCGGAATTTGGTGTGACCGTGTGTATGCAAGACAGCTTGAGCAGAATTCCATCGGAAAAAACGGTCGTGTGTACAGGGCATTAGGGGGGCCGAGGTGGGCTGCTGCGCATAGCATACATAAAGATAAAAAACCTTCTGACTTTACAATCCCTTTAAGGTTTACATACATTTGAATAAATAAAGGTATTAAAAATTGTTTCTTTTCAATTTTCCAGAGGTTATTCACTATAAATATACACTAAAAATGTATCATATTTAAACTGGCAGCAAAAAACCCAAAAAAATATATAAATAAAAATGACCCCGTGGTGCGTATATTTCCATAGAGCCCTTCTGTCCGGTATACAAAATAGAGATGGAGAAGACACAGAAGCAGCTGCTTCTAATGGAACGCGTTTCGTCGATCAGTAATCCCCACTTTGAAATGGCATACCTGACCTCACTTGCATCTGGGGCACAGAAATCATACAGAGATAATGAAAGAGCACACTGTGGGTATTATCCCATCTTAATAGGAGGAGGAAAGCTGCATATTATAAAGTCAAAGTGACAGGGACACGGAGGGGCTGCTGCCGCACATGCAGGGAGTTTGCCTATTTTAGGGTAGAATTGACACTCTCTTCACTGTGAGGTTTAAATCTGTGCAATGTGTTTTGTTCCTTTTGATTTGAATGTTTTGTGTAGTGCTGTCATCTTAGGGCAATTTTCCACTCAATATTTAATCCGTGGATTATTGTATTGTGCTAAAAATGTAGGACAAGCAATGTTGTCTTTTACGCCAGATTGTGTGCGCTTTATAGCCAATACAACAATTTCAAAGAAGCGCCCTCTCAGACAGGTTGTTAGGATGGGTAGGTAAATGTTTATTTTTTATTTTTTTGCTCCTCTGTAATCAGTTGAGCAGCTTGTGATTGGTTTGGGCTGCTCTCGGCTCCACTGGTTGCAGGTTTGAACCCCCCCTCCCCCCCCCATTCTCCTTCTATAACAGTGGTTCTCAACCCTGTCTTCAAGTACCAACAACAGGCCATGTTTTCAGGTTTTCCTTTATCTTGCACAGGTGCTTTAACCACTTGCTTACTGGGCACGTATACCCCTTTCCTGCCCAGGTGAAATTTCAGTTTTCAGCATTGTCACACTTTAACTGACAATTGCGCGGTCGTGCGACGTGGTTCCCAAAAAAAATTGCTGTCCTTTTTCCCCCCACAAATAGAGCTTTCTTTTGGTGGTATTTGATCACCTCTGCGGTTTTTATTTTTAGCGCTATAAACAAAAAGAGAGCGACTTTGAAAAAAAACAACACAATAAGTAACAGTAAGCCACACCCCCTAACGGTTAGAATCACTCCCTAGGACACACTTAACCCTTCCAGCACCCCCTCTACTGGTTAACCCCTTCACTGCCAGTCACAGTTACACAGTAATCAGTGCATTTTAATAGCACTGATCGATGTATAAATGTAAATGGTCCCAAAATGGCGCCAAAAGTGTCCGATTTGTCCGCCATAATGTCGCAGTCACAATAAAGATCGCAGATCGCTGCCATAACAAGTAAAAAAATAATAATAAAAATGCCATAAACTATCCCCTATTTTGTAGACGCTATAATTTTTGCGCAAACCAATCAATAAACGCTTATTGCGATTTTTTTTTTACCAAAAATATGTAGAAGAATAGGTATCGGCCTAAACTGAGAAATAATTAGCTTTTTTTTTAAAAAAAAATGGGGATATTTATTATAGCAAAAAGTACAAAATATTGCTTTTTTTTTTTTTAAATTGTCGCTCTATAATTTGTGAGTAACACAAAAAATAAAAACCGCAGAGGTGATCAAATACCACCAAAAGAAAGCTCTAATTGTGGGGAAAAAAGGACGCCAATTTTGTTTGGGAGCCACTGTCAGTTAAAGCGACGCAGTGCCGAATCGCAAAAAGGGGCAAGGTCCTTAACCTGCATAATGGTCCGGGTCCTAACCAGTTAAGAACAGTCTTCCATTCAGAGTGCGTTTGGTATCACTCCACCTGTGACAGGAGCTGGCTCTATACAGGCAGCATCAGCTTATGTGGCTCTTCTCTGCAGGCGCTCGCTTCCTCTACCGCCGGCTTCATTCACAACACTGATGCTCTGGGATGGCAACCTGTGGGATGCCCCTGGAAGACGTCACGATTTGACGAAACGGCTGTAGGGAGAAGCGGCGTGCTGACGCCACCAACTATAGAACGCAACTATCCCGGGAGGACGAGTGGATAGTTTGAAAGCCGGCCGGCTTGAACTTTTTTGATACACGCTTTTACTACATTGTAACTGTACGTGCAATACGTTCATACAATAAAACTTGTTATACAGTTATTCACTATGGTAGTATTTTCTACATTCTATGGGGAATACCATTTTGGGAGAGACACTGAGGACCTTTGAGACACCGAACTTATAGGAGACTGATACCCGGCAGTGAGAGACCCCGGGGGCGGGAATTTATCAGCCACATGCAGTCACGATCTCTTCTAGGGGAGTTACAAGACCTCCCCCTTAACTATTACAACATAATACAGAAAAAATGTAATACTGAGCTGGGAGTTTGCACAGAAGTATAAGTTTAACAAGTTAACCACAGGTACACCCAATAAACTTAATAACTGGGGACCAGTACATACCTTTTTCAATGGCACTGATGCCCATGGATGGTTGACACAGTGGTGCTTTTGTTTCCCACCTTCCCTCGTCGCTGTTGTATATCTCCACAGTTGATACAGGGCATTGTTCCGAATTCATTCCACCAATCACCAGAACCTGTTTACCCAGGGTGACAGCGGCCGCTCCAGCCCGGGAAGTCGGAAGCGGAGGTAGCACAGCCCATGTCTGGGATTCCACGTCCAACATTTCCACAGTGTCCAAAGGAAGTCCTGTTTTGCTACAACCCCCCATGACAAGCAACTGCCCACCTTGGTAGGCTGGTGTGCAGTAGACCCGGCAGGTGGGCATCGGAGGGAAGACCTCCCAGTAAAGGGACATGATGGCACTGGAGGCCATTATAGAAACCGGCATTGTATATGAGTAGTAATGTGTTATACTGGCGAGCCAACCAAGAACAAAGATCCCATTGGTCACCAGCCGGAGCTCCCAAGGAGTTTATAATGTTACTCAACATCTGTTTCTTCTTGGTCAGTAAACTAGAGATTCGGGCGTGTTCTGTAGTTCTAGACGATTTTCCATTTGGTTCACGGTCAGAGACTGGTAAATGAACAGCAAATAATACATCCCATGCGCTTTGCCGACTGAATAGAGCATTTAACAGCTGACTCTACATCCACACCGCTCGTTCAGGTCGTTCTCTAGAGAAAAGAGAAAGAAATAGTTGAAACAATCAATAATCTGCGGAAAAAAACGTAAACTTGTCTGGGAAAGTGAAGCAGAAGTATTACGAGTCAAAGGCAGTTCTAAATAAATACTGGGGCACACTGGCGGCAATTGATGGGCACACTGGCGGCAATTGATGGGGCACACTGGCGGCAATTGATGGGCACACTGGCGGCAATTGATGGGGCACAGTGGCAGCAATTGATGGGGCACACTGGCGGCAATTGATGGGGCACACTGGCGGCAATTGATGGGGCACACTGGCGGCAATTGATGGGGCACACTAGTGGCATTTGATGAGGCACACTGGTGGCAAATGGTGGGGCACACTGGTGGCAATTGATGGGCACGCTGGTGGCAATTGATGGGGCACACTGGCGGCAATTGATGAGGCACACTGGCGGCAATTGATGGGGCACACTGGCGGCAATTGATGGGGCACACTGGTGGCAATTGATGGGCACGCTGGTGGCAATTGAAGGGGCACACTGGCGGCAATTGATGAGGCACACTGGCGGCAATTGATGGGGCACACTGGCGGCAATTGATGGGTACAGTAGCTGCCTTTCATGACACAGTGGTGGCAATTTATGGGCACACTGGAGGCAATTGATGGGGCACACTGGTGGCAATTGATGGGGCACACTGGCGGCAATTAATGGGGCACACTGGCAGCAATTAATGGGTACAGTAGCTGCGTTTGATGACACAGTGGTGGCAATTTATGGGCACACTGGAGGCAATTGATGGGGCACACTGGTGGCAATTAATGGGCACACTGGCGGCAATTAATGGGGCATACTGGCAGCAATTAATGGGGCACACTGGCAGTAATTGATGGGTACAGTGGTTGCACTTGATGGGCACAGTAGTTGCGCTTGATGGGCACAGTGGCTGCGCTTGATGGGCACAGTGGCTGCGTTTTTTGTTTTTTTTTTCATTTTGTTTGCGACCCCCCCCAAACATTTGGAGCACCAACCAGCACATATCAACAATATGTTTTTTGATTCCTATTATATTGCTGCTAAAAAAAACCTTGGGGGAACCTTTCCATGACAGCGAAGACTCTTTCCCTTTTATCCAATTTAGCAGCGACTACTGACATTGGAACAGAAAAGTCAACCAATCTGCAAAGGATGATGGGAGTTCAATACAAACAAGAGTTATTATACCTATATTCTGCACAGCAGAGTTTTATAATAACCAGAGCTTGTGCTGGCGTATTTATATAGACTTAATGGATTCCCCCCCCCTGACTTTACATTGGATGGCCGAGGTTTTATGTATCCATAAACAAATCTCCTGAATTCCAAACGTTTCATGTGCAAAGCTCCAGGCAAAGTCGTCTCCTTCTCTGCGCCCGGTTTAGTAAAAAAAAACGTAAGTGCCACCAATATATCATGTCTCTGTCCTTAAGCGTCGTGTATAACCAGCACAAGGGACAGAAAAACCTTCCCTATTAGTTTCTGAGCCTCACTGCAACACTTACACTAAGTTGTTTTCATGGTGCATTATTCAGGTGACACAAGTCTCTCTGTTCCCGGAACTTGGTTTCTTCATAAATTATTTAATGTCTGAGACACTCCTCGCTGACTGCCATCTTATCGCCTTCCTAGTCGTAGAATCGCTCCGGGGCTTGCACACCGGGGCTTGCACTTCTTAGGAAGGATGCCTTGTACCTGAGGGCCGCCCCTTCAAGAGCTAACAGACGCTAAAGGTAAGCGGGCATTGTACTTGTGGCTGTTGATCATAGGCAGTAAATGAAGGGGGGGGGGTTCTACTTTCTTGGGCAGTGCTGCGGTTGGGCAACGGGGTCTAAGGCCATTGGAGGGTCGGGGCAGTGAGGCTGGTCAACTAGGTCTATAGGTGGGCTGGGCACAGCGGGTCAGCGCCAGCTCCCAAGCAAAAGGGGTTCCAATATTGGAATTATATAGAGATAGAGAAGCCCTTTAATGCAGGGGTTGTCAACCCCCGGTCCCCGGCCCACTACCGGGCTGCGGCCCTTCTGCAGCTGCGCCGCGGCCAGTAAGAGAGCGATGGGTGGTTGAAGAAACGAGCGGGCGGGCAAGCAGAGATGATATCTCTCTTTGCCCCCCGACCTCAAAGCCAGTGGGCCCCATCATTACACAAGACCCCCTCCTCATACTACCCCATCATTACACAGGACCCTCTCCACCATACTATTCTCATTATTACACAGGACCCCCTCCCCCATACTACCCCATCATTACACAGAACCCCCTCACCCATACTACCCCCATCATTACACAGGACCCTCTCTACCATACTACCCCCATCATTACACAGGACCCCCTCCTCCACCACACTACCCCCATCATTACACAGGACCCTCTCCACCATGCTGCTCCCATAATTACATGGGACCCTCTCCACTATACTACCCTCATTATTATACAGGACCCCCTCCCCCATACTACCCCATCATAACACAGGACCCCCTTCCCCATACTACCCCATCATTACACAGGACCTTCTCCCCCATACTACCCTCATTATTTTACAGGACCCCCTCCCCATACTACTCCCATCATTATACAGGACCCGCTCCACCATACTACCCCCATCATTATACAGGACCCCCTCCACCATACTACCCCCATCATTACACATGACCTTCTCCCCCATACTACCGTCATTATTACACAGGATCCCTCCCCCATACTACCCTATCATAACACAGGACCCCCTCCCCCATACTAACCCCATCATGCTGTCCAGGCCCCCCTGTGTGCCCCTTTCCCTCATAGCGCTGCAGGCTTCCCTCCTCTACTCCATCAGCATCTGCTATGGGCACACAGGGGGATGTTTTAGGATGGAGAGCAGAGGAAGGGGCCTGGTAAATATGTAATTTACTGGACTCTTCCTTTCCTGAATGAACACAGTGAGCAATCGGTACCAATCACTCCTGTATCCATTCATAACTGAAACATAGTAAACTGTTTACTATGCTTCCATTTGTAAATTAGCAGGAAGCCTCAGTGCCCCTCCTGGCTGTATGGGGCCCTGTGAATTGTAGCAGCAGCGCTACTTGAGTGCATAACATTGAAAACGGTATTTTATGGGGAAAATGTTAATGATACTCAGCACATTGGCGCAAAATGCCACCATATCTCCTGTTAGAGTTCTGCTTAAAGGTGTTGATTTATATAATTGGATATACATTTTTAGTCTGTAAAAGTAGAGCAAATCAAATGATTTGGAGTCCCCGGGAGGCTCCGGGTCTTTTTTTGGAATCTGAAGTTTTCTGCCCTGGAAATGCGGATTGGATTGATCCGCAGACACTGACACAGATCAGGATTCCTGGCAAACATAATTTGTGAATTGTATGATTCTTCACAGGTGACAAATGTCTACAATCACTCCTTCAGCTGAATCGAAAAAGAGCAAAAAAAGAGCAGAAAATAAGGAGACTGGGGACAGCGATAGTGATACACCTGACAGTGGGCCAGATTCAGGTAGAAGAGCGTTTCTTTGTGCGGGCGTAGCGTATCCTATTTACGCTACGCCTTCGCAACTTTTACAGGCAAGTGCTGAATTCACAAAGCACTTGCTCCGTAAGTTGCGGCGGCGTAACGTAAATGTTACCGGCGTAAGTGCGCCTAATTCAAATTAGGCAGGTAGGGGGCGTGTTGTATTGAAATGAACCGTGGCCCCACATAAATGACGCGCCGAACGAACTGCGCATGCACCGGCCGTGGACGTATCCCAGTGCGCATGCTCAAAATTACGCCGCAAATACTCATTGGTTTCGACGTGAACGTAACTTACGCAAAGCCCTAAACAACGGAAAATTCGACGCTGTCCCGACGTCCATACTTAACATTACGTACGCCTTATATAGCAGGGGTAACTTTACGCCGGACTTACGATTACGCAAACAACGTAAATAAATACGACCGGCCGCAAGTACGTTTGTGAATTGGCGTATCTAGCTCATTTGCATATTCAACGCGTAAATCGACGGAAACGCCACCTAGCGGCCAGCGTAAATATGCAACTAAGATACGGAGCCATAAGTGACTTACGCCGGGCGGATCTAAAACAAATCTATGCGTAACCGATTCTAAGAATCAGGAGCATAGATACGGCGCCGCTCACTCAGAGTTACGACGGCGTATCTGGAGATACGCCGTCGTAACTCGTACCTGAATCTGGCCCAGTATTTCTAGAGAAGGGGCCTCCAAACTTTTCAAACAACGAGCCAGTTTACTATCCATCATAATGTTTGTACAAAGGACTGTGGTCAGTAAGTAACAAATGCCCCAGTGTCAATGGTCAGTGGGAGTGATAAATGCCCTGGTGTCAGTGGGATTAAAAAAAATGCCCCAAGGTGAGTAGTTACCATGTTTCCCTGAAAATAAGACCGGGCAGGGGAGGGCTGGGCCAGGGGGCAGGGTGGCAATTGCCTCCCAGGCCGCCCCAACTTATGTTCAAAATGGCCGGCAGCCACTGCCCGCTACCATTTTCTTTTTTATTCTGGTCTAGGAAGTTGGGCCGGGGACACGGCCATAGCGACCGACCACTAGCTGTTGCATTCCGGGAGTTGTAGTCCGTGCTCAAGCTCCAAGTGGAAACTACAACTCCCTGGGACCGGATTCTTGGAAGCAGGCAGAGGCAGGGCGCGCCAGGGAGTCGGGACGTGGCGTGCAAGGACCTGCTGAGCTGAAATGACTGAGGTGAGAGACCCTTACACCCCTAGCTGACCCTCTATCTCCCCCATACACTCCATGTAACCTTCCCCAGTGATCAGGCTGCATTGATGGGCACTGGTGAGGCTGCATTGAAAAAATAGGTGGGCCATGGATGGTGAGCCGATTCGGCAGTTCAATAGGCCACTTGACTGGACTTGCCCCCCAGGCCTAAGGCTGCCAGCCCTCACCTGAGACCGGGTCTTATATTAATTTTGCCCACAAAAAAGACCCTAGGGCTTATTATCGGGGGATGTCTTATTAGTATCTTGACATAATTTTAGTCCCAAAGAAAAAACATCTTGGTTAAGGTACTTAAGATTATGTAGTCCATTTTCTGGGAGGATTGTGCTGGTGTAGGGTGCAGTGCGTCTGCCTTTGTGGCCGTTTTAGGAGAAGTACGTATTACATCATCCCTCGGGCAATCATGTAACCTGCCTCAGCTCTTCTTCTATGCTCCAAGATTCCCGCTGACGTCAGCCTGCTCCAAGCACTGCAGAGGGAGGGGCCGCAGACTTCAGTCAGGAGAAGCGGGGGAGAGGAAAAGACCTCCGGCGGGTAGCGGCGGCTGTGGGTGGGGTATTTTGCATGATTGTTGCACGCTCATGGGGGGGGGGGGGGGGCACACACTGCACCTTTACCAGTGTGGAAGTTTTACAAAGTGGATATATTTTTTTTAACATTAACTTTACTAGGGCTTATTTTTGGGGCAAGGTTTATATTTCAGCCCTCCCTCATAATCACGCTAGGTCTTATTTTGAGGGTAGGGCTTATTTTCGGGGAAACACGGTTGTAATGCCGCCTACACACGATCGTACATACAAGAAGTACGAGCCGAGAACAATGAAGTTCAATAGGCAGTTCGGCTCTTCTGCTTGATTCAGAGCATGCATGTTTTTTTTGTGCGTCGGAATTGCATAGAGACAATCGGAATTTCAACCAAGAACTTTTCTTGTCAGAAAAATTGAGAACCAGCTTCAAATCCTGCTCGTTGTGCGAGACAACACTCGCAACCCGAATCTGATTTTTTTTTAAATAAAGTGCTCGTATTGCGAAACGCTCGTTAACCGCGTTCCTCGCAATCCGAGGTTCCACTCTACGTACGACACTTTGTATGGATTTAAATTACTTATGATGTGACACTAAATGGAATGAACACATTGGCACTCTCCAGGGAGATTTTATCGTACGGGTCAATAAAAAGCAACCAGTCAAAACACATCTTTCACCAGTGGCGGTTCGTCCATAGAGGGCGCCAGAGCGCCGCCCCCTCTGGCTCTTGCACCGCCACTGAAATACATAGATTTGTGCATTGCATGAATCTATGTATTTTCGCAGCTGACTGAGCGCCGGCCACCTGAATAACGGCAGCTGGTTGGCTGTGTGGAAGTGCCTATCAGAGCCAGGCTGTAATCGGCTTTCGAATGCTTATCCAGGGGACGTACGGGGGGTGCGTTCCTTGGGTAAGACTGACAGTCGTCTCAGCCAATCAGGTTCACCGGTTATGGTTACCGGTAACCTGATTGGCTGAAGCGTCATCGAGGGCGGGAGAATACATCGAGGGACGTGGAAGGAGGAGGGCTGACCCCCAGAAAGGTAAGTTCTGGGCAGGGGGGAGAGGCATTTTTCAGGGCACAGCAGCGACAATAGGCACAGTGGCATCAATGGGCACAGTGGCATCAATGGGCACAGTGGAGACAATTAAAGGGCACAGTGGCGACAATGGGTACAGTGGCGACAATGGGCACAGTGGCATCAATTGGCACAGTTGCGACAATTAAAGGGCACAGAGGCGACAATTGGCACAGTGGCGACAATTGATGGGCACAGTGGCTGCGTTGGAAAGCATGGCACAGTGGTGACAATTGATGGCACAGTGGCTGTGTTTGATGGCATGACACAGTGGTGACAATTGATGGCACAGTGGCTGCGTTTGATGGCATGGCACAGTGGTGACAACTAATGGCACAGTGGTTGCATTTGATGGGCACAGTGGCTGTGTTTTATGGGCACAGTGGCTGCATTTGATGGGCACAGTGAGGCTGCAATTGTTTTTTTTTTTTTTTAGTTTGCGCCCCCCCAAAAAATTGTAGCACCAGCCACCGCTGCTAGTAGAAATAATTGTTGGTTGTTTTGAGTTGGGTCAACTCGGTTCTTGGCCCAACCATCCAATGTCTGGCCTGTAGTGACACAGACACAGTGTGGAGTGTGAGTTTGAAGTCTAGTTGGTGTAACTGCTTTGAGGAAAAGACGCCAGCTCAGCGCTGGAGGTACGGCACCTATATAAATCATGGATAATTGGCCGTTGTAAGGATTTTCCATCTCATTTGTCTCCGGCAACTCCAAATTAGGAGCTCTAACAGCTTAAAAGCCCACAGATATATTATTTACAAGAGCCGTCCATGAAATATAAATGAGGAATTAGAGATCTCACAGCCCCCACCAGTCCCATTCTTTTAGTAAACAGCTGGAGAGGCGTTTGGCCTTTAAAAAAAAAAAAAAAAAAAAACTTCGGAAATATTTTTGCGTGGCTCATATTGTTCCCGTCAGTCTCCTGGAAGATGCAGACTGCTGCTGTAAATTGGCAAAAGGATCATTTCATTCCCATTATGTCGTCTTCTAAAGTGCTCCCCCATCGTGAAGGATTTAAAATCCCGAGCTAATAAATAAATATGCTTTGCCTTTTTACTGCTCCAGATTATTACTATGTTTCCTTTCCTATCCCCCACTGTTGTGCTTTGCGCTTGCCGCTGGTGCTTTATAATATATATATATTTATACATAGCATATCATTTTATGTCACTTCTGGGAGGAGGCACCATGGGATTACTAGATCTCTTGGAGGCTAATGGCAAAATTTCCTTACAGATTTCTATCTCTCTGACACCCCCATTCCTGCGAACCCAACCCCCCCAGGGTCCCTAGGAAATATGGGCCCCTGGGAGATATTATGCCGCGTACACACGATAGTTTTTTGGGTTGTAAAAAACTATGGGCCAGATTCTCTAAGAATTCCGGCGGCGTAGCGCAAGCCAGTTACACTACGCCGCCGCATCGTACTAGAGCAAGTGCTTTATTCTCAAAGCACTTGCTCCGTAGGTTTCGCCTGCGTCGCGTAAATCGCGCAGCGTAAACCCGCGCAATTCAAATGGGGCGGCTTGTATTTAAATTAAGCGCGCCCCCGCGTCAAACGAACTGCGCATGCGCCGGCCGGGGAAAAAGCCCACTGCGCATGCTCCAGCTCACGTCGGAAAGCGTTGTTGAAACCGACGTCAAAACGACGTGAGCGTCATTTACGCAACTCCCTATTCGCGAACGAGTTAGTAAAACGACGTAAGCGACGGAAAAAGCCGACGCTGACCCGACGCCATACTTAACATGGCATCCGACGGGACACGACGGCATCCGACGGGACCTCGTAAGGTTACTCCACATAGAAGCTGGGGTAACCTTACGCGAACGAAAACGGCGTACGCGACGACGGGGCGGCGTAAAAGCGATCGAGAATCGGCGTACTACCTCATTTGCATATGCAAAAACAACGTAAAGGCCACCTAGTGGCCGGAGTTGTCATTACAACTACGATCCGCAAGTGTAATGGTTTTACACTTGTCGGATGTAGAAGCGTATCTATGCAAAAGTGATGCTAAGCATCACGCGCATAGATACGAGACAAAAAAAACGGCGATACGACGGGGTATCTGAGATACTCCGTCGTAACGCCACTGAGAATCTGGCCCTATGGGTCAGATTCTCAGACGAGTTACGTCGGCGTATCTCGAGATACGCCGCGTAACTTCTAAGAAGCGCCGGCGTATCTATTTTCTGTATTCAGAAAACAAGATACGCCGGAATTTTGCTCAGATACGAGCGGCGTAAGTCTCTTACGCCGTCTTATCTTAGTTGCATATTTACGCTGGCCGCTAGGTGGCGCTTCCGTCGATTTACGCGTCGAATATCCAAACAGCAAACAGTTAAAGCACGTAAAAAAAAAAAAAAACGCAGAGGTGATCAAATACCACCAAAAGAAAGCTCTGTTTGTGGGGAAAAAAGGACGTGAATTTTGTTTGGGTACAACGTCGCACGACCGCACAATTGTCAGATAAAGCGCAGCAGTGCCGAATCGCGAAAAATGGACCGGTCATTGGGCAGCCAAATCTTCCGGGGTTGAAGTGGTTAATGATAATAGTAAATAGGACAAATTTAGAGGGTGAAAGACAGCAATAAAAACTGACGGGGGTTCTAATCCCTCTCCACTTCAATCCAAAACCCCCAAAAAGTTTCGCCTTTAGTTATACTTTAACGTACGGTGCGGCGGCTCGTGTACAAAAAAAATGGAACACTCTGTAAAGCCGCCTCCATCTATGATCCTTCCTGCCAGCTTAATCACAGGGTTTAAATTGCAGTCTGATAGAAGCAATGACCCCGAGGCGAAGCCGTCTGCGAGTTACACGACAGCGCAGTCTGCCTCCGAGAGACCCCTACAGTGGCGGCGGCTTCATAAGAATCCGTCTCCTCTCCTTCTGAGGTTTCTTCAAACTCCAAAAAAAGAATAATGGCGTGCGTCTCGGAGAATAATGGAAATGCGCCTTGGAGAATAATTGCGTGCGTCTCAGAAAAGAACGGCATGCGTTTTGAAGGGGGAAAAGCGTCAATTATCTCCCTGGGCCTAATTTTTTATTTTTTTTGATCAGTACGGCTCTACCTGAACTCTCACTTTTGCGCTCATTAAAAATCTTCCAGTGCGTCGGCAAAAGAACAAATTAAAAGGAAGGCGGCGGTGACAAGTGGGTCTTGGCCTCTCGTTTATTTCAGTAGAAAGATTTTTATATTTTATTTTAAATGCCACCCGGGTCTGCCAAACGCTTCCTGGCATTAAATCAAAGGAGACCGGCTTAGGTAATCAATTAAGAGAGAATAAAATGCATGGGATGATTTTAGTTGTAAAGAGGATTAGAGACCGGCTGCTGGCTGGATTTCAGGTGTGTGGCTCCTGATGTTAGTGCCGCCGCTGGCACTGGGTTAATTTTTTCGGGAGTTCTGCTTTCGAATGACTGCTGAGGTGTTACACCCGACCCCAATCTTCTTCTAGCTTTAAAGATTTTTTCCTTTTTCCACTTAAAGGGTTGTTCCAGCCCAAAATTGTGTTTATTAAAAGTCAGCAGCTACAAAAAGTGTAGCTGCTGGCTTTTAATAAACACTCACTTACCTGGTCCTGCGTTCCAGCGACGCGCCGACCGGGGCTCCGCTCCTCCCCCCCCTCCCCAGCCGGCGTCTCCATTCCTACTGTGGGCACCCAGCCGTGACAGCCTTCGGCTTCACGGCCGGGCACCCACTGCGCATGCACGGCGCGGCTCGCCGCTGATTGGAGAGGCGATCACATGGGACCTGTCAGTGTCCCATGTGATCGCCTACAGGGAGGGGCTGGTGTAAGCAATTAAGGCTTAATCGCCTAACCAGCCCCTCGGCGGAAGCAGGAAGTGGGACAGGAAGTCCCACTCCTACTGAAGCCCCCACTCCCCCCCCCCCAAAAAATTACATGCCAAATGTGGCATGTAAGGGGGAGGGGAGTGGATTAATAAAAAGTTATTTTTTAGGTGGAACTCCTCTTTAAATCCCTCTGACATCTGGCCTTCCCTTCAGTTTTATAGGCTCTACCAGTCTATAGATTAGAGTGACCAGACATCCCCAGTTTCTGGGGACAGTCCCCGTATTGAGGACACTGTCCCTGGACCAAGTCTGTCCCCAGTTTTGTCCCCGGATTGGATTTGAACAGGGCCTGGGGCAATTTCAAAGACATTGGGCCAGATTCTCTGGCCCTGGGTATCTATGCGACTGATTCTTAGAATCAGTTACGCATAGATTTGGCGTAGATCCGACTGGCGTAAGTCACTTACACCGTCGGATCTAAGTTGTAATGTAACGCTGGCCGCTAGGTGGCGTTCCCGTCGATTTCTGCGTCGAATATGCAAATGATCGTGATATGCCGATTCCAGAACGTATTTGCGCGCCGTCGTTGTAGTTTACGTTGTTTGCGTAAGCGTAAGGTTACCCCTGCTATATGAGGGGTAACCTTGCGTAGGTCCGGCGTAAGTCATGTTAGGTATGGACGTCGGGACGTGTTTTTCCGTTGTTTACGTTGTTTACGTAACTTGTCGCGAATAGGGCTGTGCGTTAATTACGTTGCCGTCGAAATCAATGTATTTGCGGCGTACTATGGAGAATGCACAGTGGGCTACGTTCTCGGCCGGCGCATGCGCAGTTCGTTCGGCGCGGGGGCGCGCTTAATTTAAATACAGCACGCCCCCATCCTTCCTACTTTGAATTACGCGGCCTTACGCTGGCCCATTTACGCTGCGCTGCCGCATATTACAGAGCAAGTGCTTTGAGAATACAGCAATTGCCCGTAAAAAGTGCGGAGGCGTAGCGTAAATGGGATACGCATTTCTATGAGAATCTGGCCTAGTCAGTGCAAAATAAAAAAAAAAAAATCTGAATTACACCCCCCCCCCTCCCCTCTGCCGCTTCTACTAGCTTTAGGGAGGTGTATTTTTCCCATTATCTGTGCCCCTCTCTGATGATCATGTGCTGGTCGGAGCGGAGGGAATATTTCTTCAGTTTCGGGTGCATTCAGCTTCGCTCACATGTTCTTCTGCCTTGGCTCAAATCCCGGCCAGCCACCTGCCTATCTGCTTGCCTTCCCTCGATTTGCCTTCCCCGGATTTTTTTTTTACTAATTACGTGACTTTCAAAGGCAATTGGTTCCACTAGATTTTAGTAAGGCCGCGTACACACGATCAAATATATCTGCTGAAACTGGTCCGCAGACCAGTTCCAGCGGACATATCCGATCGTGTGTACGGCCTAGCAGACAGGTTTCCAGCAGACAAAAGTTTTAAAGCATGCTTTAAAACTTGTCTGCTGGAAAGCCGTCTGTCGGATATGTCCGCTGGTTAGTACGCCTAACCAGCGGACCGAAATGGATTTGACGCATGCGTGGAAGTATTTTACTTCCTGGTTCGGTGACGTGGCGGCGTCAACGTCACCGCCACGTCACCGCGCTGTCTGCCGGCAGGGATTTTGGTTTGATGGTGTGTACACACATCAGACCAAAATCTCCAGGAGACATATCCGATTAAATCGGTCTGTCGGACCGTTTTCATCGGATATATCTCCTCGTGTGTACGCGGCCTTAGGGGTCTCAGAGTAAAGGGGGCTGAATATAAATGCCCCCCCCACACTTTTCACATATTTATTTTTTTTTAAATAAAAAATGTTGTGCGGGCGTAGCGTATCTTCTTTACGCTACGCCGCCGCAACTTAGAGAGGCAAGTGCCGTATTCACAAAGCACTTGCGTCCTAAGTTAAGGCGGGGTAGCGTAAATGGGCCGGCGTAAGCCCGCCTAATTCAAATGTGTTTGATGTGGGCGTGTTTTATATAACCACTTCCATACCGGGCCTATTTTGGCACTTCTCTCCTACATGCATAAATCATAATTTTTTTGTTAGAAAATTACTCAGAACCTCCAAACACTATATATGTTTTTTTAGCAGACACCCTGGAGAATAAAATGCCGGCCATTGCATATATATATATATATATATATATATATATATATATATATATATATATATATTTATATATATATATATATTAGGGTTGTCCCGATACCACTTTTTTAGGGCCGAGTACAAGTACCGTGTCATGTGACAGTTTTCAAACCACAATACAGACTAAGGATATTTTCTTTAGAATTATGAAGAACTCTAACTCAAGACATTATAAAAAAATAAAAATTTGTAACAATGAATAAAAATGTTTTATTTTCTTGTCATGCAGTAGTAAAAAACTCAAAGAATTTTCACAGAACATGTTGATAAATACAAAAAAAGTATTCTATTTAGGTATCGGGAGCATTTGCGCGAGTACAAGTACTCCCGCAAATACTCGGTATCGGTCCCGATACCAGTATCGGTATCTGGACAACCCTAATATATATATATATATTACAGTACACACTGTATATGTGTGTATATATACTGTATTTATTGGCGTATAACACTCACTTTTTTACCCTGTAAATAGAGGGTAAACTCTGCCTGCGTGTTATATGCAGGGGGCTGTGGAACGTTTTTTTTCCCTGAAACTTCCCTCTTAAAGTTAGGGCGCGTGTTATACGCCTGTGCGTGTTATACGCCGATAAATACGGGTATATACTTGGCACTGTACTTGGTTCTGTATTCTCGAAAAGGGGCAGTACTGGGAGGTAGGTAGGGGGCGGAACCAAGGGATGTTGCTCAGAGGTGGGTAGAGGGTGGAGTCAAGGGGAAACTCAGACTGGAGGAGTTCCTGCACCTATTCTTAAAAAAAAATAAAAAATAAAAAAAAGCCTAATAGTGTGAAAAAAATAATAATTTGAGAAACAGAAATAGTGTAAAAAAAAAAAAAAGACCTGGAGAAGAAGTCTTTAAAATTTGCAATTTTTCTAATATCCAGGGATGAAAAAAACGCCAGAAAATATACTTAGCTGATTTATCAAAGGTGTCTTTTTTTTTTAATGACACGTTTTTCCCTTTTTTTCTATTATTAAACATATCCATTTTCACCAGTTGAAAAAAAAAAAACGGAAAAATCTTGCAAATCTTATTTCTGGTAATAAACTGTTCAATGCCTTATAAATAAGTAATGAGCAAATATAAAAAGACGTTTTAACACTGTGTAACATGGATAAGACTATTTTTCATTAAAGTGGAACTCCAGCCAGGGAGACTTCCACCCGCTCATTTGAGGGAGGCGAGAGAAAACCAGCCTAGCGGGGGAACAGGCAGCAATATAAATGTGATTGGCTTGGCATATCAAGCGATGTCCTGATAAAAACAGCAGCTATGCCTTAGGCTACGGATGGTGGAAGCCAACGCTTAAGAAGCTTGAGTGCAAAACACAAGCTTTATTAGGAAACCAGAGGAGGCCAAAACGTTTCAAAAACTTGTTGGCATCCTCTGGCTTTTTAATACATCGGTGTGACTTCCACCATCTGTTACCACAGAGGCGTAACTAACCACTCTTCTCACAGAGACAACCACTTGGCATTTCCACGCCTTAAAGAGACTTTTCCTCGAACATACAGAAAACAAGCTCAGCTTCATCCAATGAAGGGGTTAAGTGTGTCCTAGGGAGTGATTCTAACCATGTGGGGGCTGGGCTACCTGTGACACGATCACTGCTCCCATTGACAGGGAGCAGACGATCACTATCCTGTCACTAGGCAGAACAGGAAAATGCCTTGTTCTGTCTCTCTGTGACACGATCGCGGGACACCGGTGGACATCGTGTTCATGTGTCCCGCGCAGGGGTGGATCCAGGGGGCAACTGCCCCCTCTGAGAATGCGCATGGGCATCACTGGAGTGAGAGAGCCGGCGGGTGGCTCCGCGAGTGAGAGAGCCGGCTGGCTCCACAAGTGACATAGCCGGCTGGAGGCCCCCAAAAGTGAGAGAGCCGGCGGGCGGCTCAGTTGGTGAGCAGTGTGGCTAGGTGATGGTGTGTAAGACTAAGCGGGCTGCTGGCCAATCAGGAAGCCGGCGGGTGGAGGAGCAGAGAGATGACATCATCTCTCACTGCCTGGTGCCTGCCCCTGCATCCCTGTAGGTCTGCCCTCACTGTGCACTGCGTGCAGGCAGCTGCGGCAGCAGAGAGATTACAACATCTTTCTGCTGCCTGACTCTGGGACACAGCAAGAGACCACCTTAGCAGGAAAGTGACAATCTGCAATGTGTGGCATGGGACGTGGCAAGTGGCAATCCGCAATGTGTGGCATGGGATGTGGCAAGTGACAATCTGCAACGTGTGGCATGGGACGTGGCAAGTGACAATCTGCAACGTGTGGCATGGGACGTGGCAAGTGACAATCCGCAAGTGTGGCATGGGACGTGGCAAGTGACAATCCGCAATGTGTGGCATGGGATGTGGCAAGTGATAATCTGCAACGTGTGGCATGGGACGTGGCAAGTGACAATCTGCAATGTGTGGCATGGGATGTGGCAAGTGACAATCCGCAACGTGTTGCATGGGATGTGGCAAGTGACAATCTGCATCTGGTGACAGGTGACGTGGCAAGTGACAATCTGCACCTGGTGACAGGTGAGAGTGGCAAGTGACACACTCGGGGCTCCCACTGATTCTGCATTATGGTGAGTTGAACTTTTTATTTCTTATAACAAAATAATAATAGAAATAATGTGCTTCAATCATCCTGACACCATAACAACCATGGTACCGGGATGATTGAAGCGCCAACACCAACCATTGCCCCGATAAATTTACCCCAAAAAAACATATTTTCTGGCAGTGTCCCTCCCGAGACAAGACTCTGGATATGCCCCCCGTCCCACGAGGACGGTCACGGAGCTCGCTGCGGGCACGCGTGCGCATGCTAGGCGGCAGACTCAAAGCAATGTACCGGTACGTTGCTTTGCCTGCCCGTGCCATTCTGCTGACGTCTATAGTCGTGAGGCAGTCGGCAATCGGTTAAATAGGCCTCAAATACAATATTCCCAATGTACACATTCCTGTAAAAATGGCTGTATTCAAGAATGGGTGCTGAAGTGAACACCGGCTGGAACTATGCATAGTCAAAGGAAGTAATGTCACCAGCACACCAGTATCTCTAAAAATGGGTCCAAAACTTTAACCAGAAATCACATAATTACAGTAGAAAGTGACGTTTCGGAGCCACACAGGACCCCTTCATCCCATTCCTGATGAAAGGGTCCTGCGTGGCTCTGAAATGTCGCTTTCTGCTGTAATCATGTGATCACTGATTAAAGTTTAGGACCCATTTTTGGAGATCCTGGTGTGCTGGTGACAGGGCCACCATCAGGAATTTTGGGGCCCCTTACACAGATTCAGGCATGGGCCCCCTGGAGCAGAGAAACGGGGGGTGGTGCTGCCGCTGCAAATTGAGGAGCAGGGGGGAGAGTCGCAAGTTAAGTAGGGGGGTGTCGCAAGTTGAGAAGCAGGGGGTAGTGTCGCAAGTTGAGAAGCGAGGGGGGGCCGCCACAAATTGAGAAGCTGGAGGAGTGATGCCACCGCTGCCGGAGGGTACCGACAAAAAAAAAAGGGGAATGCCATCCGGGGCCCTAGGGACCACCGGACCCCTTAGAGGTAGGGGGGCTTTGGGTGCTGATAAAAAAAAGGGGGATGCCATCCGAGCTCCTTAGAGGTCAGGGGGGCTTTGGGTGCTGACAAAAAAAAGGGGGATGCCATCCGGGGCCCTAGGGACCACCGGGCCCCTTACAGGTGTACTGCCTGTACCCCCCCTAATGGCGGCCCTGGCTGGTGACATTACTTCCTTTACATAGGCCTGTCTGTGAGAAGGGACGGGTTGAACAGGCTCAGACACGTATTAAAGTGATATGAAGCGCCAGCGTGCCAAGTGGAACCCAAAACCAGTTCCATCATCCTTCTCAAATACCCGTGTGACTACATCGGCTCTTAGTCTCTTCCTCCCGGCTTTTATTCAGGTTCCCGCAGGTACTTAAAACTTTATCAAGCAGAACCGGTTCTGATGTCACCGCCACTTTCATACCATGTTATCAGCCCTCCGATCCTGTGGGCTGCGCAGCCAATCGGAAAAGAGCTTTGTAATTTTGCCACGCAGGCAAATTCTAGGCTTAATCCGGCCCTCTGATTGTAGGATTGAAAATATTCCCGCAGCACCTAGAGAGCCTCGTCTGCATTTATTTTACATTGATATTTTTCTTTTACTCACATCCAAGTATAAAGAAGGACGGCGAGGTATTATGGTGATAGAAAGGAACAGAAAGTCAGACCTAATAAAATGTGCAGCCAGCTGGAAACGCGACAAGGAGGAACTGTCAGCACAACATCCACGACGTACAGAACCACCGCGAGCAAAAAAAGGTGCCGAAACCAGCGGCTGGATCAACCTGACAGCTCGCTTATCTGTGCGTCAGAGTCCCCTGAGATCGGCCGGTGGTCACTGCGCCCTCATTGTCTATGGATGATCCCTATTAATAATGCAGACGCCTTCTATTTATACATCGTGGTGACCACACAGCGCTCTCTATTGATCCGTTGTAAAGGGCCCGTGTTGTGTCCTGACACCGATGTAGTGGGTGACACCAGAGACCCCTGGTAGCAACTCGCCAAAGACTTGTCGGGATCTCTGGAGAAAACAAAAACAAAAAAGGGAATATATTTCAGCTTACCAATCATTAGATGTGGTGGCTGCTTTTGTTTTCTTTTCTTTGGCTTTTTTCCCTCTGCTTTTACCATAGGTGTGCGCAGCCTATCGCATTAGGCTGTGCACCCCAAAAGCCCAAACACACATGCGTGTGTAATATATATGGCAGAGGAAAAGTCAGTAGGGCAGAGATTGGTGTCAGTAGTTTATCTTTATTTGTATTTTATTTTGTTTTTTACTATTTTTTTTTATAGTTATTTTCAATTTTTTTAGGAGCATTGTTGGGGGGCTTTGGTGAAATATCAGTGGTCCAATCAGACCACCAGGGCTGCCATCAGGAATTATGGGACCCCTTACACAGCTTCAGGCATGGGCCCCCTGGAGAAGAGAAATTGAGAAGCGGGGGGCTGCCGTGAATTGAGAAGTGGGGGGTGCCGACGCTAATTGAGATAGATTAGGAGCGGAGGTGGGTGTGAATTGAGAGGCGGGGGTGCCACGAATTGAGAGGTGGGGCGGTGCTGCCACTGTGAATTGTGCTAATGGGCGCCCCTTACAATATATATATAAAAAGGGGGGGGGGGTAGCCACCTGGACCCTTTAATAAAAAATGTAAAAATGTTTTTTTATAAAAAAAAAAAAGGGGGGGTTGCCATTCGGGGCCCTGGGGACCTCTGGGCCCTTTAATAAAATATATATTATATATATTATATATTTATATATAAAAAAATAAATAAAAAACAATTATACTATTTTTTTTAAATGGGGTTCCCATCCCAGACCCCTTACAGGTGTACTGCCTGTACCCCCTTAATGACGGCCCTGCAGACTGCTGATGTCTCTTGTTAAAGAGAAAGGGACTGAGGACAGAGATTCCCCAGTCCCTTTCCCTGCAGCCAGACAAGCAGGGGGAATCTGTACAGTACAGGGTGATTAGGGTGTGCCCAGGCACACCTCTTACGCCATGTGCGCACACCAATACTTTTACCTGTAACACATCTAATCTATTAGAGAGCCCCCAACTCTGGAGGAAGGAGAACAAGGGGGCACAACAGACAGCAGCATTGTCAGTCTGGGGGCGGAGGGGAGTATTAAATATAGACATGTGCACTGCCGAAAAATTTGTTTGTTTTCATTTTAGTTTCATTAGTTTTTGTTATTTTTTATTTATTTTTTCAGGTCATTTTTATGATTGCAATTTGTAAATTCGTAAATTCTTAATTTCTAAAATTTGAAAATTTGAAAATTTGTAAATTCGAAAATCCGAAAAATAAGAAACATTTGAAAGAAAAACTAACTAATATTAACTAACTATTAAATTATAGGTATTGGAATTTTCTTTCAAATTTGGCTGTTAGTGAACGTAACGAATACAAATTAATCCAAAGTTACGAAATATCCAAAATAACGAATGCCGCATCTAAACAAATGGAACGGAATACTGAGATAATAATAAATAATAATAAAAAGTTTTTTCCATTATTATTAACATTGTTATTTATTATTAATGCATTAATTCCTATAATTTAATAGTTAGTAATTATTAAGTTATTATTAGTTAGTTATTATTTAGAATTTTCGGACTTTCGATTTCAAAGACTTGCCAGGATCTCTAGAGAAAAAACTAAAATGGAATATATTGCAGCTTACCAATCATTAGATGTGGTGGCTGCATTTGTTTTATTTTCTTTGGCTATTTCCCTCTGCTTTTACCTGTAACACACCTCCTGTAGACATGTGCGCTTCTGAAAAATGTGTTCAATTTTGATTTAGTTTCATTTGTTTTTGTTTTTTGTTTTCGTAAATTCAAAAATTCGAAAGAATAACTAACTAATAATAATAACTATTAAATGATCGGTATTGGAATTTCCTTTCAAATTTGGCTGTTAGTGAACGTAACGATTACAAATGTATCCAAAGTTACGAATTATCATTAATTATTATCTATCGTCATCTAAACAAATTGAATGGAATACTGAGATAATAATAATAAATAATAATAAAAATAAAAAGTTTATTATTTTTGCTATTTATTATTAATTCACCAATCCCTATAATTTAATAGTTAGTAATAGTTAAGTTATTATTAGTGATTATTTCAGATTTTTGGATTTTCGGGTTTTCGAATTTACGAATATTTAAATTTACAAAAATTCAGAAAAATTTGTTAAACTGGTTTTCAAATTAACAAATTTGTCTAAATTCCTAAAAAAAAATAAGAATTCAGGAACAAAATGAATTGCACATGTCTAATTAAATGTATTAGCAGATCTAAAGTGGTTGTAAAGCCTTAAAGTCGTACTAAAGTCTCTTTTTTTCCCCCGTTTTTTTTCCCCGTTTCCTCCTCTGTGCAGTTGGTTTTGCTCAGAGCAGCCCAGATCCTCCTCTCCTCGGGTCCCTCTTTTGCGCTCCTGGCCCCTCCCTCCTGACAAATGCCCCCTACAGCAAGCGGCTTACTATGGGGGCACCCGAGCCACAGCTCCCCGTGTCCATTCAGACACAGAGCCACAGCTAGGCCCCTGTCCCCTCTCTCTCCTTATTAGCTCAACAAATTTGATTGACGCTACACTGCTATTTCAGCCAATGAGGAGAGGAGTCCCGGGCATCCGTGTCTCTCCTGCAACATTGCTGGATGAAGACGGGGCTCAGGTAAGTATTAGGGGAGCCAGGGGGACCCGGGCACACAGGGGGGCTCAAACACCAGAGGGAAGGAGGGGCAATTACGGGATGCCCTGTGCGGCTCTCGGCAGCAGCTGAAAACCCTCCCGCCGACTTTTAGCTGTTGCAGGGAGGGACACAGACACAACTGTCGGCTTTCATTTCTTGTTAAAAAATAAATAAATAAAAATGTAACCCTGTATTGTTTTAATGCCTTGTAAAAAAAATTGAAAATTTTATAAAAATAATATGTAAAAATTGTAAAATATAATAATTTATTTATTTAAAAAAAATATAAAATGTTTTTGTTCAAAAACGTTGAAAACTATTTTAAAAAGGGCTAATTCACACAGCTTCTTTGTGTCCGCTAAGAATGATTTTCGTATATATTTATTGTGAAAATGTTTTTATATATATATATATATATATATATATATATATATATATATATATATATATATATATATATTTGAGGGTAGCCCTGCCAGGTAGGCTGTACGGGGCCCCGTGATTTCTAAAAGCAGTCATGAGGGGGGCTGCTGCACACTGAAGGCTTTTTATCTTAATGCATAGAATGCAGTGGCCCGGTCTTTGGCCACCCAAATCCTCTGGGGCGGAAGTAGGTAAACCCAGTGGTATCGATGAAAACAAATGTTCCATAAATAGGAGAGCTGCGGTAGGATATAAAGCTTAGTTCAGGCAATGGTATTGCGGATTCTGGACAGCATGCTACCTGCTAAAACAGCTGCTCCCAACCTCTTTTAACATAAAGGAACCCATGAAATAACTTTCAGATCTCAGGGAACCCCTGCTAATAATTCTATCTACACCTCGGGCTACATTAGTGTGAACAGTGTGTTGTAGATAAAAGAATAAAGAAGGGAAGTGGCGTACATCTCGCATTAGACAGCCAAGGCTGCTCTCTACAACATAATCATTTTCAGTAATAACACTGATTGCAACAAATGATAATTGTAGTGTTTGCTCACAATAGTAGTCAGTAGATTAGGGGCCCCTTGACTGGTGGTCAGTGGGAGAAGGGACTCTTAGATTGATGGTCAATGAGAGAAGGGCCCTTACACTGGTGGTCAGTGTGAGAAGGGACTCTTAGATTGGTTGTCAATGGCCCCTTACACTGGTAGTCAGTGGGAGAAGGGCCCCTTAAACTGGTGGTAAGTGGGAGAAAAGCCTTCTGGATTGGTGGTCAATGGGAGAAGGTCATCCCCCACCCTTATACTAGTAGTGACTTGGAGAAGGGCCTCTTAGATTGATGGTCAATGGGTGAAGAGCCTTTTAAATTTGTGATCAATGGGAGAAGCTCTCCCCCTTGCCCTGGTGGTCGGTGGGAGGTAGGCCTCCTAAATTGGTGGTCAGTGGGAGAAGAGCCTCCTAGATTGGTGGTCAATATACTTTCATTGGTGGTGAGAGGAAGATAGGCCTCTCAGATTGATGGTCATTGGAGGAAAATAAAAGAGCCTCCTTGATTGATGGTGAATGAGAGAAGGTCTCTTACACTGGTGGTGAGTGTGAGAAGGGACTCTTAGATTGGTTGTCAATGGCCCCTTACACTGGTAGTCAGTGGAAGAAGGGCTCCTTAAACTGGTGGCAAGTGGTGATTAGCCTCCTGGATTGGTGGTCAATGGGAGAAGCCCCTATACTTACATTAGTGGTGACTTGGAGAAAGCCTCTTAGATTGATGGTCAATGGGCGAAGAGCCTTCTAAATTAGTGGTCAACGGGAGAAGCTCTAATGCTTACCCTGGTGGTCAGTGGGAGGTGGGCCTCTTAAATTGGTGGTCAGTGGGAGACGAGCTTCCTAGATTGGTGTTCAATGTAAGAAGCACCCCCCCCCTTTAACTGGTGATCAGTGGGAGATAGGCATCTCAGATTGATGGTTCAATAGGCTAAAAGCCTTTCAAATTGGTGGTCAGTGGGAGAAGAGCCTCCTAGATTGGTGGTCAATATAAGAAGCACCCCCCCTTGACTGGCGGTCAGTGGAAGATAGGCCTCTCAGATTGATGGTCATTGGGGGAAGAAAGAGCCTCCTAGATTGGTGGTCAATATAAGAAGCACCCCCCCCCCTTTCACTGGTGGTCAGTGGGAGATAGTCCTCTCAGATTGATGGTCATTGGGGGAGGAAAGAGCCCCTTAGATTGGTGGTCAATATAAGAAGCACCCCCCCCCCCTTTTCACTGGTGATCAGTGGGAGATAGGCCTCTCAGGTTGATGGTCATTGGGGGAACAAATAGCCTCCTAGATTGGTGGTCAATGGGAGAAGGTTCACCCCTTACACTAGTGGTGAGTGGGAGAAGGGCCACTTGAATTTTCAATAGTCTAAAAGCTTTTCAAATTGGTGGTCAGTTGGAGAAGCCCACATACCAACACACGCCCCACCCTCACACGCACAGTTACACAGTTACACTGGTGGTCAGTGGGAGGTGGGCCTCCTAAATTGGAAATTGGTGGTCAGGGGGAGAAGAGCCTCGTAGATTGGTGGTTAATACGAGAAGACCCTCCCCCTTCCACTGATGATCAGAGGGACATAGGGCTATTAGATAAATGGTCAAATGATCCTCCTAGATTGGTGACCAATGGGAG
The DNA here is from genome assembly GCA_029574335.1 of Rana kukunoris. Taxonomy (NCBI): domain Eukaryota; kingdom Metazoa; phylum Chordata; class Amphibia; order Anura; family Ranidae; genus Rana; species Rana kukunoris. Next base: position 15,424,823 of record CM056055.1, on the reverse strand, counting down.
AAGGTTACCTATCCCCCCCCCACACTGGTGGTCAGTGGATGAAGGGCCTCTTAGATTGAGGGTCAACTAGAGAAGGGCCTCTTACACTGGTGGTCAATAAGGGAAGGACCTATTAGATTGGTGGTCAATGGGAAAGGGGACACTGGTGGTAGGGTGGAGAGAAAGCCTCCTGGATTGGTGGTCAATAAGAGTTCTCCCCCCCCCCCCCCCCCCCCACACTGTTGGTTAGCTGTTTTACCTGCAAAGAGGTTTGTTTTTCTTACCATCTAATTCTGAGTTTTAAAAAGCTCTGCCACACAGTTCTGTCTCAAAGTTTTGCTTGCCGAATTTTTTACCTTCTGCAGTTTCACTTTCACTTACCAGTCTTCTTACCACAACTTCACCCCTTGACTGAACATCTAAAGGAGAAGCAGCAGACCAATGAGCTAATTTCAGTGCTCTCTCTTCCTGGCACAGCAACACACTTGATTCGCTTGTTGTGCTTCTTTTCCCTCCCCCTATCTGAGCTTTGCTGTACAGTAGACCGCAGGAGGTTAATACAAGGCATTTAAAAAAAAAAAAAAAAAACCTTTAATAATGTATTAATGAATACAGAGCTGGACTAATTTGAACCTTTTATCCATCCTGGAGCTCGGCTTCAGATGTTTGATGGATTGGCTCTGAATAAGAAGAGATTCAGGTGATAATTTCACAAACTGTCAGATTAAAAGCCTCGTCCCCTGTGTTCTGACAGCTTCAAGCCCACCTACGGTTCTCCAGTCTCTTTAGCGTGTGGTATTGATGCCCTTATTATCTGTTAATCAGGAAAACCTCAAAGGCCTCGTAGCTTTGAGAAAGAGCGCGCCTGCATGGGTCTGCAGTGTACAATACAGGACTGAAGCTGGATCTCAGTAAATGCTGTATCTCACATACCTCGTATATAGCAGATGGGTAAAGCTAGGTTCACATTTATGCGATGCGGGAGTATGTGCAAAATGACGCGCGTTCCCACAATGCAAAAAAAATGTGCATTCTTTCTGCAGGCACTCTTAATGGCATCTCAACATACCTTCCTCATGCGCATGTGTAATTGTGCACCAAAATGCACCACACTCCTCTTGAGTGCTTCCATCATATACCGCTTCCTATCAGTCTGGATATAGATATCAGGTATTCCAGCTGCTCACAAGCACACAACGAGACGAGACGTGTTTGTCTGCTGAACATGGAGTGTTTAATAGAACCAAGAATACAACCTTATATACAGTTTACAGAGGAGGTAACCAGAACATAAATTAACATGAGCTAATTAACTAATCATTTACTCAGACTAGGCGACTCTTAGATATGACCTTTCAGGGTAGACGTCACGTTTCCTCGCTCACCTGCTATACAATACACATTATCATAAGTGTAAACACAGGACATCTTCACACAATGGCAGGGTCAATTTGCACAAAAAACAGACAGATGGCTGAAGGGGATGGCATTAGCATCTCCTTACACTGTATGTCCCAACAGTATGAATCAGTCACTCTAATACGGCATATACAGGGTCCCCAGGTATACAGCTCACAAAGAGCACCGTTCCCCCAAATGCCAGGGCCCGTGATCGCAAGGCAAGAGGCTAGCATTCAGTCCCTTCCAAACGCTTCTGTCCCAGGTGAGTCTGTCACACCACTTAAAAAAGAGGTGCTTGGACTTTGGTGCGATATTAGCACTTAAAGCGGAGCTCCACACAAAAGGGGGGTAAGCTCGGCTTATTTGGATCCTTCCTCCCCACACTTTTTTTTGGGGGGAGGGGGAGGGGGGAGCAGGTATCTGGATTGATTGGTACCCGTTACTACTTCCGGCTCAGATCTCCACGGCCAAATGAGCTCGAATTTTGCCCCCCTTCAACCGGTGTAGTTTTCTTAGACACATCATAGTTCCCAAAAGACTACGGGATCATTCGCAATGGTTTTTCATTAGGGTAAGGGGTTCGAGTTTAGACTTAAAAAAGGTTGGGCTCGGGGCGCAGTACAATCCACCCACTTGTGACATTAGCGAATCAATATTCCCTATTGTCTTCCGGCTTCTCCTCCTGGCCAACCAGGACAGGTAGCGTATCTTAAGACCGGATTAGTCAGGAGTAGAAGCCAGGGAAGTTGTGACCTGGATGGGGTAAGTGCGGACCTGGTGGGGGTGTTTGTTTGCTGCCCCCCCCCAAAAGATGGAGCACCAGTGGCGGTGCGTCCATAAAGGGCGCAAGGGTGCCGCCCGCTCTCTCTCACCATAGATAGATTCATGCATTGCATGAATCTATCTATGGTCTCCGCTGCCACCCCCTATTCAGGTGTCCGGCCCCTTGTAGGGTGCCTGGCACCTGAATTACAGTGGCTTTTTTTTTTTTGGAAGCACCTGATTAGAGCCTTAAGGTTCATGTCCCCGCCGCCGTGTATCATTGTGCTGCAAAAAAGCTTTAACGTTGCCAGTGATGTCAGGATTTTTTAAGATAAGCGCGAGTGTTTGTTTTCAATGACATACAGATATATGTGTGCGCTGAAAGAGCTTCTCTAACTAGCAATGTATTAACAAAAGCAGACAGCTGACGAAGGCTGCTGGTGTTGCCTGGATTTCTAATGTAAACCGAACAGACATCTCCTTCGACATACAGAAATAATGAAAGATGCTCTGGAAGAAGGCCAGCGCTGTACTGTCCCATCTGTCCTCTTCCACAAAGTTCAAAATGAAAACATACGAGTGACAGATCCAAGCAGATGTCCTCGTCTACCAGTCACAATGCCATGGAAGTGGTCAAAAGAAGACAGGCAAGGGAGGAGATTGTCCTAATACTCCAACCATGTCCTTTTTATGCCGGGGAACTGGATTACAACCTCAGATTTCATCATTGTCCAAATCTTGCCATTCTCACATCTGTCACATCTATAACATTCGCCCCTTTCTAAGCAATGACACCACCAAGCTGCTAATTCACTCCCTGGCTATCTCTCAACTTCATCCTAGTTATCCTACCTCTTTAACTCCCTCCTCGCTGACTTACCTCTTCAACTCTCTATCTGGTTGGCCTACCTCTTGAACTCCCCTTTCGTTGGTCTTCCTTCTGAACTTCCCACTCTTTGACCTACCTCTTCAACTCCATTCTCGTTGGCCTACTTCTTTAGCTCCCTCTTTGTTGGCCTACCTCTTCAACTCCCTCCTAATGGGCTTACCTCTTCAACTTCCTCCTTCTTGGCCTACCTATTCAACTCTCTTCTCATTGGCCTACCTCTTCAACTCCCACCTAATGGGCTTACCTCTTCAACTTCCTCCTTCTTGGCCTACCTATTCAACTCTCTTCTCATTGGCCTACCTCTTCAACTCCCACCTAATGGGCTTACCTCTTCAACTCCCTCCTTGTTGGCCTACCTCTTCAACTCCCTCCTTGTTGGCCTACCTCTTCAACTCTCTTCTCATTGGCCTACCTCTTCAACTCACTCCTAATGGGCTTACCTCTTCAACTTCCTCCTTCTTGGCCTACCTTTTCAACTCTCTTCTCATTGGCCTACCTCTTCAACTCCCTTCTAATGGGCTTACCTCTTCAACTTCCTCCTTCTTGGCCTACCTATTCAACTCTCTTCTCATTGGCCTACCTCTTCAACTCCCACCTAATGGGCTTACCTCTTCAACTCCCTCCTTGTTGGCCTACCTCTTCAACTCCCTCCTTGTTGGACTACCTCTTCAACTCTCTTCTCATTGGCCTACCTCTTCAACTTCCTCCTTGTTGGCCTGCCTGTTTAACTCCCTCCTTGCTGGCCTACCTCTTCAACTTCCCCTAATTGGGCTGCCTTTTCAATTCCCACCTTGTTGACCTACTTCTTAAACTCCCTCCTTATTGGCCTACCTCTTCTACTCCCTCCACGTTGACCTACCTCTTAAAATCCCACCTCGTTGGCCTACCGCTTCAACTTTCTCCCCGTTGGCCTACCTCTTCAGCTCCCTCCTCATTGGCCTAATTCCTCTTCAGTGTATCATGAATGCTACTGCCAGACTCATCAACCTTATCTCTTCAGCTCCCTCCTTGTTGGCCTACCTCTTTGACTCTCTTCTCATTGGCCTACCTCTTCAACTCCCTCCTTGCTGGCCTACCCGTTTAACTTCCCCTCGTTGGGCTGCATTTTCTTTCTTTTTTTTACACTTCTTACTTTATTAATCCAATTTTCCTTTTTTCCAATAAAAACATACAACCCCCCCCCTCCCACCTTCCTCTGGAACATTCAAATACAGTAATCATAGTATATCTTTAAAAAACACAAATAGTTCCCTTCCGCAGGTGGTGGTCTCAGCGGGAAGCACCGATAGCTTAAAAAAACTATTAGATAAGCAGCTGAATGACCACAACATACAGGAATATACAATGTAATACTGACATATAATCACACACATAGGTTGGACTTGTGTCTTTTTTCAACCTCACCTACTATGTAACTATGTAATGTATATTGTATTTTCTAGTACCAATAGCATCTCCTGAGAAAGCGGCAAAGCGAAACGCGTAGCAATCCCTCCGTACCTTTATTCCCTGTGGGGCCCTGATATGCATGACCCCTTCTCTAGACCCACCACATACAGAGCTCATCATATCTATGAGTATATCTACAGGTTCTCTCGTGTTCTCATAGGACACATTCTTTTGGGACAATACCATGTACAGTATATACATTGGCACACTTTTTCTATGTCTGTTTTACTATAATGATTTTAACATGATTACTGTATAGAATACATTATTTTTATATATATAAATATATCTATCTATTGTAATGTTGGGGGTTGTTAGCTCTCGTGGTATGGGCGTTTTTTCAGTGAATTACTCCAGCCAGGAACTATGTTTAACCACTTAAGACCCGGACCAAAATGCAGGTAAAGGACCTTGCCCCTTTTTGCGATTCGGCACTGCGTCGCTTTAACAGACAATTGCGCGGTCGTGCGACGTGGCTCCCAAACAAAATTGGCGTCCTTTTTTCCCCACAAATAGAGCTTTCTTTTGGTGGTATTTGATCACCTCTGCGGTTTTTATATTTTGGGCTATAAACAAAAATAGAGCGACAATTTTGAAAAAAAATGCAATATTTTTTACTTTTTGCTATAATAAATATCCCCCCAAAATATATATATATATATACAGGGAGTGCAGAATTATTAGGCAAGTTGTATTTTTGAGGATTAATTTTATTATTGAACAACAACCATGTTCTCAATGAACCCAAAAAACTCATTAATATCAAAGCTGAATATTTTTGGAAGTAGTTTTTAGGTTGTTTTTAGTTTTAGCTATTTTAGGGGGATATCTGTGTGTGCAGGTGACTATTACTGTGCATAATTATTAGGCAACTTAACAAAAAAACAAATATATACCCATTTCAATTATTTTTTTTTAACAGTGAAACCAATATAACATCTCAACATTCACAAATATACATTTCTGACATTCAAAAACAAAACAAAAACAAATCAGTGACCAATATAGCCACCTTTCTTTGCAAGGACACTCATGCAGCCTGCCATCCATGGATTCTGTCAGTGTTTTGATCTGTTCACCATCAACATTGCGTGCAGCAGCAACCACAGCCTCCCAGACACTGTTCAGAGAGGTGTACTGTTTTCCCTCCTTGTAAATCTCACATTTGATGATGGACCACAGGTTCTCAATGGGGTTCAGATCAGGTGAACAAGGAGGCCGTGTCATTAGTTTTTCTTCTTTTATACCCTTTCTTGCCAGCCACGCTGTGGAGTACTTGGACACGTGTGATGGAGCATTGTCCTGCATGAAAATCATGTTTTTCTTGAAGGATGCAGACTTCTTCCTGTACCACTGCTTGAAGAAGTTGTCTTCCAGAAACTGGCAGTAGGACTGGGAGTTGAGCTTGACTCCATCCTCAACCCGAAAAGGCCCCACAAGCTCATCTTTGATGATACCAGCCCAAACTAGTACTCCACCTCCATCTTACTGGCGTCTGAGTCGGACTGGAGCTCTCTGCCCTTTACCAATCCAGCCACGGGCCCATCCATCTGGCCCATCAAGACTCACTCTCATTTCATCAGTCCATAAAACCTTAGAAAAATCAGTCTTGAGATATTTCTTGGCCCAGTCTTGACGTTTCAGCTTGTGTCTTGTTCAGTGGTGGTCGTCTTTCAGCCTTTCTTACCTTGGCCATGTCTCTGAGTATTGCACACCTTGTGCTTTTGGGCACTCCAGTGATGTTGCAGCTCTGAAATATGGCCAAACTGGTGGCAAGTGGCATCTTGGCAGCTGCACGCTTGACTTTTCTCAGTTCATGGGCAGTTATTTTGCGCCTTGGTTTTTCCACACGCTTCTTGCGACCCTGTTGACTATTTTGAATGAAACGCTTGATTGTTCGATGATCACGCTTCAGAAGCTTTGCAGTTTTAAGAGTGCTGCATCCCTCTGCAAGATATCTCACTATTTTTGACTTTTCTGAGCCTGTCAAGTCCTTCTTTTGACCCATTTTGCCAAAGGAAAGGAAGTTGCCCAATAATTATGCACACCTGATATAGGGTGTTGATGTCATTAGACCACACCCCTTCTCATTACAGAGATGCACATCACCTAATATGCTTAATTGGTAGTAGGCTTTCGAGCCTATACAGCTTGGAGTAAGACAACATGCATAAAGAGGATGATGTGGTCAAAATACTCATTTGCCTAATAATTCTGCACTCCCTGTATATATATATATATATATATATATATTTTCCTCAGTTTAGGCCGATACGTATTCTTCTAAAAAAATAAAAGAAATAAAAAATAAAAAAAATCGCAATAAGCGTTTATCGGTTGGTTTTCGCAAAATTTATAGCGTTTACAAAATAAGGGATAGTTTTATTGCATTTTTATTAATTGTTTTTTTTTTAGTACTAATAGCGGCGATCAGCGATTTTTTTCCTGACCGCGACATTATGGCGGACACTTCGGACAATTTTGACACATTTTTGGGACAATTGTCATTTTCACAGCAAAAAATGCATTTAAATTGCATTGTTTACTGTGAAAATGACAGTTGCAGTTTGGGAGTTAACCACAAGGGGGCGCTGTAGGATTTGTGTGTTCCCTGCGTGTGTTTACAACTGTAGGGGGGTGTGGCTGTAGGTGTGACGTCATCGATCACGTCCCCCTATAACAGGGATGACGTGATCGATGCTGCGGCCACAGTGAAGCACGGGGAAGCGGTGTTTACACACGGCTCTCCCTGTTCTTCAGCTCCGGGGACCGATCGCCGCACACTCCAGCGGCGATCGGGTCCGCAAGTCCCGGAGCTTCGGACCGGGTCACGGGCGCGCGCCCGTGACCCACGACTGGGTACTAGAACCAACGTATATATACGTTGATGTGCCCAGCCGTGCCATTCTGCTGACGTAAACGTACAGTAGGCGGTCCTTAAGTGGTTAAGGGCATGGTAGCCCATTTTTAATAAAAAGGCAAAATAAAAGTCCAAACAAAGGTTTCCCACGCAGGGGGTTCTTCTCCATCAAACACACAACAGAAAATGCTAGCCCACCTGGCTCTCTGTAGCAGTATTTCTGCAGCAATACTTCTGCACGTCTTCCTGGTCGCCCAGACCAGCGGAATCCTCAACATAGACGCTTCCCTTCAGCGTCTACAGCTCTGCCTCTTGCAGTCACCGTTCTGGCTGTCTCCTACAGCCTCAGACTTCTGGAGACCTGCTGTCTCCAACTGGGAGCCATGAGATCTTCCCACACACTGATTATAAAGGGCTGTGTTCACCTGAGCACAGACCCTGCTGGTCATCCACAAAATCTGAATACAGGATTGGAGATTCCGTCCCACCCCAGACACTATGGGCCAGATTCAGATAGATGGGCGCATCTTTATTCTTGCGTAACGTTTCTCATTTACGTTACTCCGCCGAAACTTTAGGAGAAAGTACTGTATTCACAAAGCACTTGCTCCTAAAGTTGCGGCGGCGTAACGAAAATGGGCCGGCGGAATTCAAATTGGGCGGGTAGGGGGCGTGTAGTATTTAAACTAGGCGCGATCCCGCGGCGAACACACTGCGCATGCGCCGGCCGCCAATGTAACCCAGTGCGCATGCTCCACATTAGGACGGTGTTTTCTACGTGAACGTCAATGACGTCAATCCCCATTCATGGACGAGTTACGCAAACGACGTTAAACTTTTTCAATTCGACGCGGTCACGACGGCCATACTTAACATAGGATACGCGTGCTTTTTGTTGCTTTATCTTTACGCCGGGAAACCCCTTACGATAACGTCGTAAAGTGACTGCGTCGGGCCCGCGTTCGTTCGTGAATTGCCGTATCTCGCTGATTTACATATTCTCGGCGGCCTAGCGGCCATTTTAAAATTGCAGTTCCGATACGCTGGCGAAATACAATTACGCTGCTCGTATCTGGACTCAATCCTGGCGTATCTTGTTTTTGGAATACAGAAAACAGATACGCCGGCGTAGGTTAGAAGTTAAGCCGCGTAAGTTCTACCTGAATCTGGCCCTATGGAATCTCCACACTACAGAGCCCCATGATTAGTGTTGAGCAGAATATGCCATATTCGATTTCGCGATATATCTCGAATATATAGTCGAATATTCAAGATATATTCGCTAAATACGAATATTCGTGATATTTTTTGGAAATGAAATGATTGCGAAATTTCGCTATTGCGAATGCGAATGCGAATGCGAAATTTCGAGAAATGCGGAAGGAGCACTCTGATTGGCTCAGAATATTCGTGATATTTTATAATACCAAATAATTGCGAAATTTTGTGAAATGCGGAATGGAGCACTCTGATTGGCTCAGAATATTCGTGATATATTACAATACAAAATAATTGCGAATATTCGGCAAATGCGGAAGGAGCACTCTGATTGGCTCAGAATATTCTTGATATTTTATCGTAATTTCGCAAAAATGCGAATGAGAAATTGATTGCGGAATTTCGACAGTAACACTCTGAAATCGAATATATGTGTTATTTTAGCTAAAAACAATATTGCGAATTTCTCTAAAATAATCGCGCGATATCGCTATTGCCGAATAATCGCATTGCGATTTTTCGACAATATAAAATGATCGCTGCAGCTACTCGGCCCAAGGTCTCTAATCATACCAGCAATGCTTTTAGACGTCGATGGGGATCTCTAGGATGTGATCTGTTCTAAAAAAAAATTGAAAAAATACGAATATTCGAAATAGCGAATATTCACCGCGAAATTCGGAATATATCGCGAATACTCGAATATGCCATATTCGAGCCGAATATTCGCAATACGAATATTCGTGAGCAACACTACCCATGATGAAATACCAAAACCTGGAGACAGCTTCAAAAGAAGTCTTCTCCAGTCCGCAGCTATGCTCTGTAGTCTTGCACCTCTAAAGTGTGCATACCCTGTGTCCATTTTACAGTGACAGTAGCTCCTACTGTTACACTATATATATACACATTTCTATTTTTACTGTATTGAGTGCTATTTTTCATTTGGCTCTACTGGTGGCTACCAATTTAACTACTTGAGATCCGCGCTATAGCTGAATGACGGCTTTAGCGCGGATCTAAATTACCAACAAGCCGTCAATTGACGGCTTGTCACTAGCAGCTTCCCTGCGAGCGCTCCAGAGCGCGCTGCGGGGAAACACTGTGTTGGCCGTGTCCCTTGGACACAGCCAATCACAGATCGCCACGAACGGCCAATCAGAGTGGCCGTTTGCGATGCGAAATGTGGGCGAATGAGAGATGATCTCATATGTAAACATATGAGATCATCTCTCATTGCCGTTTTACACAGAGACAGCGCCCTGTCTCTGGAGAGGAGGAGAGCGATCTGTGTCCCTTGTACATAGGGACACAGATCGGTCACCCCCCCCCCAGTCACCCCCCCTCCCCCCACAGTTAGAACACTATGCAGGGAATACATTTAACCCCTTCCTCACCCCCTAGTGTTAACCCCTTCAATGCAAATCACATTTATACAGTAATTAGTGCATTTTTATAGCACTGATCGCAGTATAAATGTGAATGGCGCCAAAAATGTGTCAAAAGTGTCCGATGTGCCCGCCATAACGTCGCAGTCCCAATAAAAATCGCAGATCGCCGCCATTTCTAGTAAAAAAATAAATAAAAAATAAAAATTCTGTCCCCTATTTTGTAGGCACTATACATTTTTCCCAAACCAGACGCTTATTGCGATTATTTTTTTTTACCAAAAATATGTAGCAGAATACATATCGCCCTAAACTGAGAAAAAAAAAAGTGTTTTTTTTTTTTTTTAAATTGGGATATTTATTATATCAACAAGTAAAAAATATTGTATTTTTTTTCAAAATTGTCACTCTTTTTTGTTTATAGCGCAAAAAATAAAAACCGCAGAGGTGACCAAATACCACCAAAAGAAAGCTCTACTTGTGGGGGGAAAAGGACGTCAATTTTGTTTGGGAGCCGCGTCGCACGACCGCGCAATTGTCAGTTAAAGCGACGCAGTGCCGGAAGCTGAAATATCACCTGGGCAGGAGGGGGGTATAAGTGCCCGGTAAGCAAGTGGTTAAAGACCATAATCAGCCTTGGTCTTCTCTTTTCGTGTTCATATTTGGATGTGGTGCCACATTCTGAGTCATGCCTGAACATTTTTCTATACTTGATGTACACAGGAGGCATTGCATTTATTCAGCAGGCAATCAGAACAGAGATGTAATTACACCTCATCAGTATTTATAGGTAACCTTGATGGGCTCAGCCAAGAATCGTTTTCACCTTTTGAAAGTTCTCTCTCTGAAAGGCTTATAATGTGATTGGCAACCTTCTGGGTGAACAAAAACGGGAGACTTCAGACTATTTATCATAGGAGTTTAACCGCTTAGGGACCGCCGCACAACGATATACGTCGACACAATGGCACAGGCAGGCAAATGGGCGTACCCTGGGCAGCCATCACAAATTTTGGGGCCCCTTCCACAGCTTTAGGCAGGGCCCCCCTGGGGCAGAGGCCTGGGGGGAGGGGTGCTGATGGAAAAAAAACAAGTGTAGTGTCTTCACACTTTACAGGTGTAATGCAAAATAAAAAAAATGGGAGGGGGGGGGCTGTAAGGAGCCATGGGGACAATCGGGCCCCTTACAGGTGTAATGCAAAAAAAAAATGTAAAAAAAATAATAAATAAAAAACGGGAGGGGGGGCCAGCCGGGCCCCTTACAGGTGTAATGCCTGTACCCCCCTGATGGCGGCCCTTGGCGTACCTGTACGTCCCTTTAAATTCGGCGGCCAGCCAGCACGCGCACCCGCTCACGGGTCCCGGGGGAACTCGATGTTCCTGGGTGGCCCGTGATTGCGGTCGGCAAAGGCAGAACAGGGGGATACCATTGTAAACAAGGCATTCCCCTGTTCTGCCTAGTGACATGTCACTGACCGAATGTTTCCTGTGATCGGGAACAGTGATCAGTGACGTGTCACTGGTAGCTCCTCCCCCTAACAGTTAGAATCACTCCCTAGGACACACTTAAACCATTTAGCGCCAACTAGTGGTTAACCCCTTTACTGCCAGTGTCATTTTCACAGTAATCAGTGCATTTTTTTATAGCACTGATCGCTGTATACATGCCAATGGTCCCAAAAATGTGTCAAAAGTGTCTGAATTGTCCGCCATAAAGTCGCAGTCCCGATTAAAATCGCAGATCGCCGCCATTGATAGTAAAAAATTAAAAATTATAATAAAAAATGCCATAAAACTATCCCCTATTTTGTAGACGCTATGGGCCAGATTCAGGTAGATGAGAGCATCTTTGCTCCAGAGTAACGCTTCTCATTTACGTTACTCTGACGACCCTTTCAGCGCAAGTACTGTTATTCACATAGCAGTTGCGCGTAAACTTGCGCCAGAGTAACGATAATGCGCTGGCGTAACCCGACGCAAGGGGAAGTGGGTGTGATCATATGTAAATGATGGGCGGAGCCCAGCGCAGAGGCTTACGTTCAGCGCATCATCCACGGAGCATGCGCAGTGAGTGAGGCTCCACTCACCCCCTTTGTGCGCATGCTCACAACTTCCGTCGGCACCACTTCAGGGAAACGTCAGCGCAATGCGTTCCGTTGGGCGTTTAAATGCGCCCGTAGAAGCGCCATTCCGGCACTAAAGTATATCCTGCTCCCCCTCCCCGCAGTGATGTTACTTTTGTTCTGAGATGGCTGCTCCCGTTCCCCGCAAACACACAGGAGAAAGCTGAACTTTAATGGCCAGGAGCTGACAGCCGTCATCTCGGCTATGGAGACCTATGATGTCTTCCTCCATGGCTGTAAAATTTGACAGACAAGCATGGACAGAGGTGTTGTCCTGCAAGTGGGGGTGCTCAGCTAGCTCTTATCGTCGGTAACGCTGCTGTAGCTGCTCTCCTGCTGACCTGTGGCCATCTGGAGTAAAGATAAAGCAGCCTTTTGTAGAAATAACTTTGCGCCGGACGGACGAGATACGCGCGGCGCATGTAGTCAGCGTAGGGTGCTAATCCGTTCGCGAATCGGGAAATCTCCCTCATTTGCATATTTTCAGGGGAAATCAATAGGCGCGACTGATGCGCCAAGCGAAATTAAGCGCTGACGATACTCTGGCGTCGGAACGTTCCGCCGGTCGCAAATGGCCCGTTATTGGGCGCATCTAGTTTGGTGGGTACGGGCACATAGAAACGACGGCGCATCTTCACAGTTACGCGGCGCATATCGAAATACTCCAGCGCAAGTGTTGCTGAATCTGGCCCTATAACTTTTTGCGCAAACCAATCAATAAACGCTTATTGCAGCCATCACATCTACAGTGCCTTGAAAAAGTATTCAGACCCCCCTGAAATTTTCCACATTTTGTCATGTTACAACCAAAAACATAAATGTATTTTAATGGAATTTTATGTGATAGACCAGCACAAAGTGGCACATAATTGTGAAGTGGAAGGAAAATAATAAATGGTTTTCAACATTTTTTTGTACAAATAAATATGTGAAAAGTGTGGAGGAGCATTTGTATTCAGCCCCCTTTACTCTGATACCCCGAACTAGAATCTAGAGGAACCAATTGCCTTCAGAAGTCACCTAATTAGTAAATAGAGTCCACCTGTGTGTAATGAAATCTCAGTATAAATACAGCTGTTCTGTGAAGCCCTCAGATGTTTGTTAGAAAACCTTAGTGAACAAACAGCATCATGAAGGCCAAGGAACACACCGGACAGGTCAGGGATAAAGTTGCGGAGAAGCATAAAGCAGGGTTAGATTATAAAAAAAGATATCATAAACTTTGAAAATGTCACAGAGCTTTGTTCAATCCATCACCGGAAAATGGAAAGAGTATGGCACAACTGCAAACCTACCAAGACATGGCCGTCCACCTAAACTGACCGGGCCGGGCAAGGAGAGCATTCATCAGAGAAGCACCCAAGAGGCCCATGGTAACTCTGGAGGAGCTGCAGAGATCCACAGCCCAGGGGGGAGAATCTGTCCACAGGACAACTATTAGTGGTGCTCTCCACAAATCTGCCCTTTATGGGAGAGTGACAAGAAGAAAGACATTGGTGAAAGAAAGACATAAGAAGTCCTGTTTGTAGTTTGTGAGAAGCCATGTGGGGGAGGGGACACAGCAAACATGTGGAAGAAGGTGCTCTGGTCAGCTGAGATCAAAATTGAACTTTTTGGCCTAAAAGCAAAACATTATGGGCCAGATTCTCATATAATTTCGCTGGCGTAGCGTAAGCCATTTACACTACGCCGCCGCAACGTAACAGAGCAAGTGCCGTATTCCCCAAGCACTTGCTCCGTAGTTTGCGGAGGCGTAGTGCAAATGGCCCAGCGTAAGGCCGCGTAATTCAAAGGGGGCGGCTTGTATTTAAATTAAGCGCGCCCCCGCGTCGATCGAACTGCGCATGCGCCAGCCCAGTGCGCATGCTCCAGCTCACGTCGGAAAGCATCGTTAAAACCGACGTCAAAACTACGTGATCGTCACTACGCAATGCCCTATTCGCGAACGACTTAGTAAAACGGCGTAAGCGACGGAAAAAGCCGACGCTGACCCGACGCCATACTTAACATGGCATCCGACGGCACCCGACGGCATCCGACGGTACTGCGTAAGGTTACTCCACATCTTTGCAGGGGTAACCTTACGCGGACGAAAACGACGTAAGCGACGACGGGGCGGCGTAAAAGCGTTTGGGAATCGGCGTATTAGCCTCATTTGCATAGGCAAATGAGAAAACACCGTAAAGGCCACCTAGTGGCCGGAGTTGTCATTACATCTACGATCCGCAAGTGTAATACAAATACACTTGTCGGATCTTCACCCGTATCTATGCCAAAGTGATTCTAAGAATCACTCGCATAGATACCCGGTGAAAAAATCTGAGATACCCCGTCGTAGCGCCTCTGAGCCGCCGTACACACGGCCGAGGTTCTCGCTGAAAACCAGCGAGAACCTCGCTGGAATGCACATTCCAGCGAGGACCTCGGCCGTGTGTACGGTCTCGGCGAGCTTCCCGTCGGGAAGCCCGTCGAGCCGAAATAGAGAGCACGCTCTCTATTTCCTCGACGGCCCGCCCGGAAGAATGGCTGGTTGCCATTCCCGACGGGCGGGTCGCCGATTTCGACGGCCGGCAGGGAACCTCGACGGGCAGAACGATGTGTTCTGCCCGTCAAGATTCCCTGCCGTGTGTACGCCACCTTAGAATCTGGCCCTATGTGTGGGGGAAAACTAACACTGCACATCACCCTGAACACACCATACCTACTGTGAAACCTGGTGGTGGCAGCATTATGTTGTGGGGAGGCTTTTCTTCAGCAGGGACAGGGAAGCTGGTCAGAGTTGATGGGAAGATGGATGAAGCCAAATACAGGACAATCTTAGAAGAAAACCTGTTAGAGTCTGCAAAAGACTTGAGACTGGGGGGGGGGGGAGGGGGTTCACCTTCCAGCAGGACAACAGCCCTACACATACAGCCAGAGCTACATTGGAATGGTTTACATCAAAGCCTATTCATGTGTTAGAATGTCACAGTCCAGACCTAAATCCAATAGAGAGTCTGTGGCAAGACTTGGAAATTGCTGATCACAGACGTTCTCCATCCAATTTGACAGAGCTTGAGATATTTTACAAAGAATAATGCCGCGTACACACGGTCGTTTTTTGCGATGAAAAAAAAACGACGTTTTTTAAAACGTCATTTAAATTGATCGTGTGTGGGCAAAACGTCGTTTTTTGTCTTCAAAAAAACGACCAAAAAAAAATTCCAACATGCTTGAATTTTTTGGGTCGTTTTTCAAAACGTCGTTTTTTGTTTCACAAAAAGTCACCGTGTGTAGCAAAAACGTCTTTCAAAACGACGTTTTTCAACCCGCGCATGCCCAGAAGCTAGTTATGAAGCGAGCTTCAATGGAAAAGAGTGGTGAACGTAACCTCACTTTTTGTGAAAAAACGATGGTGTGTAGGCAAAATTGTCTTTGAAAAGTGACGTTTCAAAAACGTCGTTTTTTACTTCACAGAAAACGTCGTTTTTTTTCATCGCAAAAAACGACCGTGTGTACGCGGCATAAGAATGGGCAAAAATGTCCCTCTCTAGATGTGCAAAGCTGGTAGAGACCCCCCAAAAAGACTTGCAGCTGTAATTGCAGAGAAAGGGGGTTCTACAAAGTATTGACTCCGGGGGGCGCCATGCAAATGTACCCCCCACACTTTTCACAGATTTATTTGTAAAAAAAAAAAAAAATGAAAACCATTTGTAATTTTCTCTCCCCTTCACAATTATGTGCCACTTTGTGTTGGTCTATCACATAAAATCCCAATAAAATACATTTACGCTTTTGGTTGTAACATGACAACATGTGGGAAATTTCAAGGGGTGTGAATACTTTTTCAAGGCACTGCAAGACTTGGTGAGCTGCAATATAATTAATGTTTGCTTTTTCGGTTTAATACCGCTTTAAATCTTCAATATTGCAGCTCAGTATACAAGTTTTTTCGTTTTTTTTCTTACCCATTATGCAACAATCGAAGTGCGCAGTAATCCACAAAGGTCCATCCAACATCTGCTTCCCTGTCGCAGCGCGCTGACTGTGGATTGGGCGCAGAGAGCGACACGGAAGTCTATTTATAACTGTCACTTCACATGCATGTTCCTATGGAATGCGGCCATGAAATCCTGTGTCATGCATTCCTCCGGAGTCACCAACTGGGGAGATTCCAAATGTTCACTTTGTTTTTACTAAACTAAACACAGACTAACGTATAAGGGAAGGGAGCGCAGAGAGCAACGATCATTCAAAAACGATACAGTACTGCCTCTGATACGTCGATGATTTGCACCAATAGTTACAGTTTCAGGAAAATGAGTTTTGTTGCAAGTGCACTGATACGGCTACAATCACATTAACCACTTCAGCCCTGGAAGAATTTACCCCCCCCCCCCTTCCTGACCAGAGCACTTTTTGCTCTGGTCGGGTCGCGTTGCACACTTTTGATGCTATTTTGGGACCATTCTCATTTATACAGCGATCGGTGCTATAAAAATGCACTGATTACTGTGAAAATTACACTGGCAGGGAAGGGGTTAAACACTAGGGGGCGATGAAGGGGTTAAGTGTGTCCTAGGGAGTGATTCTAACTCTGAGGGGGATGGGCTGCAAGTGACATGACACTGATCACTGCCCCCGCCCCTAGGTTTGGCCCTCCTACCCACCTCTGAGCACCGTCCCTTGGTTCCGCCCCTACCCACCTCTCTTTACCGCCCCTTGGTTTGGCCCTCCTACCCACCTCTGAGCACCATCCCTTGGTTCCGCCACCTACCAACCTCTAAGCACCGTACCTTGGTTCTGCCCCTACCCACCTATGAGCACCGTCCCTTGGTTCCGCCCTCTACCCACCTCTGAGCGCTGTCGCTTGGTTCCGCCCCTACCCACCTCTCTGTACCGCCCCTTGGTTTGGCCCTCCTTCCCACCTCTGAGCACCGTCCCTTGATTCCGCCCTCTACCCACCTCTGAGCACCGTCCCTTGGTTCCGCCCCTACCCACCTCTCTGTACCGTCCCTCGGTTTGGCCCTCCTACCCACCTCTGAGCACCGCCCCCTGGTTCCGCCACCTACCAACCTCTAAGCACCGTCCCTTGGTTCCGCCCCTACCCACCTATGAGCACCGTCCCTTGGTTCCGCCCTCTACCCACCTCTGAGCGCTGTCCCTTGGTTCCGCCCCTACCCACCTCTCTGTACCGCCCCTTGGTTTGGCCCTCCTACCCACCTCTGAGCACTGTCCCTTGGTTCCACCCTCTACCCACCTCTGAGCGCTGTCCCTTGGTTCCGCCCCTACCCACCTCTCTGTACCGCCCCTTGGTTTGGCCCTCCTTCCCACCTCTGAGCACCGTCCCTTGATTCCGCCCTCTACCCACCTCTGAGCACCGTCCCTTGGTTCCGCCCCTACCCGCCTCTCTGTACCGTCCCTCGGTTTGGCCCTCCTACCCACCTCTGAGCACCGCCCCCTGGTTCCGCCACCTACCAACCTCTAAGCACCATCCCTTGGTTCCGCCCCTACCCACCTATGAGCACCGTCCCTTGGTTCCGCCCTCTACCCACCTCTGAGCACTGTCCCTTGGTTCCGCCCCTACCCACCTCTCTGTACCGCCCCTTGGTTTGGCCCTCCTACCCACCTCTGAGCACCGTCCCTTGGTTTCGCAGCCTAGCAACCTCTAAGCACCTTCCCTTGGTTCTGACTCTACCCACCTCTGAGCACATCCCTTGGTTCTGCAGCCTAGCAACCTCTAAGCACCTTCCCTTGGTTCTGCCCCTACCCACCTCTGAGCACATCCCTTGGTTCCACCCCTACCCATTTCACGTCATTTTTTTTATAACATTAATTTACAATATGACTTGTGTAGCAATCACATATGCCAGATTATTATTATTTTTATTTGCTATTTTTTTCCCACGAAAGTGGAGTATGTAGGCATGTATGTATTGGTAAAAATATGTAGGACACGCCTCCTGCCACGCCCCCTTAAAGGAGAATTAAGCAAAAACAATTTAGTTAAACCCACGAGTGTTTTTTACTTTTTACACTACTATTTCTTTATATTGGCTTTTTAAATTTACAAATGCAGCAATTTAGAAATTAGATGAAAGGTTTAGCACTGGGAAACACTTTTTGATAGATAAAAAGTGCATTTTATATACAATTATATCGACCAAAGATATCAGACCAAAGTAAGCGACAGATGAGGAGGAAAGAGGGACAGAGGGACATCTAGTGGCCAAAATGAGGTATAGTTTTCTCAAGTACCTAAATGAGGAAAAAATTATGCAGTATTTTGGCCACTAGGTGGAGCTGATGATACAGGAATGAATCTCTTACTAAAACTATGGTGACCTTTCGTTCAGCTTGCAGGCATGCTTTAGAAATTTTTGCAAAAACAATGCTTTATAAATAGGACCCCTAAGTGTTCTCCAATGCTCTGCACTTCTCCATTAAGCATCACAGAGAGGCACTGAAAATCTCCCCTCCCAGTACAAATCTGCCTCCCTGCTGAAATCTTTTCTCCCAGTACAAATCTGCCCCACTGATGAAATCCTCCCTCCCAGTACAAATCTGCCCCCTTGCTGAAATCCTCCCTCCCAGTACAAATCTGCCCCCTGCTGAAATCCTTCCTCCCAGTACAAATCTGCCCCCTGCTGAAATCCTTCCTCCCAGTACAAATCTACCCCCTTGCTGAAATCCCCCTCCCAGTACAAATCTACCCCCTTGCTGAAATCCCCCTCCCAGTACAAATCTACCCCCTTGCTGAAATCCTTCCTCCCAGTACAAATCTACCCCCTTGCTGAAATCCCCCTCCCAGTACAAATATGCCCCCTGCTGAAATCCTTTCTCCCAGTACAAATCTGCCCCACTGATGAAATCCTCCCTCCCAGTACAAATCTGCCCCCTTGCTGAAATCCTCCCTCCCAGTACAAATCTGCCCCCTGCTGAAAGCCTTCCTCCCAGTACAAATCTGCCCCCTGCTGAAATCCTTCCTCCCAGTACAAATCTACCCCCTTGCTGAAATCCCCCTCCCAGTACAAATCTACCCCCTTGCTGAAATCCTTCCTCCCAGTACAAATCTACCCCCTTGCTGAAATCCCCCTCCCAGTACAAATCTGCCCCCTGCTGAAATCCTTTCTCCCAGTACAAATCTGCCCCCTGCTAAAATCCTTCCTCCCAGTACAAATCTGCCCCCTTGCTGAAATCCCCCTCCCAGTACAAATCTGCCCCCCTGCTGAAATCCTCCCTCCCAGTACAAATCTACCCCCTTGCTGAAATCCTTCCTCCCAGTACAAATCTACCCCCTTGCTGAAATCCCCCTCCCAGTACAAATCTGCCCTCTGCTGAAATCCTTCCTCCCAGTACAAATCTACCCCCTTGCTGAAATCCCCCTCCCAGTACAAATCTGCCCCCTGCTGAAATCCTTCCTCCCAGTACAAATCTGCCCCCTGCTGAAATCCTTCCTCTCAGTACAAATCTGCCCCCTGCTGAAATCCTTCCTCCCAGTACAAATCTGCCCCCCTGCTGAAATCCTCCCTCCCAGTACAAATCTGCCCCCTGCTGAAATCCTTCCTCCCAGTACAAATCTGCCCCCTGCTGAAATCCTTCCTCCCAGTACAAATATGCCCCCTGCTGAAATCCTTCCTCCCAGTACAAATCTGTCCCCTTGCTACAATCCCCCTCCCAGTACAAATCTGCCCCCCTGCTGAAATCCTCCCAACCGGTACAAATCTGTTCCCCTGCTGTAATCCCTCCTCTCAGTACAAATCTGCCCCTCTGCTGAAATCTCCCCCCCCCCAGTACAAATCTGTCCCCCTGCTGAAATACTCCCTCCCAGAACAAATCTGCCTCCCTGCTGAAAACCCTCCTCCCGTTACAAATCAATCTGTACCCCCCCCCTTCCACCCCACTGAAATCCCTCCTCCAAGTGCAAATCTTCCCCACTGCTGAAATCCTCCCTCCCAGTACAAATCTGCCCCCTGCTAAAATCCCCCTCCCAGTACAAATCCACCCCTGCTGAAATCTCCCCTCCCAGTACAAATCTGCCCCCCTGCTGCAATCTCCCCTCCCAGTACAAATATGCCCCCCTGCCCGAAACCTCCATTCCAGTACAAATCTCTGCCCCCCCCCGAAAATAAATCACCATTCCAGATAATTCCTACTAGCACAATTCCACCACCGCCCCACCCCCCACCATATCACCTATTTTAGCACAAAGCCCCTCAATCCCCTCTCCTAGTCACCCCCCCAAAAAAAAATCCCCTCCTAGAACAATTCTCACCCCCTGCCCCCCTTCCCCTTCCAACAAAATCCATCCACCCCCAATCTCCTCACAGTGCCCTCACATGATACCACAGTGCCCAGGGCAGACATCCCTCCTGACCACCCCCTGTCCATGCCCTGATTGAGTGACGTTACTTTTATGCTTCTACGTTACGCCGCCTTACGTTTGGAATAATAAGAATGTAGCGTTTCCTTTAAAGTAATATCCGGGGACAGGGCTGAGAAGGTATCTCTGACACACGCGAGGCTGTCTATAAAAGCTCCCATTAGGCTGCATTCACACCGGAGCGCTTCAAAGTTGTGCGTTTTTGCCGCGATTTTGTACAGGTCACCGATGTGAAAAGCAGAAAAACTCCTGTAACCTGCACCAGAGAAGCTCATGTTCTTTTTTGAGCTTAATGCGTTTTTTAGGTGTTTTGCTTCAGGTGACAAAACGCTGAGATGTGAACAGGTGCCATTGAAATAATTGGGATTTTGCTTGTTGGGCGTTTTTTAAGGCTTTCTTTCTAGCGTTTTAGGAGCGTTTTACGAGCTGAAAACGCCCCCCAGGTGTGAATACAGCCTTATACTACATCCCCTAAGCTGCTTTATGTTTGAACGTTATCTTAACCACTTCCCGCCCGGTCAATAGTAAATTGATGTCCAGGAAGTGGTTCTGTAATCCTGACTGGACGTCTATTGACGTCCTGCAGGATAACATGCCGGCACACACCCGTGGGGCGCGCAGTGCGGCGATCGGCTATGCGGGGTGTCAGTCTGACACCCTGCATCTCCGATCTCGGTAAAGAGCCTCCGGCGGAGACACTTTACCATGTCATCAGCCGTGTCCACTCACGACTGATCACGATGTTAACAGGTAAACCCGCAGATCGGCTTTTCCTCACTCGCGTCTGATAGACGCGAGTAGAGGAGAGCCGATCGGCGGCTCTCCTGACGGGGGGTTCGCGATGATTGTTTATCAGCGCAGCCCTCCCTCGGATGCCCACACTGAACCACCAGGGAAGCTGCCAGGACCACCAGGGAAGGGGGCGATTAAAAAATAAAAAAATTTAAATAGATGCCAATCAGTGCCCAAAAATGGGCACTGACTGGCACAATATGGGATCAACAAGTGATGCCCAGCAATGCTATCAGTGCCCATCAGTGCCACCCCTCAGTGTCCAATAATGCCACCTCTCAGTGCCCATCCATGCCCAGTGCCCACCTATCAGTGACCATCTGTGCCACCCATAGGTACCCATCAGTGCCACTCATAAGTGCTGCCCATAAGTGCCCATCAGTGCCGCCTATGAGTGCCCATCAGTGCCACATACCAGCGCTGCCTATCAGTGCCGCCTATCAGTGCCCATCAGTGCTGCCTATCAGTGCCGCCTCATCGGTGCCCATCAGTGCCACCTCATCAGTGCCTATTAGTGCCACCTCATTGGTGCCCATATTCGAAGAAGAAAACGTGCTTATTTACAAAAAAATTAACAGAAAAAATAAAAACTTTATTTTTTTCAAAACTTTCGGTCTTTTTTTAGTTGTTGCGCAAAAAATAAAAATCGCAGAGGTGATCAAATACCACCAAAAGAAATCTCTACTTGTGGGGACAAAAGTATAAAAAAAATGTTTGGGTACAGGGTAGCATGACTGCGCAATTGTCATTCAAAGTGCAACAGCGCTGAAAGCTGAAAATTGGCTTAGGCAGGAAGGTGCGTAAGTGTATGCAAGGGTATGGAAGTGGTTAAAAGACCTAGAGAAGATGAAAGGTGCCAAGAACAGAATTAAAACTCCAGTTGCCCACTCATTGGTTCTGCTTTCTTAGCGAGATCTCCCGGGAACCATTAAAAACCGAAGGTTCTCTAATATGTAAATTTCCATCGAGCCCTTCAGCCAAATGATTCCCGCCACCTCCACCCTACTGCGCTTTACTTTTCGATCAGCGAGGGCGCCCATCACAGTAATTAGGACAATGATAAGGCAGCCTGGAACTCTGGAGCCCTGGAGCTGGTCATTCATCAAGTGTCACCCAACAGAGCACCCTATATTTTTGGGCTGCCATAGATGACTCGAATTTCAGCCGATTCATGAGAAAATTGGAGCAGTGGATGCCCAAGCCCAAGACCAGGAATTCGGAGACTCTGGAAGACTTTGGGTGGGAAAGAGCCTCTAAACCCTGATTACAGGCGAGCAGAGTGGACTGGCTGGTTGCTGAAATCTGAAAATCTGAGCAGTGGATGCCCTTGGATCTCAGGGGTCCTCATCCATTCAGAAGGAGGGGTTTCAGTGCTCTCTCGGTTGGTAAGTCCTCAGTTGGGACCCAGAATTCGGAGGCTCTGGGAGACTTTGGGTGGGAAGGAGCCTCTAAACCCTGATTACAGCCACTTTGGCCCTAAAAGGATTAACCCACCTACTGGGGTTGGCTTAAGGAGAACACTAAGGAGTCAACACCTGTCGGTGAGGTGAGTAGAGCAGAACACAGCCAAGTGAGCAGAAAGGACTGGCTGGTTGCTGAACTCTTGAAAACTTGAGCAGTAGATGCCCTTGGATCTCAGGGGTCCCCATCTATTCCGAGTGAGGGGTTCCAGGTTAGTTCAGTCAGAGAGGAGAGTACTCATTTCAGTACTCTCTGGGTTGGTAAGTCCTCAGTTGGGTCTCAGAATATGGAGACTTTGGGTTGGAAAGAGACTGTAATCTTTGATTACAGGCACTTTGGCCCTAAAAGGATTAACCTACCTACTGGGGAGGGCTCAAATAGAATAGTAAGGAGTCTCAGGGGTCCTCATCCATTCAGAGTGAGGGGTTCCAGGTTAGTTCAGTCAGAGAGGAGAGTATTAATTTCAGTACTCTCTGGGTTGGCAAGTCCTTAGTTGAGACCCGGAATTTGGAGACTCTGGGAGACTTTGGGTGGGAAAGAGCCTCTAAACCCTGATTACAGGCACTTTGGCCCTAAAAGGATTAACCCACCTACTGGGGAGGGCTCAAAAAGAATATTAAGGAGTCTCAGGGGTCCTCATCCATTCAGAGTGAGGGGTTCCAGGTTAGTTCAGTCAGAGAGGAGAGTACTAATTTCAGTACTCTCTGGGTTGGTAAGTCCTCAGTTAGGACCCGGAATTTCGAGGCTCTGGGAGACTTTGGGTGAAAAAGAGCCTCTAAAACCTGATTACAGGCACTTTGGCCCTAAAAGGGTTAACCCACCTGCAGGGGAGGGCTCAAAGAGAACAGTAAGGCACCGGTACCTGTCGGTGAGATAAGTAAAGCAGAACAAGCCAAGTGAGCAGAGTGGACTGGCTGGCTGCTGAACTGTGGAAATTTGAGCAGTGGGTGCCCTTGGATCTCAGGGGTCCTCATCCATTTAGAGTGAGGGGTTCCAGGTTAGTTCAGTCAGAGAGGAGAGTACTATCTTCAGTAATCTCTGGGTTGGCAAGTCCTTAGTTGAGACCCGGAATTTGGAGACTCTGGGAGACTTTGGGTGGGAAAGAGCCTCTAAACTTTGATTACAGGCACTTTGGCCCTAAAAGGGTTACCCACCTGCAGAGGAGGGCTCAAAGAGAAAAGCAAGGCATCGGCACCTGAGACATTTTTAATACTCAGGGGTCCACATCCATTTAGAGTGAGGGGTTCCAGGTTAGTTCAGTCAGAGAGGAGAGTACTGATTTAAGTACTCCATGGGTTGGTAAGTCCCAGGGGCGGACTGACCATTGAGGAACTCGGGCACTGCCCGAGGGCCCCATGCCACTAGGGGGCCCCATCAGGGTTGCCAGGCTCATTAAAACCAGGGACAGAATGTAAAAATCTGTGTTTTTTTACATCTGTCCCTGATATGTCCAAAACCTACATGCTTTTGATGTGAAAATCCCGAGATTTTAGTTGCCCCGCCTCTGTACTGCCACCTGGCTTGGTGGCGATCTGTAAGCCTGGGGGCCCCATAATCTTCTATTGCCCGGGGGCCCCATGAGTTGTCAGTCCACCCCTGGTAAGTCCTCAGTTGGGACCTGTAATTCTGAGGTTCTGGGAGACTTTGAGTGGGAAAGAGACTGATTACAGGGACTTGCAGGGGATGGATCAACGAGAACAGTAAGACATTGGCACCTGTCGGTGAGGTGGAAGAGCAGAACACAGCCAAGTGAGCAGAGTGGACTGGCTAGTTGCTGAACTGTGGAAATTTGAGCAGTGGATGCACTTTTGTTGAAGGACCTAGATGAAAAATTGTTGGGCAAACAGCATCTGCATCCAATCAACTGTTCAGTATTTTAATTCGTAACCAACGTGTTTCGGGGGTCCAAAAACTCCTCCTTTATCAGAGCTTGACTAAGCTTGACTGAGCTCTGTGGAAAAAAGGTCCAATTCACTTCTATTTTATTCACATTGTTCTCAATCAAACCCTGATAAAAAAGGAGCATTTTTGGACCCCCCTGAATTGTATTGGATACTATTTGGATTGTCCCCCTGACTTTATTGGAATAAAGTTCTATCTGAACCTCTTAGCAGTGGTGTGGCGCTTCAATTTCCATATTTTATTACATCATCCTACAAGCCAAGGAGACTGCGGAGATCCTCTGGGGTGTAGAGCTCAAGCTGCCTTCCCGGGAACCAGGTGATTCTCATTCTCATCAACACTTTAGGAAAGCAATACCAACAAGATAGCCTTAGGGGTTCAATTGCCACTTTTTCCACTTTCATCAAGAATACAATATCTGGCCCGGGGCAATTCCTCCTTCTATGCTTTTTAGTGTGGATGGAGGAATCTGTCAGGTTTCTATTATTCAGACTCTAGGCTGAACAAAAGAAATCTATGAGATCTATTGAAAAAAATATTCTGATGAAGGTGACTAGCTCTTACGAATTCTGACCGTGTTTTGCTCAATGCAGTGATTTCCTAAGGTCGTCAGCTCTATCTAGTGGCCATAATGCAGTATTATTCCTGATTACGAAATTTCAGAAAAGATGCTGCATTATGACCACTAGATGGAGCTGACGATCACAGGAAATTACTGAATTAAAGGAAAAGTACAGCCAAAAGCTGTACTTCTGTGGATCATAGGAGTGCAATTCATTCTGCACTCCTGTGACCCGTTTTCAGACGACAGCGGCTGTCGGCTGATGTCACAGAGCCGGTCCAGGCTCTGTGTCATCAGGACCACGGAGTCGGGATCTGCCAGATCCCTGGACTGACATTGATCCAGGCCACTGCTTCCCCCTCCACCGCCCAGCACTCTAGTGAGCGAGGAGGGGGCTGAAGCCCGCTGTCTGCTGATGTCACAGAGCCGATCCAGGCTCCACTACATCAGGACCACAGAGTCGGGATCCGCCAGTTCCCTGGACTGACCCTTGTCTCAGGCTATTAGAGCCTGAGCTGGCCACCCCCTCCACTGCCCAGGGCTCTAGTGAGCGAGGAGGGGGCTGAAGTTCGCTGTCTGCTGATATCACAGAGCCGGTCCAGGCTTTGCGTCATCAGGACCACGGAGTTGGGATCTGCCAGATCCCTGGACTGACACCTGGCTCAGGCTCTTAGAGACTGAGACGGCCACTGCCTCCCCCTCCACCGCCCAGCGCTCTAGAGAGCGAGGAGGGGGCTGAAGCCTGCTGTTGGCTGACATCACAGAGCCGGTCCAGGCTCTGCACCATCAGGACCACGGAGTCCGGATCCACCAGATCCCTGGACTGACACCTAGCTCTGGCTATTAGAGCCTGAGCTGGCCACCCCTTCCACTGCCCAGCGCTCCAGTGAGCGAGGAGGGGGCTGAAGCCCGCTGTCAGTTGACGTCACAGAGCCGGTCCAATGGAGCCCGGATCCACCCACATGCCTCAACTGGCATCCAGCTCAGCCTCAGCCTGCGCCAGCCACATCCGCCCCCTCCATAACCCATCGCTCCAGTGAGCGATGGGGGAGGGCAGAGCAGACAGCGGTGACTGACAGCCACCAGCTCAAGCCCTGAGAACTGAGCGATCGGCGGTGTTAGATCGCTCAGTTCTGAGTGTTAGAGCCGGCAGGGGGCAGATACTACATCCACCTGGGTAAGTATGGCTCTGAAACAACAACCCCTACACCTCTTTTAAGCTAAATGTTGTCAGGATTCGTCACGGCTGGGCGAATGCTTCTCATAATCGTTCAACAAATTATTAATAAATTGACCTCACATGTGAGTGTGTGACCAGCTTAGAAAAGCTGAATCAAAATTGTTCTTGCCTGCATCATACAAGTTAGTGCCTTCATGTACATAAACAACACGTGCAAAAACAACACAAAACAGAGAGACCTGTCCAAGTATTTACCCGCGAATGGTACCGATCGCTCATTTCCATAAGATCATTTCCATTTTAGCTGTATTGATTATTTAGTACATCCTAATCACAGACTTCTCAAGGTTATTTGTTCAAGGATACGCTATACCCCGGGGAGGAGGACTAATTACTTACCGTCCAGCAGTGCCTCCCGGAACCTTCAGAAGTATCCGATCCTCATCACCATCCAAGAAAGTGGTCCAAAAGAACCCCAAAGCAACACTTCTTCATGCTCTTGTGAACTCATCACCCTTCGGAAACCTATGAAATAACCACCGTGGAGCTACGCGTTCCCAGAACCAAGCGTACCCTTGGGCTGGCCAATCTTGCAACTACATGCTGGGAGTTGTAGTCACCAATGAAGCTGGACGTTAACAGCCACTGCTTTTAGCTTGCGGTCCCACATCCCATCCTTCCACTTACAGTTCCGGAGTGTAACTCCAGCAGGGGATCCAAGCGTCTACGCTCCGCGTTCTTATCTTTGAATTATATAATCGCTCTCCTTTTATCCGGGCGCCCCTCTCGCTGGCCAGGCAACGGTGCCAAGAGGACCACAAGCTCCGCTGATGATGTTGCCATCAGTTCCTCTTCTTCTCCATGGCTATTAATCTGCAAACAATTACCTTAAGCGATGTCTGGGACTTTGCTGGTCACTTGCCATAGTGGGGGGTACAACTTCTCCTGGAATGGGGCACCTAGAGGCGGCGGCATGCCACAGCCCACGGGCAGCGCTGTTGAGGATGGGGGGACAATGCCAACCGGCTGATTCTGTAAAGGTTGAAGGGAATAAGAGACTCCTGCATGATGATGTTCAGCCTTTGCTGCTTTCCACGTTTTATCCAACTCGCTCTGTTCCTCCTACTCCCCCCTCCTTCTCTCTTTCTCTCTCTCTCTCTCTCTCTCTCTCTCTCTCTCTCTCTCTCTCTTTCTCTCCAGCCTCTACCAGAAGAATCACACACCGAAGAAAGAAAATATATATATATATATATAAAACTCCCACAAGTTTAACTCTTTTTTTATTTATTTCCTTTCCTGATTGAGCTTAAATATAAACCATGGGAACCTCTGCCGTATTTTAGAAGAAGCCGGTATTTAACCACTTCAATACCGGGCATTTTCACCCCCCTTCCTGCCCAGGCCAATTTTCAGCTTTCAGCACTGTCGCACTTTGAATGACAGTTACGCGGTCGTGCGACGTGGCTCCCAAACAAAATTGACGTCCTTTTTTTCCTCCCAAATATAGCTTTCTTTTGGCGGTATTTGATCACCTCTGCGTTTTTTATTTATTGCGCTTTAAACAAAAAAAGAGCGACAAGTGGGCACAATGGGCACAATGGGCCAGCGACAAGTTTGAAAAAAACACAATGGGCCAGATTCTCAAAGGAATTACGCCGGTGTATCTACAGATACACCGGCGTAAATCGAATTTCCCGCCGGCGTATCATTGTTTTCTATTCTGAAAACATGATACGCCGGTTTTACGCTAAGATCCGACTGGCGTAAGTCACTTACACTGTCGGATCCTAAATGCAATAATACGCCGGCCGCTAGGTGGCGTTTACGTCGATTTTAGCGCCGAATATGCAAATGAGCCGATACGCCGATTCCCGAACGTTTTTGCGCCGCGTCTACGTAGTTTACGTAGTTTGCGTACGCGTAAGGTTACACCTGCTATATGAGGGGTAACCTTACGTCGGTCCGCCGTATGCCATGTTAAGTATGGCTGTCGGGACAGCGTCGGGTTTTTCCGTCGTTTACGTAACTCGTCGCGAATAGGCCTATACGTTAATTACGTTGCCGTCGTAATTGCTGTATTTGCGGCGTACGATGGAGCATGCCCAGTGGCCTACGTTGAAGGCCAGCGCATGCGCAGTTCGTTCGGCACGGGGGCGCGCTTAATTTAAATACAGCACGCCCCCCTCCTTCACTATTTGAATTACGCGGCCTTACGCTGTCCCCTTTACGCTATGCCTGACGCAAATCAAGGAGCAAGTGCTTTGAGAATACAGCACTTGCCCGTAAAAACTGCGTAGGCGTAGCGTAAATGGGATACGATATGCTACGCCGCAAATACGTGTTATTTTCAGAATCTGGCCCAATATTTTTTTTTTTTTTTGGCCCAATATTTTTTACTTTTCTTTTTTTTTTTATCCACATTCTATAGGTAATGATAAAGGACACACCACATTATAATAATAATATATAAAACATAAGACACATTACATATAAACATATAGCAACACACTGCAGGAGTCCCTACAGAAGAAAGAATAAATGGTAGAAAAAAAAAAGAGAGGGAGAAGAGAAGAGGGAAATACCACTAGTGCAGTGATGGTGAACCTTGGCACCCCAGGTGTTTTGGAACTACATTTCCCATGATGCTCATGCACTCTGCAGTGTAGATGAGCATCATGGGAAATGTAGTTCCAAAACATCTGGGCTGTTAAGGTTCCCTATCACTGCACTAGAGGCTATCTACTCATCAATAATTTCCCATATTTTTAACTTTTTGCTATAAATATCCCCAATTAAAAAAAAAAAAAATCTCATTTTAAGCCGATATGTATTCTTCTACATATTTTTGGTAAAATCTCAATGATATTAATTGGTTTTGCGCAAAAGTTATGGGGCCAGATTCACAGAGCGATTACGCCTGCGCAACAGGAGATGCGCGGCGTAAGTCTAAATGTGCGCGTGCGCTTCGATGCACGGCATCCCCAAAACGAGATACGCAAGAAATCTACTTTTTTTTTGTCCAGCGTAATTTCGTTAGACAGGCGCATCCGTCCGCGCAAAACTGCGCTAGACAGACCGTTGATTTGCTAGTCAAATATGCTAATGAGGGACTTACAGGGGGTCCACAAAAGAACGTTGGGGCAGCGCAGGCTACGCAGTGTGCGCAACAGCAAAATGTCCTGTCTAAAATTAGACCATAGAAAAGCTGCTCTAAAAAGAGAAAAATCGTCTACATGTCAGATAAAGCAACACTGTTAGAGAGGAGCTCAGCAGTCACACGTGTTGCCCAACAATCTGTATGCCAACATGCCAGTGGCATCCATGCTCATAGCTATACTACTGACTTTAGATGAGCAAAGAAGGCGGGGGGCACTGAGGAGGGCACTGAGGAGGGCACGGGAGATGTTTTTTTTTTTAAACTTTTTATTTGCTTATATAAACTTTACAATTTAATCTAATCTAATACAATATTCTTATCTGATACAAGCCCCTCACTCTTCACTTGATATATCACACACGCATAGACATCTATGGCATGGGTGATTCTGAGGTGTCTCGCATCTTCAGATTCACCCCTCATGCCATCATGGAATTAACCACAACCTTGCAGGAGGACATCAGCAGCCCAACACATGGCACCACCCATGACACCCATGACAGCTACATATACAATCAGAGCCCCATCCCCACAGATTGCGAACAGAACATGTATGGGGACAGCTGGCTGGTTGGTGAGTGACATGGGTGGCAGGCATGACTATCCCCTCCCGTGATGCACACCTCACAAGTGGCACATGCACTACTAACATCCTCCTGTCTTTTCCCTTCAAGGTGACTCTGCATATGCACTGGGACCCCATCTTATGACCCCATCTCATGCCAGCTCACATATGCATCTTTGCACGTTAAACACACACATTAATCATGGCACAATGAGAATGCATGCATGCACACCACTGTGGTCCCTAGCACACACACACCACATCCTCATCACATTGGATTGGCACCAGTCCACCATGCAGGACTTGTGAGCAGCAACGCCACGCCACGGCTCCAATTATGTCACTGTACATTCATACACCATTCACACGGACCTGGGGATCACTTCTCCACCACAAATGAGGGTGACACCCCTTTTCCCGCAGGAATATCACCCCCACATTCCAAAATCATACACAAACAGAACCAAAAAAATAAAATAAATGACGAGCAAAAATAAAAAAATGCCCAGCAAAAATATAATTTAAACAAAATAACAACAAATAAAACACATAAAAGACAAAAATCACTCTGCAAAACAGTCCCCAAATATCTCAAAGACACGTCACAAACAAACAAACAAACGCTAATAAACAAAAGCACCTTGCTGTATAGGGAGGGAAACAAAGGGATGTACTTTTGCAAAGGAAGTGCGTTTGTGTCTGTCTATTTATGCTGTTTGCGTAGTTCACTAAGTTGCCCGGGTCCACTTCCAATTTCACTGATTGCGCCGTTCCCTAGTTGTGAGCATGCGCACAGAGGTGCTGACCATGGTCTGCTTCAAGCGCGCATGCGCGAGACGGCCGGCCCTTCATTTGCATGGGGTCACGGCTCATTTCAATGTAACCCGCCCACGTCCTTCCCAATTTGTATTACTCCGCCTTGTGCCTCTGAAATAACGTTACGCATGCGCAATTTCCTGTGTAAAAGCTACGAGAATAGGGTGATTACGTGGCTACATTGCGCAAGTCTAACGTAAAGGCGGTGCGCTACGCCGGTCCAATAATGCGCAGATGTACCTGAATCTGGCCCATGGCGTCTACAAAATAGGGGATCTATTTATAGCATTTTTATTATTATTATTTTTTTTTACTAGTAATGGCGGCGATCTGCGATTTCTATCGTGACTGCATTATTGTGGCGGACACATCGGACACTTTTGACACTATTTTGGGACCATTCGAAAAGGACAGAATAGGAGATAAAAGAATAGAGTAAAACAGAACAAACTATAATAGAAAATAAAGGAATATAATAGAAAATAATATAATAGAGTACAAAACATTTTAATATAATAGAGTAAAACAAAAAAGAATACAAAATAAAAGAATAGAAAAAATAGAACAAAAAAAAAAAGGACAGGATAGAAGATAAAAGAATAGAGTAAAACGGAACAAAATATCTTAGAAAATAAAGGAATAAAAAAGAAAAGAAAATAATAGTAAATATTTTTTTTTATATATAATAGAGTAAAACAGAACAGAGTACAAAATAAAAGAATAGAAAACATAGAAGGGGGGAAAAAGGGACAGAATATAAGATAAAAGCAAAGAGTAAAACAGAACAAAAATAGAATAGAAAATAAAAGATGAGATAATAGAATAGAAAATAAAGGATAAATTCTTAACCACGGGCAAATCACTGAAATTAGCACCACATCGCTAAATTGAATAGATATAGGAATAGTTGTGGGATTTTTAAGGTTCATGTACTAATAAATGGATCCAAGGAAGTATATTAAAAATATATATTTTATTTAAACAATGAATAAAAAGTTGCCTAAAAACAATTCCACAACAAGTGCATAAATTACAATCCTAATGAATACAGCAGATTTTATGGATTTCCCAACATGTTTCACTCTCAATCTAGGCTTCTTCAGTGTTTTAAAAATACTTTGTATTGATATCAATGTATATATTTTTCTTTATTAGAAGGCTTGTGCTTCAAGTGGACAGCTTCCCCTGAGGAAGCCAAGATTGAGGGCGAAACATGTTGGGAGCGCCATCAAATCTGCTGTGTCCATAAGGATTGTACTTTATGTACTTGTTGTGGAATTGTTTTCAGACCATTTTTTAATCATTGTTTAAATAAAATGTATATATTTTTAATATACTGCCTTGGATCAATTTATTAGTACATGCACCTTAAAAATCCTGCAACTGTTCCTATATCTAGAAACTAGAATCAAATAAAATAGAAAGAATCTAACCATCTTCTGAGATTCAAATTTTGAATAGAACAACAATGAATTTGAATAGAATAGAAAAGAATGGCATAAAAAATAAAATGATAGAATAGAAAAAATTAAATAGAATAGAAAAGATTAGAATAGAATAGAAAAGAATGGCATAAAAAATGATAGAATAGAAAACAATTGAATAGAATAAACAATAAATAATAGAATAAAATAAAAATAATATAACAATATAACCATTTTCCGAAATGTGAATTTCCAATACAATTATGTCAAATTTTGAATAGAATAAATTCAAATTAGAATAGAAATTAATATAATATAATAGAAAATAACAGGATAAAAAATAACAATAGAATACAATGGAATTAGAAAGAATATAACCATTTTCCAAAATGTAAATTTCAAACAGAATAAATTTGATTCTGAATAGAATTAGAATGGAATTCGATTTGAATTCAACTGAAATTTGAAAATATTTGAATCGATTCAAATTAGAATAAATAAAAAAACAAATTCCAAATACGAATGAAACAAATTTAACTAAACAAATTTATGTAAATACCGAATCGAAACGAAACACGTTTTCTCTTTCTGCACATGTCTAGTAGGAATCGCTCCACTAGCTTCCGGGTCCTGCGCCGAGCGGCTGCCCTGCTGCTTACTGAAAGCAGGAGATTCCACGCCCGGGGGAGGGGCCATTCAGAGAACATTTAGCATTTGTTGGGGTGAGGTAGAGAGGTGGAGTGGTGACATCACTATCTCCACCTCATCCAATCAGAGATCCAACATTTTTGGATTTTGGACCGCAGTCATTGGACTTAATGAGAACAGAATATTTCTTAAAAAGGATCATTTTTATTGTTGCACATTTAAAAACATAAAATCTATTAAAATACAAAAGGTACAGTATCATCTTGCACCATGTGTTCGAAAAAGATGGTGGTCCTTAACGTTTCCAAAAATACTCACCAACATAAATATTCAAAATAACCGATTACAAGAAACCCACCAATCCTTTACATCAAGCTTGACATGTTTCGCGTAGTTCCGCTTCATCAGGAGCAGAGGGTGCAAACAGCAATGATATTCTCTAGTATCATGTCTGCAGTCTCTAACCCTCTCTAGTATCATGTCTGCAGTCTCTAAACCTCTCTAGTATCATGTCTGCAGTCTTTAACCCTCTCTAGTATCATGTCTGCAGTCTCTGGCCCTCTCTAGTATCATGTCTGCAGTCTCTGATTCTCTCTAGTATCATGTCTGCAGTCTCTGATCCTCTCTAGTATCATGTCTGCAGTCTCTTATCCTCTCTAGTATCAAGTCTGCGGTCTCTGATCCTCTATAGTATCATGTCTGCAGTCTCTGATTCTCTTTAGTATCATGTCTGCAGTCTCTTATCCTCTCTAATATCATGTCTGCAGTCTCTGACCCTCTCTTGTATCATGTCTGCAGTCTCTTATGCTCTCTAGTATCATGTCTGCAGTCTCTGATTCTCTCTAGTATCATGTCTTCAGTCTCTGATCCTCTCAAGTATCATGTCTGCAGTCTCTGACCCTCTCTAGTATCATGTCTGCAGTCTCTTATGCTCTCTAGTCTCATGTCTGCGGTCTCTGTCACTCTCTAGTATCATGTCTGCAGTCTCTGATTCTCTCTAGTCTCATGTCTGCAGTCTCTGACCCTCTCTAGTATCATGTCTGCAGTCTCTTATGCTCTCTAGTCTCATGTCTGCAGTCTCTGATCCTCTCTAGTCTCATGTCTGCAGTCTCTGACCCTCTCTAGTATCATGTCTGCAGTCTCTGACCCTCTCTAGTCTCATGTCTGCGGTCTCTGTCACTCTCTAGTATCATGTCTGCAGTCTCTGATTCTCTCTAGTATCATGTCTTCAGTCTCTGATCCTCTCTAGTCTTATGTCTGCAGTCTCTGATCCTCTCTAGTCTCATGTCTGCAGTCTCTGACCCTCTCAAGTATCATGTCTGCAGTCTCTTATGCTCTCTAGTATTATGTCTGCAGTCTCTGTCCCTCTCTTGTAGTATTTTGGAGCTCCTCTTTAAGTTGTCTGCTGTGTTTACACTTTGCTACAGGCAGGGAGTGTTGTCTTTTTTTTTTTAAGAACAGATAAAATAATAATAATAATAATAATAATAATAATAATAATTATGTATAATATTAATGTCCTTGAATGAATGTCCTAGTGAACTCTAGGCACATAATAATAATACAAATAATAATATTATATAACAATAATAATTGCAATAATGCAGTTCTGTTATTATGAATATGTCGTTAAATGTATATTTTTACATACACACAGTATAAGTACCTGAATTCGACCTGATATCAGCCTCTTGTAGTCCCGTTCAGCAGAACTGAAAGGAAGAAAGAGCACAAGGAGCCAACCGGTAATGTGCTGACAGGAAGCACGCTGATAGGAGTAGAGAGCAAAGTGGCTGAGAGATGAACTCATCACTGTGCAGTCAGAGGCTGGGGGAGGGTCCAGGACAGTCACGGACAGAGGAAGTTGTTAAAATATTGCTGACTGAGGGCATCTTGTGGCAGAAAATAGGTACTACAAGGGAAAGCCTCAGATTAAAAATTAACATTGCTACAAAAGCTGCCTTTTTTAATTTTATAATTTATTGGACTATGAAATCTGCAACGGGAGGCACCCAGGAGCTCTTATAAAGTATGAGCCAGTAAATAATGGGCGTTAACCCCTGTCCCATTTGGTGTTCCGTTACAAATTCTATACATTTTTTTTCTTGGTATTTTTGGCTGAAGTTCGGCTTTATAAAAGGAAATTAAAATGTTAAAATGAGTCAGCTAAACACTGAGTTGGAAATATTTAAAGCTTGAGAAGGTCCCAGGAGACAGAAGTCTAAATACACGCAGATGTCTCACAAGGCCTGACAAAGTTCCAGGATCGGAACTAACCAACCCACGTTCTCTTCCACCCAAAATAGTCTCGGGATAACTCCGCCCACATCGGGGAATAAGCGCAGTTCCCGTTTTTGTCCGTGTTGAAAGTGTTTATTATTCTGATGCCGATTCTCTGCACTATAAGAATGATCAAAGCGACAGTTCCACCACTTGATCATTCTTATAGGCAGCGGGAGGGGACGCCCCCCCCCTCCCGCCGCCATCCGGTGTTTCTCCAGGCACTCCCGTGCTTAGGGGACCCGGAGAGTGAATCGGACGGCGCTGGCTGGGGAAGCATAGAGATGACTGGTGACCAGATGGTCACCAATCATCTCTATGACCGTTGGAGGCCCGGGCGCGACGTTATGACGTCACGCCCAGTACCCGGAAGTAAATAAAGCCGCAATCGCGACTGTCGGTGTGAGATCTGTGAATGTTTTTTCACCGATTTGATGCTTGTAAGCCTGGAGGAGAGATGTGGGGTCTTATTGACCCCACATCTCTCCATAAAGAGGACCTGTCACACACTATTCCTATTACAAGGGATGTTTACATTCCTTGTAATAGGAATAAAAGTGATCCAAAAAAAATAAAAATAAAAAACAAAAGTGTAAAAATAAAAAAAATAAGTAAAATAAAATAATTTTTTTTTTAAACGCCCCTGTCCCCAGTAGCTCGCGCGCAAAAGCGAATACGTATGCAAGTCCCGCCCACACATGTAAACGCCGTTCAAACCACACATGTGAGGTATTGTCGCGTGCGTTAGAGCGTGTGCAACAATTCTAGCACTGGACCTCCTCTGCAACTCGAAAATAGTAACCTGCAAAAAAAATTAAAGCGTCGCCCATTGAGATTTTAAAGTACCAAAGTTTGGCACCATTCCATGAGTGTGCGCAATTTTAAAGCGTGACATGTTAGGTATCTGTTTACTCGGCGTAACATCGTCTTTTACATTATACAGAAAAATTGGGCTAACTTTACTGTTTTGTTATTTTTTAATTCATAAAACCATTTTTTTTTCTCATAAAAAGGCGTTTGAAAAATTATTGCTCAAATACCGTGCAAGAAAAAAAGTTGCAATGACCGCCATTTTATTCCCTAGGATGTCTGCTAAAAAAAATATATATATAATGTTTGGGGGTTCTGATTAATTTTCTAGCAACATTTTTTTTATTTTTACATGAAGGAGAAAAGTGACAAAATAGGCGCGGTGGTTAAAGGAGAATGCAACAAAAAAAATGAGTTGAATTCATTAGTGCTTTTTTCTATTCCTTTAGATTGGCTTTTGAAATTTACAAATGCAGAAATTAGATAAAAGGTTTAAACGCTGGGAGACACTATTTGATAGATAAAAAATTAATTTTATATACAACTATATCCAGCTCAATACCGGGCACTTTCACCCCCTTCCTGCCCAGGCCAATTTTCAGCGCTGTCGCACTTTAAATGACAATTGCGTGGTCATACGATGCTGTACCCATTTTTTTGCGATTCGGCATTGCGTTGCTTTAACTGACAATTGCGCGGCCGTGCGACGTGGCTCCCAAACAAAATTGGCGTCCTTTTTTCCCCACAAATAGAGCTTTCTTTTGGTGGTATTTGATCACCTCTGCGGTTTTTA
Source organism: Rana kukunoris (assembly GCA_029574335.1). Taxonomy (NCBI): domain Eukaryota; kingdom Metazoa; phylum Chordata; class Amphibia; order Anura; family Ranidae; genus Rana; species Rana kukunoris. The sequence goes on along the minus strand of CM056055.1, from coordinate 15,388,002 downwards.
TTTTTAGCGCTATAAACAAAAATAGAGCGTCAATTTTGGAAAAAAATCTATATTTTTTACTTTTTGCTGTAATAAATATCCCCCAAAAAATATATGAAAAAAATATGTTTTTCCTCAGTTTAGGCCGATACGTATTCTTCTACGTATTTTTGGTAAAAAAATCGCAATAAATGTTTATCGATTGGTTTGCGCAAAATTTATAGCGTTTACAAAATAGGGGATAGTTTTATTGCATTTTTATTAATATATTTTTTTCTACTAATGGTGACAATCAGTTATTTTTTTTCATGACTGCGACGTTATGGCGGACACATCGGACACTTTTGATACATTTTTGGGACCATTGTCATTTATACAGCGATTAGTGCTATAAAAATGCACTGATTACTGTGAAAATGACAATTGCAGTGAAGGGGTTAACCACTAAGGGGCACTGTAGGGGTTAAGTGTGACCTCATATGTGTTTCTAACTGTAGGGGGGCGGGCTGGACGTGTGATGTCAGTGATCGTCTTTCCCTATATCAGGGAACAGACGCAGAGGTCTCCGCAGCGGATTCGCCGCAAGATCACCGTTATCGGCGGCGGGAGAGGGCCCGCTCTCCCACACCCTCCGCCGCTTACTGGAGCCGTCGGTAGTGGCGGAGGCCATCGGGTCCTCTGTTGTGCTGTGTGTGGATGCGAGCGAAGGCAAGATGGTCCCCACTGTCCCCATAGCATAGCAGGGCGGAAGTGACGTCAAAACTTCAGTTCCGCCCATGCTTCTTAAAGTAACATTTTTTAAATGTCATTTTTTCAAATGACAACATTTTCCTTTTTGTATTTTTAATTTTAGTGTAAATATGAGATGTGACGTCTTTTTGAACCCCAGATCTCATATATAAGAGGACCTGTCATGCTTTTTTCTATTACAAGGGATGTTTACATTCCTTGAAATAGGAATAAAAGTGACACAATTTTTTTTTCAGTGTAAAAAATAATAAAATAAATAAAAATAAATAAGAAAACACAAAACATTTTTTTTTTAAAGCGCCCCGTCCCGACGAGCTCGCGCGCAGAAGCGAACGCATACGTGAGCAGCGCCCGCATATGAAAACGGTGTTCAAACCACACAAGTGATCGTTAGAGCGAGAGCAATAATTCTAGCTCTAGACCTCCTCTGTAGCTTAAAAGATGCAACCTATAGAATTTTTTAAACCTCGCCTATCGAGATTTTTAAGGGTAAAAGTTTGACGCCATTCCACGAGCGGGTGCAATTTTTAAGCGTGACATGTTGGGTATCATTTTACTCGGCGTAACATTATCTTTCACAATATATAAAAAAATTGGGCCAAATTTGTTGGTGTCTTATTTTTAAATTCAAAAAAGTGAATTTTTTTCCAAAAAAAGTGCGCTTGTAAGACCTGTGCGCAAATACGGTGTGACAAAAAGTATTGCAATGACCGCCATTTTATTCTCTAGGGTGTTAGAAAAAAAATATATATATAATGTTTGGGGGTTTTAGGTAATTTTCTAGCAAAAAAATATGTTTTAGTCTTGTAAACACCAAATCTGAAAAACACCCAAGGTCCTTAAGTGGTTAAATTATTTACTTTTTATATTATATTGATTAGATTCTCTTTATTTGGTTCGCCCCAAAAATCTCATAACTCCTGTTTTTGGGGATACTTGCTCTTTTCTCTAGAATTCAATGCGGAACAAGTTATCTTCATTTCCATCGACTTCTATGGGGAAACTCACTTTGATATGCGAGTGCTTTGGATTACAAGAATTCTCCTGGAACCGATTATGCTCGTAATCCGAGGTTCCACTGTATATGGTTTCGGTAAATCTAAAGGAAAATTTGATTTTTAACATAAGTAGGGTTAGGGTTATAGGGTTAGGGTTAGGGTTAGAGAGTTAGGGTTCGGCTTAGGGTTAGAGGGTTAGGGTTAGGGTTCGGCTTAGGGTTAGGGTTTGGCTTAGGGTTAGGGTTTGGCTTAGGGTTAGAGGGTTAGGGTTCGGCTTAGGGTTAGAGGGTTAGGGTTCGGCTTAGAGGGTTAGGGTTCGGCTTAGGGTTAGGGTAAGGGTTCAGCTTAGAGTTAGGGTTCAGCTTAGGGTTAGCGTTCGGCTTAGGGTACGGCTTAGGGTTAGAGGGTTAGGGTTCGGGTTAGGGTTAGAGGGTTAGGGTTCGACTTAGGGCATTAGGGTTAGGGTCTGGCTTAGGGTTAGGGTTAGAGGGTTAGGGTTTCGGCTTAGGGTGTTAGGGTTAGGGTTCGGCTTAGAGGGTTAGGGTTAGGGTTCGACTTAGAGTTAGGGTTCGGCTTAGGGTTAGAGGGTTAGGGTTCGGCTTAGGGTTAGGGTTAGGGTTAGAGGGTTAGGGTTCGGCTTAGGGTTAGAGGGTTAGGGTTTGGCTTAGGACGTTAGGGTTAAGGTTAGGGTTAGAGGTTTAGGGTTAGGGTTCGGCTTAGGGTTAGAGGGTTAGGGTTCAGCTTAGGGTTAGAGGGTTAGGGTTCGGCTTAGGGTACGGCTTAGGGTTAGAGGGTTAGGGTTCGGCTTAGGGTTAGGGTTAGAGGGTTAGGGTTCGGCTTAGGGTTCAGCTTAGGGTTAGAGGGTTAGGGTTTGGCTTAGGGTACAGCTTAGGGTTAGAGGGTTTGTGTTCGGCTTAGGGTTAGGGTTAGAGGGTTAGGGTTCGGCTTAGGGCATTAGGGTTAGGGTTTGGCTTAGGGTTAGAGGGTTAGGGTTTCGGCTTAGGGTGTTAGGGTTAGGGTTCGGCTTAGAGGGTTAGGGTTCGACTTAGGCCTCGTACACACGATCAAATCTGTCTGCTGGAGACAGTCTGCTAGACCGTCCCAGCAGACAGATTCGATCGTGTGTACGGCCGAGCCGACGGATTTGGCCACCCGACAGATTTCAAAGCATGCTTTGAAATCTATCGGGTGGGAATCCGTCCGCCCGACATGTCTGCTGGTTAGTACACTTACCAGCAGACATGTCGTCTCGCACCGCCGCCGAATGGATTTGGCGCATGCGCGGAAGTGTTTTACTTCCTGCTGCGGTGACGTGGCGGCGTCAACGTCACCGCCACGTCACCGACACGTCAGCGCGCCGTCTGCTGGCGGGGATTTTGGTTTGCTCGTGTGTACAAAATCCAAAATCAAAACCAAAATCCTATCAGACAGATTTGTTCAAGTCGGTCGGTCCGACCGATTTGAACAAATAGATTGCCTCGTGTGTACGAGGCCTAAGAGTTAGGATTAGGGTTCGGCTTAGGGTTAGGGTTCGGGTTAGGGTTAGAGGGTTAGGATTAGGGTTCGGCTTAGGGTTAGGGTTCGGGTTAGGGTTAGAGGGTTAGGGTTAGGGTTCGGCTTAGGGTTAGGGTTTGGCTTAGGACGTTAGGGTTAGAGGGTTAGGGTTAGGGTTTCGGCTTAGGGTTAGGGTTCGGGTTAGGGTTAGAGGGTTAGGGTTAGGGTTCGGCTTAGGGTTAGGGTTTGGCTTAGGACGTTAGGGTTAGAGGGTTAGGGTTAGGGTTCGGCTTAGGGTTCGGCTTAAGGTTAGAGAGTTAGGGTTAGGGTTCAGCTTAGGGTTAGAGAGTTAGGGTTAGGGTTCAGCTTAGGGTTAGAGGGTTAGGGTTCAGCTTAGGGTTAGAGGGTTAGGGTTCGGCTTAGGGTTAGGGTTCGGCTTAGGGTTAGAGGGTTACAGTTTGGCTTAGGGTTAGAGGGTTAGGGTTAGGGGGTTAGTGTTAGGGTTTCCCATTGAAGAATATGGCTAGGACTCAGGGATTGGAACAGGGACCTCCCCAGAGGTCAAAGGTCAGAAGGCAGGTTCCCAGAGGTCAAAGGTCACAGGCGTGGCTGACCCACCCCCACCAAAGTGTATCGCCTACCCCAACTAAGTCGGGGAATGAACAAGTCGGGGTAACCTCTTGGAACCCTAACTCTACTTAACTCAATTGCATCAATAATGTGTGGAAAATGCCACTGATAGTGGGTGCGATGCTCTGCAGGCTTCAATGCAAAACGAGTGTAAAATGCAGAAGATCCTGGTCCAGCGTTTACTACGGTACTTTTTTTATTGTCCGCAAAAGGTGGAAGTGTCCTTTAATAAAGGATTAATATACATCTTAGAAATGTTGTCATTATTTAGTACCGGTGATCCAAGTTTTTATTTTTCCGCCGCGTCATCTGGGAGAAACACATCATTCAGGAGTGATGAGGGGACTGGGATGCAGATACACCTAGAGACAGGTCCGGTGTCTCCCGACGGATCATCTCCTGATGAGTGCCGAGTCAGCAGCACGCCGGCTCCGCAATGCAGTGCAGTTATGGAAGTGCAATAAATAAAAGTAATTCCAGAAGGAGTTGACTTCTGCAGTGCTGGCGCCTCACATCCTGCAATGCCAATCCGGACAGAATATTCTGCAGGGGAAGAGTCTGGGAAGGATAGAGCCGTTAGGAAATAATTTTATGCTTAAAGTCGAATCCAGGCAGGTAAAAAAAAAGACATACACGATATTGCCAAAAGTATTGGGACACCTGCCTTTACACACACATGAACTTTAATGGCACCCCAGTCTTAGTCCGTAGGCCTCACACTCACAGGGGCCTCATGGCTGCCTAACATACCTAATGCATTACCCCAGTTTTGAGGGACAGGGGGTGGCCAAGTCTAGTCTGGGTAAATGATTAGTTTATTAGCTCATGTAAATTTATGTTCTGGTTACCTCCTCTTTAACTGTATATAACAGGGGTCTCCAAACTGCGGCCCGAGGGCCAGATGTGGCCCTTTGCTAGCCTTTATGCGGCCCTTGGGGCACTATTCCTCCAACTGACACCAACAAGGGGGCACTATTTCTTCTACTAATATCAATCAATGATGGGATACTATTCCTCCTACTGATAGGGGCCCTCCTCCTACTGATAGGGGCCCTACTCCTCCTCCTACAGTTGGGAGCCCTACTCCTCCTCCTACTGATATGGAGCCCCTACTTCTCCTCCTACTGATAGGGGCCATACTCCTCCTCCTACTGATAGGGGCCCTACTCCTCCTCCTTCTGATAGGGGCCATACTCCTCCTCCTACTGATAGGGGGCCCTACTCCTCCTCTTACTGATAGGGGCCCTACTCCTCCTTCTACTGATAGGGGCCCTACTCCTCTTACTGATAGGGGCCCTACTCCTCCTCCTACTGATAGGGGCCCTACTCCTCCTTCTACTGATAGGGAGCCCTACTCCTCCTCCTACTGATAGGGAGCCCTACTCCTCCTCCTACTGATAGGGAGCCCCTACTTCTCCTCCTACTGATAGGGAGCCCTACTCCTCCTCCTACTGATAGGGGCCCTACTCCTCCTCTTACTGATAGGGGCCCTACTCCTCCTCCTACTGATAGGGGCCCTACTCCTCTTACTGATAGGGGCCCTACTCCTCCTCCTACTGATAGGGGCCCTACTCCTCCTCCTACTGATAGGGAGCCCTACTCCTCCTCCTACTGATAGGGAGCCCTACTCCTCCTCCTACTGATAGGGAGCCCTACTCCTCCTCATACTGATAGGGGCCATACTCCTCCTCTTACTGATAGGGGCCCTACTCCTCCTTCTCCTACTGATAGGGGCCCTACTCCTCCTCTTATTGATAGGGGCCCTACTCCTCCTCCTACTAATAGGGGCCCTACTCCTCCTCTTACTGATAGGGGGCCCTACTCCTCCTCTACTGATAGGGGGCCCTACTCCTCCTACTGATAGGGGGCCCTACTCCTCCTCCTACTAATAGGGGGCCCTACTCCTCCTCCTACTGATAGGGAGCCCTACTCCTCCTCCTACTGATATGGAGCCCCTACTTCTCCTCCTACTGATAGGGAGCCCTACTCCTCCTCCTACTGATAGGGGCCCTACTCCTCTTACTGATAGGGGCCCTACTCCTCCTCCTACTGATAGGGGCCCTACTCCTCCTCTTACTGATAGGGGCCCTACTCCTACTCCTCCTCCTACTGATAGGGGCCCTACTCCTCCTCCTACTGATAGGGAGCCCTACTCCTCCTCCTACTGATAGGGAGCCCAACTCCTCCTCCTACTGATAGGGGCCCTACTCCTCCTCTTACTGATAGGGGCCCTACTCCTCCTCCTACTGATAGGGGCCCTACTCCTCCTCCTACTGATAGGGGCCCTACTCCTCCTCTTACTGATAGGGGCCCTACTCCTCCTCCTACTGATAGGGGCCCTACTCCTCCTCTTACTGATAGGGGCCCTACTCCTCCTCCTCCTACTGATAGGGGCCCTACTCCTACTGATAGGGGCCCTACTCCTCCTCCTACTGATAGGGAGCCCTACTCCTCTTCCTACTGATAGGGAGCCCTACTCCTCCTCCTACTGATAGGGGCCCTACTCCTCCTCCTACTGATAGGGAGCCCTACTCCTCCTCCTACTGATAGGGGCCCTACTCCTCCTCCTTCTGATAGGGGCCATACTCCTCCTCCTACTGATAGGGGGCCCTACTCCTCCACTACTGATAGGGGGCCCTACTCCTCCTCCTACTAATAGGGGGCCCTACTCCTCCTCCTACTGATAGGGACCCCTACACTCCTCCTCCTACTGATAGGGGCCCTACTCCTCCTCCTACTGATAGGGAGCCCTACACTCCTCCTCTTACTGATAGGGGCCCTACTTCTCCTCCTACTGACCACCAACCCTGAGGCCACATTTATTCTCACTGGAGCTGGGTCTAGGACATTTTCTGCCCCCCACAATCCGGCCCTCCTATAGTCTGAAGGACAATAAAGTGGCCCTTGGTTGGAAAAGTTTGGGGACCCCTGGTATATAAGGTTTTATGCTTGGTTCTAGTAAACACTCCATGTTCAGCACACAAACAAGTCTCGTCTCGTTGTGTACGTGTGAGCAGCTGGATTATCTGATATCTATATCCAGACTGATAGGAAGTGGTATATGACGGAAGCACTCAAGCGGAGTGTGGGACGTTCCGTTACAGCTGGGAGACCATTAATGTTCATGTGCGTGTAACGGCAGGCGTCCCAATACTTTTGGTAATAGAGTGTATATTAAATGATGACTACGAAACGCCTTTGATCTATAGGAATTTACTAATAATGTATAGAGTGGTGATCCGAGTTCTTTATTACAGCAGCCACTGCTTGACTTCCCTTCCCCATAATCCCATCATGTCCTGCCAGAACCCTCCTGGCAAATGTCCCGGGTTGTCATTATGAAAAGGCCGGCAGTGTTTTCCAGAGACGGCTGCGCTATGCGATGTCAAAGCCGTAGAGACAGAAATATACAGGGCAGACTCTGCACAGAGGTGGAGGATGTCTATATTGTTTCCAGAGGCTTTACTTCGCCGTAATGCCGAAAATGCCGCAAGTTCTATTCTGTACTTCTCCATTCAAGGGGACCTGTCACCACCTACCCGGCAGGACTGGAACATTGGATGAAGGGAGCCTAGGATACCCCAAAACTGAATGGTTTGGGGGCTCTTCCTGCTGGCAGGGGACTAGGACCTTCTGCTAATAGACCAGACTAGAAGGAAGCAAAGTCACCGACTTTCCAGCTCTGGGGTCAATTACCCACACGGCCTCAGGATCATCGGTTGCCTTCTTCCCATGTCCACCGGGTACACTCCAGTGAGGGAAACACTACCAGGGTCTGCTGAATGCTGAGACCAGAGGAGGCGGAGACAAGGGGGTACCGGGGCTGAACAGAGAGGTGCAGGATCTGTAGAATGAGTTTTGTCCTCCTCTCTACAGTTGACTGCTGAGATGGGGGGAGAGCGGGCAGAAATTAGCCTCTTCATGGCTTTACGGAGAAGTACAGGATCTGGTAGAGGAGTTCTGTCCTCTCTGACTGCTGACTGCTGAGACAAAGTGGGGGCAGAAAAAAGACAGGAGAGGTGCGAGGGCCACATGAAATGACCTGGCAGGCCAGACTCTGCCCACAGCCCTTGTGTTTGACACCCCCAACATGTTCTCTCAACCCCCACATGTCCCCCCCTCACATGTTCCCTCACTCCCCATATGTTCCTCACTCCCCACATGTTCCCTCACCCCTCACATGTTCCCTCATTCCCCACATGTCACATGTTCATTCACCTTCCACATGTTCCCTCACACCCACATGTTCCCTCACCCCCCTCATGTCCCCCCCCCTACATGTTCCCTTACCCCCGTCATGCCCCCCCCCCTCACATGTTCCCTCACTCCCCACATGTTTCCTCACCCCTCACATGTTCCCTCACCCCTCACATGTTCCCTCATTCCCCACATGTCACATGTTTCTTCACCTTCCACATGTTCCCTCACACCCACATGTTCCCTCACCCCCCTCATGTCCCCCCCCTACATGTTCCTATACCCCCCTCATGTCCCCCCCCACATGTTCCCTCACTCCCCATATGTTCCTCACCCCTCACATGTTCCCTCATTCCCCACATGTCACATGTTCCTTCACCTTCCACATGTTCCCTCACACCCACATTTTCCCTCACCCCCCTCATGTCCCCCCCCCCACGTGTTCCCTCGCTCCCCACCATGTTCCCCCACTTGTTCCTCCACCCCCCACAATGTTTTCTCTCTCCCACATGTTCCTCCACACATATTCCCTCACTCCCCAAATGTTCCTACACCTCCCACATGTTCCCTCACCCCCCCCCACCCCCACCACATATTTTTTCATCCTCACCAATTTTTTTTACCCCCCCTCATGTCCCCCCCCCCCTCACATGTTCCCTCACTCCCCATATGTTCCTCACTCCCCACATGTTCCCTCACCCATCACATGTTCCCTCATTCCCCACATGTCACATGTTTCTTCACCTTCCACATGTTCCCTCACACCCACATGTTCACTCACCCCCCTCATGTCCCCCCCCTACATGTTCCCTTACCCCCCTCATGTCCCCCACCCCCCACATGTTCCCTCACTCCCCATATGTTCCTCACCCCTCACATGTTCCCTCATTCCCCACATGTCACATGTTCCTTCACCTTCCACATGTTCCCTCACATCCACATGTTCCCTCACCCTCCTCATGTCCCCCCCACATGTTCCCTCGCCCCCCACGTGTTCCCTCGCTCCCCACCATGTTCCCTCACCCCCCCCCCACATGTTCCCCCACTTGTTCCTCCACCCCCCACAATGTTTTCTCTCTCCCACATGTTTCTCCACATGTTCCTCCACACATATTCCCTCACTCCCCAAATGTTCCTACACCTCCCACATGTTCCCTCACCCCCCCCCCCACCCCCCACCACATATTTCTTCATTCTCACATATTTTTTTTTACCCCCCACATGTCCCCCCCTCAACATGTTCCCTCACCCCTCACATGTTCCCTCATTCCCCACATGTCACATGTTCCTTCACCTTCCACATGCTCCCTCACCCTCCTCATGTCCCCCCCACATGTTCCCCCACTTGTTCCTCCACCCCCCACATGTTTCCTCTCCCCCCACATGCTCCTCCGTCCCCACATGTTCCTCCACACATATTCCCTCACTCCCTGAATGTTCTTCCACCTCCCACATGTTCCATCATCCCCCCCACCACATATTTCTCCATCCTCACATATTTCCTCACCCCCCCCCCTATATATTCCCTCACCCTCCACATGTTCCTCTACCCCCCACATGTTTCCTCAGTCATCCTCATTTTTCCCTTACCCCCGCACATATTTCCCGTACCCCCACATGTTCTTCCACCCCCCCACGCGTTCCTCACCCCCACATGTTCTTCCACCCCACCACATGTTCCTCCACCCCTACATGTTCCGTCACCCCTCACATGTTTCTTCACCCCCCCCCCCATGTTTCTTGCACCACCTCATATTCCTCCACCGTCCCCCCCACATGTTGCTCCACCCCCCACATGTTATTCCGCCCACCCACCACATGTTCCTTCATCCCCATATATATTCCCTCACTGATCACGGGTTGCAATGCTTTGCAGGCTCCTAGCAAAAAACTACACTCTGTCCCTGTTTCCTAAGTGAATGCTTTTTGGAGAATACGACTTCCCCTTCGCCAGCCATCTCTGGAGTGCATGTAGGCGGGAAGTGGCTGCAAAAAGCTGCAGGAAATCAGCTGCACTGAGATGCATAAAAATGATAAAAGGTATCTTCTTAAAAAAATAAAAATAAATGCCAATTAGGGTTTGTAGAGTTGGTAGGATTGGCAGTTGATTCACCATTAAGATTCACGTCCTCCAGCACAGACAGGAGGGATAATATAAAAGGAAACTTACCAATCAGATTGGAATCCTAACAATAAACCAGAGCTGGTCCCCTGCCATACATTTAGCACGGGGGCTCCCTCTAGTGGTCCGTATCATATCCTACGCTTAATCCAAACCAACCAACAAAAAAGACTTGAGCAGCCCACGCATGCTGCATGCTTTGCTTTGGCAATTTTTTTTGGGGGGGGTCATATGTGACTTAAGTGACAATATGTAGATCTCCATCATGGATACAGACTGGGGGCAGTGTCTCAGTCCTCAGGGTTCCTTCATTAAAGCCCATGGTAAAGTGGGCAATGTAGCAGCCCGGGAGGGGCAGAAATGTTTGCATGTGTTGGTGACTGCGAGAGCCAATAAGAATCATCCAAAGATGGCGGAGGGCTAGCGGAAATGTAATGCCTTTGTTTTGACGGTGGCGTCTGTCATGTTCCTGCAGTGACCATGAAAACCCAACTCCCCCCAACACAAAGTATATGTGAGCCCTCACCTTGTATTCACTTAAAACATTAAAAGAAAGGAAAAACATTTGTGTGTGTGTTATATACAGTGCAGAAAATAAGTATTTGAACACCCTGCTATTTTGCATGTTCTCCCACTTGGAAATCATGGAGGGGTCTGAAATTGTCATCGTAGGTGCATGTCTACTGTGAGAAAAAAAAAATCCAGAAATCACAATTTATGATTTTTTAACTATTTATTTGTATGATACAGCTGCAAAGAAGTATTTGAACACCTGTCTATCAGCTAGAATTCTGACCCTCAAAGACCTGTTGGTCTGCCTTTAAAATGTCCACCTCCACTCCATTTATTATCCTAAATTAGATGCACCTGTTTGAGGTCATTAGCTGCATAAAGACACCTGTCCACCCCATACAATCAGTAAGAATCCAACTACTAACATGGCCAAGACCAAAGAGCTGTCTAAAGACACTAGAGACAAAATTGTACGCCTCCACAAGGCTGGAAAGGGCTACGGGGAAATTGCCAAGCAGCTTGGTGAAAAAAGGTCCACTGTTGGAGCAATCATTAGAAAATGGAAGAAGCTAAACATGACTATCAATCTCCCTCGGACTGGGGCTCCATGCAAAATCTCACCTCGTGGGGTCTCAATGATCCTAAGAAAGGTGAGAAATCAGCCCAGGACTACACGGGAGGAGCTGGTCAATGACCTGAAAAGAGCTGGGACCACCGTTTCCAAGGTTACTGTTGGTAATACACTAAGACGTCATGGTTTGAAATCATGCATGGCACGGAAGGTTCCCCTGCTTAAACCAGCACATGTCAAGGCCCGTCTTAAGTTTGCCAATGACCATATGGATGATCCAGAGGTGTCATGGGAGAAAGTCATGTGGTCAGATGAGACCAAAATAGAACTTTTTGGTCATAATTCCACTAACCGTGTTTGGAGGAAGAAGAATGATGAGTACCATCCCAAGAACACCATCCCTACTGTGAAGCATGGGGGTGGTAGCATCATGCTTTGGGGGGGTTTTTCTGCACATTGGACAGGGCGACTGCACTGTATTAAGGAGAGGATGACCGGGGCCATGTATTGCGAGATTTTGGGCAACAACCTCCTTCCCTCAGTTAGAGCTTTGAAGATGGGTCGAGGCTGGGTCTTCCAACATGACAATGACCCGAAGCACACAGCCAGGATAACCAAGGAGTGGCTCTGTAAGAAGCATATCAAGGTTCTGGCGTGGCCTAGCCAGTCTCCAGACCTAAACCCAATAGAGAATCTTTGGAGGGAGCTCAAACTCCGTGTTTCTCAGCGACAGCCCAGAAACCTGACTGATCTAGAGAAGATCTGTGTGGAGGAGTGGGCCAAAATCCCTCCCCCAGTGTGTGCAAACCTGGTGAAAAACTACAAGAAACGTTTGACCTCTGTAATTGCAAACAAAGGCTACTGTACCAAATATTAACATTGATTTTCTCAGGTGTTCAAATACTTATTTGCAGCTGTATCATACAAATAAATAGTTAAAAAAATCATACATTGTGATTTCTGGATTTTTTTTTTGATTATGTCTCTCACAGTGGACATGCACCTACGATGACAATTTCAGACCCCTCCATGATTTCCAAGTGGGAGAACTTGCAAAATAGCAGGGTGTTCAAATACTTATTTTCTGCACTGTATATATAATTAGGGTTGTCCCGATGCCTCTTTTTTAGGACCGAGTACAAGTACCGATACTTTTTTTCAAGTAGTCGCCGATACCGAATACCGATACTTTTTTTAAATGTGTCCCCCACATATGCAGCCATGTCCCCCACATATTGCAGCCATGTCCCCCATATACAGCCATGTCCCCCATATACAGCCATGTCCCCCACATATTGCAGCCATGTCCCCCATATACAGACATGTCCCCCATATACAGACATGTCCCCCACATATTGCAGCCATGTCCCCCATATACAGACATGTCCCCCATATACAGACATGTCCCCCACATATTGCAGCCATGTCCCCCATATACAGCCATATACAGCCATGTCCCCCACATATTGCAGCCATGTCCCCCACATATTGCAGCCATGTCCCCCATATACAGACATGTCCCCCATATACAGACATGTCCCCCATATACAGACATGTCCCCCACATATTGCAGCCATGTCCCCCATATACAGACATGTCCCCCATATACAGACATGTCCCTCATATACAGACATGTCCCCCATATACAGACATGTCCCCCACATATTGCAGCCATGTCCCCCATATGCAGCCATGTCCCTCACATACAGCCTACCTGATGATGATGATGATGCCGCCGTTAATACAAAGCCGCTGCCGCGAACATTACACGCACCTTTAGTTTTTCAATAGCTGTTTACCGTGCGCCCTGTGTAAAGGACACTCCCCCTTGCTCGGGATTGGACGGATCCCGAGCAAGGGGGAGTGTCCTTTACACAGGGCGCGCGGTAAACAGCTATTCAAACTAAAGGTGCGTGTAATGTTCGTGGCGGCGGCTTTGTATTAACGGCGGCGGGGTCGGCTTTGCACATACGGCGGCGGCGGCGGGGGGGGGGGGTATTCTATTTGGATATCGGGGGTATTTGTGGGAGTACAAGTATTCTACTATACTGGTATCGGTATCGGGACAACCCTACATACAGGGATTATTTTCAGCAGGAACGCGGGGGGGAACCCAGTTCCGGCACCTCCCCAACTGGATGTATGTAATGGAAAAAGGTTCTGGGGTGTGCTGGAGGGTCTATTGTTGCTGGAGGGGATCTGTTTTGCAAGGGAGTCTGTTGTTATTCTGTTGCTTGTGGGGGATCTATTGTTGCTGGGAGGTCAGTCATTGCTAGAAGGGATTAGACATGTGCAAAAGGAAAAAAAATTGTTTCGTTTTAATTCGTTATTTAATTTTTTTGTTAGATTCGTTAAATTTGTTAAATTCGTTTTCGGAATTCGATCGTTTTCGACCGAATTCGAAAAAACCCGGTCGAATTCGAAAACATTTCTACCGGATTCGAATTGGATCATATTTTGATCGGATTCGAAAATATTTCAACAGAATTCAATAATATTTCATCCGCTATCGTTAATATTTCGAACCAAATTCGATGATATTTCTACCGGATTTGTATTTGTATTATTGTATTTGATTACATTCTATTAAATTCTATTCTGTTCTTTGATTTTCATTCTATTGTTTTATTAGTTTATATTCTATTTTATTGTATTTTTTTTTTTTAGAAATCGATTTATATGTTTTTTTAGATTTCGATTCAAATTTGCTTTCAATTTTCATTCGAATTTGTTTTCGATTCGACTTGTTTTCGCATTCGATTCAAATAGAATTTGTTTTCAAATTCGATTACATTTTTTTTTCTAATTCGTTTTCGAATTCGAATTTCGTTCGCGTTTTTTAGAATTTGGTTAAATTCGTTGATTTTTGTAATTCGGAATGCATCCGAATTTCCGAATAATGAAAAATTTGTTCGAATTCGTAACAAAACGAAATGCACATGTCTAGGAGGGATGTACTAATGAGGGAGGGGTCTTTGTTGCTGGCTGCTGGAGGGTCTATTGATGCTGGCTACTGGGGAATCTATTGTTGCTGGAGGGGATCTATTTTTGCAGGGGGGTCTATTGTTGCTGGCGGGGGATCTATTGTTGATGGGGTTGGGTCTTATGTCGCAGGGGGCCCGTTGCCGGGAGTTGGAAGTCCATTGTTGCTGCTGGAGGGTCTATTGATGCTGGCTACTGGGGAATCTATTGTTGCTGGAGGGCATCTATTTTTGCAGGGGGGGTCTATTGTTGCTGGCGGGGGATCTATTGTTGATGGGGTTGGGTCTTATGTCGCAGGGGGCCCGTTGCCGGGAGTTGGAAGTCCATTGTTGCTGCTGGAGGGTCTATTGATGCTGGCTACTGGGGAATCTATTGTTGCTGGAGGGGATCTATTTTTGCAGGGGGGGTCTATTGTTGCTGGCGGGGGATCTATTGTTGATGGGGTTGGGTCTTATGTCGCAGGGGGCCCGTTGCCGGGAGTTGGAAGTCCATTGTTGCTGCTGGAGGGTCTATTGATGCTGGCCGTTGGAAGTTCAGTGAGAAATTCAGACAAAGGAAACATTTTTTTTAGAAAGGAACCTATTTAGAAAATAAAAAATGAACCTTTACAACCCCTTTAACTTGCTGCAGACCATTACTCCTCCTGTACTTCACTTGCTGCAGGTTCCTGGACCAGCTAGCACCACGTGGTTAGGCCTAACACTAACTCAGCCAGATCTCAGTGAATTGCCCTTTGCGGGCATGGACCCCCAGAAAATGTTCTGGTTCTAACTGTCCACAACTCGGCTACTGATCCCAGTAAACCCTCTTCAGGCCCTGCCAGCCCTCCTGGCTGCAGCTGCCTCTTTCCACTGCCCTTCCCATAGTGCACTCTTCTGGTTCTATACCCATCTCTCAAACTGCAAACTCCCAGTTCTCTCAGGTGTGCCTCCCCAGTCTTCCCGACTGCTTCATTCACCAACCCCTCTTGGCTGTGACCAGTTGTTCTCCCTGGAGTCTTTTAACAGTGTGTTGTATTGAAATGCATTGGTCTGTTTTGTAGTATGCCGACCTCTTGTTTTTCTTTATATAGATTTTGGTAATTTCCTCTATTTCCCCCCTCCTGTTTAGCGCTAGTTATATCAGTCCTAGGTATACCCTCCTCACTTCTTCCATGTTCCCAGACGGGGCCAAAGAAAGTCATTGACTGCTTACACTTCAAAAAAACTGAAAAACCATAATGCAATTAGCTTAAAGGATCACTAAAGGAATTTTTTTTTTAGCTAAATAGCTTCCTTTACCTTACTGCAGTACTGGTTTCATGTCCTTATTGTTCGTTTTTGCTTTGAAGTTGCTGTAATCCTGCTCTGATCTCCACACTTCCTGCTTATCTGTTTCCTTATAACCACAGTGCTGGGAGCTTTCTCACGGTGGTCTAAGCTGTCATTACTGTGTGTCTAAAACTTCCCAGAGCCAATCAGATTCATTTTAAAAACAAAACACTGCCCTGGATTTGTTTGTTTTTGTTCTGTGTGTCTATTTCTACTTCGCAGAAACATGAAGCCAGTTCAAAAGTGAAACTAACCTGCAGGCACATTATATGATTGATTTGTATCTATTTTTAATCATTTTGAAAAGGAATCAGTTAACTTTTATGTCTCTATACCCTGTACACAGTCATTTCAGCAAAAACATTTTTTTCCTTTAGTGACCCTTTAAAGCAAGGGTCTCCAAACTATGGCCCTCCAGCTGTTCAGGAACTACAATTCCCATCATCCCTAGTAATGTCTGTGAATGGCAGATCTTTACAATGCCTCATGGGAAGTGTAGTTCTGCAGCAGCTGGAGGGCCGTAGTTTGGAGATCCCTGCTTTAAAGGATCACTAAAGACATTTTTTTTTTAAATATCAAACATGTTATACTTACCTCCACTGGGCAGCTCGTTTTGCACAGAGTGGTCCCCCGAACCTCGTCTTCTGGGGTCCCTCGGTGGCTGTCTCGGCTCTCCCCCGCAGGGACTCAACACCTTCATGCGAGCGAGCACGGGGTTGGGTTGTTGCGGGCGCGCTCCCGCGATACAGCCGGCGGCAATAGCCGCACACTATATCACTCGGCCCTGCCCCCCCGGCGCGCCGCATCATTGGATGTGATTGACAGCAGCACAAGCCAATGGCTGCACTGCTCTCAATCCATCCGCTCTAGACACTCAGCGGCCATGCTGAGCAGCAAAGAGGATCTCGGGACCGAGCGCGGGACTTTCCAGGGGTCAGGTAAGTAAAATCTTCATTTTTTTCCCGTTTACAACCCCTTTAATTAAAATTGTGTTGGATTCAACGTCCGTGTTTTATTGAAGAGTTAAACTGTCTGCGGATGGCGCCAAGTCAGCGATGCCTGGACACACGGGGGCCTAGGGAGGTGTGTCAATGCATTAGGTAGCATTTGAAACAACATTTTCTAAAGTACTGTGTATCACAAACAATTGGCGTGCTTTTGTCCCATGAAATATGTTATTTCAAATTTTAAACCTTTTTTTGTACCTTTATTTTCTTCCTGCATGTCAGTTCTGCTGATCTCCTTCAGCCTCTTTCAGCCACTTCCTGCCTACATGCATTGATTTAGCATCAGATGCACATCATTGCCCCCGACAACGGTAGATCATGCCTGAGCAATATACTGTATGGGCCAGATTCACATACATTTGCGGCGGCGTAGAGTAAGGCATTTACACCACGCCGCCGCAACTTACTAGAGCAAGTGCTTGATTCACAAAGCACTTACCTGTAAAGTTGCGTCGGCGTAGCGAAAATCCCCCGACGCAAAGCCCGCGTAATTCAAATGAGCCGGGTAGGGGGGCGTAGAGCATTTAAATTAGGCGCGTTCCCGCGCCGAACGTACTGCGCATGCGCCGTCCCAAAAACTTACCGACGTGCATTGCGCAAAATGACGCCGCAAGGACGTCATTGTTTTTCGACGTGTACGTAAATGGCGTCCAGCCCCATTCACGGACGACTTACGCAAACGACGTAAAATTTTCAAATGGCGACGCGGGAACGACGGCCATACTTAACATAGGATACGCCACCTAGGGGGCATGTTTTTCTTTACGCCGCGTATCTCTTACGGAAACGTCGCAAAGTCACTGCGTCGGGCCCGCGTACGATCGTGAATTGGCGTATCTCGCTGATTTACATATTCTCTGCGTAAATCTGCGGGAACGCCCAATTTTAAAAATTGCAGTTCCGATACGACGCGAAATACAAATACGCCGCTCGTATCTGAACTCAATCCCGGCGTTTCTTGTTTTCTGAATACAGAAAACAGATACGACGGCGTAGGTTAGAAGTTACGCGGCCTATCTACAGATAAGCCGCATAACTTCTACCTGGATCTGGCCCTATGTCTCCTATGTCTGTAGGGCTGCTTGTAGTCTCCACCAGGGGGTGCATGTGCCGGTGTGACAACGCAAGAGCGCAATTGAAAGACAGTGGATCCATTGTTCTTTTTAACTATCTGTAAGGGGATAATTCCATCACACTGATGTATCATGTTGGAGTCGTAGATATAGTCATTTTTATCAGGGGTTCCCTGAAAGGTATTTCAAGGGTTCCTCTGTGTTGAAAAGGTTGAGAAAGGCCGCTTTAACCACTTAAGGACCGCCTCCTGCACATATACGTCGGCAGAATGGCACGGCTGGGCACAAGCACGTACAGGTACGTCCTCTTTAAGTGCCCAGCCACGGGTCGCGCGAAAGCGCCCGCGACCCGGTCCGAAGCTCCGTGATTGCAGTACCCGCGGACCCGATCGCCGCTGGAGTCCCGCGATCGGTCCCCGGAGCTGAAGAACGGGGAGAGAGCTGTGTTTCCCCATTCTTCACTGTGGCGCCGTCATTGATCGTGTCTTACCTTTTATAGGGAAACACAATCAATGACGTCACACTTACAGCCACCCCCGCCCTACAGTTAGAAACACAAATGAGGTCACACTTAACCCCTTCAGCGCCCCCTGGTGGTTAACTCCCAAACTGCAATTAGCATTTTCACAGTAATCAGTGCATTTTTAATGCATTTTTTTGCTGTGAAAATGACAATGGTCACAAAAATGTGTCAAAAGTGTCCGATGTGTCCGCCATAATGTCGCAGTCACGGAAAAAAAAAACGCTAATCGTCGCCATTAGTAGTAAAAAAAAAATGTAATAAAAATGCCATAAAACTATTCCCTATTTTGTAAACGCAATAAATTTTGCGCAAACCAATCGATAAACGCTTATTGCAATTTTTTTTTTTACCCAAAATAGGTAGAAGAATACGTATCGGCCTAAACTGAGGGAAAAAAAATTATATATTTTTTTGGGGGATATTTATTATAGTAAAAAGTAAAAAATATTGATTTTTTTTCAAAATTGTTGCTCTATTTTTGTTTATAGCGCAAAAAATAAAAACCGCAGAGGTGATCAAATACCACCAAAAGAAAGCTCTATTTGTGGTAAAAAAAAGGGGGGCCAATTTTGTTTGGGAGCCACGTCGCATGACCGTGCAATTGTCAGTTAAGGCGACGCAGTGCCGAATCGCAAAAACTGCCCGGGTCCTTTAGCTGCCTAAAGGTCCGGGTCTTAGTGGTTAAGTGGTTGGGTTTGTGTAGACTTTACTCTCCTTTCCCGGACGAGCCCCCAGTAAACTGTTTAACCCCTCATGTGACCTAATAGACGACTCAATTGCCGCAATGCTGAAAAAAATCAAAGATGTACAGCCCAGGTCATCGCCTTGAAGAGTAATTGAATAGAAAAAGATGGAATATATTACCCGTGTAGACAGAGACAAATGTGTGCCGATAGTAAGGATTGCCGGAGGGAGCGGCGGTCTGATTGAGCGGGAGAACGTAACCTTTACCAGGAAACCTGTTACATGAAATCTGGGTAATGGAAGTTGAGATTTGTGCGAGATACAAAAGAAAATGAAGACGCGTGTTTTCCATGAGCAGAACGGACAGCTCACCGGAGGATAAAAACATTGGAGGGTGACATTACATAACCAGGGCCGGCTGGAGAGAAGAGAAATGATTTACGGGTCTAATATATATATATTAATATATATATATGTGTGTGTGTGGGGGGGGGGCTCTTCTTATTTTACAAATGGCTGCTCTCAGAGGTATTCATTTGGCCCTCAGTCTCTTACCCAGAGACATTTGTTCATAAATAACTCACTCGCTCTCTCGCTCTCTCTCTCTCTCGCTCTCTCTCTCTCGCTCTCCTTTTCTCTCTCGCTCTCCTTCTCTCTCTCGCTCTCCTTCTCTCTCTCTCGCTCTCCTTCTCTCTCGCTCTCTCTCGCGCTCCTTCTCTCTCTCTCTCGCTCTCTCTCCTTCTCTCTCGCTCTCTCTCGCTCTCCTTCTCTCTCTCGCTCGCTCGCTCTCCTTCTCTCTCTCTTCTTCTCTCTCTCGCTCTACCTCTCTCTCGTTTTCTCTCTCTCTCGCTCTCTCTCTCTCGCTCTCCTTCTCTCTCTCTCTCTCTCGCTCTCACTCTCTCTCTCGCTCTCCTTCTCTCTCTCTCGCTCTCCTTCTCTCTCTCTCTCTCCTTCTCTCTCGCTCTCTCTCTCGCTCTCCTTCTCTCTCTCGCCCTCCTTCTCCTCTCCCTCTCGCTCTCCTTCTCTCTCACTCTCTCTCTCGCTCTCCTTCTCTCTCTCTCTCGCTCTCCTTCTCGCTCTCCTTCTCTCTCTCTCGCTCTCCTTCTCTCTCTCTCGCTCTCCTTCTCTCTCGCTTTCTCTCGCTCTCTCTCTCCTTCTCTCTCTCTCTCACTCTCTCTCTCCTTCTCTCTCTCTCTCGCTCTCCTTCTCTCTCTCTCTCTCTCTCTTACTCTCTCTCTCTCTCTCGCTCTCTCTCTCCTTCTCTCTCTCTCGCTCTCCTTCTCTCTCTCTCTCTCTTACTCTCTCTCTCTCTCGCTCTCCTTCTCTCTCTCTCTCTCTCTCTCTCGCTCTCTCTCTCTGTATTACAGGACACTGAGGATGTGTACTGGATGTCAGGCACGTACCCCCATTATTTGGGTTGTGGTCCCATTAAGGGGGACAATAAGAGACAATGCAGGTTGAGGGGTTCCAGACTAGTACAGTCAGAGAGGAGAGGACTGGTTTACAGTATTTTCTGTATTGGTAAGCCCTCAGCTGGGACCCGGAATTCAGAGCCTCAGAGAGACTTTGGGTGGCAAAGAACCTCCAAACCAGGGGCGGACTGACCATTGAGAAACTCGGGCACTGCCCGAGGGCCCCATGTCACTAGGGGGCCCCATCAGGGTTGCCAGGCTCATTAAAACCAGGGACAGTATGTAAAAATCTGTGTTTTTTTTTACATATGTCCCTGATATGTCCAAAACCTACATGCTTTTGATGTGAAAATCCAGAGATTTTAGCTGCCTCGCCTCTGTACTGCCACCTGGCGTGGTGGCCATCTGTAAGCCCGGGGGCCCCATAATCTTCTATTGCCCGGGGGCCCCATGAGTTGTCAGTCCGCCCCTGCTCCAAACCCTGATTACCGAAGATATGTCCTGGACAACAGGTATGTTTCCCCATTGGGCTGTGGTCCCTTTAAGGGGGTCAATAAGAGACATTTTTAGTACTCAGGGGTCCTTACTTAGCTGGCCGAGCGATCCGGGATGAGGGGGCGGCTATTAGTTTTTGTCCGCCCCCTCCGGATCGATCCCAGCCAATCCGCGCGCTCCCCCGCCCTGCACTTCCTCCTCCTGTGTAAACACAGGAAGGAGGAAGTGATGTGATCTCTCCCTCGGCGGTATTTTCAACCACCGCTGAGGAGAGATCACATCACATAGTAAGTCTGCACAACACTACACTGACACACACTACACATAGGCACATTAACCCCTTGCGATCGCCCCCCCCCCTCCCCCGTCACAGTGTCACTGAATGCAGTAATCATACATGTATGATTACTGTATTTAGTGTCAGTGTGACTGGCAGTTAGTGTTAGGTCCTGGGTAGCCCCCGTACCCCCCCTAATAAAGTTTTAACCCCTTGATCACCGCCCTAGTTAACCCTTTCACTCCCTATTGCCAGCATCACTAAGCGATCATTTTTCTGATCGCTGTATTAGTGTCGCTGTTGCCGCTAGGTAGCTAATTTTTATTTTATTGAGATTTTTTTTTTTTTTACTAAAGACATGTGGCTAAATAAATTTTGGCCTAAATGTTTGACTAAAATTTAGTTTATTTGATTTTTTCTTACAACAAAAAGTAAAAAATATTGTTTTTTTTTAAAAAATGTCGCTCTATTTTTGTATATAGCGCAAAAAATAAAAATCGCAAAGGCGATCAAATACCACCAAAAGAAAGCTCTATTTGTGGGAAGAAAAGGACGCAAATTTTGTTTGTGAGCCACGTCGCACGACCGCGCAATTGTCAGTTAAAGCAACGCAGTGCCGAATCGCAAAAAGGGGCCTGGTCATTTACCTGCATTTTGGTCCGGGTCTTAAGTAGTTAAAGAGACACGTATAGCTACGTGATTGTTCCCAGCCGTGCCATTCTGCCAACGTATATATAAGTGATTAAGCGGGACAATAAGAGACATTTTTAGTACTCAGGGGTCCTCACGCTTGCAGGTTGAGGGGTTCCAGAGTAGTCCAGTAAGAGAGGAGGGGGCCGATTTACAGTATTTTCTGCATTGGTAAGTCCTCAATTGGAACCTCGAATTCGGAGACTCAAAGAGACATTACCAAGGATGTGTTCTGGATGACAGGAATGTTTCCCCATTATTTGGGTTGTGGTCCCTTTAAGTGGGACAGTAAAATAAATTTTTGGTACTCAGGGGTCCTCACCCATGCAGGATGAGGGGTTCCAGGGTAGTCCAGTCAGAGACGAGAGGACTTATTTACAATACTCTGTGGATTGGTAAGTCCTCAGTTGTGACCCGGAATTCGGAGGCTCAGAGAGACTTTGGGAGGGAAGGAGCCTCCAAATCTTAATTACAGGGACTTTGATCCCAAAAGGGTTAATCAGCCTGTAAGTGAGCAGTGTGGCCTGGCTGGTGACTGAGACAGTGATAATGATAGAAGATACTAGGCAGCTGGGGCCACATGTGTCCTAGTGATATAGGATGCTAGGCGGCAGGGGCCACATGTGTCCTAGTGATAGAGGATGCTAAGCGGCAGGGGCCACATGTGCCCTAGAGAAAGAGGATGCTAGGCGGCAGGGGCCACGTGTCCTAGTGATACAGGATGCTAGGCTGCAGGGGCCACATGTGTCCCAGTGATAGAGGATGTTAGGCGGCAGGGGCCACATGTGTTGTAGTGATAGAGGATGCTAGGCGGCATGGGGCCACATGTGTCCTTGTGATACAGGATGCTAGGCGTCAGGGGCCACATGTGTCCTAGTGATACAGGATGCTAGGTGGCAGGGGCCACATGCATCCTAGTGATAGAGGATGCTAAGCGGCAGGGGCCACGTGTCCTAGTGATAGAGGTTGCAAAGCGGCAGGGGCCACATGCATCCTAGTGATAGGGGATGCTAAGCGGCAGGAGCCACATGCTTCCTAGTGATAGAGGATGCTAAGCGGCAGGGGCCACATGTGTCCTAGTGATAGAGGATGCTAAGTGGCAGGGGCCACATGTGTCCTAGTGATAGAGGATGCTAGGCGGCAGGGGCCACATGTTTCCTAGTGATAGAGGATGCTAAGCGGCAGGAGCCACATGTGTCCTAGTGATAGAGGATGCTAAGTGGCAGGGGCCACATATGTCCTAGTGATAGAGGATGCTAAGCGGCAGGGGCCACATGTGTCCTAGTGATAGAGGATGCTAGGCGGCAGGGGCCACATGTGTCCTAGTGATAGAGGATGCTAAGCGGCAGGGGCCACATGTGTCCTAGTGATAGAGGACGCTAAGCGGCAGGGGCCACATGTGTCCTAGTGATATAGGATGCTAGGCGGCAGGGGCCACATGTGTCCTAGTGATAGAGGATGCTAAGCGGCAGGGGCCACATGTGTCCTAGTGATAGAGGATGCTAAGCGGCAGGGGCCACATGTGTCCTAGTGATAGAGGATGCTAGGCGGCAGGGGCCACATGTGTCCTAGTGATAGAGGATGCTAGGCGGCAGGGGCCACATGTGTCCTAGTGATAGAGGATGCTAAGCGGCAGGGGCCACATGTGTCCTAGTGATAGAGGATGCTAGGCGGCAGGGGCCACATGTGTCCTAGTGATAGAGGATGCTAGGCGGCAGGGGCCACATGTGTCCTAGTGATAGAGGATGCTAGGCGGCAGGGGCCACATGTGTCCTAGTGATAGAGGATGCTAAGCGGCAGGGGCCACATGCATCCTAGTGATAGAGAATGTGCTAGTGATAGAAGATGCTAGGCGGCAGGTGCCGCCTGTGTGCTAGTGACGAGGGACTCTAGGTGGCAGGGGTTGCTTGCGTCCTAGCAACGGAAGACATGGAAGTAGGAGCCTCCTACATGGTAGCAACCACTCACATTCTCACAGCTCCAAGGTGTGAACGGAATCTGCTGCCCGGATTTGCTCCTTATCTGGCGTTTGCTTTTAGTCGCTCAGACTTTATGTAGCGTGCTGAATTCTTCCACCATGATGCTTCCCACCCGCCCACTCCAGCCTCTGAGATCTCCGTGTCCTGACACCGCTCCGAGTGAAGGACTGGTTGCCGTGAAGTGTGTATTATCATTCCATCAGTACACAAAGTCCTCAAACAGCATCCCTCTCTCCCCGTCGAACCTTATGTTTATCTTCCCTTTTATTGATTCCGGTGACCTTTCTGTCAAAATAGTTTTCATAAGCTCGGCGTCGGTGCCTGTAAACCATCTGCTCCACTCTGCGCCGGCAATAATGACAGCGCTGTCATGAGGCGGGGGAAACGGCGACAACAAGACTTCGGCTTCTCTCTCATAGCAGAATCTTCCCGCTGAGCACAAAGGACAGACAATGGAAGGGAACATAAGTGTCGGGACGCAATTGTTCAATAATTTGATATTTTTCGACATGCCGATCACATCTACAAAAACGTAGGAGTATGTGAGGCCATTCTTCCCGCCAATCAACCTTTTTTTGGGGTTGACTTGAAGAGTTAACAACCAGGCCTAGGGATAATTATCACCAGGGCTGTCTTAATGAGAGGGCACACCTGGGCACTGCCCAGGGGCCCCATCTGCATGGGGGGACCCTGCACTTTCCCCAAAGTAGCTGGTCCTTGAGGTCATGATGCCCCAAAATTAGGGGCCCCATGATGGCACTGAGAGTGATAGATACACAGGGGAGGCAGTCTGCCTCCTACCTACTTGATGTCTGCTTACCTGCACAGTCATCATTGTAGGGGCCCCAGAGCATTACTTTGCCCAGGGGCCCATGATGCTATTAAGACGGCCCTGATTATCACACTATATTGTATACAACTTTTTTAAAGCGTATGTAAACCCTAAGGCCTCATTCAATGGCTCCAGGCCATTTCATGTGGCCCTCGCACCTCTTCTGCAGCTGCAGGAGATCTCCAGCCCCCCTCTGGTCCTACTCCAGACCCTTACTTTCTGCCTTTAAGCAATGCATCCAGCTTCTTCCCAGCAGCAGTAAAGGAAAGGGGGGTGCACTGTGATGTAAGGGAGAGTGGGGGACTCAACTTCTGATGGTGGGGGGGGTCTTGATATCTAATGTAAGTGGGGGGGATGCGCTGGACATCTAATCTTACAGATACAACCGGCCCTTTTGAGGGCAATCATAATGGTGATGCGGCCCACAATGAAATTGAGTTTGACACCCCTGCCCTAGAAGCACCATCGATAAAGTTGGAGGGGAGAGGAGCGTTTTTTTATTTTATTTATTTCTTTAGTAACTTCCTGGTTTATGTCCTAGGCCAGTGATGGAGAACCTCGGCACCCCAGATGTTTCGGAACTACATTTCCCATGATGCTCATGCACTCTGCAGTGTAGTTGGGCATCATGGGAAATATAGTTCCAAAACATCTGGGGTGCCGAGGTTCTCCATCACTGTCCTAGGCACATGAAGTCATACATCCCAGGGGTCTTAGCATGCTTGAGCTAAGAGCAGATGGATTCCATGAAGTAAATGCTACCTCAGCCGTCATCAAATGGTGGCCAGCGGCCCGAACACAGCAAAGTTTAGAGAACACATACAGCTTTATGTCTGGGTAGGGTTCAGGGCAAGCCAAGGAGGGCATATGGAACAGGAATGTGTAGCCAGTGCCGGATTAAACTCAGAGGAGTCCCCTAAAGGAGGTCAAAACTTTGGGACCCCCTGGAGACCCCTAAAACCTTGCCCGCCCCCCCCCCCCCAGGTTTCTGGAGGCTTCTCCTGTGGGCGCTTGAGCGGGATAACATTGAACTAAGTAGCGTTTATAACGAAAAAAATATTGTTTCGTTTCGATTTGTTATTTACATAAATTCATTTAGTTAAATTTGTTTAATTCATTTTCGCTTATTCAAATTTGAATCGGTTCGAATTTTCAGAATTCAGTCGAATTGAACTCCGTCTCACCGAATTTGAAAATTTGAATTTATTCTATTCGAATATCGGATGAAAGTTAAATTTTAATAAAATTAAAATGGAATATATTTGAAATTTGAATTTCAGAAGAAGGTTATATTCTATTTTTTTATTCTATTGCTTTATCTTCTATTCTATTTATTTTCTATTCATATTTGTTCTAATCTAATTTTATTTGAATTCAAAATTATTCTATTAGAATTTTGGGAAATAGTTCTATTCTATTTTATTAATTTTCTATTCAATTTTTTTTCTATTTGAAATTGTATTTATTCTTATCGAATTTCGAACAAAGGGTACATATTCTATTATATTCTATTATATTAAAATGTATTTGAAATTTGAATTTCAGAAGAAGGTTATATACTATTTTTTTTTATTCTAGTCTATCGCTTTATCTTCTATTCTATTTGTTTTCTATTCAATTTTATTTGAATTCAAATGTATTCTATTAGAATTTGGGGAAATAGTTCTATTCTAATTTTTTATTTTCTATTCAATTTTTTTCCTATTTGAAATTGTATTTATTCTTATCGAATTTCGAACGAAGGGTACATATTCTATTACAGGGGTGTCAAACTAAATTTCATTGTGGGCCGCATCAGCATTATGATTGCCCTCAAAAGGGCCGGTTGTATCTGTAAGATTAGATGTCCAGCGCATCCCCACCCCTTACATTAGATGTCAAGAGCCACCCCACCATCAGAAGTCGAGTCCGCCACCCTCCCTTACATCACAGTGCACCAGACTTTCCTTATGCTGCTGCTGGGAAGAAGCTGGATGCATTGCTTGAAAGCAAAAAGTACAGGGTCTAGAGCTCTCCTGATGCTGCCGGAGCGGTGCGAGGGCCAGATGAAATGGCCTGGAGGGCCGGATTCGGCCCGCGGGCCTTGTGTTTGACACCCCTGTTCTATTATATTAAAATGTATTTGAATTTCAGAAGAAGGTTATATACTATTTTTTTTTATTCTATTGCTTTATCTTCTATTCTATTTTCTTTTCAAATTGTATTTTAATTCAAATGTATTCTATTAGAATTTTGGGAAATTGTTCTATTCTATTTTATTATTTTCTATTCAATTTTTTTCCATTTGAAATTGTATTTATTCTTATCGAATTTTGAACGAAGGGTACATATTCTATTTTATTAAAATTTATTTTAAATTTTCAGAAGAAGGTTATATACAATTTTTTTTATTGTATTCTATTGCTTTATCTTCTATTCTATTTTCTTTTCAAATTGTATTTTAATTCAAATGTATTCAATTAGAATTTTGGGAAATTGTTCTATTCTATTTTATTATTTTCTATTCAATTTTTTTCTATTTGAAATTGTATTTATTCTTATCGAATTTTGAACGAAGGGTACATATTCTATTTTATTATATTAAAATTTAGTTGAAATTTAAATTTTCAGAAGAAGGTTATATACTATTTTTTTTATTGTATTCTATTGCTTTATCTTCTATTATATTTATTTTCTTTTCAAATTTTATTTTAATGCAAATGTATTCTATTAGAATTTTGGGAATAGTTCCATTCTATTCAATTTTTTTCTATTTGAAATTGTATTTATTCTTATCGAATTTCGAACAAAGGGTACATATTCTATTATATTAAAACGTATTTTAAATTTGAATTTCAGATTTTTTTTTTTTTATTCCATTCTATTGCTTTATCTTCAATTCTATTTATTTTCTATTAAATTTTTAATTGAATTCAAATTTATTCTATCAGAATTTTGGGAAATAGTTCTATTCTATTATTTTCTATTTGAAATTGTATTTATTCTTAACGACCGGTATATTCTATTCAAATTTATTTGACATTCGAAAATTCAGAAGATGGTTATATTCTATTTTATTCATTTTTTTTTTATTCTATTCCTACATCTTCTATTTATAAAAAAAAGGGGGGGGGATAGGATGGGACTTTGAATGAGGCGTATGATAGGAACTACCACAAGCCTCCATCTCTGTTTATTAGGGATATGCAATTAGCGGACCTCCAGATGTTGCAGAACTACAAATCCCATGAGGCATAGCAAGACTCTGACAGCCAGAAGCATGACACCCAGAGCCAGAAGCATGATGGGACTTGTAGTGTTGCAACAGCTGGAGGTCCGCTAATTGCTTATCCCTGCTGTATATGGATAAGAGGGGGGGGGGGGGGGGGGGTTTGGGACTTTAAATGAGATGCGTTTTTAGCATTATGCGATTAAGAATATAATTTATATCTATGGAATATAAACAATTTTTCCATTATAACCAGGCTCAAAATTACCAAACCAAAATTAATCGTTCTAGCTGTATGCATTTAAAAACAGAGGTTTAGTTGCATGTATTTGCAAATACCTGTATTAAGCTGCAGCGCCGACGGCACTCTGTGTGCTGCAGTCCTAACTATGAATTTTCTAGTCTCCTAAAAGGAGCACAGGCGTGCTAACCAATAGAGAGGGGGCAGGTGATCTCCTAAGCCCGCCCCTACCTATAGTTTGTCTGGCAAAAAAAGAGCCCTGGAAAAAACAAAAGAAAATGCAGGAGAGGAGCCAAACATGCCCACCAAACCAAAGGCGGACCACATCAAACTGGGTCAGCCAATCAAAAATGACAATGCAAGATTAACTGCCGGTGGTGGATCTGTGGAGGCACTCCTGAAACGCATTATGGAAATATTGTTTATATTCCATAAGATATATATTATATTCTTAATCACATACTGCTAAAAACGCATCTCATTTAAAGTCCCAAAAACTCCCCCCCTCTTATCCATATCTTCTATTTATTTACTATTCTATTATTATTTTTTTATTCAAATGTATTCTATTTTAATTTTGGGAAATGGTTATATTCTATTCTATTGTTTGTTTTTTAAACTATATTATTTTATTTTCTATTTATTTTCTATTCTATTCGAATTTACTCTATTCAATTGTCAGACATCGAATATACCCTATTTTATTCTATTATATATTTTTTATCTATTGAGGCACACAGTGGTGGCTGACTGTATATTTTTTTTGGGGGGGGGGGGGCAATCTGTCTGCCACCAGGGATGGACTGGCCATTGGGACTACAGGGAGTTTCCCGGTGGGCCGATGGCTCAGTGGGCCGGCTTCAGTGACAGTGGACCGCCGCCCCTTCCGCTCCTCTGTCTCTCCCTCCCTGCAGCACTCTCCTCCTCTCCCTTTCCACAGCGCTCACCTGGGGGGGAACAGAGAATCAGGGGGGATGACAGAGGAGCACAGGGGAGGGGACAGACAGCTGACTCAACAGCTATGGCCTGGGAGTTTCTC
Source organism: Rana kukunoris (assembly GCA_029574335.1). Lineage (NCBI taxonomy): Eukaryota > Metazoa > Chordata > Amphibia > Anura > Ranidae > Rana > Rana kukunoris. Next base: position 15,358,996 of record CM056055.1, on the reverse strand, counting down.
ACTTCTGCCTAATCTTGTCCCATAAGGGGGGGGCACCAAACTGATTCTTTGCCCCGGGTGAAATAATGTCTAGCTTCCCCACTGGTAGTGGCTAGTGAAGGGGGAGAGGGGGCTTGGGTGGCCGGGGGGGGGGGGGGCGGTGCGGTGCGCAGGAGTTGTCCATCTGCCATGAGAGAGACCTGTCAAAGTGGGCCAGTTTGGATGAAGTCCAGGGCCAAATTTTTGTCCCAGTCCAGCTCTGTCTGCCACCACCCCAACCCCCCCCTAGTTGGTTGGGTCTGTACTTACCCCATCTAGGTTGCGGGCTTCCTCTAGGCCAGTGATGGCGAACCTTGGCACCCCAGTTTTGGAACTACATTTCCCATAGTGCTCCACTACACTGCAGCGTGCATGAGCATCATGGGAAATGTAGTTTCAAAACATCTGGGGTGTCAAGGTTCACCATCACTGCTCTAGGCGGCGGGTGGTGGACACTCCTGGCTCCTCCCCCCTACTGATTGACCCCATAGCAAGCTTCTTGTTCTGGGGGCAAGTGTGTGTGCTCGCTCCAGAGCTGGCTCTGTTGTGGCCATTGGGTCTTTGCCACACCCCAGAGCTGGCTCTGTGTGGCCATTGGGTCTTTGCCACACCCCTGAGCTGGCTCTGTGTGGCCATTGACACACAGAGTGGGGCTTGGCCACGCCCTCCTCTCTCCTCACCAACTGTGACCAACAGCTTCAGAAGCCAATGGCTTCCACTGCTGCCTCTATGTCCAATGAGAAGAGAGGGAGCTGCTGCTCTTCACTCATCACTGGATCGAGATCAGGCTCAGGTAATGTATGCAGAAGGTATTCTTCCTTAACCACTTTAGCTCCGGAAGATTTTACCCCTTCATGATCAGACTATTTTTTACTATTTAAATACTTTAACTGGTAATCGTGCGGTCATGCAATGAAATTGACATGATATTTTTTCACACAAGTAGAGCGATAGAAGAAAAAAGACCAAAAAAAAAAAAACTAAAATAATTTATTTTGTTATAAAACATATCCATGTGAAAAAACAAAAACAAATTTCCTAATAAATTTCGGCCAAAATGCATTGTAATAAATGTCTCTGGTAAAAAAAACAAAAAAAACAACAACAACTGTATATTTAATTGGTTTGCGTGAAAGATAGATTTTATATATTACTGTGTGTGTGTGTGTATATATATATATATATATATATATATATATATATATATATATATATATATATATATATAAAAAAAGACCTTTCATTTATTTTCTATACTAGTAAAGGCGGCGATCAGCGACTAGTGATAATTTCACAGTCACCATCTCTCTGCTCAGAGTGGAGGGGGAGAACTGAGCAATCAGTGTTGCTTGATTACTCAGTTCTCAGTGCAGAGAAAAGCAGGGGACAGATCAATGCTACATCCCCCTAGGTGAGTAATAAATTATATATATATATATATTTTTTTTTGAACTCCCCATACTTCAAAGAAATTTGTGTACATTATACTACTAAAATACGACTTAAACTAAAACAACTGAGATGACTAAAACTAAAATGGTATTTTAGTCAAAAGCCTAAAATGGGACTAGAACTTAAATGCCATTTTAGTCAAAAGACTAAAACTAAAATCGAAATTTTACTTCAAAATGACCTCTGGTCTGTAGTGCATAGCTCAATACCATAAATAATAACACATTAGATTTGTTCACTCCAGCCGTATATAATGAGTTTGGAAATTGTAGAGAAATGTTAACTAATTGCCTTACAATTTAATTACACCCATTAGATTTTAGACGACTAAAATGAGTTTTAGTCGACTAAAATGTACTTGAGATTTGGCATCCGAGGGTTAATCTCCCATGTAAACCTGTTATACTAGAAAAATGAATAAAATGTACCCCTTAAAAAAAAATGTTTTTTTATAATTATATATATCACACACACACACACACACGAGATTTAGTCGACTAAGTAAAACTAAAACAATTGCTGAAGACTAAATCGGGACTAAAACTAAAATGCCATTTTAGTCCTAAAACACACGGGTTGTAAAAAATTATGTTTTTTTTTTAATGTCATCAAAAACGATGGTGTGTGGGCTCCAGAGCATTTTTCACCATCTAAAAAATGGGCATTAAAAATTTCGAACGTGCTCTAATTTTTTTTCCTCGTTTTTAACGATGTCGTTTTTCGGGGTCGTAAAAAATGGTCGTGTGTGGGCTTTAACGACGTGAAAAAAACGTGCATGCTCAGAAGCAAGTTATGAGACGGAAGTGCTCGTTCTGGTAAAATTAGCATTCGTAATGGAGATGGCACATTCATCACGCTGTAAAAGACAGAAAAGTGCGAATCGTCTTTTACTAACACGGAATCAGCTAAAGCAGCCCAAAGGGTGGCGCCATCCGCATGGAAACTCCCCTTTGTAGTGCCGTCGTACGTGTTGTACGTCACCGCGCTTTGTTAGAGCATTTTTTTTTTTTCACGATCGTGTGTGGGCAAGGCCGTTTTTAATGATCGGGTTGAAAAAAAAACACGTTGTTTTTTCTAGACCCTTAAAAACGTAGGCCCAGATTCAGAGAGAATTGGATTCTCGTAGCGTATCAGAAATACTCTACGCCACCGTTTTTTACCTGGCTCTACGTGGAATCCAGGTAGATTTTGTCCAGTAAACGACGGCGGCGTAGTGTATTTCTCCCGTCGCAATCCATCTAGACGAGTAGGGGGCGTGAAGGATTTAAAATAGGCGCGTTCCCACGGCGATCGAACTGCGCATGCTCCGTTTGCAAAATTTCCCGCCGTGCATTGCGCGAAATCACGTCGTTACGTGACGTCATTCGTTGTTTGAGTAGCGTCGTTTATGGACATTTCTATTCCCGAACGAGTTACGCAAAAAAAAACAAAAAACATTTAAATTCGACGCGGGAGCGACGGCCATACTTAACATGGGCTACGCACCGTTAGACCAGCAAAAAGCTGGTCTAACAGTACGTAAAAAAAAACAGACGTAAGCGATCGCGAAGACCGCTCGTATCTTCGTGGATCGCCGTAAAAACACATTTGCATATCCCGATGCATGAAAACGACGCAAACTCCTCCCAGCGGCCGCAAATAGATGGCAGCGTAGATCCGAAGGCTTACGAAGACGTAAGCCTCTCGGATCGAAGCCCGAAGCCGCCGTATCATGGTTTGAGGATTCAAACTAGTGATACGGCGCGCAAAATTTGAAATTACTCCTGTCTAACACCAGTTAGACAGGCGTAATTGCTTTATGAATCTGGGCCGTAATGTTTTACAACCCGAAAAACGGTTGTGTGTACGAGGCATGAGACTAAAACGAAATCAAAATTTGCTGCCAAAATTAACACTGCAGGGATCCTCAAACTACAGCCCTCCAGCTGTTGTGGAACTACACATCCCATGAGGCATTGTAACACACTGATATTCACAGACATGACTAGGCATGATGGGTATTGTAGTTCATGAACAACTGGAGGGCCGTAGTTTAAAGACCCACGATGTACAGCTATAACAACACACATGTGAATTGTCTGATCTGTAGGGTACTTGGGTCTAAGGTCCCCGGACCAAAGAGCCAAGAAAGGGTTTTTTTTTTGGGCCAATTAGGACTATTCCGGTACTTGTATACAGATAAACGATAGAGAAGAAAAATTAAAAATGTTCAAAATTTTATTACAAAGTACAAACAAGACACATTAACATATTAAAATGATGACAATCATCCAGTAACATCACGTCAAGGTCCCCGGAAGGGGAAACAGGCACGATGGATTTGAAGACTGACACAAATTCTCTACTAGTTTCGTGGTTGGAACCGCTTCATCGGGAGAAGATCTGGGTATTCCCGCAACAAGGTGGCAGGCGGGCGCAGCCAGACAAAGTCCCAGAAGGGTGGCCAGAGTGGACACACATATGGAGGGACCTACTTGTCTTGGTGACAAGGGGGTTAAAATGAGATAAGGGGATCCCAGGATCAGGAGCCCGAACAGTGTCAACATATTGGGGTGCATGTGTGCATATAGTGATACTTATATTCCTGTGGGGGACTTGTCATGGTCCCGGGAAAGCATCAGGGTAGTGATGCTGACCAATGGTGCTTTGGCTAGGTAAAGCCACGGCAATCCTGCACCCCAATATGTTGACACTGTTCGGGCTCCTGATCCTGGGATCCCCTTATCTCATTTTAAACCCCTTGTCACCAAGACAAGTAGGTCCCTCCATATGTGTGTCCACTCTGGCCACCCTTCTGGGACTTTGTCTGGCTGCGCCCGCTGCCACCTTGTTGCGGGAATACCCAGATCTTCTCCTGATGAAGCGGTTCCAACCACGAAACTAGTAGAGAATTTGTGACAGTCTTCAAATCCATCGTGCCTGTTTCCCCTTCCGGGGACCTTGACGTGATGTTACTGGATGATTGTCATCATTTTAATATGTTAATGTGTCTTGTTTGTACTTTGTAATAACATTTTGAACATTTTTAATTTTTCTTCTCTATCGTTATCTGTATACAAGTACCGGAATAGTCCTAATTGGCCCAAAAAACCCCCCCTTTCTTGGCTCTTTGGTCCGGGGACCTTAGACCCAAGTACCCTACATCTCTAGTGCAAGGATGATGGTACATTTTATCCTAATCTCAATATATCTTATCCCAGAGGCTCTCATTTACAATTGTCTGATCTGCCAAAGGATTTATAATTCTGTCCAGTCATCCTTGTATTTTGTGTACCTCTACCAGGCAGTCTAGGCAGGAGGGTGACACAGCTTTCTTTGTAACAGTGGTGCCACAACTAGACAACTAGAAAAATAAAAAAAGCAGCAACATGCCTATAGGTCATCAGTTCTGCTCACTCTGCTCTCTTCTCCTGTCTGCATATAGCAGAACTGGATTGTCTCCAAGTGCTGCCCCTCTCCATCTACTGTGCAAGAGATGGAAGGCAGCTGATAGCAAGAGTGATTTGGGTACTTATCCTAGCATCATGTAAAACATTTTTTTTTACAGGGATACAGAACTATATTGAATTACCGTATTTATCAGCGTATAACACGCATCTACATTTTAAGAAGGAAGTTTCAGAAAAAAATATTTTAACTAATCAACTTTGAATTTAATAAGGGTCAGTGCCCATCTGCAGCACATCTCACCAATGCAGCCTCATCAATGCCCCTTTTTAGCCTCAATGCAACCTCACCATCAAAGCAGCCTGGACAGAGCATGAAATCACAGAGCCGTCATCTCCTGTTCGGCTCTCACTCAGCACTGGCAGTCACACACAGTCCCGCCTCCAACATCGGCATTGGACCAGCTCCTGTGATAGACAGAACACTGGTCCAATGCTAGTGGCGGAGGATGGACTGTGTGTGTGTGTGACGTGAGAGCTGAACAGGAGATGACGACTCATGAATTCTGGCTATTGGCGCTCACTCGGCAGTCACACACACACAAGGTCCCGCCTCCAACATCGGCATTGGACCAGCTCCTGTGATAGACAAAACACTGGTCCAATGCCAGTGGCGGAGGCGGGACTGTGTGTGTGACACGTGAGCCGAACAGGAGATGACGGCTCGTGAATTCTGGCTGTTCGGCTCTCACTCGGCAGTCACACACACACACAGTCCCGCCTCCAACATCGGCATTGGACCAGCTCCTGTGATAGACAGAACACTGGTCCAATGCCAGTGGTGGAGGCGGAACTGTGTGTGTGACGTGAGAGCCGAACAGGAGATGACGGCTCGTGAATTCTGGCTATTGGCTCTCACTCGGCAGTCACACACACAGTCCCGCCTCCGCCATCGGCATTGGACCAGCTCCTGTGATAGACAGGAGGCGGGACTGTGTGAGTGACATAAGAGCCGAACAGGAGATGATGGCTTGTGAATTCTGGCTGTTTTCGTCCCCCTTCTTACCTTCCAAGGTACACTATAGGCGTATAACATGCACCCGCGATTTGCCCCCTATTTTAAGGGGGAAAAAAGTGCGTGTTATACTCCGATAAATACGGTATATATTATTATATATATATATATATATATATATATATATATATATATATATATATATATATATATATATATAAAAAAATACTCGGGAGTTCAGCAAACTAATCACAAATTCCAACTAAGATCAAGTCAGAGAACAAGTCTCACTTTCTTTACATGACCCATAATGCAGCCGGAGATGGCTCCCTGAGAGAGAGAGTGGATAAACCTTTTACATAACAAAACAGCAAAAAAACTAACAAAAAAAACCCACTAAAATAAATAATAGATCAGTACATCATATAAATGAGAGATGAAGAGCGCTCAGCCGTAGCTCAGCCTACGCAGCAGAAGTTTCTGGAAGTAAGTCTCATAATTCTCCTCGCAGACTCGGACGCAGTCTAGGAAGTAGTCCTTCTCGGCGATGGCTCGGAGGAGATCCGTCTGCACCAAGCAGATGTCGTACAGCTCTGATGTGGGGGCATTCCTGGACGCCTTCCCTTTACCCTTGTCTAGAAGTACCTGAGACACGGAGAAATGTTACAAAAAGTGGAACTCTTAACTACTTCCATACCACGCAAATTCCAGAACTCCTCTTCTACGTGTAAAAAATATTTCTTTCGCTAGAAAATTACTAAGAACCCCCAAAAACATTATATATACACCGTATATACTCGACTATAAGCTGACCCGAATATAAGCCGAGGCACCTAATTTTACCACAAAAAAATGGGAAAACATATTGAGTATAAGCCTAGGGTGCCCATGTGCATGCCTCACCGTGCCCATGTCCATACCTCACTGTGCCCATGCCTCAGTGTGTCCATGCCTCACCGTGCCCATGTCCATACCTCACTGTGCCCATGCCTCAGTGTGTCCATGTCTCACTGTGCCCATGTCCATACCTCACTGTGCCCATGCCTCAGTGTGCCCATGTGCATGCCTCACTGTGCCCATGCCTCGTGCCCATGTGCATGCCTCACTGCCCATGCCTCACTGTGCCCATGTCCATACCTCACTGTGCCCATGCCTAGACTTACGTTTAACATGGGAGCATATAGAAGAGCAGCTTGGCTCAAACAAACACATTTTTTTTTTTAACTTTCAAACGTTTTTTATTCGGTAATAAAACAGTTATTATTAACAAATGTTTTTTTTTTTTTTTAAACTGAAGCTAATCCTGGATATTTAAACCGTTTTCTCAATGCTAGCAAAGTTACTATAAAGACTTCCATAGAACTCACCCGGCTATTCACAATCGTATCGGTTTCATTTTCACTCAGACGGATATTGTCATCTATGATGATATGCAGATTATCGCAGTCATTGGGATCAATCCATAATGGCTTTCCTCCTGAATTTGTAAAGTTGTTTCTTGCCCACCTAATAAAAGTGGATGGAGAGTAGTATGTTAAAGAGGACCTGTCCTGATATACAGGGGATCACATAGAAAATGCTAGTTTACCGACAGTCGTTCTTACACTCTGACTTCAGTGCTTTCAAAGTCACTGACCTGGAGGAATCTAAGGCTGGTGCCCAAAATGTTTGGAGGGGGGGCGCAAACAAACTGAAAAAAAATCCCATCACAACACAGCCACTGTGCCCCTCAAATGCTCCCACTGTGCCCCTCAAATGCTCCCACTGTTCTCCCTCGCCCGCTCGCTGTCTGCCTGGCACTTACCCTGTCTCGGTGGGGCAGCGGGTGATGGCGGTGAACAGGGTCTTCTCTCATCCTCTCCTATAGGACGACTGGACACCTGATAGGCGTCCAATCACAGCGCCTGTCATTTCAGCCAATAAGGTGACGGGTAACAGACCCGAGCACCTGATTGGCAAAGAGGCGGTTCAGTGTTAGGAAAGTGAATAGTCATACGCTGTTCTAACACACCTGGGTGAACTGAGAGCGCCCGCAGGCCACCTATTTTGACGCCTATTAGAGTCTATGGGCCAGATTCACAGAGCGATTATGCTGGCGTTACAGGAGATGCGCGGCGTAAGTCTAAATTTGCGCATGCGTTTCGATGTGCCGCATCCCCAAAACGAGATGCGCAAGAAATCTACTTTTTTTTGACCGGCGTAATTTCGATAGACAGGCGCATCCGTCCGCGCAAAACTGCGATAGACACACAATTGATTTGCTATTCAAATATGGTAATGAGGGAGTTACGGGGATCCACAAAAGAACGTTGTTGCAGCGCAGGCTACGCGTTGTGCGCAACAGCTGCACGTCCTGTCTAAAATTAGACCATATAAAAGGTGGTATAAAATTAGACAATCTGTCTACATGTCAGCTAAAGCAACACTGTTAGTGAGGAGCTCAGCAGTCACACGTGCTGCACAACAATCTGTATGCCAACATGCCAGTGGCATCCATGCTCATAGCTATACTACTGACTTTAGAGGAGCAAAGAAGGAGAAGGGCACTGAGGAGGGTACGGGAGAGGATTTTTTTTTTTTTTTTCCAAAAAAAATTTCTTTGCTTTTATAAACATTTTTACAAAAAAAATACATACATATATACATCAATACATAACATACATACAAATTACAAACACGGTCTCACTATCTTTCAATAGCCCTTTAAAACCTTGATGGATATAATAATCTAATCTGATACAAGCCCCTCACTCTTCACTTGATATATCACACACGCATAGACATCTTTGGCATGAGTGATTCTGAGGTGTCTCGCATCTTCAGATTCACCCCTCATGCCATCCTGGAATTAACCACAAACCTGCAGGAGGGTCTTCTGAGGGAAGAGCAGCCAGGAGCCAGCTCACATCAGGCATCTTTGCACGTTAAACACACACATTATTCATGGCACAATGAGAATGCATGCATGCACACCACTATGGTCCCTAGCACAGACACCCCACATCCTCATCACATTGGATTGGCACAAGCCCACCATGCAGGACTTGTGAGCAGCAACGCCATGCCATGGCTCCAATTATGTCACCATTCACACGGACCTGGGGATCACTTCTCCACCACAAATGAGGGCGACACCCCTTTTCCGGCAGGAATGTCACCCCCACATTCCAAAATCATTCACAAACAGAACCAAAAAAAAATAAAAAATGCCCAGCAAAAATCTAATTAAAAAAAAAAATAACAAAGAAAACACATAAAAGACAAAAATCACTCTGCCAAACAGTCCCCAAATATCTCAAAGACACGTCACAAACAAACAAACGCTAATAAACAACAGAACAAAAGCACCTTGCTGTATAGGGAGGGATACAAAGGGATGTACTTTTGCAAAGGAAGTGCGTTTGTCTCTGTCTATTTATGCTGTTTGTGTAGTTCACTAAGTTGCCCGGGTCCACTTCCAATTTCACTGATTGCGCCGCTCCCGAGTTGTGAGCATGCGCACAGAGGTGCTGACCATGGTCTGCTTCATGTGCGCATTGCGCGAGCCGGCCGGACCTTCATTTGCATGGGGTCACGGCTCATTTCAATGTAACACGCCCACGTCCTTCTCAATTTGAATTACTCCGCCTTACGCCTCTGAAATTACGTTGCACAGGCGCTAATTTCTGTGCAAATCAAACGAGAATACGGTGATTGCGCCGCTACATTGCGGCGGTCTAACGTAAAGGAGGTGCGCTACGCCAGTCAAAAAATGCGCCGATGTACGTGAATCTGGCCCTATGTCTCTAATCAGGTGCTTCAAAACACCCCCCACCACTGTAATTCAGGCACCCGAAAACTGGCGGCAATTGATGGGCACAGTAGCTGTAATTTATGGGGGATTTTTTTCAGTTTGTTAGCGCAAACCCCCCCCCCCCAACAATTTTGAGCACCAGCCAACTCCATTCATAGTGGCTCCCCCTGCTTCTTACCAGTCAAAATGGTCCTGGAACCCTCCTATTCCAGACATAGCGTTGAAGTAATCATAAATATTTCTCTCTTCTCCTTTCGTGGACACACGAGTAGTCCCTCGAGTCAGCACAGTCTCCCTTTTATTGCACCGGATTTTCCCTGGCGTGAGCTCCACACTGAGCTAGGGATTGGACCAGACAATGAAAAGTGATAGATATCAACAGATTTAATTCAATGACTTATAGTAGGGGTCTCCAAACTGCGGCCCGAGGGCCAGATGTGGCACTTTGCTAGCCTTGATCCGGCCCTTGGGGCATAATTCCTCCCACTTATATGAGGCACTATTCCTCCCACCGACAACAATGGGCACTATATCTTCCACCAATACTAATGATGGGATACTGTAACGGAACATCCCACACTCTGCTTGAGTACTTCCGTCACATCCCACTTCCTGTCAGTCTGGATATAGATGTCAGATATTCCAGCTGCTCTCAAGCACACGAGACGAGATGAGACTTGTTTGTCTTCTGAGCATGGAGTGTTAAATAGAACCAAGAATACAGCCTTATATACAGTTAGGAGGTAACCAGAACATAAATTAACATGAGCATTTACCCAGACTAGGCGACTCTTAGATTTGACCTTTCAGAATGGACGTCATGTCTCCTGCTATACAATACACATTATCATAAGTGTAAACACAGGACATCTTCACACAATAGCAGGCTCAATTAGCACAGAGAACAGACAGATGGCTCGAGGTAAGGACATTAGCATCTAACAGTATGTGTCCCAACATGATGAAGGAGTCACTCTTACAATTAACCCATTGAGTTCAGAATCAACAAACAGTAAATAGTTCTTTACAGATATCATGGAATATATTGTGGATAATAATTACATAATAATCCCATCTCAGGTAGTCCAAGATATCATTCCTCAGTCATCCTATGCCCCTAGTGGACATAGGATGATTTTAGACATAAGAGGTTCCGGGGATGTCCCCGGTTGAGTCTGTCACAGATACTATTCCTCCTACTAATAGGGGGGGGAATACTTCTCCTCCTATTGACCTCCAACTCTGAGGCCATATTTTTTCTCACTGATGCCGGGCCTGTGACATTTTCTGCCCCTGCTGGCCACAATCCGGCCCTCCTCCAATCTAAAAGGACAATAAAGTGGCCCTTTGAAAAGTTTGGAGGCCCCCGACATAGTAAATAAAAGAAAATAAAAAATAAAAATGGGTCCTCTCCCAAATCTTTTTGTACTTACCGGCAGTTCTAGCAGCTGAGGGAACTGTGGATGTTTTCCAGCTAAAGCAGCATGAACAGATTGGAGCACATTTGGGAGGTCGTTGCCGAATGTCCTCAGTATGATGGAGAACGGCCTCCCCTGCTGATGGAGGGTGCTGAGCAGGTGGAAGAAGGACGGCAGGATCCAGTGGTACAACTTTCCATCCTCTCCTCTTTGTGTAAACAGGTCGTCTGCCTTTCCCGGCCACCGCATCAGCTCCATGTGGCGGGTGAAGACCTCCTTAAAGCCCCGCCCCATCTTGGAGTCACTGAAGGAGCCATCACGCCCAAACTGAGTGTAATAGCTGATGGCGTCTTGGGATGGAGGTTTGACGGAGGGCTGATCACTTATCCATTCCCATTCACCTAGAACAAAACCAATGTATTACAAAAAAATATATATATATATATATACAATGCCGCTAATCAGGAGTCATACCTGAACCGGCTACGAAGCATACACACAATTTCAAATTTACAATGGTGCACCTAAATGAAAATTAAGATCTGACTGGCTGCTGTGGGCAACTATTTTCTTCTACTCTTCAATGTATGGATGATCTGCTACACTCAGGGGCGGACTGACAACTCATGGGGCCCCCGGGCAATAGAAGATTATGGGGCCCCCGGGCTTACAGATGGCCACCAAGCCAGGTGGCAGTACAGAGGCGGGGCAGCTAAAATCTCAGGATTTTCACATCAAAAGCATGTAGGTTTTGGACATATCAGGGACAGATGTAGAAAGCCGTCCTCACCACTAGATGCTCTGGTGAATACCAGCTGGGTCTTAGACTCCGCGCCCTGGGGAATCTTGGGCTCAAGCTTCCTATAGGATCCCCGTTTGTGCCCCAGCGAACCTCTCCTCCATATCCACTCTGTGGTCCCTCCGCAGCAGTCTGCTATAGGGTTCACTACCTTGTGGTGCACCCCTGCCTCCAACGGGGTGCACTTGTCATCTAACCACGGGTAACCTGACACCTAGGCTGTATATCAGGGATAGGCAATTAGTGGACCTCCAGCTGTTGCAAAACTACAAGTCCCATCATGCCTCTGGATGTCATGCTTGGGGCTGTCAGAGTCTTGCTGTGCCTCATGGGTCTTGTAGTTCTGCAACAGCTGTAGGTCTGCTAATTGCATATCCCTGCTGTATATAATGGCTTGACTTCTGTCCGAGTTAAAATTAGCCCCACCCCATTCCAACGTCCAGCTCAACACCTGCCGTTTAGCTGTCAAATGCCAGAGTCTCTTTTGCCCACTGAAGTTGTGGCATTAAAATTAATTGACAAGGGACAAAGCTAAGTGCTGGAAGAAAGGGGAATTCTTAGAGCCCAACTCTGGGCAGACATTTTTAGAAATTAAACAAGACTTCCCCAGCAGGTGTTAAAAATAAAGTCAGCTCAGGCTCACCTGCAATCCGGAGTTGTCACTTGCAGTACTTCTTTTTCACCACAAGAGGTCCCAAGTCTTCCAGGCTAAATGACTGCCAGTGTCATTCAACCTGTATGACTAATGAGCTACTGTACATCTAGGGCGTCATGGACCATTACCCTGAATCGGCATGGCCTCCTTATTCACAGGATAATAGTGCATAGAGTGGCGCTGATACCAGCTATTTGTATCATGCAGGCCACTGCCAGGAAAAAGTTCAGAAAAAGAAAAAAGGGAACAGACGATCACTGACATTGCCACAATGAAGATTGGGGAAGGTGTGTTTACACGCACCTCTCCCTGTTCTTCAGCTCCGTGTTTACAGAGCTTCGGACTGGGTCACAAGCGTGCTGCCGGCAGCGGGCTCGCGACCCCACGGCTGGGCACTTAAAGAGGACATACAGGTACGTGCTTTTGCCCAGCCGTGCCATTCTGCCAACGTATATTGGCGTGAAGGGGTCCTTAAGTCCTTATGGGGACACTGGCTGCAATATGGGGACACTGGCAGGCTGCATTTTTGGGATTAAAGGGGTTGTAAAGGTAAAAGTTTTTTTTACCATAATGCATCCCCGCCCCCCCCCCCCCCCGTTTTACTTACCCCACCCCTTCGAAAGTCCAGTATGCGTGCTTGTCGTCCTGTTCGGTTCCCAGCCTGGCCGTTGATTAGCTAGACTGGGCGGACTGATAGCAGCGCAGCCATTGGCTGGCGCTGCTGTCAATCACAGCGGATGGCGCGGCGCGCCGGGGCCGAGTGATACAGTCGCGGCTATGGCTGTGCGAGCTTGCTCGCATGAAGGTAGAAAGCTTTTGCGAGGAGGAGCCGAGACAGCCGCCAAGGGACCCCAGAAGACAGCTTTCGGGTACACTCTGTGCAAAACGAGCTGCACAGTGGAGGTAAGTATAACATGTTTGTTATTTAAAAAAAAAATTCTGACTTTAGTGTCCCTTTAAGTTGTTAACATTTATAACTTAATTCTGCAATAAACATTTAAGTGTCATTTCATGAGATAATTTATGAGGGCGTGTCTAGGGGCGGGACATGGTAGGGGTTGGGCAGGGCAGCTGGTAGCGAGCACGTCTTGAGGCCTGGTTAGTAGCTCAGGACTTGACATTTTGAGCCCTGCCCTAGGGTACCACAGAACCTGGTAGAGTACTAGACTGTAAGCTTCATCAAAGGCAAGGCTGAAAAACACGGTTCTATGTATTCTATAAAGCACTGCAAACTTTGTGGGCACAATAAAAATAAAATACACCTACCTGTGTTGCCTATCTGCCCCCAGGCAACAGTGCTCAGGTAGTAATTAAGCGCTTCCCTAAGGCCTTGCCCGGTGGCGGTATCAGATACCAGGATGGTGTTATTCAGATCTAGATGAAGAATTAACTTCCTCCTCTTCTGATGAAGAGCCGGGATTAGCGGCTGTACGGGGTCGCCCGCATCTTTGTCTTCCTCTTCTCTATTGCTAAACTCATAGCCATTGGCCCCATCCATGACTGAACCTTACCAAAATTTTCTGAAGTCTTTTAATTAATTCTCTAATTCAAGTAAACAAAAAAATTTCTGAAGAGGAAAAATATATTGGTAACCACTTACTTCCCTCTTTTAAAAAAAAATAATTAATTTTAAAGGAAAAATTTAATTTTAAGGAAAAATTTAATTTTAAAGGAAAAAAATGGAAAGTTCTAATAGTAAAAAAAATCCAAATTTTTTAAAAAATTAAGTAAATAAGGATTCTAAATATTACATCCCAAAAGAGCACTCTGTTTTTTTCACGTACACCGGGTATATAAAAAACGTGCGCGACCTTTTATCTGTCACTCGGGGATCTGAGCTGGACTTTGTAACGCCAAGCCGCGGAGGCTCTTGGACACTTGTTTCCTGGGTATGGAGACGCCGAGGATCTAACCAGCGTGGTTTGGGAGTATTAATTCCGTTCCGGACAAAAAATAAAAAAAATCTCAGTATTGAAAAGCTAATCTGACATGGAGTTTATGATTACCGCTGGAAGCTGGCGGCGAGCCACCGATGCTATGACTACACGGTGTTTGCTCTGCGCCGAGTGGAATGTAAGCGCCGCCTGGGTGATTTTCCTCATAAACCTCCGGGACACCTCCGAGTCTTTTCGATTTCCAAGCTTGGCTTTGAACAAACACGTGGCTGCAAAATTGCTCCGGCTGAAGGAAGGGAATGTTTTAATTTTTAATTCTATTCAACACTTGGATGTTGGACTTTAAAGCCGTTTCCAAATTTAATACCCGACCTGAAAAAAAAGAGAAGAGGGGAAAACGGAATTGAGTTTAAGGTCAGAATAACAGATGCTTAAGATGGTAGACATTTACGTTCATGACAATAGAATTAATTACACACAGCTGAAGTATTATTTTTATGTTGCTTTCCAGATTGGGTTTGGCCTGAAGGAAAGGTGGCAACCCTAACACTTTAGAGGCGCACAGAAAATGGCAGGGCACAGGAGCCCGGGGCAGCAGAAGAAAGAGGAAGCTGGAGAAGAAGGGCAGCGGAGTCTGCATTTACTACAACCGATCTCCTGTATTTTACTCCTGCAGCAGCTGAATCCCGGCAGGAGGGAGAGGAGGAGAATCCGACTGCCCTTCCTGTCCTGCTTCCTCCTCCTTCCCCCTGGGCTCCCATTTCTCATTTTACTTCTGCAGCAGCTGACTGCAGCCAGGAGGGAGGAGGAGGAGAAGCCGACTGCCCTTCCTGTCCAGCTTCCTTTCCCCTGGATGCCTGTGTGCTCCCATTTCTCATTTTACTTCTGCAGCAGGCGACTGCCGCCACGAGGGAGAGGAGGAGAAACCGACTGCCCTTCTTGCCCAGCTTCCTCTTTCTTCTTCTTCTCCCTGGGCTCCCATTTTATTCTGCAGCAGCTGACTGCCGGGAATAGGGAGAGGAGAAGCCGACTGCCCTTCCTGTCCAGCTTCCTTCTTCCCCCTGGGCTCCCATTTGCTGTCATTTCTCATTGTACTTCTGCGGCAGCTGACTGCAGCCAGGAGGGAGAGAAGGAGAAGCCGACTACCCTTCCTGTCCAGATTCCTCCCCCCCCCCCCCCCCCGGGCTCCCATTTCTCATTTTACTTCTGCAGCAGCTGACTGCGGCCAGGAGGGAAAGGAGGAGAAGCCGACTGCCCTTCCTGTTCAGCTTCCTCCTTCCCCCTGGATGCCTGTGGGCTCCCATTTCTCATTTTACTTCTGCAGCAGCTGACTGCCGCCAATAGGGAGTGGAGGAGAAGCTGACTGCCCTTCCTGTCCAGCTTCCTCTTCCTTCTTTTTCCCCCCTGGGCTCCCATTTCTTATTTTACTTCTGGCGCAGCAGACTCCCAGCAGAAGGGAGAGGAGGAGAAGCCGACTGCCCTTCCTGTCCAGCTTCCTCTTCCTTCTTCCCCCTGGGCTCCTGTGTGCTCCCATTTTACTTCTGCAGCAGCTGACTGCCGTTAGGAGGGAGAGGAGGAGGAGAATCTGACATTCAGCTGCTGCAGAATTAAAATACAGGCAATCGGTTCTAGTAAATGTGTGACAGGGACAGGACCCCTGATTCTACGCCCACAGTCCTGACTGAATAACGTGTCCGAGTTTTAAGGCCAATACCACCAACATCCTCTGCCAGGGATACGCGAGGATGAAAAGCCAGAAAATGGGGGTGGGGGACCAGGAGAGGAGGGTAACCCAACGATCTTCCTTCCCATCACCCACTAAATGGTACTGCGTACCCAAACACAACCTATTCCTCAACCACAGTCTGGTCTGAATAATGTGTCCGGGTTTCAGGCCAATACCACCAACATCCTCTGTCAGGGATACCTGAAGATGAAAACCAAGAAAATGGGGGTGAGGGGAGGGGGACCAGGAGAGGAGGGTAACCCAACGATCTTCTCATCATCCCAAACACTACACAACACAGTCTGGTCTGAATAATGTGTCCGGGTTTCAGGGGGCAATGAAACCTGAACACATGATTCAAAACCCAGACTGTTCAGGTGAATCTCGGACAGGTGGCAATCCCATTTCCAGCACTTTTTTATATTGTTTTTTTTTGCAAATTTAATGGTTTGGAATTTTTGACCCAGCTGTTAATGTGTAACTTTACCCATAACAGTTCGATAACAAATCATGTTCTTCCCACTGACCTCCAATGTAAGGGACATTCTTCTCACTGATCACCAATGTAAGGAACATTCTTCCCACTGATCACCAATGTAAGGAACATTCTTCTCACTGATCACCAATGTAAGGGACATTCTTCTCACTGATCACCAATGTAAGGAACATTCTTCCCACTGATCACCAATGTAAGGAACATTCTTCTCACTGATCACCAATGTAAGGGACATTCTTCCCACTGATCACCAATGTAAGGAGCATTCTTCCCACTGATCACCAATGTAAGGAACATTCTTCTCACTGATCACCAATGTAAGGAGCATTCTTCCCACTGATCACCAATGTAAGGGACATTCTTCTCACTGATCACCAATGTAAGGAGCATTCTTCTCACTGATCACCAATGTAAGGGACATTCTTCCCACTGATCACCAATGTAAGGAGCATTCTTCCCACTGATCACCAATGTAAGGAACATTCTTCTCACTGATCACCAATGTAAGGAGCATTCTTCCCACTGATCACCAATGTAAGGGACATTCTTCTCACTGATCACCAATGTAAGGAGCATTCTTCCCACTGATCACCAGTGTAAGGGACATTCTTCCCACTGACCACCAATGTAAGGAGCATTCTTCCCACTGATCACCAATGTAAGGGACATTCTTCTCACTGATCACCAATGTAAGGGACATTCTTCTCACTGATCACCAATGTAAGGGACATTCTTCTCACTGATCACCAATGTAAGGGACATTCTTCTCACTGATCACCAATGTAAGGGACATTCTTCTCACTGATCACCAATGTAAGGAACATTCTTCCCACTGATCACCAATGTAAGGGACATTCTTCCCACTGATCACCAATGTAAGGAGCATTCTTCTCACTGATCACCAATGTAAGGGACATTCTTCTCACTGATCACCAATGTAAGGAACATTCTTCTCACTGATCACCAATGTAAGGAACATTCTTCTCACTGATCACCAATGTAAGGAACATTCTTCCCACTGATCACCAATGTAAGGGACATTCTTCTCACTGATCACCAATGTAAGGGACATTCTTCTCACTGATCACCAATGTAAGGGACATTCTTCTCACTGATCACCAATGTAAGGGACATTCTTCCCACTGATCACCAATGTAAGGGACATTCTTCTCACTGATCACCAATGTAAGGGACATTCTTCCCACTGATCACCAATGTAAGGGACATTCTACTCACTGACCTACAACACAGTGTTTCTGAACTCCAGCAGGTAATGTTTGAAGGATGTTAAGCTTCGTACACACGCTCGGTTTACTCGGGAAGAACCAGCAAGAAAACTGCTGGCAGAGCTTTCTTGCCGAGTATACCGTGAGGGTGTACGAGGCTTTCAGGTTTCTCGTCAAGAAAACTGCCCAGAATCTCGACGAGAAAAATAGAGTACCTGCTCTCTATTTTCTCGTTCTGATTCTCGGCAGTGTTTTCCTGCCGAAAATCCAGAGAGCGTGTATACTTCCCTGTCGCCGTGGAAACCCGCACATGCTCAAAATGACTGACGCATGAACGGTAGCTTCCTAGGCATAGGTAGGGTGCAGCAAAATGGCGGCGACAGCATCGAACCTGACAAGCGCATGCTCGTTGTACGCGATGACGTCACTGCGTTCTTGCCAGTCAAAAGAACTGCGGTTCTTTGGAATGGAGTGTCTGTACACTCAGGCGGCAAGAGATTCCTGCCAAGAATCTCGTCAGGAAAAACTACAGTTTTTTCCTGGGGCAATCATGGCCCATGTGTACAGGGCTTCACTCTCCGGGCCCCGGCTTTTACTGGGTGGGGCGCAAGGAGATAGGCAGGCAGCTGGCCGGTGACTTGTCTGTATTGTTCCCCTAACGAGCTGGTTCCTTTAAGGACTGCGCAGGCGCAATCCTTGCCAACGTAAATCTCCGAACCTCGGCCGCCATCCAGGCTCATTCTTTAACATCCCCAAGGATTGGAGGATGTTAAAAAAAGAGCCAGAAGGCCGAGCGATCGTAGCGAGCCATCCGAGCGAAGCGAGGCCGACTCGCCACTTTCCTCAAATTCCACGTTGCCCTGGATGCCGGCCGAGGTTCAGAGATTTCCGTCGGCAAGGATTGCGCCTGCGCAGAACCAACTTGTTAGCCGGAACCAGATCGTCAGATCAGATTGTACCTGCGCACTCCTTAATGGAACCAGCTCGTTAGCTGGAACCAGATAGGCAGATCACCGGGACTTGAGCCAAGGCAGAAGAACATGCGGGCGGAGCTGAATGGGCATGCACCCGAAAAAATAAGTATTTTCCTGACGAGATTCTGGCCCGTGTGTACAGAGCTTCAAGGGGTTGTAAAGGATTTCCCCCCCCCCCCCCTAAATAGCTTCCTTTCCCTTAGTGCAGTCCTCCTTCACTTACCTCATCCTTCCATTTTGCTTTTAAATGTCCTTATTTCTTCTGAGAAATCCTCACTTCCTGTTCTTCTGTCTGTAACTCCACACAGTAATGTGAGTCTTTCTCCCTGGTGTGAACAAAGCCTCTTGAGGGGGGAGGGGACGAGCAGGAGAGTCAGGACACTCTCTACTTTACAGATAGAGAAAGGAGCTGTGTGTTAGTGGGCGTCCTGACACTCCTGCTCGCGCCCTCCCCCCTCAAGAGGCTTTCTCCACACCAGGGAGAAAGCCTCGCATTACTGTGTGGAGTTACAGACAGGAGAACAGGAAGTGAGGATTTCTCAGAAGAAATAAAGGATATTTGAAAGCAAAATGGAAAGATGAGGTAAGTGAAGGAGGACTGCACTAAGGGAAAGGAAGCTATTTAGGAAAAAAAAATTCCTTTACAACCCCTTGAAGCTCTGTACACACAGGCCAGAATCTCGTCAGGAAAATACTTGTTTTTTCGGGTGCCCATTCAGCTCCGCCCGCATGTTCTTCTGCCTTGGCTCAAGTCCCGGCCAGCCGCCTGCCTATCTCCTTGCCTAAAGAAAGCTATTTAGGGGAAAACATTTTTTCCTTTACAACCCCTTTCACTCCCCGGGCCCCGGCTACTACTGGATGGGGAGCGGAGGAAGATCACTCCACCAGGGAAGGAAAGGAGATAGGCAGGTGGCTGGTCGGGACTTGAGCCAAGGCAGAAGAACATGGAGCTGGATGGGCATGCGCCCAAAACTGAAGAAATACGACCAGCACATGATCATTAGAAGGGGGCACAGATAATGGAAAAAATACACCCCCCCCTAAGCTAGTAGGAGCGGCGGAGCAGGGCCCCTGTTCAAATCCAATCCGAGGACAAAACCAGGGACAGATTTGGCCCAGGGACAGTGTCCTCCATCCGGGGACTGTCCCCAGAAACCGGGGATGTCTGGTCACTCTTGGGACACTAGTTCCAGCGTATCCAGCGTTCAGGACAAACACAAATTTATATTTAGACATACTGGGCCAGATTCTCGTAGATTGCGGCGCATCCTATTTACACTACGCCGCCGCAACTTACAGACGCAAGTGCCGTATTCTCCAAGCACTTGCTCCGTAATTTGCGGCGGCGTAGTGTAAATGGCCCGGCGTATCCCAGCGTAATTCAAATTGGCAAAGTAGGGGGCGTCTTGTATTTAAATTAAGCGCGCCCCCGCGCCGAACTGCACATGCGCCGGCCGTAAACGTAGCCCAGTGCGCATGCTCCAAATCGCGTCGCAAAAAGTCAATGAAACCGACGTGAACGTCACTTACGCAAAGCCCTATTCGCGTAAACGTCGGAAAATGCGTTGCTGACCCGACGTCCATACTTAACATAGCGTACGCCTCACCTACGTAAATGAATGAATGAAAAACGTATATAGCGCGGCACATGCAAACTTAATCGCCTCTGGGCGCTTGTTGTTCCTGTCTCCTTTGATATCAAAAGAGATGAGTCTTGATCTTTCTCCTGAGGCTCATATAGCAGGGGTAACTTTACGCTTACGCAAAAGACGTAAACTACGACGATGGCGCGCAAATACATTTCGGGAATGCGCGTATCTAGCTCATTTGCATATTCGACGGAAACGCCACCTAGCGGCCAGCGTAACATTGCAACTTAGATACGACGGTGTAAGTGACTTACGCCAGTCGGATCTACGCCAAATCTATGCGTAACTGATTCTAAGAATCAGTGGCATAGATACACTGCCTCAGAAACAGAGAAACGCCGTCGTATCTCTTCTGACAATCTGGCCCAAAAGGTTCATAATACAAAAACAAGCAAATAAATAAACAGGAGCAGACCACTCAGTCGTTTCCTGTGGTCACTCGTCTGTTTTCTACGCATTCATGGGATAGGCAGTAAATACGTCACCTGGAAGTCGGAGAGAGAGAAGGGCTCAGAGGGCATTCATGTGCAAATTACAATCCAAGACACATATTTACTGCCTATATTATAATGCATAAATACAGCATTAGGCATGCTGGCCCTTGTATGTTCTCCAGGGAAGACACAGACCTATGTGAGTGGCAATGGAGGGGTTAATAATCCAAGTAATGAGGAGGACTCCTGATCCCAGCACAGACAATCCCTCCCCGCTGCCCCTCACCCACACACACCCAGCAGATGACATGTGCAGCCTCCACTTCCGGGATCTCTGCAGGAAGTGCTCACTTCCTTCTCCCTCTCCCTCCTCCTCACAACCAGCTTTATTGACACACACACAGAGGAACAACAGTGTGCTGAGTGTCAGCAGGAGAGGATTTGTGGAAAAAAAATTACATAATCGCACACAGCACAGCGTATTCAAAATCTGCCCCCCCCCCCCCGCAACAGGATTGGTTTACACGAGTGTTAGCGACAGGCGTTTAACAAGAACGCTTACTTGGCACTGCGCTGACAAGCTGTTCACCTCTGCAGCCAAGGATTTTTTTCGTGACTGCGGCATTATGGCGGACACTTCGGACAATTTTGTCACATTTTTGGGAACATTGTCATTTTCACAGCAAAAAGTGCTATAA
The DNA here is from genome assembly GCA_029574335.1 of Rana kukunoris. Lineage (NCBI taxonomy): Eukaryota > Metazoa > Chordata > Amphibia > Anura > Ranidae > Rana > Rana kukunoris. The sequence continues at coordinate 15,337,362 of CM056055.1, read as the reverse complement.
AAATGCACTGATTACTGTGAAAATGACAATTGCAGTTTAGGAGTTAACCACTAGTGAGCGCTGTAGGAGTTATGCGTGTTTCTAACTGTAGGGGGGCGGGGCTGGACATGTGACATCACTGATTGCCTTTCCCTATATCAGGGAACAGACGATCAATGACACTGCCACTGTGAAGAACGGGGAAGGTGTGTTTACACTCATCTCTCCCCGTTCTTCAGCTTCTGTGACCGATTGCGGGACACCGGCGGCGATCGGGTCCCGCGGCCATGGTCACGGAGCTTCGGATCCGGTCGCGGGCGCGCGCCCGACCCATGGCTGGGCACCTAAAGGGGACCTACAGGTACGTGCCTGTGACCAACCGTGCCATTCTGCCGACGTAAATGTGCAGGAGGCGGTCCTTAAGTGGTTAACTGTGCAAATGTAACCAAAGGTGGTCAAGAGGAACTATACTCCCCTTAGCTAAGGTCACCAGATTAAAAAAAAAAATGAAATCTGTTCTGGACAAACTCTGATAGAACTGAGTCTTTGGAGTCACTCTGCACATGCTCAGTTTGGTGTGTATTGCTAGAGATTTTTTTTTTCCTTGGGAGGGTGCATGTGATCAGCACAGGGCCAATCAGCACTGTCCAGACAGAGGGTCAGAGGGTCCTACTGCTGATGAGAAAAGGTATTTAGCAGTTTATATTTACTAAAATTAATTGCATTTCCGTGTTTTGTGGGAGAGCAGATATAGTGAATGCAGGGTCCTGGGTTTAGTAACACTTTAAACCCACAAGTGCTTTTTTATTACCACTATTATTCCTTTATATCGGCTTTAGACATTTACAAATGCAGCAATTTAAAGATTGAATGAAAGGTTTAGCACTGGGAAAAGTACTAAAACTGTGCCCATGCCTTCCTGTGCCCATGCCTCCCTGTGCCCATACCTCCCTGTGCCCATGCCTCACTGTGCCCATGCCTCACTGTGCCCATGACTCACTGTGCCCATGACTCACTGTGCCCATGACTCACTGTGCCCATGACTCACTGTGCCCATGACTCACTGTGCCCAAGCCTCACTGTGCCCATGACTAGACTGACGTTTAACATGGGAGTCTATGGAAAGGGGTGCCCGGTATTGAAAAATTGGTGCTCCCCAGCTGTAAGTCTCCCAGACAATAAACTTTGCACACTTGTAGAGGAGAAATGGTGCTACATGTGTGCCAAGGTCGGGGTCTAGGGGACGTAGGATCCACCGGTTCCAGGTCCCCAAAGTCACAGAAGAAATGACCGTTTAACAGGGGAGTCTATGGAAGGGGTACCTGGCTTTTAAAAATCGGTGCTCCCCGGCCGTAATTTTCCCAGACAATAAACTTTGCACACTTGTAGAGGAGAAATAGGGGTTCCATGTGTGCCAAGTTCCGGGTCTAGGGAACCTAGGACCGGCCAGTACCGGGTCCCTAAAGTCACCAAAGAATGACCGTTTAACATGGGAGTCTATGGAAGGGGTCCACGGATTTGAAAAATCTGTGCTCCCCAGCGGTAGGTCTCCCAGAAAATTAACTTTGCACACTTGTAGAAAAGAAATGGGGCTACCTGTGTGCTAAGTTCCGGGTCTAGGGGACCTAGGACCCGCCGGTTCCGCATTCCCAAAACCACAGAAGAAATTACCGTTTAACAAGGGAGTCAATGGAAGGGGTACCCGGATTTTAAAAAAAAATCGGTGCTCCCCGGCTGTAATTTTCCCAAACAATAAACTTTGCACACTTGTAGAGGAGAAATAGGGGTTCCATGTGTGCCAAGTCCTGGGTCTAGGGAACCTACGATGGAAGGGTGAAAAATCGGTGCTCGCCGGCCGTAGGTGACCCCGACAACAACTTGTAGTGAGAGTGGGGCTACATGTGTGCCAAGTTTGGGGTCCAGGGGACCTACGGCCAGCTGGTACCGGGTCACAAAAGTCCGGGAGATCCGGCGCAAAAAGGTGACTCGAGTATAAGCCGAGGGGTGAATTTTCAGCACAAAAAAATGTGCTGAAAAACTCGGCTTATACTTGAGTATATACAGGGCTGTCTTAATAAGAGGGCACACCCAGGGGCCCCAGCTGCAAGGGGGGCCCCTACACTTTTCTAAAAGCAGCTGGTCCTTGAGCCCACGGCGCCCCAAAATTGGGGGCCCCATGATGGCACTGAGAGTGATAGATACACAGGAGAAGCAGTCTGCCTCCTACCTAGGCCCGGCGCAACCACCAGGCGGACCAAGCGGCCGCTTGGGGCGGGCAGGTCCGCAGCCTGGGATGGGGCGAAAAAATTACCTTAGAATCGCGGCTGTACGATTTTTCAAAAGCCGCGCCTTCTGTTCCGTGTTAGGCGGAACATTCAGCTTCCCATGAGGCACTGTGTTCAGTGTCCGCCTATCACGGAACAGAAGACGTCTGAGGCGCGGCTTTTGAAAAATCATACAGCCGCGATTCTGGTAAGGTAAGCTGTTGGGTTACACGGCCGCGATTCGCATGGGATAAGGTAAGGGCACTGTGGGCACAGTCTGGTCATGTAATGGGGCAGGTCTGGCATGTAATGGGGCACAGTCTGGTCATGTAATGGGGCACGGTCTGGTCATGTAATGGGGCACGGTCTGGGATGTAATGGGGCACGGTCTGGGATGTAATGGGGCACGGTCTGGCATGTAATGGGGCAGGTCTGGCATGTAATGGGGCACAGTCTGGTCATGTAATGGGGCACAGTCTGGTCATGTAATGGGGCACAGTCTGGTCATGTAATGGGGCACAGTCTGGTCATGTAATGGGGCAGGTCTGGCATGTAATGGGGCACAGTCTGGTCATGTAATGGGGCAGGTCTGGCATGTAATGGGGCACAGTCTGGGATGTAATGGGGCACGGTCTGGGATGTAATGGGGCACGGTCTGGGATGTAATGGGGCACAGTCTGGGATGTAATGGGGCACGGTCTGGGATGTAATGGGGCAGGTCTGGCATGTAATGGGGCAGGTCTGGCATGTAATGGGGCAGGTCTGGCATGTAATGTGGCAGGTCTGGCATGTAATGGGGCAGGTCTGGCATGTGATGGGGCAGGTCTGGCATGTAATGGGGCACAGTCTGGTCATGTAATGGGGCACAGTCTGGTCATGTAATGGGGCAGGTCTGCCAAAATGGAGCTTCGCTTGTGTAGGCAGAAATCCTTGCACCGGCCCTGCTCCTACCTACTTAATGTCTGTTAACCTGCACTGTTATTATTGTAGGGGCCCCAGAGCATTACTTTGCCCAGGGGCCCATGATGCTATTAAGACGGCCCTGAGTATATACATCTATATAGATCAGACCAAAATGAGGCACAAATGAGGAGGAAAGAGGGACTTTGTTCCAAATCAGGGACAGTCCCTCGAAATCCGGGACAGTTGGGAGTTATGCTTCTCTAGTCCCGTATTGCTGGATGTAATTCTCAGTATAATTCCACATTCCCTATTAGTGCCCTTGTAGTCAGGCCCCCAGCTGGGATCTATAGTACAACCGCATCCTGGTAATAAGACATAAAGGACTGATGACGTAGATTATGGTAACAGAGGTGAGCTGATAAATGGGAGATAAGAGAAAATGAGGTCTGTGATCCCGGGAGGATTATAGGTTTTTATCAGTTTACAGTACAGATATGGAAACTGAGTGTATACTGAAGGAGAACAGGCCGCCGCCCCGATTAACTCTTTCAGAGCAGAAGCAGGCGAGAATTTGTAGCTTTGTTTTCTGCAGGTATGAACACGATTTAAAAAAAAATAAAACATTTCCGAGCGAAAGAGGAAGTATTGAAATAAAGGAGACTAGGGAATAGAAATAATGTCAAGGAAAAAGAGTAACAAAAGAAACATTGTTAGAATGTCGGAAGATATTTGTTGTAAAATAAATTTAAAGGGTCACTAAAGGAATTTTTTTTTTTAGCTAAATAGCTTCCTTTACCTTACTGCAGTCCTGGTTTCATGTCCTCATTGTTTGTTTTTGCTTTGATGTTGCTGTAATTCTGCTCTGATCTCCACACTTCCTGGTTGTCTGTTTCCTTATAACCACAGTGCTGGGAGCTTTCACACTGTGGTCACTAATCAAGGAGGTGTGATTTCTGTGTGTAAACTGAAACTGGGTTGGTGCTGAGGGGTTTTAGACAAACCATCACTGCCCTCTATTGGCTCTCTGGCTCTGTACATCAGAGAGACAGGATATAACAGCAAAAACGAAACTAGAACTGTAGGTTGATTATATGATTGAGTTTTATCTATTTTTAATCATTTTTAAAAGGAATCAGTTAACTTTTATGTCTCTATACTAGTGTTGCTCACGAATATTCGCGCTACGAATATTGCATATTCGAGTATTCGCGAATAACTCGAATATCGCGGCGAATATTCGCTATTTCGAATATTCGTATTTTTTCAAATTTCGCAATCAATTTCGCAATCAATTTCGCATTCGCACTAGCGAAATTTCGCAATTTCTTTTTTTTTATATATATATAAAAAATATATATATATATATAAAAAATATATATATAAAAAAAAAATAGCGAAATTTCGCAATCAATTTCGCAATCAATTTCGCATTCGCACTAGCGAAATTTCGCAATTTTTTTTTTTTTATATATATAAAAAAAATATATATATAAAAAAATATATATATAAAAAAAAAATAGCGAAATTTCGCATTTTTTTTTTATATATATATATATATAAAAAAAATATATATATATAAAAAAATATATATAAAAAAAAAAAATAGCGAAATTTCGCATTGGCGAAATTTCGCAATTTTTTTTTTATATATATAAAAAATATATATATATATATATATATATATATATAAAAAAAATATATATATATAAAAAAAAATAGCGAAATTTCGCATTTTTTTTATTTTTTATAAAATATCACGAATATTCGATATTAACGAATATTCTTCGAAATATTTGCGAAATATCGCGAAATCGAATATGGCGTATTCCGCTCATCACTACTCTATACCCTGTAAACAGTCATTTCAGCCCAATTTTTTTTTTCCTTTTAGTGACCCTTTAAACCCTTTTCACACCTTATGCCGCGTTCACACGATTGGAATTTCCGATGGACTTTTTTCATCGGAGATTCAGATCGCGTGTGGGCCCCATCAGACTTTTTTCCATTTTTTTCCAATGGAAATTCAGGTCCTTTGCTCCGGGAGTTGAGTGAGGGAAAGATGGCCCCCATTCGGCTCTATACCATTGGATGACGGAAGCAATGTCAAACGTCACTTCCGCCCAATGGTCTTAAAGGGGAATTTTTTATTGAAAATATATATATATATATTTTTTTGTTTGTCATTGCTTTTAAGTGAAAATATGAGATGTGAGGTCTTTTTGGCCCCAGATCTCACATTTAAGAGGACCTGTCATGCTTTTGTTTCCCCGAAAATAAGACCAGGTCTTATATTAATTTTTGCTACAAAAAACACACCAGGGCTTATTTTCAGGGGATGTCTTATTTATTTATGGTATGTACAAAAAAGTTCCTCCCCCTGTCAGCTTAGGAGTCAGCATTGTGAAATTCTGTAATCCCAAAAACAAACCTTAAAGCGGGGCTTCACCCTAAAAAAAATTCTAACATTACAATGAGCTGACCTGTGACACGGGCATTATGCTGGTCCTTTTTTTTTTCCCCGTACATACCGTTTTATCTGTATTTCCCTCGGGACTAGGCGTTCCTATTCACAGTGTAAGTGATTGACGTTCTTCCGACCTGCGCATACGGCGCGTCACGAGTTGCCGAATGAACCCGAACGTCGGGTCGCTCTATACGGCTCCTGCGCACCGACGTTCGGCTTCTTTCGGCAACTCGTGACGCGCTGTATGCGCCGGTCGTAAGAACGTCAATCACTTACACTGTGAATAGGAACGCCCAGTCCCGCGGGGAATCCGGGGGGAAATACAGATAAAACGGTATGTACAAAAAAAAAAAGTCCAGCATAATGTCAGTGTCACAGGTCAGCTCCTTGTTGAATGTTAGAATTTTTTTTAGGGTGAACCCCACCTTTAACTAAAGACCTTGTAAAATCACGTAATCAATTCTGAAAAAAGATTATATAATGAGCAGTGGGTCTCCTTGTGTAACTTTATTGTGGAAAATACCTTATTTACAGCGCCACTGGGCGCTTACGTGACCCGCTGGCGCACTTCTTCCCTGCTCCAAATACTGCACTGAGGGGGGGGGGGGGGCTGAGATCCCCGCTGACGACAGCCCCACCCTGAACACTGCAGAAGGTGGGGCTGCTGACATCAGCTGGGAGGAGAAGAGAAGAGCTCCAATGGGTCACGTGAGCGCCCAGTGGTGCTGTAAATAAGGTATTTTCCACAATAAAGTTACACAAGGAGACATACTGCACATCATATAATCTTTTTACAGAACTGATTACATGATTTTACAAGGACTTTAACTATGTCTTATTTTCAGGGTAGGGCTTATATTGCAGCCATCCCAGAAACTCACGCTAGGTCTTATTTTCGGGGTAGGGCTTATTTTCAGGGAAACAGGGTATTACAAGGGAAATTTTTCATTCCTTGTAATAGGAATAAAAGTGACCCAATTTAGTTTATTTGTGTAGAGCTGACTGCGCAGGCGCCGTATAGAGCTTCTTCATGTTCGGCTTCTTTCGGAAACACCGTGACTCGTAACACGCCTACGCAATATGGGGAACGGGGCCTTATCCGCCAGCGAGAACTTTTTCTGAAAGGACGTCAATCATCTGGGAGACCTCCCAGATAACATGCCTCCTCAGCATGGAAACGCCTACTCCCGCGGGGAGAAGTACTCGGGAGCCGATTGCAAATATAGGGCCAGATTCTCATATCTGGCGGCGTAGCGTATGCTATTTACACTACGCCGCCGCAACTTACAGGAGCAAGTGCCGTATTCTCCAAGCATTTGCTCCGTAATTTGCACCGGCCGTAAACGTATCCCAGTGCGCATGCTCCATAGTACGCCGCAAATACATTGGTTTCGATGTCTGCGTAATTAACGCAAAGCCCTATTGGCGACGAGTTACATAAACGACGCAAACAACGGAAAAACACGACACTGACCCGACGGCCATACTTAACATGGAGTACGCCGGACCTACGCAAGGTTACCCCTCATCTAGCAGGGGTAACCTTACGCAAACGACGTAAACTACGACGACGGCGCGCAAATACGTCATGCTCATTTACATATTCAACGCAGAAATCGACGGGAACGCCACCTAGCGGCCAGCATAACATTGCAACTTGGATCCGACGGTGTAAGTGACTTACGCAAGTCGGATCTAAGCAAAATCTATGCGTTACTGATTCTAAGAATCAGTCGCATAGATACCCAGCAAAAAAAAAACAGAGATACGACGGCGTATATGGAGATACGCCGTCGTATCTCATATGAGAATCTGGCCCATAGACTGTACATGTTAGAAGTATAAAGAAGTTGGTCTGATATAAATGTTATTTGGGTGAACCTCCACTTTAAAGTGGTTAAAAAAGAAAAAAAAAAAACAGGGAAAAAATTAAAAAAGCATCTGGAATTAATCTGGAAATGCATCAAAAAAGCATCAAAAATATTTTAATAAAACAATGCAGAAACGCATCCTGGAGCAATGGCGTTTTTTTTTGCCAAAAAGCGCACTAAAAACGCACATACATTGGTTTTACGTGCCCTTTTCATGTGCTCCCATTGAAGCCTATAGGGCCAAAATCGCGCTCTTTAGTTGCCACCACCAACAATGCGAATCCGGATCTCTTTGTCGTTAATGAGTTACAGAGTGACAGTTACGATGGTATCACCCAGCTCTGGCTCTCCCTCGGATTACAGGGACGAGGCCGGGTGGCGTCTTCTATTCACCTGGGCATTCCCGGACCATGCAGCATCAGCAGAGCGCAGGGAACGCCTCTGTTTGCACAATTTCTTCTTGTCTCCAGTTTGATTTGCATGAAAAGTTACACTACAAATTTGACACCGGTAGCTCCCGAGGACTGAAGGACAATCGCTGCGCTCCCTGGGACAGGCAGGACTTGTCCTCCGGAGCAGACACAGGTGAGCGGTGTGCAGACAAAGGAGACCATTGAGCTCTCGGATTGTCCATCCCTGGAGGCTGCGGAGACCGAGCTGCTTCTGCTCCCAAGCTGGAGGGAAAAGAACGCAAGGAAGCGACTGTGTAAGAGACTAATGGAGCAACGCTACTGAAGGTAAGTACTTTTGTTTATTCTCCATAGCTGGGTACAACGGCTTATTATCCACTTAACCACTTAAGGACCGGACCATTATGCAGCTTAAAAACCTGGCCACTTTTTGCGATTCGGCACTGCGTCGCTTTAACCACCTAAGACCCGGAGCTTTAGGCAGGTAAAGGACCCGGCCAGTTTTTGCGATTCGGCTCTGCGTCGCTTTAACCACTTAAGACCCGGAGCTTTAGGCAGGTAAAGGACCCGGCCAGTTTTTGCGATTCGGCACTGCGTCGCTTTAACCACCTAAGACCCGGAGCTTTAGGCAGGTAAAGGACCCGGCCAGTTTTTGCGATTCGGCACTGCGTCGCTTTAACCACCTAAGACCCGGAGCTTTAGGCAGGTAAAGGACCCGGCCAGTTTTTGCGATTCGGCACTGCGTCGCTTTAACCACTTAAGACCCGGAGCTTTAGGCAGGTAAAGGACCCGGCCAGTTTTTGCGATTCGGCACTGCGTCGCTTTAACTGACAATTACGCGGTCGTGCGACGCGGCTCCCAAACAAAATTGGCGTCCTTTTTCCCCCCACAAATAGAGCTTTCTTTTGGTGGTATTTGATCACCTCTGCAGTTTTTATTTTTTGCTCTATAAACAAAGAAAGAGCGACAATTTTGAAAAAAAAATCTATATTTTTTACTTTTTTCTATAATAAATATCCCCCAAAAATATATATATAAAAAAAAATGTTTTCCTCGGTTTAGGCCGATTCGTATTCTTCTACCTATTTTTGGTTAAAAATAAATAAATCGCAATAAGCGTTTATTGATTGGTTTGCGCAAAAGTTATAGCGTTTACAAAATAGGGGATCGTTTTATGGCATTTTTATTAATATTTTTTTTTCTAGTAATGGCGGCGATCAGTGATTTTTAATGGGAGGAATATTCCCCTATCACTGGTGTCAATAGGGGGAATAGTGCCCCACCATTGGTGTCAGTGGAACAAATAGTTCCCCATCATTGGTGTTAATCGAAGGAATAGTGCCCCACCATTGGTGTCAGTGGAAAGAATAGTTCCTTATCATTGGTATTAGTGGGTGGAATAGTGCCCCATCATTGGTATTAGTGGGAGGAAGAGTACCCCATCATTGGCATTAGTGGGAGGAAGAGTACCCCATCATTGGTATTAGTGGGAGGAAGAGTACCCCATTATTGGCATTAGTGGGAGGAAAAGAACCCCATCATTGGGATTAGTGGGAGGAAGAGTGCCCCATCATTGGTATTAGTGGGAGGGATAGTGCCCCATCATTGGTATTAGTGGGAGGAATCGTCCCCCATCATTGGTGTCAGTGGAAGAAATAGTGCCACATCATTGGTATCAGTGGGAGGAATAGTCCCCCATCATTGGTGTCAGTGGAAGAAATAGTGCCCCATCATTGGTATCAGTAGGAGGAATAGTGCCTCATCATTGGTGTCCGTGGAAGAAATAGTGCCCCATCATTGGTATCAGTGGGAGGAATAGTGCCTCATCATTGGTATCAGTTTAAAGAATAATGCTACATCGTTGGTGTCAATAGGAGAAATAGTGACTCATTGCCAATGTCACCACCATTAGTGGAAGGAATAGTGTCTTGCATCAGTGGGAGGAAAAGAACCCCAAGGGCCACATCTGGCCCCCGAGCCGCAGTTTGGAGACCCATGTCCTAGAGAATAAAATGGTGAATGTTGCATATTTTTATGTCGCACTGTTTGCGCAGTTGTTGTTTAAACACATTTTTTTTTGGAACAAATTCACTAATGAATTTTAATGCACAAAAACACAACATAATAATAAATAAATAATTTTTTTTTGGTCAAAGTAAATAGACACCAAACATGTCACGCTTTAAAGTTGCGTACGCCTGTGGAACGGCACCAAACTACCCTACCTAAAAAAAAAACTCCATAGGCAACAGTTAAAAAGCCATGAGATAATCAGTTTAGAGTAATGCCGTGTACACACGGTCGTTTTTTGCGATGAAAAAAAAACGTTTTTTAAAACGTCATTTAAATTGATGGTGTGTGGGCAAAACGTCGTTTTTTGTCTTCAAAAAAACGACCAAAAAAAAATTCCAACATGCTTGAATTTTTTGTGTCGTTTTTCAAAACGTCGTTTTTTGTTTCACAAAAAGTCACCGTGTGTAGCAAAAACGTCGTTCAAAACGACGTTTTTCAACCCGCGCATGCCCAGAAGCTAGTTATGAAGCGAGCTTCAATGGAAAAGCGTGGTGAACGTAACCTCGCTTTTTGTGAAAAAACGATGGTGTGTATGCAAAATTGTCTTTGAAAAGTGACGTTTCAAAAACGTCGTTTTTACTTCACAGAAAACGTCGTTTTTTTTTTTCATCGCAAAAAACGACCGTGTGTACGCGGCATTACGCGGGAGGTCTGGAGCTAAAATGAGCGCTCTCACGCTGCCGTTCCCAGCGATACCTCACATGTGTGGCGCGATCGCCGTTTACATCTGCGTGCAAGACAGGCGTGCATGAGAGCATTTGCGCAAGAGCCCGAGGGGGACAGGGGTGCTTGAAATTTTTATTTTTTTGTATTTAAAAAAATAAATAAATAAATGACACCGTCTTTTTCGTTTTTTTATTTTATTTTGGGAGTTTATTTATTTTTATTGGCCAGAATTTAAATGTATTCTGCCCATTGAAATAAATAAACGCTATAAATAACGCGCATAAACTCTAGGCACGTTTAGCAATTGCGCAGAGCAGGTGAGTATAACATGTTTGTAATTTAAAAAATAAAATACAAAATTTGACTTTAGTAACACTTTAAAGCGGATCTCCACCCTAAAGTGAAGATCCGCTGATCGGAACCCTCCCCCCCTCCGGCGTCACATTTGACACCTTTCAGGGGGAGGGGGGTGCAGATACCTGTCTAAAGACAGGTATCCGCACCCACTTCCGGCCCGCAGTCTCGGGCAAAAGACGGGCTTTTCCCGTTGTGTGCTGGGAACTCTCGGCTCCCAGCACACAGCGGGAGCCAATCGCCGGGCGCAGCGCGACTCGCGCATGCGCCGTAGGGAACCGGGCAGTGAAGCCGCAGCGCCTCACTTCCTGGTTCCCTCACCGTGGATGGAGGGGGGAGCAGCAGGGAGACGAGCGATCGCTCGTCCTCTGCTACGGACGCCGCTGGACTCCAGGACAGGTAAGTGTCCTAATATTAAAAGTCAGCAGCTGCAGTATTTGTTGCTGCTGGCTTTTAATATCTTTTTGAGGTGAACCATCCGCTTTAAATGTGTTTTACCATAATGGTGAAGTTTGACCGAAATTCACAGATTTTCAGAAACATTTTAGAAAAATTAAAACCCTCCGTTTCACACTTACAGTGATCCATGTCTACTTTGTGTGTCTATTTGTAAAAAAAAAAAAAATATGTAGGTGACCTGAACATGGGAGATGGAGCCGTAAATTGTCAAAAGTATTGGGACACCTGCCTTTACACGCACAGAGGGCCAGATTCTCGTAGAGCCGCGTATCTAGCGGCGTATGCCATTTACACTACGCCGCCACAACTTACAGGAGCAAGTGCCGTATTCTCCAAGCACTTGCTTTGTAATTTGCGGCGGCGTAGTGTAAATGGCCCGGCGTATCCCCGCGTAATTCAAAGAGTATTTAAATTAAGCGCGCCCCCCGCACCGAACGAACTGCGTATGCGTAGCCCGTAAACGCAGCCCAGTGCGCATGCTCGGTAGTACGCCGCAAATACATTGGTTGCGACGTGAACGTAATTAACGCACAGCCCTATTCGCGACGAGTTACGTAAACGACGGAAAAACCCGACGCTGTCCCAACGGCCATACTTAACATGGCATACGGCGGACCGACGCAAGGTTACCCCTCATATACGCCGGCGGGATTTTCGAATTACTCCTTTGAGAATCTGGCCCATAAACTTTAATGGCATCCCAGTCTTATGCCGCGTACACACGGTCGTTTTTTGTGATGAAATAAAAACGACATTTTAAAAAACCTCATTTAAAATGATGGTGTGTGGGCAAAACGTCATTTTATGTCTTCAAAAAAACGACCAAAAAAAAATTCGAACATGCTTGAATTTTTTATGTCGTTTTTTCTGAATGTCGTTTTTCGTGTCATAAAAAGTGATCGTGTGTGGGCAAAACGACGTTTTTAAACCCGCGCATGCTCAGAAGCAAGTTATGAGACGGAGCTTCAATGGAACAGAGTGCGTCGAACGTGGTGTACGTCACCTCGCTTTGCTAGAGCATTTTGGAAAAACGATGGTGTGTAGGCAAACGTCGTTTTTTAAAATGAAGTTTGAAAAACGTCGTTTTGTTTCATGAGAAAAAACCTCGGTTATTTTTCATCGCAAAAAGTGATCGTGTGCAGCCAATGACTGCGCTGCTCTTAATCCATCCGCTCTAGCCAATCAGCGGCCAGGCTGAGCAGCGAAGAGGACCTCGGGACCGAGCGTGGGACTTCCGAGGGGTCAGGTAAGTAAAACGGGGGCTGAGGGGGGGGGGGGGCCGCATCATCAGATGTTTTTTCACCTTAATGCATAGATTGCATTAGGGTGAAATATTTTTTTCCTTTACAACTCCTTTAAGCACAGCAACGTTAAGGTCCCCTGTCCCTCAAAACTGGGGTAATGCATTGGGTACGTTAGGCGGCCGTGAGGCCCCTGTGAGTGTGAGGCCTTAGGTGACCACCTAATTTGCCTAATTAAAGAGCCGCCTCTGTCTATGGCAACAAATCTGGGCAACGAATCATCTGGTATTTCCGGAAATTTCTGGGAATTTTTATTACTGCTCTATTAGCAAAAAGGAAACATTTGTTCTTGGATACATGAAGCTCAGTTTTCTCTCTAACGTGCAAATAAAGATAAGGACTGTTTGTATTCTGATAAGGACTGTAGCAGCTCCCTGGATGGTCATGGCAGTAAGCCTGTCCCCCAAGTGTAGGGTAGGATACAACGCTCTGCAAACACGTCACAGATCCAAGGTGAACAAATACATCAGGGTATAACTGGTGCCCAGTAAACTTTAACTTTATGTGGATGTTGAACTTCAGCAGAGTACACAGTTGCGGCACGCATGCTCTGGGCTTAGGGTCACCCCCATCTGTAGAGTCTTTGTCTGGTTTAACCACTTCGGGACAATTCTGACACTTCTCACATATGCAAAAATCTACATTGTTTGTTTTTTTGCAAGAAAATGACTTGGAACCCCCAAACATTATGGCCCAGGATCAGAGAGAATTAGATTCTCGTAGCGTATCAGAAATACACTACGCCGCCGTTTCTTACCTGGCTCTACGTGGAATCCCGGTAGATTTTGTCCAGTAAACGTCGGCGGCGTAGTGTATTTCTCCCGTCGCAATCCATCTACGCGAGTAGGGGGCGTGAAGGATTTAAAATAGGCGCGTTCCCGCGGCGATCGAACTGCGCATGCTCCGTTCGCAAATTTCCCGCCGTGCATTGCGCGAAATCACGTCGTTACGTCATTCGTTGTTTGAGTAGCGTCGTTTACGGACATTTCTATTCCCGAACGAGTTACGTAAAAAAAAATTTAATTCGACGCGGGAACGACGGCCATACTTAACATGGGCTACGCACCGTTAGACCAGCAAAAAGCTCCTCTAACAGTACGTAAAAAAAAATAGACGTAAGCGATTGCGAAGACCGCTCGTATCTTCGTGGATCGCCGTAAAAACACATTTGCATATCCCAACGCATCAAAACGACGCGAACTCCTCCCAGCGGCCGCAAAAATATCGCAGCGTAGATCCGAAGACTTACGAAGACGTAAGCCTCTCAGATCGAAGCCCGAAGCCGCCGTATCATGGTTTGAGGATTCAAACTAGTGATACGGCGCGCAAAATTTGAAATTACTCCTGTCTAACACCAGTTACACAGGCGTAATTGCTTTATGAATAAAAAAGAGGCCCTAGAGAATAAAATGGTGGGTGTTGCAATTTTTTTATGTCACGCCATATCCGCGCAGCAGTTTTTCAAATGCAATTTTTTTTGTTTAAAAACTTTAGTGACTTTTAATGCACAAAACACAATATAATACGATATTTGGTTGGATATTAACCACTCCCCGCCCGGTAAATAGGAGATTGACGTCCCGGAAGTGGTTCTGAAATCCTGACTGGACGTCTATTGACGTCCTGCAGGATCTCATGCCACGCACGCCCGTGGGGGCGCGCAGCGCGGCGATCCGTGATGCGGGGTGTCAGTCTGACACCCTGCATCACCGATCTTGGTAACGAGTCTCCGGCGGAGGCTCGCTACCACGTGATCAGCTGTGTCCAATCACGGCTGATCGCGATGTAAACAGGAAGAGCCGTCGATGGTTCTTCCTCACTCGCGTCGGACAGACGCGAGTACAGGAGAGCCGATCGGCGGCTCTCCTGACAGGGGGGGTTCGCGCTGATTGTTTATCAGCGCAGCCCCCCCCCTCGGATGCCCACACTGGACCACCAGGGAAGGGCAAAAAAATAAATGTAAAAAAAGGGGCAATTAAAAAAAAAAAGTCAGGATTTTTTTTTAAATAAAACATGCCAGTAAAAAAAAAGCACTGACTGGCAACATAGATTCATCAGTGCCACCCCTCAGTGTCCATCAGTGCCACCCCTCAGTGCCAATCCATGCCCACCTATCAGTGCCCATCTGTGCCACCCATAAGTACCCATCAGTGCCACCCATAAGTGCCACCCATGAGTGTCCATCTGTGCCACCTATGAGTGCCCAGTGCTGCCCATGAGTGCCCATCAGTGCCACCTATGAGTGCCCATCTGTGCCGCATACCAGCGCCGCCTATCAGTGCCACCTCATCGGTGCCCATCAGTACTACCTCATTGGTGCCCATCAGTGCCGCCATATCAGTGTCCGTAATTGAAAGATAAAACGTACTTATTTACAAAAAAGTTAACAGAAAAAAATAAAAAATTTCAGTCTTTTATTAGTTGTTGCGCAAAAAATAAGAACCACAGAGGTGATCAAATACCACCAAAAAAAAGCTCTATTTGTGGGGAAAAAAGGACGCCAGGGGGTGAAAATGCCTGGTATTGAAGTGGTTAAGTACCATAGTTTGCTGCCATTCCTCTGATGTTTGAGAATCCCACGGCATAAGACACTTAAGCTCCTGCAATGATGCCATACTGACACATGGGATTCCAGGACACTTGGGCTCCCATTACAATGCTATGCTGACACGTGAGGTTCCAAAACACAGTCACATTGGCACTTGAGCCCCTACAACCAGGGATGGACTGGCCATTGGGACTACAGGGAGTTTCCCGGTGGGCCGATGGCTCAGTGGGCCGGCTTCAGTGACAGCGGACCGCCGTCCCCCTCCGCTCCTTTGTCGCTCACCTCCTCTCCCTCCCCGCAGCGCTCACCTGGGGGGGAACAGAGGAGCAGGGGGGGACCAGAGAAGCAGGGGGGACAACAGAGGAGCATGGGGGGGACCAGAAGGAGCACAGGGGAGGGGACAGACAGATTACTTAACAGCTATGGCCTGGGAGTTTCTCACTTCTGCCTAGTCTTGTCCCATGGGGGGGGGGGGGGACCGAACTGATTCTTTTCCCTGGGTAAAATAATGTCTAACTACCCCACTGGTACTGCCTATAAGAGTACCAGTACCAGCCGTTCTACTCTAATAAAGTACTACGGCTAGTGGCTAGTGAAGGGGGAGAGGGGGCTTGGGTGGCCGGGGGGGCGGGAGTTGTCCGGCCACCATGGGAGAGACCTGACAAAGTGGGCCAGTCTGGATGAAATCCAGGGCCAAATTGTTGTCCCAGTCCAGCCCTGCCCAGAACAGTTGAGGTACCACAACAACGATACCCTGGCACTTGGTCTCAAAGAAAGGTGTCAAAGTGGAACCTTGGCTCTCTCTCGCACTGACACTGGTGGTCAGTAAGGATCCCTTGTTTATCAGACAACCCAGTACCAATTTTAATCAGACAAAGGGATCTACAAAGCAAGCTTTATTTGTTGTGCTGCTTCTATAGCTAACCCATAGTGCTTAGGGAATCATTTGTCGTGTATTCAATTCTCATTTATAGAACACCGATTTTATAAATATAAATAAGTTTTATACAACCATTCTTTTTCCCCTTAAAAAGTATAGCATCCTCTCATGCAATACTATCACAGTGTTGCTTGAGAGGCTAATTAAATATGGCTTAAGTACTATCACAGCTTGATGAATCAGAGCCCTTGTCTTAACTGGCATCTAATCTGCGAGCTGGCAGGAAAAGTTCATTTACTTTACTCTCCCAAGTGTGTACTTTAATATTTGCTTATTTCCTCCTTGCTTGCGCATTTGTTGTCTTTCAAGGGCAGACACGGAGTGTGACGTCACAGACTGTAATTGTTCCCTTTTGTAGGACGGTTGAAAAGTGCGTTGTTTCCTTATTCTTATTATACACTTCTCAAACACCTTTTAATCAGAGAATAGCATCAAGTCAATTAAACTCCTAGGATATTGATCTGGTCAGCAGGGGCGGGCTGACAATTGGGACTTTTGGGCATTGTCCGAGGGCCTCATGCCACTAGGGGGCCCCGTCAGTGTTGCCAGGCTCAATAAAACCAGGGACAGTATGTAAAAATCTGTGTTTTTTTTTTTACATCTGTCCCTGCTATGTCTTAAACCGACATGCTTTTGATGTGAAAATCCTGAAGCCCCGTACACACGACAGGGAACCTCGACGGGCGGAACACATCGTTTCGCCCGTCGAGGTTCTCTGCCGGCCGTCAGAATCTGCGATCCGCCCGTCGGGAATGGCAACCAGCCATTGATCCCGACGGGCCGTCGAGCAAATAGAGAACCTGTTCTCTATTTGCTCGACGGGTTTCCCGACGGGCGGGGCGAGCAGAGAGCGTACACACGGCCGAGGTTCTCGCTGGAATGCAGCTCCCAGCGAGGTTCTCGCTGGTTTCTGGCGAGAACCTCGGCCGTGTGTACGGGGCCTGAGATTTTAGCTGCCCTGCCTCTGCACTGCCTCCTGGCGTGGTGGCCATCTGTAAGCCCAGGGGCCTCATAATCTTCTATTGCTGGTCAGTTAAGTAGCAAATTGGTTTATTAGAAAGTTTTAACTTGCTTTAGTGTTAATGAAATTAACATGTTTACTAGATAGGCAACAATTAGACGACCTCCAAAACAGGAATGGTTTAACAGGTGGAGGCAACTGACATTGTTTTCGCTACTCATCTTTTCTGACAGTTTTCACTAGTTTTTCATTTGGCTAGGGTCAGTGTCACTACCGGTAGCACGAGGCGATGCCTGGACCCTATAGAGGTTGCAAAGGCAGTCCAACTCCTCCAGGACGGTCAACAGCAGGGGTCTTCAAACTTTTTAAACAAAGGGCCACTCTATTGTCCTTCAGACTTTAGGAGGGACGGATTTTAGCCAGCAGGGGCAGAAAATGTCACGGGCCCGGTATCAGTGAGAACAAATATGGCCTCAGGGTTTGTGGTCAATAGGAGGAGGAGTATTCCCCCTATTAGGAGGAAGAATAGTATCCCGTCATTGGTATCCGTGGAAGATACAGTGTCCCAGTGTTGGTGTCAGTGGGAGGAATAGTGCCTCATATCAGTGTTCCAAGGGCCAGATTAAGGCTAGCAAAGGGCCACATCCGGCCCTCGGGCCGCAGTTTGGTGACCCCTGGTCAAGAGCATGGAGGAGATCCCAGGAGACAGGCAGTTACTCTAGCAGAGATTGATAGGGCCGTAGAAGGTTCCCAGGAGACATTGCGGAGGCCTGCCGCGAGTTATCACGGGATTTAGAAAGAACTTTAAGCAGACCTCCGCAATGTCTCCTGGGAACAATGACAAAAGCTCCCAGGAGACATTGCAGCATCGAGGAAGTGACGGAATACCCGCACACTACACTGGAGTCCACTTCTTCCTTTTTGACTGCATGAACTTTGGTTGTTTTTCCAATTGAATTTTTGATTTTTATGTTCTAAATAAAGACATCGTTTTTTGAGGAGTGCGTCGGTCCAGGATTTTTCTTTCTGCCCCTGACAGTGACTCGAGCTGGGCATCGCCGCTTAGTGAAGGATCGGCTCGGCTGCCCTAGTCCTGCAAAGGGAACTGCGTTCCTGCTGTGAAAAAAGTGCAGGGACTCCGTTCCCACGTGTTCCAGCAGGACTTGAGCCCTGCCCATCCATATCAGTATAGATACCCAGCATGAGACTTTTTCCCCATTGAGATCTGATGTGTTTTCAATGTGTTCCTTGATTTTTTTTTTTGAGAAGTGTACTTCAGTGTCAGTATGACTGTTTCGTAAATGCAAATAAAAAAAAAGATTCTGGATGATGTTTGGTTTATTGTAGTGTGCTATAGGTGAAGTCTTGAGTATTAAAGTGTTAGCAAACATCATTTTTTTTTTTTTATGGGCGGACATTCTTCTTTAACTACTTCCAGTCCGGGTTTTTCCTGGCACTTTTTGTTCTCATGAAACAATCAGTATTTTTTGCTAGAAAATTACTTAGAACCTCCAAACATTATGGGCCAGATCCACAAAAAATTACGCCGGCGTATCTACAGATACACCGGCATAATTCAAATTTCCCGCCGGCGTTTAATTGTTTTGTATCCACAAAACATGATACGCCGGAATAACGCTAAGAGACGACTGGCGTAAGTATATTACACCGTCGTATCTTAGTTGTAGTGTTACGCTGGATGCTAGGGGCGCTCCCGTCGGATTTCCGCATTGAATATGCAAATTAGCGAGTTACGCTAATTCACAAACGTACGAGCGGCCGGAGCGTTCCCTTTACGTCGTTTGCGTAAGCGTATCTTCGGCGTAAAGCTACCCCTGCTATATGGAGGTGTACGCAATGTTAAGTATGGACGTCGGGCCAGCGACGATTTTTCCGTCGTTCACGTCATTTGCGTAACCCGTTCGCGAATAGGGAATTGCGTAAGTTACGTACACGTCGTTTTCATTGACTATTTGCGGCGTGATTTCACGCATGCGCACTAGGATACATCCGCGGCCGGCGCATGCCCAGTGTAAAAAAAGCTGTGTTTGCGTCGGGTCATTCATAATTATAATAAAAGACGCCCCCCACTAGTAAATTTGAATTACACCCGCGAACACCGGCTCATTTACGCTACGCCGCCGTAAGTTACAGCGGCATTTCTTTGAGGATAAGGAAAACGCCCATGTGAATTACAGCGGCGTAGCGTAAATGGGACACGCCGCACGGGCGGCCAAGGTATGTGGATCTGGCCCTATATTTTTTTTAAAAACAGACGCCCCTAGAGAATAAATTTGTCTGTTTTTGTAAAAAAAAAATCACGTCACACGGTATTTGCGCAGTATTTTTGGGAAAAAATTTACCTTTTTAAATTTTATTTAAAAAAATCACAATACATAACTCAAGGTTCTTGTAAAATATAAAACATGAAGTTACACCGAGTAAATAAATACCAAACATATCACGCTTTAAAATTGCACACGCAATAAAGATGGAATAAAGATAAACGACGTGAATTTTACTATCCATAGGTTACCACTTTAATTATACAGAGGAAGTCTAGAATTACTGCCCATGATTTGACGTTCACAGTGATACTTCACATGTGTGGGACGATCGCTGTTTGCACGCATGCGGGACCAAATAGCGTGTTCGCCCTTGCGCGCAAGCATGGGAGGACAGGGGCACTTTAAAGTGGTTGTAAACCCCCCTGAGATATTTTTACATATAGGTAAGCCTATAATAATACATGTTCATAATAAGGCTTACCTATATGTACTGAAAATATCTCCTAAACGTGAGCCAGTTAGGAGATTAGCTTGTAGTGCGCCGATGATGACGTGCCGTTTCTTCCCCAGCGTGTGCCGTGACTAGCCGCTTCCGTGCGCATGAGTAGTTGTGGATGCACAAAGTAGTTGTGATGATATGCACACCTCCCAACTTTCTGAGATAGGAATGAGGGACACCTATCAGCAAAATTATGCAGGCATAGGACACACCCCTTGACACGCCCCTTTAAAAGGAGAATTGTACAAAAAAAATCACAAGATTGGTTAAACCCACAAGTGCTTTTTTTTTTTTTTTTTACCACTACTATTCCTTTATATTGGCTTTTAGAATTTACAAATGCAGCAATTTAGAAATTGGATGAAAGGTTTAGCGCTGGGAAACACTTTTTGAAAGATAAAAAGTGAATTTTATATTCAACTATAGAGATCAGACCAAAATGAGGGACAAATCAGGAGGAAAGAGGGACAGAGGGATATTGTCCCAAATCAGGGACAGTCCCATGAACTCAGGGACAGTTGGGAGCTATGGATATGTACGTTTTACTAACACATGTCAAAGTTGCAAAATTGTGCTTGGGCAGTAACATTTTTTTTACCCTTAGGCGCAAAGGGGTTAATCTCTATATGTATCACCTGAGGCCAGTCACTTCACTGGGTACCACTGTATATATACCCAGAGCTTTTTTTCTCAGAAAATAGGTGCAGGAACTCAACCACGACCAGTTCAGATTTCACAAACAGTAGAGGGGTCTTAAAGGGCCATTAAATACCAGAATTGCATTACATACAGAGTGCAGAGTTCAGGGGGTTACAAAGCTGTCACGTGTAAACACAGAAACCAGACTTCTGTGTTTACAAGCGTCTGAGCCAGAGGTGGTGGAACTGAGTTCCCCCAAGTTCACCCTGAAAAAAAGCCCTGTATATACCCGAATATAAACCTAGGCACCTAATTTTACCACAAAAAAATGTATTGACTCGAGTATAAGCCTAGGGTGTCCATGCCCATGCCTCACTGTGCCCATGCCTCACTGTGCCCATGCCTCACCATGACTAGACGGACGTTTAACATGGGAGTCTATGGAAGGGGTGCTTGAATTTGAAAAATCGTTGCTCCCCAGCCATAAGTCCTCTAGACAACAAACTTGCACACTTGTAGAAGAGAAATTGGGACGTTTTTATACGATCCGCGGTTGGCTGGCGAATATGTTTGTGTGATTCCTCTCAAGCCTGCTTTGCATACACACGATCGTGGGGAAAAAAAATGCTCAAGCAAAGCGCGGTAAAGGGGAAGTTTCATTCGAAAGGCGCCACCCTTTGGGCTTGATTATGCAAATTTCCCTTCTCCTGTCGTTAAAGCCTACACAGGACCATTTTTTTCATGACGTGAAAAACGACGACGTGAAAAACGTTGAGAAAAAAATAAAGCATGTTCTAAATTTTTAATGCCCATTTTTCACGTCAAGAAAAATGCTATAGAGCCCACACACAATGGGGCAGATTCACAGAGAATTAGATTCTCGTAGAGTATCAGAAATACACTACGCCGCCGTTTTTTACCTGGCTCTACGTGGAATCCAGGTAGATTTTGTCCAGTAAACGTCGGCGGCGTAGTGTATTTCTCCCGTCGCAATCCATCTGCGCGAGTAGGGGGCGTGAAGCATTTAAAATAGGCGTGTTCCCGTGGCGATCGAACTGCGCATGCTCCGTTCACAAATTTCCCGCCGTGCATTGCGCGAAAACACGTCGTCACGTCGTAGTAGCGTCGTTTACGTACATTCCTATTCCCGAACGAGTTACGTTAAAAAAAAAAAAAATATTTTCAAATCGACGCGGGAACGACGGCCATACTTTACATGGGTTACGCACTGTTAGACCAGCAAAAAGCTCCTCTAACATTACGTAGCCAAAAAATGACGTAGGCGATTGCGAGGGACACTCGTACCTTCGTGGATCGCCGTAAAAACTCATTTGCATATCCCAACGCATGAAAACGACGCAAACTCCTCCCAGCGGCCGCAAAAATATCGCAGTGTAGATCCGAAGGCTTACGAGGACGTAAGCCTCTCGGATCGAAGCCCGAAGCCGCCGTATCATGGTTTGAGGATTCAAACTAGTGATACGGCACGCGAAATTTGAAATTTCTCCTGTCTAACACCAGTTAGACAGGCGTAATTGCTCTGTGAATCTGGGCCAATAGTTTTTAACCACTTAAGGACCGAGTGTGTTTTTCAGATTCGGTGTTTACAAGACTAAAACATTTTTTTTTGCTAGAAAATTACTTAAAACCTCCAAACATTATATATTTTTTTTCTAACACCCTAGAAAATAAAATGGCCGTCTTTTTTTTACACCGTATTTGCGCAGCGGTCTTACAAGCGCACTTTTTTTGGAAAAAATTCACTTTTTTTAATTAAAAAATAAGACAACAATAAATTTGGCCCAATTTGTTTACATATTGTGAAAGATAATGTTACGCCGAGTAAAATGATACCCAACATGTCACGCTTAAAAATTGCGCTCGTGGCATGGCGTCAAACTTTTACCCTTAAAAATCTCAATAGGCGACGTTTAAAAAATTCTATAGGTTGCATTTTTTGAGATACAGAGGAGGCCTAGGGCTAAAATTATTGCTCTCGCTCTAACGATCACGGCGATACCTCACTTGTGTGGTTTGAACGCCGTTTTCATATGCGGGCGCTACTCGCGTATGCGTTCCCTTCTGCGCGCGAGCTCGTCGGGACAGGGAGCTTTAAATAAAAAAAATTTGGGGTTTCGGATTTATTTTTATTTATTTTATCATTTTTAACACTGAAATAAAAAAAATAAAAAAATGATCACTTTTATTCCTATTACAAGGAATGTAAACATCCCTTGTAATAGAAAAAAGCAAAAAAAGACCTCAGATCTCATATTTAGGCTTAAATGAAAAAAAAAAAAAAAAAAAAAAAAAAGGTAAACAAAGAAATTGTCTCTTTAAGACGCTGGGCGGGACTGACGTTTTGACGTCACTTCCGCCCAGCAGAGCTATGGGGACGGATGAGGGAAATGTTTCCCTCAGTCGCATCCCCGGACAGCAGACGAGCGGACCCGATCGCCTCCGCCGCTACCGACGGCAACGGTAAGCGGCGGAGGGCTCGGGAGAGCGGCGGGGCCCTCTCCCGCCACCGATAACGGCAATCTCGCGGCGAATCCACCACGGAGACCGCCGTTATCGTTGACAGAACCGCCCACTGTAAAGATGGATATCTCGGTTGTGGCAGCAGCTGCCGCCGTTACCGAGATATCCATCTTTAAAAAAAAAGACGTATATATACAGTGGGCGGTCGTTAAGTGGTTAATGACCAATTTAAAAAACTGAATTTTTTCCGTCATGAAAACGGTCGTGTGTACGCGGCATTAGCCGGGGGGGGCATTTTCAGCACAAAAAAAACTTGGCTTATACTCCAATATATATATATATATATATATATATATATATATATATATATATATATATATATATATATATATATATATAGATATATATATATCCAGTATATATGTTTAGATGAGGATGTACTGCTAAGGCCACATTACTGATCCTTCCTATGAGATGGATTCACTGGGCCTCAAAGATAATTAACCCCGCGATTTCCCCCTCCTGAGGCCGAACCTGCACATGGGATATCGTACATTCAGACTATTGAGATGAAAAGGCCATTAACTGCCTTGGAAAGGTCAGCCAAGAGCAGAGAGAAGGGAGTTTGGCTGGTGAAATGGATCCAGTGTTTGTACTGTGAGCGCTCAGGTCCTGGGAAATGACTCTGCGTCTATATTACGTCTTTGCCGTCATTGTGAGCTTTTGATAGAAGAGTCACCTGTGAATAAGCCATTGTTTGTGCGCCATCACAATAGCCCACTGTATCTCTGATTGCCTGGAACCTCTGCCATTGTACTGCTGGAAATGACCCAATTGCTAGGTTAGCTGTACACAAAGATTAAAAGAACCTTGTTGTGAGACACCGGCCAATATTCCGTACTGAATACGAGTGATAACAACAGGCTAATACCACCTGACTTACTAAAAGTATAACCAAGCCAAAACCATTTTTGGTTAAAACCTCTGCCAGAATATTTTTTGCCATCTGTACTGTCCCATTGGGAAGGTTTTCTCTTGCCTACTGTCCCCAGTGGTGTATTGTGGCTTTGTGTGGCCCTAGGCAAGACTGTAGGCTGCTTCAAATTTGCGTTAATCAGCTGTTCCGTCGCAGTGCCACCACACCCCCACCGCAAGAAAAGGCAAAATTTAATTTATTTTTACATCGTTTGCGTAAGCACAAGTCCGGCGTAAAGTTACCCCTGCTATATGAGGCGTACGTAATGTTAAGCATGGACGTCGGGCCAGCGTAGAATTTTCAGTCGTTTACGTAAAACGTTCACGAATAGGGCTTTGCGTAACTTACGTTCACGTCGAAACTAGGTTTGTCCCGATACCTATACTAGTATCGGTATCGGGACCCATACCGAGTATTTGCGGGAGTACTTGTACTTGCGCAAATGCTCCCGATGCTTCTGCCGATACTTTTTTTGTATTTCTCAACATGTTCTGTGAAATTTCTTTGAGTTTTTTACTACTGCATGACAAGCAAATAAAACATTTTTATTCATTTTTACTCATTTTTATTTTCATAATGTCTTGTGTTAGAGTTCTTCACAATTCTAAAGAAAATATCCTTAGTCTGTATTGTGGTTTGAAAACGGTCACATGACATTTAAAAAAAAGTATCGGTATTCGGTATCGGCGAGTACATGAAAAAAAGTATCAGTACTTCTACAAGGTCCTAAAAAAGTGGTATCGGGACAACCCTAGTCGAAACCAATGAGTAGTTGCGGCGTAATTTTGAGCATGCGCACTGGGATACGCCCAGGGACGGTGCATGCGCCGTTCGGGAAAAAGCGTCAATTACGTGGGGTCACGATTCATTCACATGGATCACCCCCCCCTACCTGCCTATTTTGAATTAGGTGCGGTTACGCCGGCCCATTTACGCTACGCCGCCGTAACTTTGGACGCAAGTGCTTTGTGAATACGGCACTTGCCTGTAAAAGTTGCGGAGGCGTAGCGTAAATAGGATACGCTACGCCCGCACAAAGTTACGCTCTTCTACCTGAATCTGGCCCTTTGGGAGAGTTGTGCCGGCATATCAGTGATACGCCGGCATAACTCACACTTTGCGCCGGCTTATCTGTTTTCTGTATGCAGAAAACAAGATACGCCGGTTTGCTGCAAAGATCCGACAGGCGTAATTGTATTACACCGTCGGATCTTAATTGCAGTTTTAAAATGGCCGCCGGGGGCGTTCTCGCTGATTTACGCCGAGAATATGTAAATCAGCGAGATACGCCAATTCCCGAACGTATGCGGGCCCGACGCAATCACTTTACGACGTTTACTCAAGGCTTTTCCCGGCGTAAAGATGCAACAAAAAGCAGGCGCATCCTACGTTAAGTATGGACGTCGTGACCGCGCCGAACTGGAAAAGTTTTACGCCGTTTGCGTAACTCGGATTGACGTCATTGACGTTCACGTCGAAAACACCGTCATAATTTGGAGCATGCGCACTGGGATACATTGACGGCCGGCGCATGCGCAGTACGTTCGCCGCGGGATCGCGCCTATTTTAAATACTACACGCCCCCTACCCGCCCAATTAGAATTCCGCCGGCCCGTTTACGCTACGCCGTCGCAACTTTAGGAGCAAGTGCTTTGTGAATACAGTACTTACGCAAGGAGTTTCGGCGGCGTAACGTAAATGAGAAACGTTACGCCGGAATAAAGAACCGCTCGCCACCCTGAATCTGGCCCTTTGTGTTTTCCTGCACACGCGTCCCAATACTTTTGGTAATATAGTGGATGTGTTGCTAAAATCATTGGAGTCAGCAGAGCAGTCTACCGTGACAATAGACAAACACACGCAAGAGACTCCGGGGGCAGGGTGTCTGGTTGAGGTAGTGTGTGCACACAGCAGAGTATGACGCATCCACTATAAACAAGGGCCGTGTTATGAAACAAAACAGCAATAAAGGTAATTTGAATCTGCCATTGTCCTCTGTGAAGTGCGTGAAATAATGCGAATAAAATGAAGATTTTGTTGTCTAAAGTGCTTTGTATGTTGCAGGTGTGACAGCTGCACGGTGACAGAGAGGGACAGAGAGCGTCCGGGCCGGTCGAGCCTCTGAAGTCTTCTCACGGAAAGGAACCACGATGGATGGAGGAGAGGGGAAGGCGCTGGAAGAGGACGCCGGCCTAGAGGTGACTGACTTTACAAAGAAATCTGTGTGGTTTTTTTGTTCTAGATGCGGTGACGATGACTGTCTGCAAATTGTGCTCCCGAGTTGTCACCTTATCACATGCTCCCCTGATGGAGGGTACAAGAGTCTGTCTCCAAACACGTTTCTCCGACATGGTCCACCATTGCCACAGCAATAAGGTGCAACTGTTTGCCGGGAATGAGGCTAATGCCGCGTACACACGATCATTTTTTGTGATGAAAAAAAACTTTTCTGTGAAGTAAAAAACGACGTTTTTGAAACGTCACTTTTTAAAGACAATTTTGCCTACACACCATCGTTTTTTTTCACAAAAAGCGAGGTTACGTTCACCACTCTTTTCCATTGAAGCTCGCTTCATAACTAGCTTCTGGGCATGCGCGGGTTGAAAGACGTCGTTTTAAACGACGTTTTTGCTACACACGGTGACTTTTTGTGAAACAAAAAAAATGACGTTTTGAAAAACGACACAAAAAATTCAAGCGTGTTGGAATTTTTTTTTGGTCGTTTTTTTTAAGACAAAAAACAACGTTTTGCCCACACACGATCAATTTAAATGACGTTTTAAAAAACGAAGTTTTTTTTCATCGCAAAAAGTGAGCGGAAAGAAAAAAACAATTGCTACAGGTAGAAACTGATGGTCGGACTTTGAGGCATATAGGAAGAAAGTTAAAAAATGTCGGGCCAGATTCAGGTACAATTACATTGGCGCAGAGTATCAGAGAGACACTACGCCGCCGTATTTTACCTGGCTCTACGACGAATTCAGGTAGATTTCGGGCCGTAAGGTACGGCGGCGTAGTGTATTTCTCGCGGCGGAACCGAAATACGCGATTAGGGGGGCGTGAAGCATTTAAATTAGGCGGCGATCGAACTGCGCATGCTCCGTTCAGAAATTCCCCGCCGCGCATTGCGCGAAATAACGTCGTTACGTCATTTTTTTTTTTTTGAGTAGCGTCTTTTACGTACATTCCTATTCCCGGAAGACTTACGCAAAAAATTGAAATTCGACGCGGGAACGACGGCCGTACTTAACATGGGCCGTCTAACTATAGACCAGCTAATAGCTGGTATAACTTTACGCAGCAAAAAGAGGACTACTGATGCCGTAAGAGATTGCGAAGGACGATCGTAACTTTGTGGATCGCCGGAAAAAGCTCATTTGCGTACCCCGACGCGGAAAACGACGGGAACTCCACCCAGCGGGCGCAAAAAGATTGCAGCGTAGATCCGAAGGCGTACGAAGACGTAAGCCTGTCGGATCGAAGCCCGAAGCTGTCGTATCATGGTTTGAGGATTCAGACTAATGATACGACGCGGGAAATTTGAAAGTACTCCGGTCTAACGCGAGATACACCGGAGTAAGGGCTCTGTGAATCTGGCCCACAGATTTTATTACAAGCATAAAGTATTACATGAATGCAAAGAAAATTACATAAATATAAAATATAACCATGAAAAAAGCAAGCAATACTAGAAAAATCCTTTGAAGTCGACTACGCGTTTCGCCGTGGGGCTTCTTCAGGACGATACAAAGGGGATTTTTTGGTAGTATGAAAATAACAATTCGTTATGTCTCGTGTCTCGCAGCACGGGCTATCACCCTGGGGCACGCACGTTCGTACTAATCTCCTGACACTGCCTATACTTTTGTGGACTATATTGTCCAATGTTCATTGAACATTGAATCAGCAACTGTTTTGGATGTGTACCTTACTACTGCCTATTTTCGGTCTGAAGTGCTACGCCCCAGTTTAGTATCGGTTATTGGACTCTAGATTGGGATTTGTGTCCTATAGCTGCTTTTATGGTTTCTATGCCCACCGGTTGCTATATCATAATTTTCTTTTCATATTAATTAACTGGAAAGATTTTAGTAACTCTGGAAGATTCCTACAAAGTATGCATCTAGCTCATTAAACCTTATGATAGACTCATCTACTGGATGTATTCATCGTGAAGCCACACGAGACATAACGAATTGTTATTTTCATACTACCGGAAAATCCCCTTTGTATCGTCCTGAAGAAGCCCCACGGCGAAACGTGTAGGCGACTTCAAAGGATTTTTCTAGTATTGCTTGCTTTTTTCATGGTTATATTTTATACTTATGTAATTTTCTTTGCATTTTTGTAATACTTTATGCTTGTAATAAAATCTCTATTTTTTTAACTTTCTTCCTATATGCCTCACAGTCCGACCATCAATTTCTACCTGTAGCAATTGTTTTTTTTCTTTCCCATTATACACGGATGTGGCAAATGTGAGTGCTTCCCTACTGTGTCATTTCCATTTTACTTTTTCTCCCTCATGTTTTTCTATCTACTTTCTTTTCCCCTTCCCATTTCCTAGCTCTCCCCTCCCCTTCCCATTTCCTATCTCTCCCCTCTTTTTTATTTTTGATTGTCAGGCTTAGAGCGGAACTTCACCCAAAAGGGGAAGTTCCGCCTGTTTGCATCCTCCTTCCCCTCCACTGCTACATTTGGCACTTTTTAACCACTTAAGAACCCGGACCATTATGCAGGTTAAGGACCTGGCCAGTTTTTGCGATTCGGCACTGCGTCGCTTTAACTGACAGTTGCGCGGTCGTGCGACGTGGCTCCCAAACAAAATCGGCATCCTTTTTTTTCCCCCCACAAATAGGGCTTTCTTTTGGTGGTATTTGATCACCTCTGCGGTTTTTATTTTTTGCGCTATAAACAAAAATAGAGCGAGAATTTTGAAAAAAATTCTATATTTTTTAATTTTTGTTATAATAAATATCCCCCCAAAAAAGATCTAAAAAAATGTTTTCCTCAGTTTAGGCCGATACGTATTCTTCTACATAATTTTGGTAAAAAAAAAAATCGCAATAAGCGTTTAAAGGTTGGTTTGCGCAAAATTGATAGCGTTTACAAAATAGGGGATAGTTTTATGGCATTTTTATCAATATTTTTTTTTTTACTACTAATGGCGGCGATCAGCGATTTTTTTCGTGACTGCGACATTATGGCGGACACTTCGGACAATTTTGACACATTTTTGGGACCATTGTCATTTTCACAGCAAAAAGTGCTATAAAAATGCACTGATTACTGTGAAAATGACAATTGCAGTTTAGGCGTTAACCACTAGGGGCACTGTAGGGGTTAAGTGTGACCTTAAATGTGTTTCTAACTGTAGGGGGGCGGGGCTGGACCCGTGATGTCATTGATCATTGTTCCCTATATCAGGAAACAGACGATCACTGCCACTGCCACTCTGAAGAACGGGGAAGGTGTGTTTACACTTACCTCTCCCCCTTCTTCAGCTCCGGTGACCGATCGCGGGACACCGGCGGCAATCAGGTCCGCGGGTCCCGCGGGCGCGGAGCTTCAGACCGGATCGCAGGCGCGCGACCCACAGCTGGGCACTTAAAGAGGACGTACAGGTTCGTGGATGTGCCCAGCCGTGCCATTCTGCCAACGTATATCGGCGTTAGGCGGTCCTCAAGTGGTTAAGGAGGAGCGGGTACCTGGTTTTGACAGGTACCCACTCCCTCTTCAGGTCAGAGGCGCCGTGGAGATCTGAGCCGGTAGTTTGGCCACCCCTCATTCCCCCACGGTCCTGTAGGCTTCTGGGACCTGTGATGTGTCCCAGAAGCCTACAGGACCATTCACACAGCTCAGTGCGAGTCGCGCATGCACAGTAGGAAACCAGCTGTGAAGCTGCCAGGCCTCACTGCCTGTTTGCCGTTACTTACGTTGCCAGCACCGGCATCCACCTCTGGCCACATGCGGTATAGCATGCCATAGAAGTCAATGCGGAACAAATTATTTTTGTTTCCATTGACTTCAATGGGGAAACTCGCTTTGATATGCAAGTGCTTTGCATTACGAGCATTCTCCTGAAACGGATTATACTCGTCATCTGAGGTTCCTCTGTATAATTAACATGATAGTAGCCTCTAACGTTGGTTTTGTCGGCTAACAGTTTGATCTCCCTGTTCATAAGGGGGAAGACTTCCTGTCCTGCCTTACAGATGAAGAAAAAGAGTGCCTGCAGTATTTATTAGAAACCATCGATTCACTGGACCAGGACGAGGATGGAAATGCAAACGGCGACCACGGTAAGACACTACTACAGAACTTTACCATAGACACTACTACAGAACTTTACCATAGACACTACTACAGAACTTTACCATAGACACTACTACAGAACTTTACCATAGACACTACTACAGAACTTTACCATAGACACTACTACAGAACTTTACCATAGACACTACTACACAACTTTACCATAGACACTACTACAGAACTTTACCATAGACACGACTACAGAACTTTACCATAGACACTACTACAGAACTTTACCATAGACACTACTACAGAACTTTACCATAGACACTACTACAGAACTTTACCATAGACACGACTACAGAACTTTACCATAGACACTACTACAGAACTTTACCATAGACACGACTACAGAACTTTACCATAGACACTACTACAGAACTTTACCATAGACACTACTACAGAACTTTACTATAGACACTACTACAGAACTTTACCATAGACACTACTACAGAATTTTACCATAGACACTACTACAGAACTTTACCATAGACACTACTACAGAACTTTACCATAGACACTACTACAGAACTTTACCATAGACGCTACTACAGAACTTTACCATAGACGCTACTACAGAACTTTACCATAGACGCTACTACAGAACTTTACCATAGACGCTACTACAGAACTTTACCATAGACGCTACTACAGAACTTTACCATAGACGCTACTACAGAACTTTACCATAGACACTACTACAGAACTTTACCATAGACACTACTACAGAACTTTACCATAGACACTACTACAGAACTTTACCATAGACAATACTACAGAACTTTACCATAGACACTACTACAGAACTTTGACATAGACAATACTACAGAACTTTACCATAGACACTACTACAGAACTTTACCATAGACGCTACTACAGAACTTTACCATAGACGCTACTACAGAACTTTACCATAGACGCTACTACAGAACTTTACCATAGACGCTACTACAGAACTTTACCATAGACGCTACTACAGAACTTTACCATAGACACTACTACAGAACTTTACCATAGACACTACTACAGAACTTTACCATAGACACTACTACAGAACTTTACCATAGACAATACTACAGAACTTTACCATAGACACTACTACAGAACTTTGACATAGACACTACTACAGAACTTTACCATAGACACTACTACAGAACTTTACCATAGACACTACTACAGAACTTTGACATAGACACTACTACAGAACTTTGACATAGACACTACTACAGAACTTTACCATAGACACGACTACAGAACTTTACCATAGACAATACTACAGAACTTTACCATAGACGCTACTACAGAACTTTGACATAGACACTACTACAGAACTTTACCATAGACACTACTACAGAACTTTACCATAGACAATACTACAGAACTTTACCATAGACACTACTACAGAACTTTACCATAGACACTACTACAGAACTTTACCATAGACACTACTACAGAACTTTACCATAGACACTACTACAGAACTTTACCATAGACAATACTACAGAACTTTACCATAGACACGACTACAGAACTTTACCATAGACACTACTACAGAACTTTACCATAGACACTACTACAGAACTTTACCATAGACACTACTACAGACTTTTACCATAGACACTACTACAGAACTTTACCATAGACACTACTACAGAACTTTACCATAGACACTACTACAGAACTTTACCATAGACACTACTACAGAACTTTACCATAGACACTACTACAGAACTTTACCATAGACACTACTACAGAACTTTACCATAACAGGAAATGCAATTCAACACAAAGATTTCCAAGTACCGAGCCTTTTCTGGCACTTTTTGTTTACAAGTAAAAAATCCGTGGGCCAGATTCAGGTACAATTACATGGGCGCAGAGTATCAGAGATACACTACGCCGCCGTATTTTACCTGGCTCTACGACAAATCCAAGTAAATTTAGGCCCGGCGTAGTGTATTTCTCGCGGCGGAATCGAAATACGCGATTAGGGGGCGTGAAGCATTTAAATTAGGCGCGTCCCCGCGGCGATCGAACTGCGCATGCTCCGTTTCAGAAATTTCCCGCCGTGCATTGTGCGAAATTACGTCGTTACGTCATTCGTTGTTTGAGTAGCGTCGTTTACGTACATTCCTATTCCCGGACGACTTACGTAAAAAATAAAAAAAAGACGTTGACATTCGACGCGGGAACGACGGCCATACTTAACATGAGCCATCTAATACTAGACCAGATAAAAGCTGGAATAACTTTACGCGCCAAAAAGATGACTACAGATGCCGTAAGAGATTGCGAACGACGCTGGTAACTTCGTGGATCGTCGGAAAAAGCTCATTTGCATACCCCGAGCGGGAAACGACGGGAACACCACCCAGCGGCCGCAAAATTATTGCAGCGTAGATCCGAAGGCGTACGAACACGTAAGCCAGTCGGATTGAAGCTCGAAGCCATCGTTTCATGGTTTGAGGATTCAGACTAATGATACGACGCGCGTAATTTGAAAGTACTCCGGTCTAACGCGAGAAAGACCGGAGTAAGGGCTCTGTGAATCTGGCCCTGTATTTTTTACTTGAAAATTGCTTAGATCCCCCAAACATTATGGGCCAGATTCAGGTGGCTGAGCGTATCTTTGTGCGGGCGTAGTGTATCGAATATACGCTACGCCGCCGCAAGTTAGAGAGGCAAGCGCTGGATTCACAAAGCACTTGCTCCCTAAGTTACGGCGGCGTAGCGTAGCTGGGCCGGCCTAAGCCCGCCTAATTAAAAGTAGGTGGAAGGTGGGCGTGACCCCATGTAAATGAGGTGCCGAACGAACGGCGCATGTGCCATCGGTGGACGTATGCCAGTGCGCATGCTCTGAATTACGTTGGATAGAATGCCTAAGAGACGTCGAACGTAACTTACGCACAGCCCCATTCACGTACGACTTACGACGTAAAAACGACGGCTGTTCCAACGTCCATACCTTAACATGGGCTGCGCCATCTTTTTGGTGGTTTATCTTTACGCCGGAAAAACGCCTTACGTAAACGGAAAATTAATGCGCCGGGGCGCATCTACGTTCGTGAATCGGCGTATCTAGCTCATTTGCATATTTAACTATGCGCCCACGATACGCCGGCATAGGCAAGTTACGTCGGACGGCGGAAGCCATGTTTTTCGGCGTATCTCGCTTTGTGAATCGGCGCAAAGATGCGACGGCGCACATTTGTACTAACGTCGGCGTATCCAGTGTAAACCTTTCTGAATCTGGCCCTATATATATATATTTTTTTTTTTTTTTTTTTAGCAGAGACCCTAGAGAATAAACTGGCGATCACTGCCATTTTTTTTATGTCACACAGTATTGGGAAAAAACACACTTTAATTCATTTTGATGCAAAAAAACACAATATAGAACCCAATTTTTGTTAACCACTTCAGCCCCGGACCATATTGCTGGTCAATGACCGGGCCGCTTTTTGCGATTCGGCACTGCATCGGTTTAACTGACAATTGCGCGGTCGTGTGACGTGGCTCCCAAACAAAATTGGCGTCCTTTTTTTTCCCCACAAATAGAGCTTTCTTTTGCTGCTATTTGATCACCTCTGCGTTTTTTATTTTTTGCGCTATAAACAAAAATAGAGCGACAATTTTGAAAACAAATGAATATTTTCAACTTTTTGCTGTAAAAAATATCCCCAAAAATATATAAAAAAAAAACTTTTTTTTTCCTTAGTTTAGGCCGATACGTATTATTCTTCTACATATTTTCCGTAAAAAAAAAAAAAATTGCAATACGAGTTTATTGATTGGTTTGCGCAAAAGTTATAGCATCTAGAAAATAGGGGATAGTTTTATGGCATTTTTATTAATATTTTTTTTTACTAGTTATGGCGGCGATCGACGATTTTTTTCAGTACTGCGACCTTATGGCAGAAATTTCGGACACTTTTGACACATTTTTGGGAGCATTGGCATTTTTAAAGCGATCGGTGCTATAAAAATGCACTGATTACTATAAAAATGCCACTGGCAGGGAAGGGGTTAACACTAGGGGGCAAGGAAGGGGTTAATTATGTTACCTAGGTGTGTTCTGACTGTAGGGGGGGTGAGACTGACTTGGGGAAATGACTAATCGCTGTTCATACATTGTATGAACAGGTGATCAGGCATTTCTCCCCCTGACAGGACTGGGAGCTGTGTGTTTACACACACAGCTCCCGGTTCTCGCTCTGTAACGAGCGATCGCGGGTGCCCGGCGTTGATCGAGCCCGCCGGGCACGCACGTTGGAACCAGGGGCGAGCAGGGGGCGTCCGCGCGCGCCTCCGGCGGCTAGCATGCGCCCCCTAGTGGCCGATTCGCGAGGTGAGGTAGATCTATGTGATCTCGCACAGGGGAGCCGACCTGCCGCCGTAAAACTGCGGCGGCTGTTTTTCAGGCGGTACAGCACTAAAAATAGCGCTGTTATACCGCCTGAAAAACTCCTGCACTGCATACTCAATGTGAAAGCCCGAGGGCTTTCACACTGAGGCGATGCGCTGGCGGGAGAGAAAGCGG
Source organism: Rana kukunoris (assembly GCA_029574335.1). Lineage (NCBI taxonomy): Eukaryota > Metazoa > Chordata > Amphibia > Anura > Ranidae > Rana > Rana kukunoris. Next base: position 15,302,431 of record CM056055.1, on the reverse strand, counting down.
CGTGTATACCGCTCCTTCATCGCTCCTTCAAATTTAAAACAATGGGAAACTGCGGCAATACCTCTCACAAAGCGCCTCTGCGGAGGAGCATCGCGGGCGTTATTAACCCTTTATCGCCCGCTAGCGGGGGTTGATACCACACTGCTAGCAGCCGATTCCCGCAGCAATACCGGCGGTATATTTCCACTCCCACCCCAGTGTGAAAGGGGCCTTACTCACACAAATGTTCCTCCAGGTTTATTCCTCACCCAAAAAAATGGGAAAACGTATTGACTCGAGTATAAGCCTAGGGTGTCCATCTGCATGCCTCACTGTGCCAATGCCTCACTGTGTCCATGCCTCACTGTGCCCATGCCTCACTGTGTCCATGCCTCACTGTGTCCATGCCTCACTGTGTCCATGCCTCACTGTGTCCATGCCTCACTGTGTCCATGCCTCACTGTGTCCATGCCTCACTGTTCCCATGCCTCACTGTGTCCATGCCTCACTGTGCCCATGCCTCACTGTGCCCATGCCTCACTGTGCCCATGACTAGACTTACGTTTAACATGGGAGTCTATGGAAGGGGTGTCTGGCTTTGAAAAATCGGTGCTTCCCGGCCGTAGGTCCCCCAGACAGCAGACAGAGAATTGGGGCTATAGGTGTGCCAAGTTTTGTGTCCATGTGACCTACGGCCGGCCGGTACCGGGTCCCCAAATTTACCAGAGAAATTACTGTTTCACATGGGAGTCTATGGAAGGGGTGCCGACTTTGAAAAATCGGTGCTCCCCGGCCAGTAGGTCCCCCGGATAAAAAACTTTGCACAGAGTAGAGGAAAAGTGGGGCTACATGTGTGCCAAATTTGGGGTCCAGGGGACCTACGGCCGGCGGGTATGAGGTCCCCAAAGTCTGGGAGATTAGGCGCAAAAAGGTGGCTCGAGTATAAGCCGAGGGGGCATTTTCAGCACAAAAAAATTTACTGAAAAACTCGGCCGCTAGTGGTGGGTTAAATACCGCACCGCTAGCGGCCGATTCCCGCGGCATATCGCCCTATTTTTAGCGGCGCTATACCGCCACCGCGGCTCCAGCCCCAGTGTGAAAGGGGCCTTACTCACACAAATGTTCCTCCAGGTTTATTCCTCTCCATAGGCTTTCGTTCTCTAGTAATATGAGACAATCACCTCTTGGCAGCAGATGTCCTTTGTATTATCTGACAATTTGAATACTCCGGTGGAATATTTTCAGGGCAGTCACTAATTAACCCGACGCTCCAATCTACTTCTATCTCAGCAGCTGTGTAATGCACTTCATGTTCCCTTTTTTTTTTTTTAAATCAGAGTCAAGACATATCCATGACTGCTTATGTGCAGCACAAGATTAATCAAAGCCAAACCTAACGGTATCAGGACACCATAAACTGTAAATGCTATCTAAATCATTTTTAAGATTCAAAGCAAGCTGACCCATCCTTTCATGTCTCCATGATTTATTTTGTTGCAAAATTACTTTGAAAAACACCGCCCCTAGCAGAGGCGTAACTAGAACCTTCAGGGCCCCTGATGCATGAAACCATGAAGGGCCCCCCGATGTCTGGTTCCGGGTCCCTTCCCACTTATCTCGGGGTCCTTTATTATGATCCCGCAGTGGTACCCTTTCACATGTTCTGCAGCAGGCCCCCTTCCTGCCGTCTTGGGGAGGGTTGCCACCTTTTCTTTAAAGCAGAGTTCCACCCTAAAAATGAACTTTCTATTAACGGCTTGCCTTTAATGTAAATATATATATATATATATTAGGGCTGTGACTGATTACAATTTTTGTGTTCGATTAATCGTTTGTTTTTTTAATTGATTAATCGACTAATTTCGATTAATTAACGCACATACAGATACAACTACTTTTAGCTGATCTCCTTGCATTGCAACTCTGCATTAGTCAGTGGAAAATGTGGTGAGGGCAGATGTGTATATTCTTGCAGTATGGGGGCAGATGTGTATATTACAGCATCTGCCCCCATGCTGTAATGTACACATCTGCCCTCATACTGCAAGAATATACACATCTGCCCCCCATGCTGTAATATACACACATTTGCCCCCATGCTGTAATATACAGTTTGCCCCCATACTGCAAGAATATAAACATTTGCCCCCATACTGCAAGAATATACACATCTGCCCCCATGTGTACATTACAACATAGGGGCAGATGTATATATTCTTGCAGTATGGGGCAGATGTGTCTATTACAGCATGGGGCAGATGCTTTTCTTTACACATCTGCCCCCATGCTTTTCTATACACATCTGCCCCCATGCTTTTCATATACACATCTGCCCCCATACTTTTCATATACACATCTGCCTGCATGCTTTCCTATACACATCTGCCTGCATGCTATACATGATGGTTGTCCTCTCTTACCTTCTTAAGGCAGGAGGACCCGTCCGCAGAGTAGCTGACACTGACACGTGCACGATCCAAGCAGGCGGGCGGGTGATGATGACATCAGCGCGCCGCTATTTGCTTGCCGCCGGGTGGACCAAGATGGCCGCGGCTCCGGAGCTAGGCCGAAGCCGCGGTCTTTCCTATCGGCGAGACCGCGGAGCTCACTCCGCGGATCGTCGATCAAAATTTTTTTAGTCGATCAAAGAAATTAACGATTAATCGAACAATTAATCGTTAATTTCCGCAGCCCTAATATATATATATATATATATATATATATATATATATATATATTTTTTTTTTACTCACTTCTATCTGGCTGTAACTAGGCAGATTTTGTAATCTGCCTAGTTCCTGGTCCTAGGTGGTTCAACTTCCTGTCCTAAGACCCCATTGCCTCCTGGGAAATGATGACACTCATTTCCCAAGAGTCTCTGGGCATTTCTGTGCCTAAAAATCCCCCAGCATGCACCTCTCCCTGAAAACCAGGAAGAAAAAGGAACTGGGCTTCACATGCCCACACATATGATGGATACGCTATTAAAAGTATTTTTTATGGACTGAGATTTTCACAAGAGGTCACTCTCCAATCTGATAAAATTCATGTTGATGAATTATTACTGGCTGAAAGTAAAAAAAAAATATTTTGTACTCTCCAGATACTGGTTCAACAGCAAGCCTTCAAGATCGAAATACAAAGTTGAAAAGTTTGAGCGAAAGCGTCAAGTTGTCAGAGAAAGCAGAACAAGTCCAAACGCCATCCAAGATGAAGATTGTGAAGTCTTATTCCGAAGACTCTCCGGGATTCTCCATCACCGTTTCTCCAGACACAGGGCAAAGGTCCACCAGCTCCCACCCAAGCCATCTTCGGAAGTTTGACACCATAATGAGGTCAGGAGTCAACGTCCAGGAGCTACGAGCTCGATTCGTCCGACAACCGGGCACTTCTATGTTTGAAGAATCTTCCAAAGAAACATCAATGTCTTCTAAACAACTACCGCAGGCAGCTCGTAATCAGGTATCTCCGAGGCAGGAGGCCTTGCAAAAACTGGGTTTGCTAAAATTGAACCAAAGCAATTCAAACACAGGTCAAAGTTCCGAAGAAGACCAACATGGCATGGACCAACATCCACCCGGGAAGAACTCGGAGTTAAACCAAAATCATCTCAAACCGGGAGCCAACCTTCCACGCTCTGTTGACAGAAAACCAGGTGGTTTCGACAAAATCTGGCCCCCTTAATGTTCCCAAAGATTGATTGATTTTTCAGTTGAAGACTTTAAATCTCTGCTATGCCATATATTGTACAGAGGAGCTCATAAACAAGAATGCTGGGTCTAGCACTACTTAATTCTATCTGTTTGCAGGGCTGGACTGGGACAAAAATTTGGCCATGGACTTCATCCAGACTGGCCCACTTTGACAGGTCTCTCCCATGGCGGCCGGACAACTCCTGCACAAGATTAGGCAGAATTGAGAAACTCCCAGGCCATAGCTGTTGAGTCAGCCGTCTGTCCCCTCCCCCATGCTCCTCTGTGGCCCCCCCCCTGCTTCTCTGGTCCTCCCCCTGCTTCTTTGTCCCCCCAGGTGAGCACTGCGGGAAGGGAGAGACAGAGGAGCGGAGGGGGGCAGCGGTCCGCTGTCACTGAAGCCGGCCCACTGAGCCATCGGCCCACCGGGAAACTCCCTGTAGTCTCAATGGCCAGTCCATCCCTGTCTGTTTGCGTCATTGTATCGGTGGTAAGCACATTCCAAATCGAGAGGATATTCAGACTAAAGTTCAATGAACCTGATTTGTATTCCTGACATCAAAAAATCTGTAGCTTGCACATTTGAAAACAAAATTATTTGTCCAATAATTGAAATTTGTACATAGAAAACTTGACAGTAAAATATGTTTTTTGGGTCACCCTGGTAGTCCTTGGTAGCTCTGTTATGAAGTGTTACCACCCCTTTCTTATGTCAGAGCTGAAAGGGGTTGTAAAGGTTTGTTTTTTATTTTTTAAATACCGTATATACTCGAGTATAAGCCGACCCGAATATAAGCCGAGGCGCCTAATTTTACCACAAAAAATGGGAACACTTATTGACTCGAGTATAAGCCTAGGGCAGTGATGGCGAACCTTGGCACCCCAGATGTTTTGGAACTACATTTCCCATGATGCTCATGCACTCTTCAGTGTAGTGGCGCATCACAGGAAATGTAGTTCCAAAACATCTGGGGTGCCAAGGTTCGCCATCACTGACCTAGGGTGTCCATCTGCATGCCTCACTTTGCCTCATTGTGTCCATGCCTCCCTGTGCCCATGCCTCCCTGTGCCCATGCCTCCCTGTGCCCATGCCTCCCTGTGTCCATGCCTCCCTGTGCCCATGCCTCCCTGTGTCCATGCCTCCCTGTGTCCATGCCTCCCTGTGTCCATGCCTCCCTGTGTCCATGCCTCCCTGTGCCCATGCCTCCCTGTGCCCATGCCTCCCTGTGTCCATGCCTCCCTGTGTCCATGCCTCCCTGTGTCCATGCCTCCCTGTGTCCATGCCTCACTGTGCCCATGCCTCACTGTGCCCATGCCTCACTGTGCCCATGCCTCATTGTGCCTCACTGTGCCCATGCCTCACTGTGCCCATGACTACACTTACTTTATCATGGGAGTATATAGAAGGGGTGCCCGGCTTTGAAAAATCGGTGCTCCCCGGCCGTAGGTCCCCCAGACAGCAGACAGAGAATTGGGGCTATATGTGTGCCAAGTTTTGGGTCCAGGGGTCCTACGGCCGGCCAGTACCGGGTCCCCAAATTTACCAGAGAAATTACCGTTTAACATGGGAGTCTATGGAAGGGGTGCCCGACTTTGAAAAATCGGTGCTCCCCGGCCGTCGTTCCCCTAGACAACAAACTTTGCACAGAGTAGAGGAAGAGTGGGGCTACATGTGTGTCAAGTTTGGGGTCCAGGGGACCTACGACCGGCCGGTACCGGGTCCCCAATGTCCGGGAGATCAGGCGCAAAAAGGTGACTCGTGTATAAGCCGAGGGGGGGCATTTTCAGCACAAAAAAATGTGCTAGAGGTTACAGCACATGATTTCTTCTTGTTGATTGGTTGCTAGAGTTTACTGTACAGTAATATTGCTCACTGATTGGTTGCTAGAAGTTACAGCACATCATCTCTTCACTGCAGACGGGCGTGATATTCATATAAATCCCGCCTTTATATAAATATGAATGCTGCCCGCCTTAGCTATTTACATATGATTGGCGGTAATTTACATGTAAACACAGGTTTTGCAGGGGAGTCACCTGTACACAACAATAGGGCAGAGCTGGGCAGCATTAGTAGCAGCACTTCACACTGAGATATCAGGACACAGCACAGGACTAGAACTTCAAGGGACATTTACTTTGTACTTTTACATTTACATTGTACTAGAACTACAAGGGAATTTAAACTGGGATAGTTGGCAAGTATGAGGCAGCTGCTTTGGGCCCCACAACAATGACAGGGCCCCTTTTGCCCTGCCTTAAAGACGGCCCTGCATCTAACTGCCCTCATAAACCCGCAGCCCTTTACATATGATCTTTGAATATTTACTACTTACTCCTATTTCAGCGATCTGCCGTTTCCTTTTATCTATAGTAATGTAAAGATAGTTACAGCCCATTAAGTACATATTTTCCCAGGACTAACGTAATCGCACTTGACTCTAATCACCAGCAACAGTCAAATTTTTTTTTTTCTGGTAGTTTAAAATCCAGCGGTGTGCGTTGACCTACAGCAAACAGATGATGGCTTTCCGCCGCCGCGCTCTTTGTGTTGTATTTAGCGGGGCGTTTGCTGAAAACCACTACTTGACAGATAAAGGTCACACTACCTTTCACACTACATTATTAAAGAGAGAAAAAGACATTTGTAATAGGAAGGTTTTGCTCGGCGGGACAATTAAATGCGGCGGATCGTTCGTTACCATGAATGCAGTTTTCTAAAAAAAAACATTTCTACAAGAATACTAGGACCAGGAGAAACCGATTTAAATAAATCAATAAAAAAAATTGAATGTGTGTGTGTGTGTGTGGGGGGGGGGGGGGGGGGGGGGGGGGGCGGGGGGGGATGATGTAAAATTCTACTAATTAAAGTGAATGTAAACCCAAATTTATTTTTATTTATTTTTTGATGTCACAATGTACAGTATAAGATTACCTATAATCTGTGCCCAGTCTTGCCACACAGAGTTAATCCAGCTCCGAGCAATCCTCTTTTATTGTTCAGTGAAGTAAAACAGACTTGCAGGGAAAAACCTTAGTCCGTTCCGCCCCCTTGCTGTGAGTGACAGGTTATTTACATAACTTATGCACTAGCCTGGAGACAGGCATTATTTTTTAATTCCCACCCCCACTCCTTTTCTGAAGTCATGTGGTTACTTTTCTGGATTTTGACTGGATGTTAGTGATCATAGCAGAATTCAGTGTAAGGAATACACAGGAAAAAAATGCATGTTGACAAGGGGAGTGTAGAGGTGGGCGGGGAGTCTACTGACATCACGACTCCACCCACCGAGCTCCAGACAACAGATCCACCGATAGAATCTGCAGTTTTTCAGTTCTTATAACAGACAGAGGGGAGACATGTGACAGGTAAGGATAGCATGCAGGAGGCATCTATATCCTTATAGATCAGCACTATGGCAGTAGTTTAGGCTCCATTCACATCTAGGCGACAAAACGCCCGACGCCCGACGCTCGTGCTGCTGGAGGGGCGAATTTCCATTGATGTCTATAGAGATGGTTCACATCTCTGAAACGCCGTACGCCTTCCGCCTGAAAAAAAGCCCCGGACCCTTTTTTTCAGGCGACATTGGCGTTCGGCCATAGACATCAATGGAGAGAATTTGTTAAAAAAAAAAAATGAATCGAATCGCGGCAAGTAAAGCCGCGTACGCGGCGTTTGTCGCCTAGATGTGAATGCAGCCTTAGAAAGGATGAGAGGTTTACATCCACTTTGAAAAATAAACGTGATGATTTATTTTTCTTCCGTTCTGGGATACTGTTTCTGATTATAAGGAAAAAAAAACACACAACATTTTTACATCTGCCTGGAGCCCCTTCCTTAACCGCTTCAGCCCCGGACCGTTTTGGTGGTCAAAGACCAGGCCACTTTTTCCGATTCGGCACTGCATCGCTTTAACTGACAATTGCGCGGTCGTGCGACGTGGCTCCCAAACAAAATTGACGTCCTTTTTTCCGCACAAATAGAGCTTTCTTTTGGTGGTATTTGATCACCTCTGCGATTTTTATTTTTTGTGCTATAAACAAAAATAGAGCGACAATTTTGAAAAAAAATATATATTTTTGCTATAATAAATATCCCCCCCCAAAAAAATATATATATATAAAAAAACAAAAATTTCCACAGTTTAGGCCGATTCGTATTTTTCTACATATGTTTGATAAAAAAAATTGAAAAAAGCGTTGATTGGTTTGCGCAAAAGTTATAGCATCTACAAAATAGGGGACTGTTTTACGGCATTTTTATTAATAGTTATTTTTTTACTAGTTATGGTGGCGATCAGCGATTTTGCGACATTGCGGCGGACACATCGGACACTTTTGACACCATTCTGGGACCATTGTCGTTTTTACAGCGAACAGTGCTATAAAAATGCACTGATCACTGTAAAAAGTACACTGGCAGTGAAGGGGTTAACCACTAGGTGGCGCTGCAGGGATTAAGTGTTCCCTAGGAAGGGATTCTTACTGTTAGGGGGCGTGGCTACACGTGACACGTCACTGGTGACTGTTCCCGATCACGGGGAACGATCATCAGTGACAGTGTCACTAAGCAGAATAGGGGAACGCCTTACAAAGGCATTCCCCTGTTCTCCTCTTGCCGACCGCAAATGCGGGACTCCCGGGAACATCGATTTCCCGGGACCCGCGGCCGCACGTGTGAGGCACGCGCCAGGGGGCACGCGCGCCCGCTGGGCGGCAGATTTGAATGGACGTACCTGTACGCCAATCTGCCTGCTCGTGCCATTCTGTCGACATAAATAGTCGTGCATCGATCAGCAAGTGGTCAAGACCCCTTTCACACTGGAGGCATTTTTCAGGTGCTTTTGGGCTAAAAAATACACCTGCAAAGCGCCTGAAAAAGCGCCTCCCAGCAGCCCCAATGTGAAAGCCCAGGTGCTTTGACACTGGAGCGGTGCGCTTGCAGGATGTTAGAAAAAGTCCTGCAAGCAGCATCTTTCAGGCGGTGGAGGAGCAGTGAATATGCCGCTCCTCTACCCCCCTGCCATTGGAATCAAAGGGCACCGCTGCAAAGCGATTCAACAGCGGCGCTTTGCGGGCGCTATTAGCCCTTTATTTGGATGCTAGCGGGAGTTAAAAGTGCCCCGCTAGTGGCTGAAAAGCACCGCCATTACACCAGGGGGTGTCGCTATAAATTTTGCGTCGTGAAAAATTAGAGCACGTTCGAAATTTTTAATGCCCATTTTTTACGTTGTGAAAAATGCTCTGGAGCCCACACATAATCGTTTTTAATGACATTGAAAAAACGTCATTTTTTACAACCTGAAAAATGGTCATGTGTACGCGGCATTAGAGGCACGGTGGAGTTGCGTGGCACTTTTCATTTTTTGGGTTGTAAAGGTACAATTTTTTTTATCTTCCTTTACCTTAGTGCAGTCCTCCTTCACTTACCTCATCCTTCCATTTTGCTTTTAAATGTCCTTATTTCTTCTGAGAAATCCTCACTTCCTGTTCTCCTGTCTGTAACTCAACACCGTAATGTGAGGCTTTCCCCCTGGTGTGGAGTGTCGTGCTCGTCCCCTCACTTGGACTACAGGAGAGTCAGGACGCTCTCTACGCTGCAGATAGAGAAAGGAGCTGTGTGTTAGTGGGCGTCCTCACTCTCCTGTAGTCCAAGGGAGGGGACGAGCACGACACTCCACACCAGGGAGAAAGCCTTGCATTACTGTGTGGAGTTACAGACAGAAGAACAGGGAGTGAGGATTTCTCAGAAGAAATAAGGACATTTAAAAGCAAAATGGAAGGATGAGGTAAGTGAAGGAGGACTGCACTAAGGGAAAGGAAGCTATTCAGGGGAAAACATGTTTTACCTTTACAACCCCTTTAACTGATACCAAGAGTTTTAGGATCACGTAGAATTGAGGAAAAAAGGATTGGCGGTATGACTATTGTGTGTGGCCATTAAACATTTATAGTGAAGTCACGTGTTTCCCTTTGTCCTCTTCTTTTCCTTGTAAAATTAATTTTTAGACGTCATGGTGATGCTTAATCTCTGTGCTAATAGAATACAGTATATTGTTTTTTATGACTTTGTGGAACCGGATAATTCTTGTTTAACGTGCCTTTATAGTCCTATTTAAATGTATTTATCTGACTTTCACAATTCCAAGTAAAACAACAGCTGTTGTTAAAGCCCAACTCCAGATAAATTATTTTTTAATTTTCAAATACTGGATTGAGCTAGGAAAAGTTGGACCTTTTGTTTGGGTTTTTATCCCGCCATCAGTCCCCGGAGCTGAAGAACAGGGAGATGTGAGTGTAAACACACCTTCCCCGTTCTTCACAGTGGCAGTGTCATTGATCGTCTGTTCCCTGATATAGGGAAACACAATCAATGACGTCACACGTCCAGCTCCGCCCCCTACAGTTAGAAACACATGAATGAATGAATGAAAACTTATATAGCGCGGCACATGCGAACTGAATCGCCTCTGTGACCATATGAGGTCACACTTAACCCCTTCAGCGCCGCCTAGTGGTTAACTCCTGAACTACTGCAATTGTCATTTTCACAGTAATCAGTGCATTTTTATAGCATTTTTCGCTGTGAATGGTCTCAAAAATGTGTCACAATTGTCTGATGTGTCCGCCGTAATGTCGCAGTCATGAAAAAAATTGCTAATCGCCGCTATTAGTAGTAAAAAATTTTTTTTATAAAAATGCAATAAAACTATCCCCTATTTTGTAGAAGCTATAAATCGATAAACGCTTATTGCGATTTTTTTTACCAAAAATAGAAGAATACGTATCGGCCTAAACCGAGGGAGAAAATTTAATATTTTTTGGGGGGATATTTATTATAGCAAAAAGTAAAAAATATAGATTTTTTTTTCTAAATTGTCGCTCTATTTTTGTTTATAGCGCAAAAAATAAAAACCGCAGAGGTGATCAAATACCACCAAAAGAAAGCTCTATTTATGAGGAAAAAAGGACGCCAATTTTGTTTGGGAGCCACGTCGCACGACCACGCAATTGTCAGTTAAAACGGCGAATCGCAAAAAGGGGCAAGGTCCTTAACCTGCATATTGGTCCGGGTCTTAAGTGGTTAAACCTTGACAAAAATAAATACTGGAAGCTGATTGGTTTCTATGCACAGGTGCACCCGATTCCGCACGCTCCAGGTTTAAAGGGTCACTAAAGGAAAACATTTTTTTTTTTTGCTGAAATGACTGTTTACAGGGTATAGAGACATAAAAGTTAACTGATTCCTTTTAAAAATGATTAAAAATGAATAAAAATCAATCATATAATGTACCTGCAGTTTAGTTTCACTTTAAAACTGGTTTCATGTTTCTGTGAAGTAGAGAGACACACAGAACAAAAACAAACAAATCCAGGGCAGTGTTTTGTTTTTAAAAAGAATCTGATTGGTTCTGGGAAGTTTTAGACACACAGCTTGGACCACCGTGTAAAGCTGCCATGAGATTTTTCATAAGGAGCCAGACAAGCAGGAAGTGTGGAGATCAGAGCAGAATTACGGCAACTTCAAAGCAAAAAAACGAACAATGAGGACATGAAACCAGGACTGCAGTAAGGTAAAGGAAGCTATTTAGCTAAAAAAATAAAAAAATCCTTTATTGATCCTAAATCAACCCCAGTATGTCTTTACCAGCACAGCACAAACTGATGTTCTTATATACAAATGCGCGCGGATCACACTCGCCGCCAAAAGAATGACATTTTCCCTTTAAATCCAATTGCTGCAATTGAATCCTCTGGCAGCGCAGCGGCTCAGATCTTCCCCCGGCAGGACGGACCCCTTATTACTCGTCATCTCCAATGGTAAGAAGGTGATAATTAATCCTCAGAAGCAACTGAGAAAAGAACAGCTTGGGGTGGCCCAAAGCCATTAAATAATACTGTCACTGGCCTTGTTGATTAGTTATTTCCTGTGCCTCCCCCGCTGGGAACTCCTTGAGATTATTAACCCTATGCTACTCCATCACCGAGCCCGCCGCCGCCGCCGCCACCTTCTCTCGCGTGCGTTTAATAAGCCATACAGGAGCAACCAGGGGAATTAAACTATGCCCCCAACCCACAGCGCGCACGCTTTGTTGAGGGACCATCAGAGGACAAGCAAGCCCCGATCAAACGGAATAAGCGATTTATTTTTGTATTGTCAGTCTAGGAAACTGTACGCCGCCGCGGTCTCAGCGACTTCTTGTTTGCGGCGCGATCCCTGAGCTGCTGGAAGTCCCGCCGGTGCTTTATTATAGGAACAAATCTAATTGATAAGGGGCAGTTACATTTTATTGCATCGTCACATTTTATTGCATCGTCACAAAAAAAAGAGTAAAGATGTCACCGGCCCGGGATGAAAATGAATGACTTTGAATCTTCTGCATGAGATTTAAAAGGGAACTATGATCTCTTTTATGTTTCCTTTTTTTTTTTACGAAACGCGACATCGGCCGCCCACGCCATATGTACGTCGGTAGAATGGCACGGACAGGCATTATCATGTACCTGTACGTGGCCCTTTAAATGGCTGCCATGTGGTCGCGAGTGCGCCGCCGGCGGCGCGCTGGCGACCCTGCCGCCTTGAGTCGGACCGCGGGTCCCGCAGACTCAATCCCTGCGGGGATCCCCGCAATTGTCTCACGGAGGTATAGAGCGCCTTTAACCACTTCAGCCCCGGACCATTTGGGTGGTCAAAGACCAGGCCCCTTTTTGCGATTCGGCACTGCGTCGCTTTAACTGACAATTGCGCGGTCGTGCGATGTGGCTCCCAAACAAAACAAGATTAGCGTCCTTTTTTTCCCACAAATAGAGATTTCTTTTGGTGGTATTTGATCACCTCTGCGGTTTTTATTTTTTGCGCTATAAACAGAAACAGAGCGACAATTTTGAAAAAAATTCAATATTTTTTACTTTTTGCTATAATAAATATCCCCCAAAAAAAAAAAAAATATATATATATATATATATATATATATATATATATATATATATATAAAATGTTTTCCTCAGTTTAGGCCGATAAATATTCTTCTACCTATTTTTGGTTAAAAAAAAACGCAATAAGCGTTTTATCGATTGGTTTGCACAAAATATATAGCGTCTACAAAATAGGGGATAGTTTTATGGCATTTTTATTAATATTTTTTTTTTACTGGTTATGGCAGCGATCATCGATTTTTATCGTGACTGCGACATTATGGCGGACACATTTTTGGGACCATTGTCATTTTCACAGCGAAAAGTGCTATAAAAATGCACTGATTATTGTGAAAATGCCAATGGCAGTGAATGGGTTAACCACTAGGGGGCGCTAAGGGGTTAAGTGTGCCCTAAGGGAGTGATTCTTACTGTAGGGGGGCGGGGCTGGACGTGTGACGTCACTGATCGTCGTTCCCTATATCAGGGAACAGACGATCACCGACATTGCCACAGAGAAGAACGGGGAAGGTGTGTTAACATTCATCTCACCTTGTTCTTCATCTCCTGTGACCGGTGGCGGGACACCGGCGGTGATCTGGTCCGCGGGTCCCGCGGGCGCGGTCACGGAGCTTCGGACCGGGTTGTGGGCGTGCGGCTGAGAACAGAGGGAATGTGATCACTTATAAAAAAAAAAGGAAAACAATGTATCATTTTTTGTTTTATATCTATACACAAATGTTTTGCCTTTCATTTCTACTTTAAACTGAATGGGTTGTTTTACAAGATGAGGGTTTAGAATCACTTTAACCACTTAAGGACCGCCTAACGCCGATATACGTGGGCAGAATGGCACGGCTGGGCACAGGCACATACAGGTAAGCCGCCTTTAAGAGCCCAGCCGTGCCATTCTGCCCACGTATATCGGCGTTAGGCGGTCCTTAAGTGGTTAAAGTGATTCTAAACCCTCATCTTGTAAAACAACCCATTCAGTTTAAAGTAGAAATGAAAGGCAAAACATTTGTGTATAGATATAAAACAAAAAATTATACCTTGTTTTCCTCTTTTATTTTTTTTTATAAGTGATCACATTCCCTCTGTTCTCAGCTGCATAAGAGGTGGAGGAGGAGAAACAGCAGCACACTAAGCTTCCCAATGAATGTCTGTATAGGGGGAGGCATGCCAGCTAATGTCTGATCATTGGAGGAGAGCACGCTGAGCTCTCACCACAGCAAAGAACTGACCCCAGGGGGGCTCTCCTGCTTAGTGTGGTCAGTTTTTAATAGGAAAGCAGAGGGACTGGCAGGATCGCCAGGGATTTCACACAAAGTACATAGTAGCGGCAGACACATATCAGGAATATGGAACGCTTGGTTTACATATTCTGTAAAGTTTTCTCGGACTTGTAAGGTTTGGCGCTCTTCATTCTCATGCTGTACAACCTTTTGTCAGGGGTGGCCGGTTTCTGGATGCCATCGCAGGGTGTTGTGTTTGGAAAATGGGTTTGGGCATATTATTTAGTCATCTCTGCCCTGATCCCTTAAAGAGGCACCGCCCTGCCCTGTAACATCCTTTCCAATTCCATTTGCGCTGGAACGCCCGCTGAGCTTTGACGTCGCACGCCAGCGATTGCTTTGACAGATCAGCGTATTCATGTCTGCCTGTGCAAATACATCATAGGGAATGGGACCAAATAATGGCTCTGAGTCACCTGGGTGTGCAAACACTGACTCATGGTGATACATCTATTAGCATGTTTATGGAGCTTTTAACTTAAAGGGGTTGTAAAGGTACAATTATTTTTCCTAAACAGCTTCCTTTACCTTAGTGCAGTCCTCCTTCACTTACCTCATCCTTCCATTTTGCTTTTAAATGTCCTTATTTCTTCTGAGAAATCCTCACTTCCTGTTCTTCTGTCTGTAACTCCACACAGTAATGCAAGGCTTTCTCCCTGGTGTGGAGTGTCGTGCTCGCCCCCTCCCTTGGACTACAGGAGACTCTCTATGTTGCAGGTAGAGAAAGGAGCTGTGTGTTAGTGGGCTTTCACACTGGAGTGGTGCGCTAGCAGGACCGCTCCAAAAGTCCTGCTAGCAGCATCTTTGGAGCAGTGTGTTTACCTATCCTGCAAAACTCCTTCCTATTGAAAGCAATGGCAAACCGTGGCAATAACGCCAGAAATGCACCTCTGCAGAGGCGCATTGCCGGCAGTATTAACCCTTTTTCAGCCGCAAGCAGGGGTTAAAACTGCACTGATAGCGGCCGAATACCGCTGCAATTCCGTGGCAATTCCAACGGTATAGCGCCGCTAAAAAATAAAGTGTCGCTATACTGTCATGGTCTTACCTCTTTGCAGGCTTCTCATCACTGACATGTGCTGGCAGCCATCTTGCTTCATGGGGTTCTTGTAACCTGCCACACCCTGCGGCTCCTCCTTCCCACTGGGAGGAGCTGGCTGCTCTGCATATATATAGACGGCAGCTGCAGCATTTCCTCGCTTGGGCCTTTCGTCTGGTACCTCTTCTGTGATTGTGCCGCTTGCGCTTGGTCACCGACCCGGCTCCACGGACGTTCCTTCTGGTTCCTGATTCCCGGCTTCGTTTCACGACTTCTCTGGCTTGGCTGACTCTCATCCCTGGCTACCGACCCTGGCACTGGTGGACGACTCTTCTGGCTGTTTGATCGTCAGTTTGGACTTTGACCTTGCTGTTTGGTTTTTAATAAAATCTTCATATTCATTTATCTGTTTATGTACGTCTGATTCATGCTCCCATGACATATACCGTCAGTGCACTTCCTGCCCCAGTGTGAAAGGGGCCTTTGAGATGGGAATGAGGGACACCTACTAGTAGTAAACATATGTAGGTAAAGGACACGCCCCTGCCACGCCCCCTTAAAGGAGAATTAGACCCCTTTCACACTGAGGAGTTTTTCAGGCGGTACAGCGCTAAAAATAGCGCTGCTATACCACCTGAAAAACTCCTGCTCTGCATACTCAATGTGAAAGCACCGAGGGCTTTCACACTGAGGCGATGCGCTGGCGGGAGAGAATGAAAAATCTCCCGTCAGCAGCATCTTTGGAGCGGTGAGAGGAGCGGCGTGTATACCAATCCTTCACCGCTCCTTCCCATTTAAAACAATGGGAAACCGCGGCAATACCGCCCGCAATGCGCCTCTGCAGAGGCACATTGCAGGCGGTATTAGCCCTTTATCGGCCGCTAGCAAGGGTTAATACCGCACCGCTAGCGGCCGATTCCCACGGCAATTCTGGCGGTATAGCGCCGCTAAAAAGCGGCGCTATACCCCCACCGCGGCTCCCGCCCCAGTGTAAAAGGGGCCTTAACCAAAACAAAAAGGTTAAAGTGGAAGTAAACCCTTCTATCATTTTCAGCCAAGGAAGCTGCCATCTTGGCCTCTGTTTAATCTTCAACTGCCATGGTGCTGCACATGTGATCAGTTATGACACCAGCCATTGGATGGTTTGACAGTTTGGTTGAGAGCACAACCAATGTGAGAGAGCGTGCTCTCTATTTCTGCTCGACGGGCTTCGCGACGGGAAGCTCGCCAAGAGTGTACACACGGCCGAGGTCCTCGCTGGAATGCAGCTTCCAGCGAGGTTCTCGCTGGTTTCCAGCGAGAACCTCGGTCGTGTGTATGGGGCCTGACAGTTGGCAATCCCGGCATGCCGGAAATTTACTTCCGCTTTAATTAAATCCACAAGGGCTTTTTTTTTTTTACCACTTCTATTCCTTTATATTGACTTTTAAAATTTACAAATGCAGCCATTTAGAATTTGAATGGAAGGTTTACACTGGGAAACATTTTTCGAAACATTAAAAAGTTAATTTTATATACAATTATATGCATCAGACCAAAATGAGGGACAAATGAGGGGGGGCGAGGGACAGAGGGACATTGCTTCAAATCAGGGACAGTCCCTGGAAATCAGGGACAGTTGGGAGCTCTGATCTCGTCTACTGCTTTGTAGATGGAATCAGAATTCTGTTTTACCAGAAACTTGCTTTTCTTTAAAAGGCCAAAAGGACAGAACACAGCTGAACAGTGAATAATATCAACAATTTATGGGATTATTGAATCTATGCGGCCGCAATCCTTTCTTCCTCACCTCAAGGTTCTTTATGTACAATGCTGGGATCCGGTGTGCGCTCTGCTCCGCGTGCCATGCTGTCTTATTAGCGCTCTGATTAACGCGTCTCTCTGTAACAAATGCCGTATTCTCTAGAGATCAGATTTTAATGCTTCCCAGTTCCCCGCTCGCTGTCTAATGCCTTCTGTCTTCTTGATTAAGACTTAACTCGATTGCGGAAAATGGCTATTAAACGCCATCATCAAGTCGCGCAAAATTACCCCCGTACACATGAAGATGAGAGGCCATATAATTGGCTACATTCATAATGCATTTGTAGATGGTACTTCTGGGATGAAGTGCCTGAGAAAAAATAATACCTGTCGCTGTGAGAGGCGGGCCAGAGACCGCCAAGCCTGGTAATCCCCTCGGGTGCAGCTTTCTTAACCACTTCAATACCGGGCATTTTCACCCTTTTCTTGCTCAGGCCAAATTTCAGCGTTCAGCGCTGTCACACTTTGAATGACAAAGTGTCATGCAAACACTGTACTCATATGACATTTTTATCATTTTTTTCCTCCACATATAGAGCTTTCTTTTGGTGGTATTTGCAGGCCTGGATTTCCCACAAGGCCACCAAGGCCAGGCCTCGGGGCGGCAGGGTGCCAAGGGGCGGCAGTGGCATGGAGTCCCCCGACGACCATAACATACAGTTGAGGGCGGTAAGTTGCTGTGTGGGAGAATTGAGTGGGGAGAATCCGCTCGCTCGTTAAGTGATTACGGCGATGTCTTCAAAATCACTTGTCAAATGTGTGCTGCTGTCTGTTCTTCCCTACCCACACATACCTTTCTCGGCTTGCTCTGCCTTCGGGACTCCTCCGTCCTCCCCCCAGCCGCCGAGTCTGTCTCCTGTCCCTGCCACCGATGTACACAGTAAGAGAGGCTAGCTGTGCTCTTCCCATCTCAGCTGTGACACGCGTTCTAGCACAGCGCTAGGACTCCTGTTTTGGAGGTGACAGGGTCAATAAAGAGAACCTGTTACCTCCAATTACTATCGCACAGGGAATTGTTTTCTCCTGTGTGATAGCAATAAAGTTAAGTGAAAAAAAATCGATAAAAAATAATAATAATTAAATTAAAAAAGTAAATAATAAGAATATTACACAAAAATAAAAACATGTAAACGAAAAGCTAAAAATGAATAAAAATAAAAAAAGGGCTAAAAAGTATAAAAAAAAAAATATTTGAACTAACCGTGCTGCCCCTGTCCCCTCCGGTTGCCATCGCACAGGGAATTGTTTTCTCCTGTGTGATAGCAATAAAGTTAAGTGAAAAAAAATCGATAAAAAATAATAATAATTAAATTAAAAAAGTAACTAAAAAGTAAAGAATAAGAAAAATAATATTCAAAATAATAAGAATATTACACAAAAATAAAAACATGTAAACGAAAAGCTAAAAATGAATAAAAAGAAAAAAAGGGCTAAAAAGAAAAAAAGAAACAAAAAATATTTGAACTAACCGTACTGCCCCTGTCCCCTCCGGTTGCCACTCTCCGTTGATTTGGGGGGGGGGGGGGGGTTTGGTTGGTGGGGAGGGGGTGCATTGTAGAACCTGGCCTTGGGGCGGCAGGGAGAGCAAATCCGGCCCTGGGTATTTGATCACCTCGGCGGTTTTTATTTCTTGCGCTATAAACAAAAGAAAAGGGACAAGTTTGAAAAAAAAAAAACACAACATTTTTTACTTTTTGCTATAATAAATATCCATTTTTTTTTTGTAAACAAATTTTTTCCTCAGTTTAGGCCAATACGTATTCTTCTACATATTTTTGGTAAAAAAAAAAAAAAATCGCAATAAGCGTATATTGATTGTGTAGCACTACCCCCGAAGGAGCTGCTGGATAGATTGGGTTGTTACCTCTATAGCTTCGATGTCTAGGGTGGTTGAAGAGAGCAGCAGTGATGGAATGTCCGAACAATAAATGTCTTTTCTTGTGCTTTATTTTGCCCAACACGGTAAAACAATAAAACTTGAGGTGAATAAGAAAAGATGGAAGAGGAGAAGAGTAGCAGATTCAGGCCTACGAGTAACAGAAGCAGTCCTGCTTCAAACGACACTTTACTCTCGTCGCCACTCCAGCCAGAGTGGGTGTAGTGTACCCGGACAGGTCTCTCACACCGACCTGGCAGCCAGAGTATCACTCGGAACCTTGTGGGAAAGAGGCCTCTGCCACAGACCCTTCCCTAGGACGTAGATCATCTTCCTTAGTGAATTTAGTGCCTGAATCTGACCTTAGGTAGTTCTCAGTTGGTCACCGACTGACAGGTTGGTGACATCCAACCTCCCAGTGTCCGGTCACCTCGATCCCCGATGGTTCGCTCCAGTGCTGTTGGATCACCAGCCTCTCATTGGTGCTAGGGTGACCACATTTCCAAATTACCATTCAGGGACACCCTCCCTTCCCAAAAATCAGCTTGTGCTGTAACAAATCACAGCACAGTGGTTGGACACAAGAGGCGGGATTTATGATTTCTCCAATCACAAGCAGGGGGCGGGGATTGTGCTTCTCCAGGAATTCCCGGCCAGGACAAGTACTGTCAGTGAGTAAAGCGGTGATGTTTGTCAGCCTTTTTTGGGGGCATCAGATTGGCCCGGGGGGGTGGCTGTGTCAAGTTTCATTCCGGGACACTGTATTGGGCCTAAAACTATCGCCTATTTTGTAGACGCTATAACTTTGTGCAAACCGATCAATAAACGCGTATTGCGTTTTTTTTTTACCAAAAATATGTAGAAGAATACGTATCGGTCTAAACCCAGGAAAAAAATGTTATTTTTTTATATTTTTTGGGGGATATTTATTATAACAAAAAATATTGTTTTTTTTTTTTTAAATTGTTGCTCTATTTTTGTTTATAGCGCGAAAAATAAAAATCGCAAAGGTGATCAAATACCACCAAAAGAAAGCTCTATTTGTGGGAAAAAGTACGTCAATTTTGTTTGGGAGCCACGTCGCACGACCGCGCAATTGTCAGTTAAAGCGACGCAGTGCAGAATCGCAAAAAGTGGCCTGGTCTTTGACCAGCAAAATGGTCCAGGGCTGAAGTGGTTAGGAGAGTGGAGGTGTCACCTTGTAAAAGGCGAGAAAAGCACGCAGACTACCGCATACAGATGTAAGAGGGCTGGCAGGTGATCCAGCTGGGCAGCTGGCCATCATTTTTCTTTTTTTAAGTACCGATTGGCAAGCTGCCACCACTCCAGAGCCTGACAGCTGCACACAGTAGCACTTATGGTCATAAAGTCATAACATCGGGTAAATCTGCTGGATATAAAGTCATTTCAAGTACAGTAAAACCTCGGATTGCGAGCATAATTAGTTCCGGAAACATGCTTGTAACCCAAAGCACTTGTGTATCAAAGTGAATTTCCCCATAAGAAATAATGGAAACTCAGATGATTTGTTCCACAACCATTTTCTACACTTAAAGGTACAAAAAACACAGTTTATTGGCGCAATCCAGCTGGTGTTGTTTCTGGTAAAAAGTCCTAATTAAGTGTCGATTTGACCATCAATAAAATAGTCCATAGATCCGTGATATGCAATTCTTTAAAAGGTAAAAACGACCCGTCTGTAGCCTCACAATTGCCCTTCAATGCAGCTTGATTAATGCCCATCTGCAGCCTCACTATTGCCATGAATGCAACCGATCAATGCCCATCTCAGGGAGGGGGGCGGGATGAGCGCCGCCAGATTACATACAGTGAGAATCTCCTGCTTACTCAGCTGCCTCTTTAATACAAAGTCCCGCCTCCTGGACCGGCTTCTATGATAGACAGAACACTGGTCCAATGCCGGCCCACGAGTCGGGACTTCCTATTACAGATGCCACTGAGAAAACAGGAGATTCTCGCTGTATGTAATCTGGCGGCGCTCGTCCCGCCCCCTTTTCGTTGTCTCCGTATAACACGCACACATTTTGCAACCGATTTGCAGGGTGAAAAGGTGAGTGTTATATGCCAATAAATACAGTAATTATTTTAAATCATTAAAAATACTATAGGAAACCAAATGGAATGGTATGGAAGTATTCTCCTAATAGTGATTTTTTAACCACTTCCCGCCTGGTCAATAGACAATTGACGTCCTGGAAGTGGTTCTGAAATCCTGACTGGACGTTTATTGACGTCCAGCAGGATAACATTCCGGCGCGGCGATCAGTGATGCTGCATGTCAGTCTGACACCCTGCATCTCCGATCTCGGTAAAGAGCCTCCGGCGGAGGCTCTTTACCACGTGATCAGCCGTGTCCAATCACGGCTGATCACGATGTAAACAGGAAGAGCCGTTGATCGGCTCTTCCTCACTCGCGCCTGGCAGACACGTGTAGAGGAGAGCCGATCGGCGTCTCTTCTGACAGGAGGGGTTCGCGCTGATTGTTTATCAGCTCAGCTTCCCCTCAGATGCCCACACTGGACCACCGGGGAAGGGGGCAATGGAAAAAAAATAAGAATAGATGCCAATTAGTGCCCACAAATGGGCACTGACTGGCAACATGGGCACTGACTGGCACAGTATGGGATCAACAAGTGATGCCCAGCAATGCCATCAGTGCCACCCCTCAGTGTCCATCAGTGCCACCCCTCAGTGTCCATCAGTGTCACCTCTCAGTGCCCATCCATGCCCAGCTATCAGTGCCCATCTGTACCACCCATAAGTGCCCATCTGTGCCACCCATAAGTGCCCATCAGTGCCGCCCATGAGTGCCCATCAGTGCCGCCCATGAGCGCCCATCAGTGCCGCCCATGAGCGCCCATCAGTGCCACCTATGAGCGCTCATCAGTGCCACCTATGAGTGCCCATTAGCGCTGCCCATCAGTGCCGCCTATCAGTGCGCATCAATGCCACCCCATCGGTGCCCATCAGTGCCGCCATATCAGTGTCTGTAATCGAAGAAGAAAAACTACTAAATTACAAAACAAAATTAACAGAGAAAAATAAAAACTTTGGGCCAGATTCACAGAGCGATTACGCCGGCGTAACAGGAGATGCGCGGCGTAAGTCTAAATTTGCGCATGCGTTTCGATACTCCACATCCCCAAAACGAGATACGCAAGAAATCTACTTTTTTTTGTCCAGCGTAATTTCGTTAGACAGGTGCATCCATCCGCGCAAAACTGCGCTAGACACACAATTGATTTGCTATTCAAATATGCAAATGAGGGAGTTACGGGGATCCACAAAAGAACGTTGGTGCAGCGCAGGCTACGCGCTGTGCGCAACAGCTGCACGGCCTGTCTAAAATTAGACCATATAAAAGGTGGTCTAAAATTAGACAATTCGTCTACATGTCAGAGAAAGCAACACCGTTAGAGAGGAGCTCAGCAGTCACACGTGTTGCCCAACAATCTGTATGCCAACATGCCAGGGACATCCTCGCTCATAACTATACTACTGACTTTAGATGAGCAAAGAAGGAGGAGGGCGCGGAGGATGGCACGGAGGAGGGCACGGGAGAGGATATACCGCACCCGCATAGACCTCTTTGGCATGAGTGATTCGGAGGTGTATCGCATCTTCAGATTCACCCCTCATGCCATCCTGGAATTAACCACAACCCTGCAGGAGGACATCACCAGCCCAACACAACGCTCACATGCAGTGCAGCCACTGGTCAAGGTCCTGGCAACACTCCATTTCCTTGCCAGTGGCTCTTTTCAGCGTACAAGTGGAGTGGTGGCTGGGATGTCACAATCCTCCGTGAGCAGATGTGTGCACCAGGTTGTCCCTGCAATTCTCAGACGCATGGCCAACCAAATCATCAAACCCACCACTGAGGACCTGCGGCTGAAGGCAATGACAGATTTCTACAGAATTGCCAGATTCCCACGCACCGTGGGGGACATTGCACACATGTGGCACTCCAGCCCCCCCATGAGACAGAGCACATGTACCGCAATCAGAAGCATTGGCATTCCATCAACGTACAGGTGATAGTCGATGCCCAACGCCTCATATGGCACGTCCGTGCCAAACACCCCGGGTCCAGCCATGACAGTTTCATATACAATCAGAGCCCCACTTGAATGGAATTCGAACAGAACATGTATGGGGACAGCTGGCTGGTTGGTGAGTGACATGGGTGGCAGGCATGGCTGCCCCCCCCCCCCATGATGCACACATCACAAGGGGCACATGCATGACTAACATCCTCCTGTCTTTTCCCTTCCAGGTGACTCTGCATATGCACTGGGACCCCATCTCATGACTCCTATCCGGAACCCCCAAACCCCAGGAGAGTAAAGATACAACGAAGCCCACGCCCAAACACGTGCAGTGGTGGAGCGCACCTTTGGCCTCCTGAAGTCACGTTTCCGATGCCTGGATAAGTCTGGGGGGACCCTGTTGTATTCACCCAACTTCGTGTGCCAGATCATTGGTGCATGTTGCATTCTGCACAACTTCGCAGTGAGAAAGGTCCTGCAGATTGACATAAGTGATGACCTGACCCCTGAACCAGACAATCCCCCCCTAACCGAGGCTACCCCGTATTCTGAGGGAAGAGCAGCCAGGAGACAGCTCACATTAGGCATCTTTGCACGTTAAACACACACAGGGGCGGACTGACAACTCATGGGGCCCCCGGGCAATAGAAGATTATGGGGCCCCCAGGCTTACAGATGGCCACCAAGCCAGGTGGCAGTACAGAGGCGGGCAGCTAAAATCTCTGGATTTTCACATCAAAAGCATGTAGGTTTTGGACATATCAGGGACAGATGTAAAAAAAACACAGATTTTTACATACTGTCCCTGGTTTTAATGAGCCTGGCAACCCAGATGGGGCCCCCTAGTGGCATGGGGCCCTCGGGCAGTGCCCGAGTTCCTCAATGGTCAGTCCGCCCCTGAACACACACATTAATCATGGCACAATGAGAATGCATGCATGCACACCACTGTGGTCCCTAGCACAGACACATCACATCCTCACCTAATTGGATTAGCACAAGCCCACCATGCTGGACTTGTGAGCAGCAATGCCACGCCACGGCTCCAATTATGTCACTGTACATTAATACACCATTCACACGGACCTGGGAATCACTTCTCCCTGGTCCTGGGGAACCCTTCTCCACCAAAACTGAGGGTGACACCCCTTTGCCGGCAGGAATATCACCCCCACATTCCAAAAACATTCACATCACAAAAAAAAATAAAAAATTCCAGCAAAAAAAAAGGGAAAAACAAATTAATGCCGTTGGCGTGAGCCACGCCTGGGGCGCCCACAGCCACGGCCCCGGCTCCTCAGGGGAGACTCATGGGGAGGGGGGGGGGTAATCCGGGGAAGGAGGAGCAGCCCCTGGTCTCTGCCCACCTGGCGGCCTGCCCTCCAAGGCCATGGCAATTCTGTTCAGGCCAGCACGTAGTGATGCCGTATTGGCCTGGATAGCCTGGGTGAGGGCCCTCACATCCTGCCCAACGTCTGCTGTTGTAGTCTGCAGTGCGTTTAGGCAGTTTGTAAGAGCACGGGAGTGGGAGTCCAGGTCCCCAAGCGTATCCTTTATGGAGGACAGGCTCTCCTCCATCCGCCCCAAAGTCTGGCTGACCTGTCCCAGATGGCGGGTCTGAAGGGCCTGGTCCCTTCTCAGATTGGCGAGCAGAACCTCGGCCACCCCCTGGTCTTCTGGGACGACTTCCTGCCTCCAGCTGAGGCTTGTGGCCGGGGAGAAGTGGAGGCCCTTGGGAGAGGAGCCCTGTTGGGGGAGGAGTGGGAGGGGCTAGCCCTTATGGAGGGCTGGCTGCTGCCAGCCAGAGAGGAAGACTCCTCCAAAAACAGCAATCCACTGGCTGACATGACATCCTCCTCAAACTCCTCCTCCTCAACCTCCTCCTCTTCAACCTCCTCCGAGGACTCCGGCCTTGTCGGGGGGTCCTCATGAGGCTGTTGTCCCTGGGATGGTGCGGTCAGCCCAGATGACCCAGCACCCTCCTGCTCATCTGTGGATGACACAAAACATTCACAGGTTGGAGGATCCACACACTTGCCACATATTCCCTTTCACCCCCTCCCCCACACATGCTACACACCTGATAGGGAAAAAAAACCTTACCTGGCATCACGCCTTCATGACTTGAGTCATAGCCGGGCAGGCCCTCCACCTGTTGTCTATTAAAGGTCTGGGCCACCGCACGCTCCTCCGCTGTCAGCCTAACAGGGCATGGTGGGCCCCCTCCTGTGGCCCTGGCATGGGCTACAATTTTGGCCAGCTTCTTTCTGACCAGACGGCGGAGGTCATTGATCGTCTTTTCAATCCCCGACCGTGTCCGGGTCTCCCCCCCCCCCCCGATGCATTCACCTCGTCAGTAATGTTCTGCAAGATCTCACGCCTTCTGGCCGGGGTGGTGTTGGCCCTCTCCGGGCCATGGAGGAAACGCCCATATTGGGAAATGGCCCGGGCAAGAATTTGTTTCTCCCCCAAAGTAAAATTTAACTTCCTCTTTCTCTCAGTCATACTCATACAAAAACTCTCTCCCAAACAATCAGCAAAAATCACTCACAAAAACAAGCAGGAAAAATCACTCACAAAAACAAGCAGGAAAAATCAAGCAAGAAAACAAACAAACAAAAAACTATCAACCAAAAAGTCTCACAAGCAGTCACCAAAAATCACTTTCAAATATTTTCTACCAAACCAGAGGTGTATTTAGGTTTTGTGCTGCCCTAGGCCTGACTAAACTCGTGCACCCCCTAATTTAAATATGACCCACCCCTTCCTGTCATGGCCACACCCTGTGTTGTTTAGGACTCGCCCTGAAACTTCCGAGTGAGGGCCTGGGGGGGGGGGGGGGGGATAGATTCCCTAAATTTACTTAGATTTCCTCTTACTTCCTGGTTGGCCATAGAGCAGGAAGTGAAGGGAAATCTTTGCAATTGGACAGGGATGGTAAAAAATAAACTGACAGGGGCTATAACCCTCTCTTATGCCGCGTACACACGGTCGTTTTTTGTGATGAAAAAAAACGACGTTTTCTGTGAAGTAAAAAACGACGTTTTTGAAACGTCACTTTTCAAAGACAATTTTGCCTACACACCATCGTTTTTTCACAAAAAGCGAGGTTACGTTCACCACTCTTTTCCATTAAAGCTCGCTTCATAACTAGCTTCTGGGCATGCGCGGGTTGAAAAAACGTCGTTTTGAACGACGTTTTTGCTACACACGGTGACTTTTTGTGAAACAAAAAACGACGTTTTGAAAAACGACACAAAAAATTCAAGCATGTTGGAATTTTTTTTTGGTCGTTTTTTTGAAGACAAAAAACGACGTTTTGCCCACACACCATCAATTTAAATGACGTTTTAAAAAACGTCATTTTTTTTCATCGCAAAAAACGACCGTGTGTACGTGGCATTACTCTACTCAAAATTAAAAAAAAAAAGTGTTGCCTATAGTTCTACTTTAAGTAGATGGTGCAGCAGAAACATATAGCACAGCAGTGGCGGCTGGTGCTCAAAATTTTTGGGGGGGCGCAAACGAAAAAAAAAATATTGCAGCCTCACTGTGCCCATCACATGCAGCCACTGTGCCATGCCACCAAATGTAGCCACTGTGCCATGCCACCAAATGCAGCCACTGTGCCATCAATTGTCACCACTGTGCCATGCCATCAAATGCAGCCACTGTGCCATCAATTGTCACCACTGTGCCATGCCATCAAATGCAGCTACTGTGCCCATCAATTGTCACCAATGTGCCATGCCATCAAATGCAGCTACTGTGCCCATCAATTGTCACCACTGTGCCATGCCATCAAATGCAGCTACTGTGCCCATCAATTGTCACCAATGTGCCATGCCATCATATGCAGTCACTGTGCCATCAATTGTCACCAATGTGCTATGCCATCATTTGCAGTCACTGTGCCATCAATTGTCACCACTTGTGTCACTAATTGTGCCATGCCATCAAACGCCACCACTGTGCCATCAATTGTCACCAATGTGCCATGCCATCAAAAGCAGCTACTGTGCCCATCAATTGTCACCACTGTGCCATGCCATCAAATGCAGTCACTGTGCAATCAATTGTCACCACTGTGCCATGCCATCAAACGCCACCACTGTGCCATCAATTGTCACCACTGTGCCATGCCATCAAACGCAGTCACTGTGCCATCAATTGTCACCTCTCTGCCATGCCATCAAATGCAGTCACTGTGCCATCAATTGTCACCTCTCTGCCATGCCATCATATTCAGTCACTGTGCCATCAATTGTCACCACTGTGCCCGGCCTGTGCTCATTGTTGCCTCTGTGCCCCATGATGCCACTGTGCCCCATGCTTCTACTGTGCCCCATGCTGCCACTGTGCCCCATGCTGCCACTGTGCCCCATGCTGCCACTGTGCCCCATGCTGCCCCTTTCCCTGTAAAAAAATCACTTACCTGACGCTTCCATGTCCTCCCTCGATGTCTTCTGCCGCCCTGGAGAAGCTTCAGCCAATCAGGTTCCTGAAAACCAGAATCCGGGAACCTGATTGGCTGAAACGGCTGTCAGTCTAATGCAAGGACCGCAGATTGTCTGCGCTCCGAGCATAGACTTCCGAGAGCCGGAGGGCGGGACTGGAAAAGCCTATCAGAGCCACTGGCTTTGATAGGCAGTTCCCCTCAGCCAACCAGCTGTCGCTATTCGGGTAACCGGCGTCCCATGTCCGGTTATACGAATAGACCAGGCAGCTGGCAACAGTAACACACGTCCAATGCATAGCATTGAACGTGTGTTACTTGCGAGAGGGGGTGGCGCTGCAGCGCCCTCTATAGACGGCCGCCAGAACTTCGGCTAAAATGTCAAAATGACATTTTAGCCGAATAAAAGTTCTTAAAGGGCCCGTTTTTTTTTTTTTTTAATTCTTTTTTTTTTTGTGACTGCGGGAGGGGGGGCGGCGCCCGTGCGCCCATATGGGCGGGCCGCCACTGTAGCACAGTGAGGAAGGTTTGTGGTCCAGGATGATAAAACAGTCCAAATTGGAAGCGCTCCCCCCCCCCCCCACAGTTGCAGAATGCAGGCTGCCCGCATACCAGAAGCAGCGCAGCCGCTTTATGGGGGCGCTAGACTAATTTTCCTAACAGTGTAGCGCAAGCCGGCGGGGACTCTTATCGTGCTGCCCCCCTGCAAAGTGCTGCCCTAGGCCTGGGCCTTGTTGGCCTAGGCCAGGATACAGCTCTGTACCAAACACTAGATCACACAGTCCACAAATATCACAAAGACAAACCACAACGCAACTAACAGAACAAAAGCACCTTGCTGTATAGGGAGGGATACAAAGGGATGTACTTTTGCAAAGGAAGTGCGTTTCTGTCTGTCTATTTATGCTGTCTGCGTAGTTCACTATTTTGCCCTAGTCCACTTCCAATTTCACTGATTGCGCCGTTCCCGAGTTGTGAGCATGCGCACAGAGGTGCTGACCATGGTCTGCTTCAAGGGCGCATGCGCGAGCCGGCCAGCCCTTCATTTGCATGGGGTCACGGCTCATTTCAATGTAACACGCCCACGTCCTTCCCAATTTGTATTACTCCGCCTTGCGCCTCAGAAATAACGTTGCGCAGGTGCAAATTTCTGCGTAAAACCGACGAGAATAGGGTGATTGCGCCGCTACATTGCGCCAGTCTAACGTAAAGGCGGTGCGCTACGCCGGTCCAATAATGCGCAGATGTACCTGAATCTGGCCCTTTATTTTTTTTCAACATTTTCGGTCTTTTTTTAGTTGTTGCGCAAAAAATAAAAATTGCAGAGGTGATCGAATACCACCAAAAGAAAGCTCTATTTGTGGGAACAAAATGATAAAAAAATAGTTTGGGTACAGTGTAGCATGACCGCGCAATTGTCATTCAAAGTGCGCCAGTGCTGAAAGCTGAAAATTGGCTTGGGCGGGAAGGTGCGTAAGTGCCCGGGATGGAAGTGGTTAAAGATGTTTTTCAAATGTGACTTGCGATTTCTATTGGCATAAAGACATCTAAGAATCAAATGCAGCACTCTCCTAATAAGCGATTGTTGCATTGGTGTTACAGTTGCATAGAAAGGGTTACCATTGTGGATTGCATTGATATGTTTTCTTATCTCAACAGATGTTTTGTGAATCTACAGCTCCCCCCAGCTGCACAAAAACCACACTGACTCCTGACAGCCTTCCCCACCGCCAGCAAGGTCAGGGAGTGTGGCGTTTTCTCACCTCCATGTGGAATGAAAAGAGTGCGACAAGGGAAGGTTCTAATTGCCAATGGTCGGCATAGAAACTATATCCAGGCACCACACAGTGTGGCTACAGCTCACAGTGTGTGGGGGAGGAGTAAAAAAAAAAAAAGCTGCAGTATGCAGCGGGGGAGGGGAGGCAGTATTGCTGACTACTCATCAGAAACCCTGTGGCTGTTCCTTTGATACATTCCCTAACTGACAGCAATTGTGGCCTTCGCCCTGCCGGTGGAAAAAAAATGGAGAAGAGGTATGATTGAGTTTTCACATATCCCTTGGGCATTTAATAGGGGGTAGAATTGAGAGTAGCTGTCATGCAAAGTAGACTACAGGGCACATCCTCTGATGGTGGGGGAGGGGTGGGTGATGCAATTTATAGGCTGAGCCTTTGCACTGGTTCCATTAGCATCTGTCTGGCAAGGAAAAGTAGACAGACAATTTGAGTAGGCCTAAGCAAGGAAAATGGCCTAACTGTCAGCCAAGGAAGGTCAGTAGGTCAGTAGAAGCCTGCCTGTGGTCGGGACTCCTACCGACTGTCAAGGTTGTTAAATGTCTCAGGCAAACTCCATGCAAATGGTACATAAGGAATAACCTCATCACCCCGATGCAGCAAGGCAAGAATGCTAACATCATGCAATAATAATTCCATCAAAAATAATGACTCCACCCACAATTTCACTTTTTAAATATAAATACCCCTGTAATACACAAGCTTAATGTATTCTAGTAAAGTTAGTCTGTAAACTAAGGTCCGTTTTGTTAGGTTGTTACAGCATTTAGATAGTTTATAATCTAGAAATAGACCGTGGCCATCTTAAGTGTGGGCATCATGAAGCCAGACTGTATGACTTCCTGGATTTCAGCTTTGCATATCTCGCACATGCTCAGTGCTGCACAAGCAATGTAATAGGTTTCAGTCAGGTTTGCAAGGACTACTGGGAAATGTGATGCCTATCCCAGAAACCCTTGAAAATAGCCTTGTGACTTAATAGCCTAGGCTAATAAGGAGGAGGAAGTAATGAAGGACTACAAAATAAAGGTATTTACAAGCAACAAAATAAATAAAAATTGTCCATTCTGAACACTATGAGATTAGGGCATGCAGCACAGACAAACATAAAAAAATGGGTGGAACTCCACTTTAATATTTCTAGTAAAGTAAGAACTGAGAGTTTGGACTTTCCTTTGTAGCTGAGACTTTTTCAGCCATATTTGGGGACTCCTACAAACCCTCTTGTACCTTACTCTTCTAGCAACAGCGGCAATATGAGGCAACTGCTTTGGGCCCCACAACAATGACAGTGCCCAGGGCAGCTTCCCCTTTTGCCCTGCATTAAAGACGGCCCTGGGAGAAACCCTCCTGTACCTTACTCTTCTAGGAATAGCGGCCAAAGATGGCCTCACTATCAGACAAAGAAGGTCAGTAGAAGTCTGCTGTGTTCGGGCCTCCTACCTACTTTCGAGGTTGTTAAATATCTGCTATTGGTTGAATGAAGGTCAGATTGGCATGTGTAGGTGGCTATCTGTTATTGGATATTGGCATTTGAACCTTATATCCTTCCTTAAAAGGCAAAAAGAACCTTCAGTACAGGAAGGCTGAAGCTGAGGGTCAAGGTGCAACAATGTTTGTAGGCAATCAAAAAAAGTCATAACTCTTCTGAGGGACATCAAACAGGAACAACCCAAGGGGAAATCATGAATTTATTTATTTATTGTATTTATATAAAACTCGGCATTCCTCACTTCCATCAAAGATAATGATTCCAAATTTTTTACTGGACAACTAATACAGAGGCCATGCACTAGTTCATTTTTCTAGTAAAGTAAGGACGAAAGTTTGTACTTTCCTTTTTAGATGAGACACTTTCAGCCATATTTGGGAATCATTATCTTTGATGGACTTGTTATTGCATTGTCAGCAAGGTGGCTATGAGCCAAGTATTTTTGTTGCTCCTCAAGCTGACCCTTTTTGCGTGTACGGGTATAATCAGGGCTTTAGACTATAAGCTCCTGTGGAGTGAGGCCTATGGAAATGCTTCTGTGTACTCTGATGTGCAGCATGCCGAGTTTTATATAAATACAATAAATAAATTCATGATTTCCTCTGGACGGGTTGTTCCTGTTTGATGTCCCTTTAGAAGAGTTATGACTTTTTTTGATTGCATGCAAACATCGTTGCACCTCAACCCTGAGGTTCAGCCTTATTTTACTGAAGGTTCTTTTTACCTTTAAGGGAGAATATAAGATTCAAATGCCAATATCCGCTAACAGATAACCAATCTGACCTTCATTTAACCAATATCAGATATTTAACAACCTCGAAATTCGGTAGGAGGCCCAGACACAGCAGGCTTCTACTGACCTTTCTTGGTTGATAGTGAGGCCATCTTTGGCTTCTATTCCTAGAAGAGTAAGGTACAAGAGGGTTTTTTTCCAGGGCCGTCTTTAATGCAGGGCAAAAGGGGAAGCAGCCCTGGGCCCTGTCATTGTTGTGTGGCCCAAAGCAGTTGCCAGCTGTGCCAGTTTAAATTCCCTCGTCCCTTGAGGTTTTAGTCTTGTTACTAATGCTGCCCAGGTCTGCCCTATTGTTGTGTACAGATCACCCTGCAGACCTTGGGCTAGATTCAGAAAGAGGGGCGTAATTTTATGCGGGCGTAGCGTATCCCATTTACGCTACGCCTCCGCAACTTTTACGGGCAAGTGCTGTATTCACAAAGCACTTGCTCCGTAAGTTGCGGCGGCGTAGCGTAAATGGGCCGGCGTATCCCCGCGTAATTCCAATAGGCAAGGTAGGGGGCGTGTTTTATGTAAACGAATCGCTGCCCCGACGTAGACGACGCACCGAACGAACTGCGCATGCGCCGGCCGTGAACGTAGCCCAGTGCGCATGCTTCAAATCACGTCGCAAAGAGTCGATGAAAACGACGTGAACGTAACTTAGGCACAGCCCTATTCGCGAACGTTTTACGCAAACAACGAAAAATTATACGCCGGCCCGCCGTCCATACTTAACATTACGTACGCCTCCTATAGCAGGGGTAACTTTACGCCGGACTTACGTTTACGCAAACAACGTAAAAAAATACGACGGCCCGCAACTACATTCGTGAATCGGCGTATCTAGCTCATTAGCATATTCGATGCGTAAATCGAAGGGAACGCCACCTAGCGGCCAGCGTAAATATGCAACTTAGATACGACAGCGTAAGTGACTTACGCCAGTCGGATCTAAGGCAAATCTATGAGTAGCTGATTCTAAGAATTAGGCGCATTGATAGGACGCCTCCGACGCAGAGATACGACGGCGTATCTGGAGATACGCCGTCGTATCTGGAGATACGCCGTCGTATCTGGAGATACGCCGTCGTATCTGGAGATACGCCGTCGTATCTCCTACCTGAATCTAGCCCCCTGTGTTTACATGTAAATTCCGGCATTGATATGCAAATGTGTGGTGGGATTCATATGTAAATAGAGGCGGACTGGCAGCAGTCATATGTAAATAGAGGCAGTATGCATATGTACATCATGCCCCCCTGAGGTAATTTCCACCATCACCTATACTGAATGCTGTCCACTGGGGAGATAAAGGGGCATGTTTGAAAGTCCTGCCTGCAACTGTGTTACTAAACCCAGTAATATGAAAATAGTTAATCTGCCTCCCACAGCTTATAAATCTTCTTTTTACATTAAAATATTGCTATTATATACCTTTTTGGCTGATCTGTATACACGCCCATATGTGTGATGTCAATATCATGTGACCTGGCTAGCTCAGGGGCCCGAGATTTTTTTTGCCAGGGCCCAATCAATATTAAAGACGGACCTGGTTTCTTCCCTTTCTTTACTTACATTGTGCTGCCTGGGCCCAAGGATGGAATGCTGCCCCCACCCCAACAAAATCAGGCCCACCAAAAGGCCTCCACATCCATAAATTTATATCATGATAAGTAAAACTAAAATGACATTTATCAGGAAGACAGATTTTAAATGCAACAGCAGCACCTTCTCTATATGCAAAATGATATGGCATACCGGCCGCATTTTTAATTTTTTTTACATTTATTAATTTTTTCGAAATAAGACTTCCTATTTCCATTGGCATATAAAGGCAACTTTGCACCAAGAGCAGCACCATTGCATTATGCCACTGTTGTCTTTGCATTGCGATTGCTTAGAAAGGGTTACAACTGTGGCTTGCATTTATACTTTTCCTGCCACTAGCAAATGTTTTATGAACCTACAGCTCCCCCAAGCTGCACCAAAAACATTCAAAATTTTTAACAGCCTTCCCCACCGCCAGCAGAGTCAGGGAGTGTTGTATTTTTCCACCTCCAAGTGGAATTAAAATAGTGTGATAGGGGAAGGTTCTAACTTCTAACTGCCAATGATCAGTATAGAAACTATATCCAGGCTCCAGGCAGTGTGGCTACAGCTCACTGCGTGTGGGGGGAGGAGAAGAGAGAGAAAAAAAAAGCTGCAGCATACAGTGGGGGAGGGGAGGCAGTATTGCCGACTACTCACCAGAAACCCCGTGGCTGATCCTTTGAAAGATTCCCTGACAGCACATTAACATTCAGCAATTGTGGCCTTCGCCCAGCCGGGGAAAAAAAATGAAAAAGAGGTATGATTACGTTTTCACATATCCCTTGGGTATTTAATGGGGTTTAGGATTGAGAGCAGCTGTCATGTACAGGAGACTGCAGGGTACATCCTTTTCTGGTAGGGGGAGGGGGGCGGGTGAAGCCATTTATAGGCTGTGCCTTTGCACTGGTTCCATTAGCGTCGGTCTAGCAAGGAACAGTAGATAGACAATTTGAGTAGGCCTAGGCAAGGAAAATGGCCAAAGATGGCCTTACTGTTAGCCTTGGAAGGTCATTAGCGGCCTGCTGTGTGCCGGTCTTCCTCCAGCTTTCAAGGTTGTTAAAAGACCAAAATGTATGCAGTTACTCTTCTAGGAATAGCGGCCAAAGATGGCTTCACTATCAGCCAAGGAAGGTCAGTAGAAGCCTTGTGTGTTCAGGCCTGCTACCGACGTTCGAGGTTGTTTAATATCTGATATTGGTTGTATGAAGGCCACATTGGTGTGTGTATGCGGTTGCTCTTTTAGGAATAGAGGTCAAAGATGGCCTCATTATCAGCCAAGGAAGGTCACCCGAGGCCTTCTGTGTGCCGGTCTTCTTCCAGCTTTCAAGGTTTTTAAAATCCGATATTAGTTCAATGAACGCCGCATTGGTATGTGGTTATTCTTCTAGGAATAGAGGCCAAAGATGACCTCACTATTACCCAAGGAAGGTCAGTAGAAGCCTTGTGTGTTCAGGCCTCCTACCGACTTTCCAAAATGTTTAATATCTGATATTGGTTGTATGAAGGCCACATTGGTATGTTTATGTGGTTACTCTTCTAGGAATAGAGGCCAAAGATGGCCTCACTATCAGCCAAGGAAGGTTATCCAAGGCCTGCTGTGTGCCATTCTTCCTCCAGCTTTCAAGGTTGTTAAAAGTCCAATAATAGATAAATGAAGGCCACATTGGTATGTGTATGTGGTTACTTTTCTAGGAATAGAGGCCAAAGATGACCTCACTATCAGTCAAGGAAGGTCAGTAGAAGCCTTGTGTGTTCAGGCCTCCTACCGACTTTCGAAGTTGTTTAATATCTGATATTGGTTGTATGAAGTCCACATTGGTGTGTGTATGTGGTTGCTCTTCTAGGAATAGAGGCCAAAGATGACCTCACTATCACCCAAGGAAGGTCAGTAGAAGCCTTGAGTGTTCAGGCCTACTACCAACTTTCGAGGTTGTTTAAGATCTGATATTGATTGTATGAAGGCCACATTGTTGTGTGTATGTGGTTACCTGTTGTCTAATATTGGCATTTGACTCTTATATCCTCAGTTCAATTCAGAAAGAGCCTTCAGTCGAAGAAGGCTGAAGTTGAGCATTGAAGTGGAACTTCACGCTTCCAATCAACATTGATTATTTTAAAAGGAGTTGTAAAGGCAAAGGGTATTTTATAGGGTTGTGCAAATTAACTTTTAATTAATCGATTAATCTTTAATTCATTTGATCGATCAAAATATTTTTGATCGATCATAGGATGCATTAAGGTCATAGGCGTGCGCACAGGGTGTGCCAGGTGTGCCCAGGCACACCCTAATCACCATGTGAAGCACAGATTCCCCATACTGCCTTTGTTCCCCCACTCCTTTCCCTTGCAGCACTTCCGGCTACCCTACACTCCTCTCCGTCTGGCTGTTGCTGTAGGGATGTTTTAGGATGAGTGGGGGAAGGGGCCGGTAAATATGTAACTTACCGGCCCCTTCCCTTTCATCGTGAGTTATCGGTAGTATGTGTTTGAGCTTTGGGGTGCACACCCTAATGCAATAGGCTGTGCACACCTATGATTAAGGTTAAAAAACTTTTACCTTTACAACCCCTTTAATTTTGTAGTAAAGTAAGGACGACAACTTTGTGCTTTCTTCTGTAGCTAAGACTCTTTCAGCCATATTGGGGAACTCTTACAAATCCTCCTAGACATGTTACCAAATACTTTCAACCTACTCTTCTAAGAAGTGCCGCGTACACGCGATCGGCAATTCCGACTAGAAAAACTTGTTTTTTTTCCCCGACAGAATGTTGGCTCAAACTTGTGTTGCATACACACGGTCACACAAATGCTGTCGGAAATTCCGACTGTCAAGAACGCAGTACAATGTACAACAAGTTCAATAGGCAGTTCGGCTCTTCTACT
Source organism: Rana kukunoris (assembly GCA_029574335.1). Lineage (NCBI taxonomy): Eukaryota > Metazoa > Chordata > Amphibia > Anura > Ranidae > Rana > Rana kukunoris. The sequence continues at coordinate 15,266,769 of CM056055.1, read as the reverse complement.
TAATTCTGAGCATACGTGTTTTTTTGCGCATCGGAATTGCATACAGACGAAATTTGAGAACCAGCTCTCAATCTTTTGTTGGCAGAAATTCCGACAATTAAAGTCAGATGGAGTCTACACGCGGTCGGAAATTCCGACCAAAAGCTCACATCGGACTTTTCTTGTCGGAATTCCCTACCGTGTGTACGCAGGATTTGTGTTACAATTGCTTAGAAAGGGTTACAACTGTGGCTTGCATTTACTTATTATTTTCTACCACTGGAAAATGTTTTTTTTTTTTAAACCTACAGCTCCCCCAGCTGCACCAAAACCAGTCAGGCAGCCTTCCCCACCACCAGCAAGGTCAGGGAGTGTGGTATTTTATGACTTCCACGTGGAATGAAAATAGTGCGATAAGGGAAAATTCCAACTGCTAATGATCAGCATAGAAACCGTATCTAAGCTCCAGGCAGTGTTGGGGGAGGAGGAGTAAAAAGGCTGCAGTATACAGTGGGGGAGGGGAGGCAGTAATGCTTACTAGTCACCGGAAACCCGTGTTTTTTTTTCCTTTGAAACATTCCCTGGCAGCACATTAACATTCAGCAATTGTGGCCTTCGCCCAGCCGGGAAAAAAAAGAAGAGGTATGACTGAGTTTTCACATATCCCTTGGGTTTTAATGGGGTGTAGGATTGTGAGCAGCTGTCATGCACAGGAGACTGCAGGGTATGTCCTTTACTGGTGGGGGAGGGGCAGGAGATTCCATTTATAGGCTGTGCCTTTGCACTGGTTTCATTAGAATCTGCCTAGCAAGGGACAGTAGGTAGACAATTTGAGTCAGCTTAGGCAAGGAAAATGGCCAAACATGACCTCACTGTCAGCCATGGAAGGTCATTAGAGGCCTGCTGTGTGCGTGCCTACCTTCAACATTCAAGGATGTTACAAGACTGATATTAGTTGAATGAAGGCCAAATTGGTATGTGTATGTGGTTACCTGTTGTCTTGTAGACATGTGCATTCGTTTTCGTTTGCATTTTCGTCAGAAAATCTGTTTTTTTAGTTATCGTTTTAACAAACGATAACGAAAGTGCAAGAAACGAAAACCAAAAAATCCGACATAAAAAAATGCTTTATTTTCGTTTTCGTTGCGGTAAAAATTTGATATAGAGAAATTCGACATTATAGGGAAAAGATTCGACATCATAGAGAAAAGATTCGACATTATAGAGAAAAGAGTCGACACTATAGAAATAATAGATTCGACATTACAGAGAATAGATTTCGATCTATGAGAAAATAGATTTGACATTATTACTAGTCATACAACATTAGAATTCTTGTAGGCGGAATATTCGAACGGAAATGTACGATTCAACGTAAAGATTCGACGTTCCTTCGTCGAAATGTACGATTCAACGTAAAGATTCGACTTCCGTCGACGTTCCGTCGAATATTCTTTTGACCATTCGACAGAAACCAAAAAGATTCGACGTTAAGTCGAATATTCTTTTGACTGTTCGACAGAAACCAAGTATTACTGGATTTTCGGATGAAAGCTATTCCACAACGAAAAATGAAATAAATCAAAATGGTTTTCGGGAGTAACTAAATAAATGTATTTTCCAAACGAAGACGAAAAAACGAAACAAAATATTCCAGTCTGCACATGTCTATTGTCTTGGTATTTGACTCTTATATCTTCCCTTCAATTCAGAAAGAACCTTCAGTACAAGGTGGCTGAAGCTGAGAGTTAGACCTCGTACACACGACCGTTTTCCTCGACAGAATCCATCAAGAAACTTGGTGGCAGAGCTTTTTTTGCCGAGGAAAACAGTCGTGTGTATGTTTTTCATCGAGAAAACTGTCGAGGAATTCGATGAGGAAAAAAGAGAACAAGTTCTCTTTTTCCTCGTCGGGAGTCTCAAATTCCTCGTCGGGCTGGTTTTCGACGAGAAACATGTTGGCGTGTATGCTTAGAAACCCGCGCAGGGAGCGCACCTTCGGTAAAAGTAGCGTTTGTAATGGAGATAGCACATTTGTCACGCTGTAACAGACTTAAAAGTGCAAATTGTCTCTTACCAAACTTTTACTTAACACGCAGTAACATGAGATTAGCGAAAGCAGCCCCAAGGGTTGTGCCAGTGGAATTGAACTTCCCCTGCCGTCGTACGTGTTGAACGTCACCGCGTTTGAGAAGAGGAGGTTTGGTCTTGACAGTGTGTACGCAAAGACAGCTCGTCAAGCTTCTCAATTAGCCTAACAAGGAACTCGTCGAGGAAAACGTTGTGAGCTCCTCGGTCGTGTGTACGAGGCCTTATGCCGAAACAATGTTTAATTGCATGCAGTAATAAAAGTCTTTGCATATTCCTTGGGTATTTAATGGGGTGTAGAATTGTGAGCAGCTGTCATGCACAGGAGACTACAGAGTACATTCTTTGCTGGTGGGGGTAGGGGAAGTGATGCCATTTATAGGATGCGCCTTCGCACTGGTTCCATTACCATCTGTCTAGCAAGGGACCATAGACAGACAAATTGAGTTGGTTTGGGCAAGGAAAAAGGCCAAGGATGGCCTCCCTATCAACCTAGGAAGGTCAGTAGAAGCCTACTGTGTTTGGGCCTTCTATCGACTTTTGAGGTTGTTAAATATCTTATACTGGTTGAATGAAGGCCAGATTAGCATGTATATGTTGTTATCTGTTATGTGATATTGGCTTTTGAATCTTATATCCTCCCTTAAAGGCAGAAAGAACCTTGAGTGCAAGAAGGCTGAAGCTGAGGGTTAAGGTGGGACGATGGTTGCATACAAAAAGTCATAACTCTTCTGAGGGACATCAAAACAGGAACAACCCTGTCCAAAAGGAAATTATTTTTTTATTGTATTTATATAAAACTCGACATCTTGCACATCAGAGTACATATTATTTTACAGGATATATAAAGAACCAACAGTTTACGACACGTACATAGAAGCTTTCCCATAGGTCTCTAATCTTTGTTTATTGTAGTTATATGTAACTATATGTGGTTATATAAAACTTGACATCTTGCGCATTAAAGTACATATTATTATTATTATTATTATTATACAGGATTTATATAGCGTCCACAGTTTGCGACACATACATAGAAGCGTTCCCATAGGCCTCACTCCACAGGACAGAAGCTTACAATTTAAAGTGGAAGTAAACACCCCTATTGTGTTCTGCCAAGGAAGCTGCCATCTTGGCCTCTGTTTAATCTACAACTGCCACAATGCTGCACATGTGATCAGTTATGATACCAGCCATTGGATGGTTTGACAGTTTGGTCGAAAGCACAACCAATGGGAGTGTTTAATTTCCGGCACATGCCGAAATGTAACTGTTTTTTTAAACTGTTAATGGATGGGTTTACTTCAGCTTTAAAGCCCTGATTATACCCGCACACACAAAACACATAAAGCTCAGCTTAAGGGTGTAACAAAAATCCTTTCATGGAGCATATAAGATTCAAAAGCCAATATCAGATAACAGATAACCACATATACATGCCATTCAACCAGTATAACATATTTAACAACCTCAAAAGTCGGTAGGAGGCCCGAACAGAGTAGGCTTCTACTGACCTTCATGGCCCTTTTGAATCTTAGGAGGAAACTCAGGCAAACTCCATGCAGATGGTATATAAAGAATAACCTTATCACCCTAAAGCAGCAAGGCTAGACAGCTAACCTCATAGCCACCTTGCTGCCCATGGAATAATCACTTCCTTTAACCACTTAAGACCCGGACCAAAATGCTGCTAAAGGACCTTGCCCCTTTTTGCGATTCGGCACTGCGTCGTTTTAACTGACAATTGCGCGGTCGAGCGACGTGGCTCCCAAACAAAATTGGCGTCCTTTTTTCCCCACAAATAGAGCTTTCTTTTGGTGGTATTTGATCACCTCTGCGGTTTTTATTTTTTGCACTATAAACAAAAATAGAGCCACAATTTTGAAAAAAATTCAATATTTTTTACTTTTTGCTATAATAAATATCCCCAAAAATATATATAAAAAAATGTTCTCCTCAGTTTAGGCCGATACGTATTCTTCTACCTATTTTTGGTCAAAAAAATCACGTTTATCGGTTGGTTTTCGCAAAATTTATAGCGTTTACAAAATAAGGGATAGTTTTATTCCATTTTTATAAAAAAAATGTTTTACTACTAATAGCGGCGATCAGCGATTTTTTTCATGACTGCGACATTATGGCGGACACTTCGGACAATTTTGACACATTTTTGGGACAATTGTCATTTTCACAGCAAAAAATGCATTTAAATTGCATTGTTTACTGTGAAAATGACAGTTGCAGTTTGTGAGTTAACCACAAGGGGGCGCTGTAGGATTTGAGTGTTCCCTGTGTGTGTTTACAACTGTAGGGGGGTGTGGCTGTAGGTGTGATGTCATCGATCACGTCCCCCTATAACAGGGATGACGAGATCGATGCTGCGGCCACAGTGAAGCACGGGGAAGCCGTGTTTACACACGGCTCTCCCCGTTCTTAAGCTCCGGGGACCGATCGCCGCACTCCAGCGGCGATCGGGTCCGCGAGTCCCGCGGACCCGGTCCCGGAGCTTTGGACCGGGTCACTGGAGCACGCCGCGGGCGCGCGCCCGTGACCCACGGCTGGGTACTAGAAACCAACATATATATACGTTGATGTGCCCAGCCGTGCCATTCTGCCACCGTAAATGTGCAGTAGGCGGTCCTTAAGTGGTTAAAGATAATGACTCCAAAATGACTACTGGACAACTAATACCAAGGCCATGCATGAGTTAGTTTTTCTAGTAAAGTAAGGATTGAAACAGACTTTTTCAGACATATTTTTGGGACTCTTATGAACCCTCTTGTACCTTACTTTACTAAGAAGAGAGCTAAAGGAGAAAAAAAATGCCCCATGCCCGTCAAATTCAATGAATGTTATGAACAGATGACTGATTTAAGCCTGGCTTGCCCACAGCAGAGAAGGAAGGGTCTGAGAGGGGCCTATCTTCTCTTTTCTTGATATTTTACAGGGTTACAGCCAATTTGCCTCTCAGTTTACCAAACAAGAAACCAAATTATGCCATAACGTCTGCCTTTTGTTCATTAGGGAAGTTTAACAAGCCAGACGTTGACCAGAAATAGGCCTCATATCTTAGGGAAGAACAGTTGCATCGGTTGATAAAAACAAGTTCTCTTCTTTCTTTCTTTTCTATACAGTGCTGGGAATGAGAATCTATTTACTCTATAGTCATCAAGAGCTATTTTACTTAAAGTTACCAAGTCAGGGGGTGTAAAAGATACTACACAAAGTACTACACTAAAAGAAGAACCTTTATACTTACTTGACAAACTATGTCTGGTGGCCAGTGTGTTAAGACTTTGCCCTCTATAGGAGCTCGATTTACATTTCTGGGTGTGCTAAATAGTGTGTCCCCTTGTGGCTGTCGTTCCACATTATGTCACTACAGCAGGGGCGGACTGACAACTCATGGGGCCCCTGGGCAATAGAAGATTATGGGGCCCCCGGGCTTACAGATGGCCACCACGCCAGGAGGCACTGCAGAGTTAGGGCAGCTAAAATCTCTGGATTTTCACATCAAAAGCATGTCAGTTTCGGACATATCAGGGACAGATGTAAAAAAAACACAGATTTTTACATACTGTCCCTGGTTTTACTGAGCCTGGCAACCCTGATGGGGCCCCCTAGTGGCATGAGGCCCTCGGGCAGTGTCCCCGAGTGACTCAATGGTCAGTCCGCCCCTGCACTACAGTGTCCTGTTCTGATGTAGGGGTCGATGGAAGAAACCACATTGTCCAGTGGAGGACACCTGGAAACCACCACACCACACCGACACCACATTTGTTACACCTGGAAATTTTGGATAGTATAGACCCCTGGTGCCCAACCTGTGGCCCTTTGGTATCAACCTGCAGCCCTCAGACCTCATGTAGTGGGAATATATTGATTATGGTAATAGCATTAATCTCCATTAGCCTCCCGTAATTTTCCCACTTTTTTATTGTCTGTCCCCAGTGAAAAATATAGCATGTCTACACTATCTGACCCTTATGTCTTCTATTAAGTCTGCAGTTCCTGACAGACCTCCAAAGCAATACATATATTGAATCTTATGTGCGATCCTTTGGTGATGTCATGGACTTTAGTTTATAAGTGGACAACCACTGATATAGACACCCAGAGGTCTTCAAGAGGATAAGGTTTCAACAAAAAGGTTGCAGGACAGGTAAGTATAAATACTGGGTTTGAAACAGCAGATAGGAGACGGATATTGCTGAAAATCTTTGATTAAACTGTTGGGTTTCCAGATTTTAGATTTCAAAGTATATCTAACGTCAAATGCCGCGTACACACAATCGGAAATTCCAACAAGAAAACCGTGGATTTTTTCCGATGGAATTTTGTTATAAAATTGGTGTTGCATACACACGGTCACACAAAACTCCGACCGTCAACACTACAACGAGTCGAGAAGAATTAAGTTCAATGATTCCGAGCATCCGTGTTTTTTTTTGCTCTTCGGAATTGCATACAGACAATCAAAATTTCCGCCAAAAAAATTTCCCTTAGGAAAAATTGAGAACCAGCTCTCAAATTTTTGTTGTCAGAAATTCAGAGAGAAAAAGCCCAATGGAGCCTACACACGTTCAGAATTTCCGACCAAAAATCTCACATCAAACTTTTCTTGATGGAATTTACGATCGTGTTTACGTGGCAAAAACCTTTTACTTGTAGTTTTGGATAGAGTAGGGTGTTTAAACCCTTGTCAGGTTTCTTATTACTTTCTAATTGAGAGCAACAATTCCGATGACAATTGAGAAGGTATTTCCCCTAATTTTATAACTATTTACTTATTTTTCCTGTCACCTTAACAGGAAATAAAATAAATCTTGCTAACGGGATGTGGCAATGGGGGGGAAAATAAGAGTTCATTCTCGATAGAAAACAAATAATTTCCATCAGAAACGTTGAACGAGTTTGTGAATGCTTTAACAATAATTCCAATCAGAAACTCACAAAAAAGCGATGGCATTATATTTCCTTTCAATTTTCCGAGATCTAAAAGACCCAACTAAAAAAATGAATCATTCAGTTATAAAACATACACATAGTGATGACCAAATTGATTCATTGATTGATTGAATCAGACGGACTACAAATTTCTTTTATGCACATTTATCCTGCAGAAAATCATCCAATTCATGAAGTCCTCAATTCCAATTGTTCCCGAATCATGGAATTCTTCACAGAACACACACCAGAACTGTATTTCAGTAAATAAAGCTTACCGAATCAGAGATTCTCCTTATTCAAAGATTTATTTGAACTTACGTAGATGCTAAAGAAAGATAACTAAAGATGTATCAACTAATCCTATACCAACCTTTTTCTAATAAACAAAAGAGTTATGCCGCGTACACACGACCATTTTTCATGACGTTAAAAAATGCAATTTTTTAAAATGGTCATTAAAAACGATAGTGTGTAGGCTCCACTGCATTTTTCTCGAGGTGAAAAATGGGCATTAAAAATTTAGAACATGCTCTAAATTTTCACGTTGTTTTTCACGCTGTGAAAAACGTTTGTGTGTAGGCTTTAACAACATGAAAAAAAAAGCGCATGCTCAGAAGCAAGTTATGAGACGGAAGCACTTGTTCTGGTAAAACTAGCGTTTGTAATAGAGATAGCACATTCGTCACGCTGTAACAGACTGAAAAGCACGAAGACTTAAAAGCGCGAATCGTCTCTCACCAAACTTTTACTAACACGAAATCATCAAAAGCAGTCCAAAGGGTTACGCCATCTAAATGAAACTTCCCCTTTATAGTGCCGTCGTACGTGTTGTACGTCACCGCTAGGGATGAGCTTTGAGTTCAAGTCAAACTCATGTTCCACTCGAACATTGCCTGTTCGCCGAACAGCAAACAATTTGAGGTTTTTGCGAAAAGTTTGAAAAGCCGCAGAACACCCTGTAAAAGTCTATGGGAGAAATCTAAAGTGCTAATTTTAAAGGCTTATATGCAAGTTATTGTCATAAAAAGTGTTTGTGGACCTGGGTCCTGCCCCAGGGGACATGTATCAATGCAAAAAAAGTTTTAAAAACTAATGTGTTTTCGGGAGCAGTGATTTTAATAATGCTTAAAGTGAAACAATAAAAGTGAAATATTCCTTAAATTTCGTACCTAGGGGGTGTGCAATGTATGCCTGTAAAGCAGCACATGTTTCCCGTGCTTAGAATTGTCCCTGCACAGTGTAATTTCTGACGGATAGTGAGGCCGCGTACACACGATCAAATTTGTCCGCTGAAACTGGTCCGACGGACCGTTTCAGCAGACAAATCCGATCGTGTGTATGGGCTAGCGGACATGTTTGTCCGGCGGACAAATTTTAAAGCATGCTTTAAAATTTGTCCGCCGGAGACATGTCCGCCGGATATGTCCGCTTGCACATGCGTCGAATGGATTCGTAACGAATATTGCATATTCGAGTATTCGCGAATAAATCGAATATCGCGGTAAATATTCGATATTGCGAATATTCGTATTTTTTCAAATTTATTTTTAAAACAGATCACATCCTAGTGATCTCCATCGACGTCTAAAAGCATTGCTGGTATGATTAGAGACCCTGGGCCGAGCAGCTGAGGCGATCCTTTTATGTTGCCGAATATTCGCAATGCGAATATTCGTATTACGAATATTCGCAAATACTTTCTCTGCCCTTCTGTGTTTTGTGTATAAAAAAATAAAATAAAATTAGCTTTAGTTTAGTCATATAAGTTTGTGTAAGTAGAGTTAGTGTTTAGTGCATATTAGTTTAGTAATCCAGGAAATGATCTCCGTTTTCACGTGTTGACGAGAATTTCGCAATCAATTTCGCATTCGCATTAGCGAAATTTCGCATTCGCATTAGCGAAATTTCGCAATATTGTTTTTTTGATAAAATATCACGAATATTCAATATTAGCGAATATTTCACGAATATTCTTCTATATATTCGTGAAATATCGCGAAATCGAATATGGCGTATTCCGCTCAACACTACTAAACAGATGAGTTTATTTGGCCGCAGATTGGTGATTTACAGGAAATATTCAAACAAAGCAATTCACTAATTACCTAATGACAACCCATCACAAAGTCATTGTCCTTCTTGTTCAGGAATATCATTTTTTTAAACGACATTACGCTTTCCCTAAAAATTCGATAGGAAATCGAAGGGAATAGCCTTTTTTTATAAAGATAATACTTCCTATTTTAATTGGCCTAAAGATAACTTTGAACCAAAAGCAGCACCATCCTATTATGCAACCATTGTCTTTGTATTACGATTGCTTAGAAAGGGTTACAACTGTGGCTTACATTTATACTTTATACTACCACTAGCAAATGTTCTGCAAACCTACAGCTCCCCCCAGCTGCACCAAAACCAGTCTGATTCTTAACAGCCTTCCCCACCACCAGCAAGGTCAGGGAGTGTGGTATTTTCCCACCTCCATGTGGAATGAAAACAGTGTGATAGGGGAAGGCTCCAACTGCCAATGATCGGCATAGACACGGTATCCAAGCTCCAGGAAGTGTTGCCACAGCTGTGTGTGGGGGAGGAGGAGAAGAAAAAAGCTGCAGTATACAGTGGGGGGAGGGGAGGCAGTATTGCTCTCCAGAAACCCTGTGGCTGTTCCTTTGATACATTCCCTAACTGGCAGCACATTATCATTCGTCAGACTGTGGCCTCCACCCTTCCGGAACAAAAAGGAGAAGAGGTATGAGTGAGTTTTCACATATCTCATGGGTATTTAATGGTGTGTAGGATTAAGGGCAGCTGTCAAGTACAGGAGATTGCAGGGTACATCCTCTGCTGGTGGGGGAGGGGGAGGAGATTACATTTATAGGCTGTGCCTTTGCACTGGTTCCATTAGCATCTGTCTAGCAAAGAACAGTAACATAGCTCCCAACTGTCTGATTTGGAGGGACTCTCCCCGATTTGAAGCAATGTCCCTCTGCCCCGCCGTTTGGTCTAATCAATACACTGTAGATGTATATAAATTGAACTTTTTATCTATCAAAGTGTGTTTTCCGTATTGCACGATGGTCACTTTCACTCTCCCTCATCTTCTTTCTCCCCCACTTTCTTTTATTTACCCCTGTGTTGTCACTTTTTTGTTTTGTTTGGTTCGTTACAGGTGTGTCACAGTGTGATAAGTAGGGTGCCGGTCCTCAGGCCAGCCCTGAACGTCTTGGGAGTGGGTGGACATAGCCTTCTGGCTTAGTTCGCCTGTTCTCATGGGGTCTCCCTTCGGGGGAGCACCACCTAGTACTTGGGTGGGTCTGCTTCGGCAGACCTTCCAGAGAACTGGGTCTGCCTGGTTTTGGCCAGATGGACCATGTGAAGTACCTTAGTCCCCGTCTGGAGCCTAACGCCCCGGGGGATCAGGGTTAGGTCCTTCCTTGTGGAGGACAAGTGTAACACCCATTGCACGTTTTTGTGTTTCACTCTTTATGTGTTTTTTGGCGCCGGGTGGAGTTTTTGGGTGTGTTTCACACGCCATGGGCTTTTCAAAAAAATCAAAGGGTGTTTTCCAGCGCTAAACCTTTCATTTGATTTCTAAATTGCTGCATTTGTAAATTCAAAAAGTCAATATAAAGGAATAGTAGTGGTAAAAAAAAAGGGTGTGTGTGTGTGTTTAACTAAGTTTTTTGTACAATTCTCCTTTAAGGGGTGTGTCTTATGCCTGTATACTTTTGTTGACAGGTGTCCCTCATCCCATCTCAAAAAGTTGGGAGCTATGCCATAGATAACTATAGATGGCCTCACTGTTAGCCCAGGAAAGTCATTAGAGGCCTGCTGGGCCCCTCTCCGACTTTCCAAATTATTACATATCTGATATTGGTTGTAGGAAGGCCACATTGGTGTGTGTATGTGATTAGCTGATACTGTATTGACATTTGACTCCCTTAAAAGCAGAAAACGCATTCAGTACAAGAAGACTAAAGTTTAGGGTTAAGGTGCAACAATGTTTAATAGCATTCAGTAAAGAAAAGTCACACCTCTTCTGCGGGACATCAAACAGGATCAACCCTGTCCAAGAGGAAATCATATTTATTTTTATCCTCTTTGTATACACCTCCCAGAATGTTACACAACAGAGTACATAGAAGTGTTTCCATAAGTTCCTGCTTCCCCGGGCAATTACATTCTAAAGCCTCAACCATACCTGGTGGCAAAAACACTCCAGGGTCATTTTAAGGGGGCAACAGCTAAACTTCTGGGACTTTTTGGGGAAACTCAACTAAACTCCATGCAGATAATTCCAAAATTACAACTAATACCAGGTCCATGCATGAGTTAACTTTGAAGCCAAGCATGGATCAAAAGTTTGTGCTTTCTTTTGTAGATGAGACTTTTCCAGCCATATTTGGGAACTCAAACCCTTCGGGACATGCTACCAAGTTTTTTCTATTTTGCTCTTCTAAGAAGTGAGCTAAAGAGGAAATCATATTTATTTGTATCCTCTTTGTATACACCACCCAGAATGCTACACAACAGAGTACATAGAAGTGTTTCCATAAGTTCCTGCTTCCCCGGGCAATTACATTCTAAAGCCTCAACCATACCTGGTGACAAAAACTCTCTAGGGTCAACTTAAGGGGGCAACAGCTAAACTTCTGGGACTTTTTCGGGAAACTCAGCAAAACTCCATGCAGATAGTTCCGAAATTACAACTAATACCAAGTCCATGCATGAGTTAACTTTGTAGCCAAGCATGGATAAAAAGTTTGTGCTTTCTTTTGTAGCTGAGACTTTTCTAGCCATATTTGGGAACTCAAACCCTTCGGGACATGATACCAAGTACTTTCTATTTTGCTCTTCTAAAAAGTGAGCTATACAAGAAAAAATTACCCATACCTGTCAATTTTAGTTAACCCTCTGAATGGCTAGATTTGTTTCAGCCTTGCCTACAACAGAGAAGAAGAGGCTGGTATGGGCCTACCGTCTCCATTTTGGGCACTTTGATGTAGCATTTAATTAGCCTCTCCTCTAAACCCTTAATCCCTTAACCCCTAAAAATTGTCTGCTTCCTGTCCATTAGGGCAGCAAACCTAGCCAGACTTTGGCTAGGAATGGGCCTCATATACCTAAGGGAAGAATGGTTGCCTCAGTGGCCCAACCAGATTCTCGACTTTCTTTTAGGACAGTGCTGAGAGAATCTAGTTACTATTGGCATCAAGAGCTATTTTACCTAAAGTGACCGTGTCTAAAAAGAAGCTTTATAATTGCCTGTCCAGTGGCCAGTGTGTTGAAGCTTGTCTCTCTTGAAGATCTCCAACCACTGACATTTCCATGTGTGCTGATTAGCGTGTCCCCCCCCCCCCCCCCCGTGGCTGCTGCGGTTGCATTCTGCATCACTACATAAAGTGACCATGTCAGGGGGTGTAAAAAATTACTTCACCAATAAAATCTGAAGGAAGAAGCTTTATACTTATCTTTCTAGAAGCCAGCAACTTTGCTCTTTTAAAAAACTCCAGAAATAGAGACTATTTGACGTTTCCAGATGTGTCGAAAAAAGCATGTCTCCAGGTGGCTGCTTAGGTTCCATCTGCCAACCCCTCTGTCACTACTGTGCCCTGTACTGACATAGGGGTCAATGAGAGGAACCAGTGTCCAATGAAGGACACATTATTTGCTACACCTAGAAATGTTAGATATTAGAGATGCTTAGAGCTCTTCAAGGAGGAAAAGTCAACCCAGCCACTAAACAGATGAATTTGTTTGGCAGCAGATCAGCGATTTACGATAAATATTCAAACAAACCTATCCACTCGTTATTTAATGACAACCCACCACAAAACCTTTTTACCCCTTGCAAATTCATCAGGAAACCAAAAGGAAGCACATGCTCTCACATATTAGCCAAACATGTTTTTTAAATACGACTTCCGTGTCCATTGGTATAAAGACTCCTGAGAATCAAACACAGTACCATCTTATTATGCAGTTGATGCCTTTGTGTTACAATCGCTTAGAAAGGGTTACAACTGTGGCTTGCATTTATTTATTATTTTCTACCACTTTTTTTTTTAAAAAGCCTATGAACACACCCAAAAAACTCCACCCGGTGCAGAAAAAATGTGCACACACATAAAGAGTGTTCACAAAAATGTGCAGACGGGTGCAACGTCAAATGGTCCTCCTGTGAAAAAGGACCCAAACCCTGATCCCCCGGGGCGTCCAAGCAACCGAAGCCGACACAGACCCAACTTCCTCGGAGGGTCTGCCGAAACAGAACCCTCCCAGTACTAGGTGGGGCTCGCCCGAAGGGAGACCCCATGAGAGCAGGTGAACTAAGCCAGAAGGCCATGTCCACCCACTCCCAAGACATTCAGGGCTGGCCCGAGGACCGGCACCCTAGTAGTCACACAGTGAACAAATAACGTGCACAAACAAAAAAAGACAAAAACGTGACAAAACATAGGCAATACATTAAATTATTTTCTACCACTGGTAAATGTTTTCTTTAAATTTACAGCCCCACCAGCTGCACCAAAACCAGTCTGTTTCTTAGGTAGTCTTGCCCACCACCAGCAAGGTCAGGGAGTGTGGTATTTTTTGACTTCCATGTGGAAATCAAATAATGTGATAAGGGACCGTTCCAATTGCTAATGATCAGCATAGAAACCGTATCTTAGCTCCAGGCAGTGTGGGGGGAGGAGGAGAGAAAAGCTGCAGTATACAGTGGGGGAGGGGAGGCAGTAATGCTTACTAGTCACCGGAAACCCTGTGCTTTTTTCCTTTGAAACATTCCCTGACAACACATTAACATTCAACAATTGTGGCCTTCGCCCAGCCGGGAAATAAAAGAAGAGGTATGATTGAGTTTTCATATATCCCTTGGGTATTAATGGGGTGTAGGATTGTGAGCAGCTGTCATGCACAGGAGACTGCAGGGTATGTCCTCTACTGGTGGGGGAGGGGGAGGAGATTCCATTTATAGGCTGTGCCTTTGTACTGGTTTCATTAGCATTTGCCCAGCAAGGAACAGTAGATAGACAATTTGAGTCAGCCTATGCAAGGAAAACTTGCAGCCATGGAAGGTCATTAGAGGCATGGTGTGTACGGGCCTACCTCCAACTTTCAAGGTTCTTATAAGACTGATATTAGTTGAATGAAGGCCGAATTGGTATGTGCATGTGGTTAACTGTTTTTTGGTATTTGACTCTTACATTCTCCCTTCAATTCAGAAAAAAACTTCAGTACAAGATGGCTGAAGTTGAGAATTATGGCGAAACAATGTTTAATTGCATGCAGTAATAAAAGTCTTCACATATTCCTTGGGTATTTATTGAGGTGTAGGATTGTGAGCAGCTGTCATGTACAGGAGTCTGCAGGGTACATCCTTTGCTGGTGGGGGAGGGGGAAGTGATGTGCCTTTGCACTGGTTCCATTACCATCTGTCTAGCAAGGAACCGTAGACAGACAATTAAATTGGTTTAGGCAAGGAAAATGGCCAAACTTGGCCTCCCTATCAACCAAGGTCAGTAGAAGCCTACTCTGTTCGGGCCTCCTACCAACTTTCAAGGTTGTTAAATATCTCATACTGGTTGAATGAAGGCAAGATTAGCATGTGTATGTTTTTATCTGTTATCTGATATTGGGCATTTGAATCTTATATCCTCCCTTAAAGGCAGAAAGAGCCTTCAGTGCAAGAAGGCTGAAGCTGAGGCTTAAGGTAGGACAATGGTTGCATACAATAAAGAAAAGTCATAACTCTTCTGAGAGACATCAAACAGGAACAACCCTGTCCAAAAGGAAATTATTTATTTGTTTATTGTATATATATATATATATATATATATATATATATATATATATATATATATATATATAAAACTTGAGATCTTGCACATCAGAGTACATATTATTTTACAGGATTTATAAAGCACCAACAATTTGCGACACATACATAGAAGCTTTCCCATAGGCCTCACCCCACAGAATAGGAGCTTTAAAGCCTGATTACCGTATATACTCGAGTATATGCCAAGCTTTCAGCACATTTTTTGGTGCTGAAAATGCCCCCCTCGGTTTATACTCGAGTCACCTTTTTGAGTCTGATGTTTGACTTTGGGGACCTGGCACTCATATAGCCCCACTCTTCCTCTACAAGTGTACAAAGTTTGTTGTCTGGGGGACCTATGGCCGGGGAGCACCGATTTTTCAAAGTCAGGCACCCCTTCCATAGACTCCCATGTTAAACGATAATTTCTCTAGAACTTTGGGGATCCGGTACCGGCCGACCGAAACCTGGCACATGTATAGCCTCACTTTTCCTCTATAAGTGTGCAAAGTTTGCCATCTAGGGGCCCTATGACCAGGGAGCACCGATTTTTCAAATTCAGGCACCCATTTTATATACTCCCATGTTAAACGTAAGTCTAGTCATGGACACAGTGAGGCATGGAGGCATGGACACAGTGAGGCATGGGCACAGTGAGGCATGGACACAGTGAGGCATGGGCACAGTGAGGCATGGGCACAGTGAGGCATGGACACAGTGAGGCATGGACACAGTGAGGCATGGACACAGTGAGGCATGGACACAGTGAGGCATGGGCACAGTGAGGCATGGGCACAGTGAGGCATGGACACAGTGAGGCATGGACACAGTGAGGCATGGACACAGTGAGGCATGGGCACAGTGAGGCATGGACACAGTGAGGCATGGACACAGTGAGGCATGCACATGGACACAGTGAGGCAAAGTGAGGCACAGTTTTTTGTGGTAAAATTAGGTGCCTCAGCTTATATTCGGGTCGACTTATACTCAAGTATATACGGTATATCTGCACACACAAAACACTTAAAGGTCAGCTTGGGGTTGCAACAAAAATCCTTTCATGGCCCTTTTGAATCTTAGGGGGAAATTCAGGCAAACTCCAAGCAGATGGTATTTAAAGGATAAACTCATCACCCTGATGCAGCAAGGCTAGACTGCTAAACTCATAGACACCTTTCTGCCCATAGCATATACACTTCCAAATAATTAATCCAAAATTACTATTGGACAACCAACACCAAGGCTATGCATGAGTTAATTTTTCTAGTAAAGTAAAGACCGAAAGTTTGTACTTTCCTTTGTAACTGAGACTCTTTCAACAATATTTGAAGACTCTTATGAACCCTCTCGTACCTTACTCTTCTAAGCAGAGAGCTAAAGGAGGTTCTCCTTATTCAAACATTTCTTGGAACTTACGTAGGTGCTACATTCCCAAGAAAGAAAACTAAAGATGTATGAACTAATCCTATACCAACCTTTTTCTAATAAACAAGAGAGTTACAAAGGCCACACAATTCCTTTACATCCATTCGGGATGATAGAAAATTTAGCAAAAGTTAAACGGGAACACCTACGTACATGAACTTGTGAAGGGTCCTCTGTGGGCCCTGCCCTATTTTTGTAAATTTTATGAAATTATATATTTGAACTTGTGAAGGGTCCAAAGGACCTCTCTACTGACTGTCTACTAAACAGATGAGTTCAATTGGCAGCAGATTGGTGATTTAAGTGGAATATTCAGACAAGGCAATCCACTCATTACCTAACGACAACCCCTCACGAAATGATTGTCCTTTTTGTTCAGGAATATAATTTTTTAAACGGCATTGCGCTTCCCTAAAAATTCTATAGGAAAATAAAGGCAATAGCCTTTTTTTAAAAAAAGATAATACTTCCTATTTTAATTGGCATAAAGATAACTTTGAACCTAAAGCAGCACCATCCTATTATGCAACCATTGTCTTTGTACTACGATTGCTTAGAAAGGGTTACAACTGTGGCTTGCATTTATACTTCTTCTACCACTAGCAAATGTTCTGCAAACCTACAGCTCCCCCCAGCTGCACCAAAACCAGTCTGATTCTTAACAGCCTTCCCCACCACCAGCAAGGTCAGGGACTGTGGTATTTTACCACCTCCATGTGGAATGAAAACAGTGTGATAGGGGAAGGCTCCAACTGCCAATGATCGGCATAGACACGGCATCCAAGCTCCAGGAAGTGTGGCTACAGCTGTGTGTGGGGGAGGAGGAGAAGAAGAAAAAAGCTGCAGTATACAGTGGGGGGAGGGGAGGCAGTATTGCTCTCCAGAAACCCTGTGGCTGTTACTTTGATACATTCCCTAACTGGCAGCACATTATCATTCGTCAGACTGTGGCCTCCACCCTTCCGGAACAAAAAGGAGAAGAGGTATGAGTGAGTTTTCACATATCTCATGGGTATTTAATTTGGTTGTAGAATTGAGGGCAGCTGTCATGTACAGGAGATTGCAGGGTACATCCTCTGCTTGTGGGGGAGGGGGAGGAGATTACATTTATAGGTTGTGCCTTTGCACTGGTTCCATTAGCATCTGTCAAGCAAAGAACAGTAGATAGATATAGATGGCCTCACTGTCAGCCTAGGAAAGTTATTAGAGGCCTGCTGGGTGTGGGTAGGGTGACCACATTTCCAAAATACCATTCAGGGACACCCTCCCTTTCCAAAAATCAGCTTGTGCTGTAACAAATCACAGCACAGTGATTGGACAAAAGAAGCGGGATTTACGATTTCTTCCAGGCATTCCCGGCCAGGACAAGTAATTTCAGTGAGTAAAGTGGTGATGTGGTGGCCTAAGATTGGCCCGGGGGGTGGCTGTGTCAGTTTCATTCCGGGACACTCCAGGACACACGGTCACCCTAGGTGTGGGCCTCTCTCTGACTTTCAAAATTATTACCTATCTGATATTGTTTGTATGAAGGCCGCATTGGTGTGTGTATGTGGTTATCTGATATCGACATTCAACTCCCTTAAAAGCAGAAAACGCCTTCAGTACAAGAAGACTAGAGTTTAGGGTTAAGGTGCACCAATGTTTAATATCATGCGGTAAAGAAAAGTCACACCTCTTCTGCGGGACATAAAACAGGAACAACCCTGTCCAAGAGGAAATCATATTTATTTTTATCCTCTGTGTATACACCTCTCTGAATGTTACACAACAGAGTAAATAAAAGTGTTTCCATAAGTTCCTGCTTCCCCAGGCAATTACATTCTAAAGCGCCAACCATACTAGGGAAACTAAGAAAAACTCTATGCAGATAATTCCAAAATGATAACTAATACCAGGTCAATGCATGAGTTAACTTTGTGGCCAAGCATGGATCGAAAGTTTGTGCTTTCTTTTGTAGCTGAGACTTTTCAAGACATATTTGGGAACTCAAACAAACCCTTCGGGACCTGCAACCAAGTACTTTCTATTTTGCTCTTCTAAGAAGTGTACTAAGTTCTAAGTGTTCTAAGTATACAAGAAAAAATGGCCCATGCCCATCCAATTCAGTTATTACTATGAATGGCTAGATTGGTTTCAGTTTGACTTGCCCACAGCAGAGAAGGAGAAGTCCTTAGAGGGCCTCTATTTACCATTCTGGGTAGTTTTATAGAGGTAACAGACAATTAGCCTCTCAGTTTACTGACTAAGAAACCATATTATAAAATGATGTCTGTCTCCAGTCCATCAGGGTAGCTTACCGAGCCAGACTTTGGCCAAAAAGTGGACCTCGTACCTAAGGGTATACCTAACAGTTGTTGAGTAAGTGAGTGAAAAACTTGTATAGAGCTACAATTGCGAACTGAATCGCCTCAAGGCGCTTGGTATCTGTTTCCTTCTTTTTAGCCTTCAGAATAGGTGGGTCTTGAGTTTTTTCCTGAAGGCCTGGTGATTCACTTACGTTCGGATGTAAGTTGGTAACGCGTTCCACAGTCGAGGTCCTTGGACTGCGAATCTTCCTTCTCCCTTGGTCTTGTAGCGGGCCTTGGGGATTTGTAAAAGATTTTGGTTAGATGATCGAAGGAACTCTTCTAGTTCTTCTAGAAACTCCAGTTACTAATGGCATCAAGAGCCAACCTTGTTTTCCCCCTTTCCTTCGGTACAGTGCTGAGTGACATAATCCAGTTACTATTGGCTTCAAAAACTTTTTTACTTAAAGTGATCATGTCAGGGGGTGTAAAAAATGACTGCACCAATACACTCTGAAAGAAGATGTGTTGAAAAGCATGTCCCCAGGTGGTTGCTGTGGTTCCACTGTGACAGACCGAACTGGGACATGGGCTTTGGAGGGGGTCTAGGGGCTAGCCTTCTACCTACTATTTATGGTCCATGGAGGACACTAAGGATTTTGTCTGCTTCTCCTGGTCAGAACATGCAGGAGAAACCCTCTGACTGTCCAGGAGTATCTACCGGGATTATGCAGCCAGGAAGTCCCCAGAACAGCGGTGCATCTGTGGGAACATTGTGTCAAACAGATCGTGCCGGCGCACCTTCACCACCCGGGAGTATATGAAACTCCTATTGGGCACATTTCTTACCTAGCCGAGGCTGGTCCTTGAGAGCTGCATAATCCAGCATTTGCCCATTTCTCCCTGGCTACTACCAACTTTATATAATTAACTTTTTATACTAGTTCCACAGAAGATGTGTCATTGGGTAACCTAGATCTGAGCTAGAAATGGGGTGGGACATTTGGAAACGAGTAGTGTAATGTACTTTATGTATCCGGAGCTGTGGATCTGTTTCTGGGCACCCTGGTGGGCACACCCTGGCTAATCGCGACATATTGTGGACATCTGTGACAACTAGCCATACTGATAAGACCTGTCTAGGTGCCCAACTGTTAATTAGGTGACTGTTTTAAAGGTTGCATTGTCATGTTTTAACTGGATTTACATTTTATCTTATCTATGCTAAAAACTAAAAGAGGGGAATGTCCTCCTGGGGATTAAAAAGTATGTGTCTGGGTTTCAATAAACAGTTATTCCTTTGGTTTTACCTCAACATCCTGTCTTCATATAAAGCTTGGCGTAGAGCAGAGATCTTCAAACTACAGCCCTCCAGCTGTGGTGGAACTATACTTCCCATGAGGCATTGTAAAAATCTGACATTCACAGACATGACTAGGCATGATGGGAATTGAAGTTCCTGAACAACTGAAGGGCCATAGTTTGAAGACCCCTGGGGTAGAGGGCTGGTATTAGCTACCGGTCTGCTGGAAGGGATTGGAGGGCAGGAGGCACCGTTTGACAGAGGTACCCAGTCGGGGTGCCAGGGGGTCTGTCACATCCGCCTGCCAACCCCTATGTCACTACTGTGCCCTGTACTGACATAGGGGTCAATGAGAGGAACCACATTGTTCAGTAAAGTACATGCCATTTGTTACACCTGCACATTTTGGATAGTACAGGCACCCAGAGCGCTTAAAGAAGGTGACGTTTCAACACAAAGTCTGCCAGATAGGTAAGTATAAATACTGGGTTTAAAATAGCACATAGTAGACTGATATCCGAGAATCTTCCATTAAACTGTTGGGTATCCAAACTTTAGCTTTCAAAGTGTATTTACAACCAAAGCCTTTTAGTTGTAGTTTTGGATAGAGTGGTGAGGGATTGGAACCCTTGTCGGGTTTTTATTGCTTTCTGGGTCTCGAATGGGGAAATTCACCTTATTTGTTTGTCCCGGTGACCATTATCAATAGTAAAAAAAAAACGATAGGAAATCCAAATTGTTACAGCTGTCACTGGGACAGGGAGTAAGGGGGAAATCTTCCAATGAGAGCACCAATTCCAATGTATCTATTATATGTACTTATATAGCGTTGTCATCTAACGCAGTGCTTTACATATACAGTACATTGCACAACTCACATTAATACACACACATACTAGGACCAGTTTAAACAGGAGCCAATTAACCGACTAGCATGTCTTTGGCATGTGGGATAAAACCGGAGTACCCAGAGGAAACTCCCGCAGGAACAGGTAGAACATGCAAACTCCAGGCAGGTAGTGTCATCTTTCCAATGACAATTGAGAAGGTATTTCACCTCATTTTGGAAATATTTCCTCTGTTCTTGTCTCCTGAACAAGAAATTAGGGAAATGTTACCAATATGTGCAATATGTAGAAAAAAAATAACAAGGGTTTTTACTCAACGATTTCCATCAGAAAGTTTGACCAATTTTGTAAATACTTTGACAATAATTCAAATTAGAGATTCACAAAGAGGCAATGGTTTAAAAGCTTTGTATTTCCTTAAATTTTTCTGCGATCTTAAAGATTCAACTGAAAAAGTAATAATTTGGTTATAGCACACATAGTGGTGAATGAATTGAATTACAAATCAGGCGGATTGCACATTTGTCTCATGAACATTTGTCCTGCAGAATATCATATGATTAATAAAATCATAATTTCAATAGTTCTTCCTATACCACACATCAGAACTGTATGCAACTATTTTTTAGAAAGGTAAAGATTACAAAGTCAGAGAATCTTCTTATTCAGACATTTTTTCAAACTTATGTAATTGCTACAACCCCGAGAAAAAAAAAAAACACCTAAAGATTTATTAACTTGACTTGTACCAACCTTCCAAATAAACAAGAGCGGGTAAAATGGCCACACATTTCCTTTTCAATCCCTTTATGATCACTCGGAATACTAACAATTTAGCAAATTCAAGGTTAACCACTTCAGCCCCGGAAGATTTTCCCCCTTAAAGCGGTTATAAACCCGCATATACATTTTTTTTTTTACCCCTGCAAGGCAAAAGCCATAATGAGCTAGTATGCACCGCATATTAGCTCATTATGAAATACTTACCTCGGAACTCGGAGAAGTAAACTTACCTGGTCCACGCCGGCGTGTATTCCGGGTATCGCCGCTCCAGCGCTGTGATTGGTACAGGTACAGGTTTAGGAGATATTCTTTATACCTACAGGTAAGCCTTATTATAGGCCTTATTATAGGCTTACCTGTAGGTAAAAGTCAAAAAGTGGGGTTTACAACCACTTTAATGGATAAGTCATTTTTTTGCGATACGGCACTGCATTGCTTTGCCGTACCCAAACAAAATTTACTTCCTTTTTTTCCACAAATAGAGCTTTCTTTTGGTGGTATTTGATCACCTCTGCGGTTTTAATTTTTTGTGCTATAAACAAAGAAATAAACAATATTTTTGAAAAAAATATTAAACGAATTACTTTTTCTATAATAAAATGTCCAAAAAATAAAATAAAAAATAAAATATTTCATTAGTTTAGGCCAATATTCTTAATTCTTAATATTCTTCTATATATTTATGGTAAAAAAAAAAAAAAAAATAATCGCAATAAGAGTATATTGTTTGGTTGGAAAAAGAAGGGAAGTTGGAATAGAAGAGAAGAACGAAAAGGAGATTTGGGAAACAGGAAGAAAGAAAGGGTAGTAAGAGGGGGAAAAGGGGCATAAACGAGGAGCGAGAAAGGGGAAGGAAGTGGTCCTAGTTTGGGAATAGGGGTAGGTGAATTTGAGAGGCCTAGGCTGGTTAGGTGTAAGGTTGGACGAGCGTAAGACCACCATGGGGCCCACACTTTGAGAAATTTAGTACGAGTTTTGTGGAGGATAATTGCCATCTTTTCATGAATCACAGGGGTCGTCAGGGTGCTCTTCACTGTTTTTTTCCAGGCCCTAGTTATTGCACATTTAATTGCGATAGATAGGTAAGTGGCTAATTTATGCTAGTAAGAGAAAAGTCCCGGGATCAGACAATGGAGCAAGGTTTGGCGTCCTTACAGATAGATAAGTGGAAAAAGGGTTAACAGGAGTCCGAAGACCCTTGACCCAATCCACTCATTATCTAATGAAAACCTTTCTGTTCGGGAAGGTAATTCTTTTACCTGCATTCACATGTCCTTGCAATGCAAATTCAACAGGAAACCAAAAAGAATAACATGCGCTCTAATAATAGCCAAAGCATTTTTTTAAACACAACTTCCTGTTTCCATTGGCATAAAGACAACTTATGCCGCGTACACACGATCGGAATTTCCGACAACAAATGTTGGATGGGAGCTTTTTGTCGGAAATTCCGACTGTGTGTAGGCTCCATCAGACGTTTGCTGTCGGAATTTCTGACAACAAAGATTTGACAGCTGGTTCTCAAATTTTCCGACAACAAGTTTTGTTGACGGAAATTCTGATCTTGTGTACACAATTCCGACGCACAAAATTCAACGCATGCTCGGAATCAAGCAGAAGAGGCGCACTGCCTATTAAACTTCATTTTTCTCGGCTCCACATACGTCTTGTACGTCCCGCGTTCTTTACGCCCGGAATTTCCGACAACATTTGTGCGACCGTGTGAATGCAAGACAAGTTTGAGCCAACATTTGTCGGAAAAAAATCCACGGTTTTGTTGTTGGAATGTCCGATCGTGTGTACTCGGCATGAGACTCAAACACAGCACCATTGCATTATGCAACTGTTGCCTTTGTGTTGAGATTGCTTAGAAAAGGGTTACAACTGTGGCTTGCATTCCTACTTTTTCTACCACTAGCAAAGGTTTTACAAATTTGCACCTCCCCCAGCTGCACCAAAACTATTCTGATTCTTAACAACCTTCCCCACCACCAGCAAGGTCAGGGAGTGTGGCGTTTTCCCACCTCCATGTGGAATAAAAACAGTGTAATAAGGGAAGGCTCCAACTGCCAATGATCTGCATTGAAATTGTATCCAAGCTCCAGGAAGTGTGGCTACAGCTCAATGTGTGTGGGGGAGGAGGAGAAAAAAAAAAAGAAGCTGCAGTATACAGTGGGGGAGGGGAGGCAGTATTGCTCTCCGGAAACCCTGTGGCTGTTCCTTTGATACATTCCCTAACTGACTGCACATTATCATTCGTCAGAGTGTGGCCTTCGCCCTTCCAGAAAAAAAAGGAGAAGAGGTATGATTGAGTTTTTTACATATCTTTTGGGTATTTAATGGAGTGTAGGATTGTGAGCAGCAATCATGCACAGGAGATTTACAGTTCATCCTCTACTGGTGGAGGAGGGGGGAGGAGTGGTGCTAATTATAGGCTGTACCTTTGCATTGGTTCCATTAGCCTCTGTCTAGCAAGGAACAGTAAAGAGACATTCTGAGTTGGACGAGGCAAGGGGAAGGCCTCGTTGTCAGCCTAGGAAGGTCTTTAGAAGCCTGCTGTGTGCAAGCCTCCTACCGGCTTTTATGCCGCATACACACAGACGGAATTTCCGACAACAAATGTTCGAAATGAGCTTGTTGTCGAAAAATCGGACCATTTGTGTGCTTCATCGGACATTTGCTGTCGGAATTCCCAACAACAAATGTTCGATGTGAGCTTGTCATAAAATCCGACCATTGGTATGCTCCATCGGACATCTGCTGTCAGAATTTCCGACAACAAATGTTTGAGAGCCGGTTCTCAATTTTTCCGAAAAGTTCTCGTCGGAAATTCCGATCGTGTGTAGCCAATTTCCGACGCACAAACATCCACGCATGCTCTAAATCAAGCAAAAGAGCGGCACTGGCTATTGAACTTCATTTTTCTCAGCTCGTTGACGTTCGGAATTTCCGACAACATTTGTGTGACCGTGTGTATGCAACACAAGTTTGAGACAACATTCCATCGGAAAAAAAAACAAGGTTTTGTTGTCGCATCGTGTGTGCGGGGCATTACAGTTATTACATATCTGATGTTGGTAGTATGAAGACCACATTGGTGCCTGTATGTGGTTATCTGTTATCGAATATTGGCATTTGACTTTTAAATCAGAAAGGCATTTATAGGCTGTGCCTTCGCACTGGTCCTATTAGCATCTGTCTAGCAAGGAACCGTAGACAGACAATTAAAGCGGAGTTCCACCCTTAAAACCACTTTGTTTCATCCCATCCAGCATACTGGCGTCAGCGCCAGTATGCTGTTTTTTTTTTTTTTTTTTTTTAATGCATGTACTTACTTTATAATAAATCATTTAATTTTGTGCGCACCGCGGTATGTCGCCGCTATAAGGCGTCACGCCTTCCGGAAACAGCCGATTAGCGTTCGGCTCTTCTCGGCGCCTGCGCACAGACCCAGAAGCTGACTGCGCAGGCGCCGTATATAGCCGCGTCACACCCTCCGAAAAAAGCCGAACTAGGACCGACTATTTTCGGCCCCTGCGCAGTCAGCTACTGGGTCTGTGCGCAGGCGCGAGAAGAGCCGAACGCTAATCGGCTGTTTCCGGAATGCGTGACGCCTTATAGCGGCGACATACCGCGGTGCGCCCGAAATTAAATGATTTATTATAAAGTAAGTACATGGATTAAAAAAAAAAAAAAACAGCATACTGGCGTTGACGCCAGTATGCTGGATGGGATGAAACAAAGTGGTTTTAAGGGTGGAACTCCGCTTTAAATTGGTTTAGGCAAGGAAACTGGCCAAAGGTGGCCTCCCTATCAACCAATTCTGATTCTTAACAACCTTCCCCACCACCAGCAAGATCAGGGAGTGTGGTGTTTTCCCACCTCCATGTGGAATAAAAACAGTGTGATAAGGGAAAGCTCCAACTGCCAATGATCTGCATTGAAATTGTATCCAAGCTCCAGGAAGTGTGGCTACAGCTCAACGTGTGTGGGGGAGGAGGAGAGAAAAAGAAAGAAGCTGCAGTAAACAGTGGGGGAGGGGAGGCAGTATTGCTCTCCAGAAACCCTGTGGTTGTTCCTTTGATATATTCCCTAACTGACTGCACATTATCATTCCTCAGAGTGTGGCCTTCGCCCTTCCAGAAAAAAAAGGAGAAGAGGTATGATTGAGTTTTTTACATATCTTTTGGGTATTTAATGGAGTGTAGGATTGTGAGCAGCAATCATGCACAGGAGATTTACAGTTCATCCTCTACTGGTGGAGGAGGGGGGAGGAGTGGTGCTAATTATAGGCTGTACCTTTGCATTGGTTCCATTAGCCTCTGTCTAGCAAGGAACAGTAAACAGACATTTTGAGTTGGACGAGGCAAGTCCAAAGATGGCCTCGTTGTCAGCCTAGGAAGGTCTTTAGAAGCCTGCTGTGTGCAGGCCTCCTACCGGCTTTTATGCCGCGTACACACAGTCGGAAAATCGGACCATTTGTGTGCTCCATCGGACATTTGCTGTCGGAATTTCCAACAACAAATGTTCGATGTGAGCTTGTTGTAAAATCAGACCATTTGTATGCTCCATCGGACATTTGCTGTCGGAATTTCCAACAACAAATGTTCGATGTGAGCTTGTCATAAAATCCGACCATTGGTATGCTCCATCGGACATCTGCTGTCGGAATTTACGACAACAAATGTTTGAGAGCTGGTTCTCAATTTTTCCGAAAAGTTCTTGTCGGAAATTCCGATCGTGTGTAGCCAATTTCCGACGCACAAACATCCATGCATGCTCTAAATCAAGCAAAAGAGCGGCACTGGCTATTGAACTTCATTTTTCTCAGCTCGTCGTACGTGTTGTACGACACCGCGTTCTTGACGTTCGGAATTTCCGACAACATTTGTGTGACTGTGTGTATGCAACACAAGTTTGACAACATTCCATCGGAAAAAAATCCACGGTATTGTTGTCGGATCGTGTGTACGCGGCATTACAGTTATTACATATCTGATATTGGTAGTATGAAGGCCACATTTGTGCCTGTATGTGGTTATCGGTTATCTAATATTGGCATTTGACTTTTAAATCAGAAAAGCATTTATAGGCTGTGCCTTCGCACTGGTTCAATAAGCATCTGTCTAGCAAGGAACCGTAGACAGACAATTAAATTGGTTTAGGCAAGGAAAATGGCCAAGTATTGCATCCCTATCAACCAAGGAAGGTCAGTAGAAGCCTACTCTGTTCGGGCCTCCTACCAACTTTCGAGGTTGTTAAATATCTTATACTGGTTGAATGAAGGCAAGAATGTGTATGTTTTTATCTGTTATCTGATATTGGGCATTTGAATCTTATATCCTCCCTTAAAGGTAGAGGAGCCTTCCGCGTAAGAAGCCAAGAAGGGTTAGTAGAAGCCTGCTGTGTTTGGGCCTACTACCGACTTTCAAAGTTATTACATATCTGATGTTAGTTGTATGAAGGCCACATTGGTGTGCGAATGGGGTTATTTGTTGTCTGATAATGGCATTTGACTTTATATCAGAAAGGCAGAAGGAACATTCAGTACAAGAAGGCTGCAGTTGAGGTGCAAGAATGTTTAACCGAATGCAGTAAAGAACAGATCAAACAGGAACATCAAACAGGAACAAACCTGTCCAAGAGGAAATCATAATTATTTTTATCCTCTTTATAATACACCTCCCAGAATGTTACACAACAGAGTACATAAAAGTGTTTCCATAAGTTCCTGCTTCCCCAGGCAATTACATTCTAAAGCGTCAACCATACCTGGTGACAAAAACACTCCAGGGTCAACTTAAGGGGACAACAGCTAAATTTCTGGGACTTTTTTTGGAAACTCAACAAACTCCATACACATAATTCCAAAATTACAACTAATACCAGGTCCATGCATGAGTTAACTTTGTAGCCAAGCACGGATCAAAAGTTTGTGCTTTCTTTTGTAGCTGAGACTTTTCGAGCCATATTTGGGAACTCAAACAAATCCTTCGGGACATGATACCAAGTACTTTCTATTTTGCTCTTCTAAGAAGTGAGCTATACAAGAACAAATGGCCCATGACCATCCAATTCAGTTATTACTATGAATGGCTAGATTGGTTTCAGTTTGACTTGCCCACAGCAGAGAAGGAGAGGTCCTTAGAGGGCCTATCTTCACCATTCTGGGCAGTTTTATAGAGGTAACAGACAATTAGCCTCTTAGTTTACTGACTAAGAAACCATATTATAAAATGATATCTGTCTCCGGTCCATCAGGGTAGCTTACCGAGCCAGACTTTGGCCAAACAGTGGACCTCATACCTAAGGGTATACCTAACAGATTAATGCCAGGGCGATGCATGAGTTAACATTGTAGAAAAGTAAGAACCTAAGGTTTGTCCTTTCTTTTGTAGCTGAGACTCTTTCAGACATATTTTGGAACTTCTTCAAACCCTCCTAGACATGGTACCAAATATTTTCTACCTTACTTTTTCTAAGAAGGGAGCTAAATAAGAAAAAACGACACATGCCTGTCAATTTTAATTAACACTATGAATGGCTAGATTTATTTCAGCCTTGCCTAAGGATACAACATAGAAGAAGAGGACTGGTATGGGCCCATCTTCTCCTTTTTGGGCACTTTGATGTAGAAATCAAGCTTACTGCATAGCCACCATACTGCCCATGGCATAAACACTTCCAAAGATAATGATTCCAAAATTATTATTGGATAACTAATACCAAAGCCATGCATGAGTTAATTTTTCTAACAAAGTGTGGACCTAATGTTTGTGCTTTCGTAGATTTGTAGATGAGACTCTTTCAGCCATATTTGGGGACCCTTATGATCCTTTTTGAACCCTCCTATTTTTTAAGAAAAGAGCTAAACAAGAAGAAATTACTATAGAAGAGAAATCAAAACTAACAGACTTTACCGGTACCAGAAAAAGGACTATGCCACATAAATTTAATTTAAAAGAAATACCTGTCAAATTTGATCAACTCAATGAATAGTTTGGGCTGATTTTAGGTCTGAGAGGAGCCTATCTTCTCATTTCTGAGGTGACAGATAATTAGCCTCTCAGTTTGCCACAAGGGGAAACCATATTATAAAAAGTTGCCTGCATCCTGTCTATTAGGGCAGCAAAACGAGCTAGACTTTGGCCAGAAATGGGCCTAATACCTAAGGGAAGAAAGGACGCCTCAGTGGCCCAACCAGGTTCTCCTCTTTCTTTTGGTACAGTGCTGAGAGAGAGAAAATCACCAATTCTCAAAAAGGATATCGGGAAACTGGAGAAAGTGCAGAGAAGGGCAACCAAACTGATAAGAGGCATGGAGGAGCTCAGCTATGAGGAAAGATTAGAGGAACTGAATTTATTCTCTCTTGAGAAGAAGAGATTAAGGGGGATATGATCAACATGTACAAATATAAAAAGGGTCCATATAGTGAACTTGGTGTTGAGTTATTCACTTTACGGTCAACACAAAGGAGAAGGGGGCACTCTTTACGTCTAGAGCAAAACAGATTTCATCTACAAATACGGAAAGGTTTCTTCACAGTAAGAGCTGTGAAAATGTGGAATAGACTCCCTGCAGAGGTGGTTCTAGCCAGCTTAGTAGATTGCTTTAAGAAAGGCCTGGATTCTCTTCTAAATGTACATAATAATATAACTGGGTACTAACATTTATAGGTAACGTTGATCCAGGGATTATCCAATTGCCTCTCGGGGGTTTAGGAAGGATTTTTTTTCCCCACAGGAACAAATTAGATCATGCTCTGCTGGGGTTTTTCGCTTTCCTCTGGATCAACTGTGGGTATAGAATTGGGTATATGGGATTGTATTATATATATTTTTTTTTATGGTTGAACTGGATGGACTTGTGTCTTATTTCAACCTGACTAACTATGTAACTATGTAAAAATCAAATTACTGTTGGCACCAAGAGCTAGTTTACTTAAAGTGACCATGTCAGTGGGGAAACTGCACCAATACCCTTGGAAAGGAGAAGCTTTAAATTCACTTTTCTGGCAGATGGTGACTTTGGTCTTTTGAAGAACTCAAGGCATAGAGAATATTTAAAATTTCCAGGTGTGTCTTATAGCATCCCCCGATGGCTTCTGTGGTTCCACCCCTATGTGATTGCTGTGTCCTGTAGGGACATAGGTTCAAAGCTTAATTCAGCGATCACATCGTTCCAGCAAAAGTAATGTTTCAGAGCCTCGCTGGACCCCTTCATCAGGCATTTGACCATACATGATGAAGGGGTCCAGAGAGGCTTTGAAATGTTGCTTTTGCTGTACCAATGTGCATGCTGAATAAAGCTTTGGAACCAAGCGGGACTTTAAATGAGGCATGCAGTCAATACAAATAATTAATGATTGGTATTTATATATCCTATCTTGGTTGTATGAAGACCGCATTGGTGTGTGAATGTGGTTATTTGTTATAGGCATTGGACACCTATATCCTTCCATAAAGACAGGAAAACCCTTCAATACAAGGAGGCTGAAGTTGGGGGGGCTGGACCTCCTCTTTAACAAAAGAACCAAATTATTACATTGTGTCATCCAAACGACACAAGTGAATACAAATTAATTTGGGCTGTTACTGATTAAGATTTTCATGTTCGATTAATCGATTTTTTTAATCAATTAATGGACTAATAATGAATTATAATGCACAGATTCAACTACTTTTAGCTGATCTTCTTACATTGAAAACCAACAATAGTTAGTTTCCATAATCCATAACTTAACTTCACAGTTCACACAAATATGGTTTTAAATTCAAACTGTAGCACGGACGTAAGTATTTTTTTCTTATTAAACTTTAAGAAAAACGTAGAAAGTTAGTTTAACTTTAATTATAAAACGTATCTAGTATATTGACTGTCAGTCACTTTATAGTAGGCATCACTTTAGCCAGTCACACAGACATAACAGAGTGTTTACATTTTCTGGAAGCAGACATGATCACATTTTAATGACAATATACCCTGAAGAACTGAACAGTCTCTCGCACGGAACAGATGTTCGCCGATACACAAAGAATTGTCTGCACAAAACTGTTTAGGACACAAAAACAATGGTTATTTTTGCCCCCTTTCCCTGATGGAGCCTGATGCATCCTCCTGCTCCACAGATGAAAAGGTACCTCAGTCCAATGGGTGCAGTTTGCTCACATCTAGCAGGTTAAGTCTCACCGTCCAGGCTGTCCGGTGACGTCAAGAATTTTGATCGATCAAAAAAATGAAAGATTAATCCAGGAATTAATCTTTAATTTCCCCAGTTCTAAAATTAATTTGTTGTTTTCGTTATAATTTATTTTGAATTTTTGGAAATTCGTTACTACTGTGATTTGGATACATCTGTATCTCCCCATAATGAAAATTGTGGCCAAATTTGGTTTCATAACAAAAATGAATCGCACACGACTAGTCGTTTCTTCAAGAAAAATAAGTAAAGATTTATCAATTTATTTAATACCAACTAACCTCAAAAAACAAAAACAAAACAAAGGCTGTTAAAAAGGCCACAGATTTTTAAACCGATTTAGATCCACTCAGAATATTGAAAATTTAGCAAAATCAAAGTTAAACAGGAATACCTACATAAACCTATAAAGGTTCTAAAGGACCCATCTACCTTCCACTACACAGGTGAATTAGTACGGCAGCAGATTGGCAATTTACAGGGAATATCAAACCAATCTGCCTAATGATTACCTACACACCATTGTTCCTATTTAGGAAGGTAATTATTTTACCCGCATTAAACTGTCCTTACAAATTCAATGTGATACCAGAGGGAATGATACGTGCTCCCATAATAGCCAAAATATATTAAAAAAATTATTTTTGTTATTATTATTATTATTATTATAATACAGGATTTAAATAGCGCCAACAGTTTAAATACAACCTCCTAATTCCATTGGCAACTAGGAATCAAATGCAGCGCCACCCCATGATGCAGTTGTTGCCTTTGTATTACAATTGCTTAGAAAGGGTTACAATTGTGTCTTGAATTAATTTTTTTTCCTCTCTTACTTTTGCAAATCTACAGCTCCCCCCAGCTGCACCAAAACCAGTCTGATTCTTAACAGCACTTCTCCACCGCCAGCAAGGTCAGGGAGTGTGGTATTTTCCCACCTCCATGTGGAATGAAAATAGTGCGACAAGGGAAGGTTCTAACTGCCAATGATCAGCATAGAAACTGTATCCAAGCTCCAGGCAGTGTGGCTACAGCTCACTGCGTGTAGGGGTGGGGGAGGAGGAAAAAAAAAGCTGCAGTATGAAGTGGGGGAGGGGAGGCAGTACTGCTCACTGCTCACCGGAAACCCCGTGGCTGTTGCTTTGATACATTCCCTAACTGACAGCACATTAACATTCAGCAATTGTGGCCTTCGCCCTGCCGGAAAAAAAAGGAGAAGAGGTATGACTAAGTCTTTCACATATCTCTTGGGTATTAATGGGGTTTAGGATTGAGAGCAGCTGTCATGCACAGGAGACTGCAGGGTAAATCCTCTGCTGGTGGGGGAGGGGGAGGAGGAGGAGGAGGAGGAGGAGGAGGAGATGCCATTTATAGGCTGTGCCTTTGCACTGGTTCCATTAGCATCTGTCTAGCAGGGAACAGTAGATAGACAATCTGAGTCGGTCTAAGCAGAGAAAATGGCCAAGGGTGGCCTTATTGTTATCCAAGGAAGGTAAGTAGAGGCCTACTGAGTGCGGGCATCACTCCGAATTTCGAGGTTGTTAAATATATCTTATCTTGGTTGTATGAAGGCCGCATTAGTGTGTTAATGTGGTTATCTGTTTTATAGGCATTGGAATCTTAAATCCTTCCATAAGCCCTTTATGGAAGAATATAAAAGTCCAATGCCAATAACAGATAACCACATCTGTCTAGCAAGGAACAGTGGATAGACAATTTGAGTTGTTCTAAGCAAAGACAATGGCCAAGGATGGCCTTATTGTTAGCCAAGGAAGGTAAGTAGAGGCCTACTGAGTGCAGGCCTTACTCAGATTTTTGAGGTTGGTAAATACAGTATATACTATCTTGGTTGTATGAAGGCCGCATTGGTGTGTGAATGTGGTTATCTGTTATAGGCATTAGACTCTTATATCCTTCCATTAAGACCCTTCAATACAAGGAGGCTGAAGTTGAGAAACTGACGTTCGAGATTGTTGAAAATATCTTATCTTGGTTGTATAAAGGCCGCATTGGTGTGTGAATGTGATTTCCTGTTATCGGCATTGGAATCTTAAATCCTTCCATAAGCCTTTTATAGAAGAAAATAAAAGTCCATTGCCCGATAACAGATAACCACATCTGTCTAGCAAGGAACAGTAAATAGACAATCTGAGTCGGTCTAAGCAGAGAAAATGGTCAAGGGTGGGTTCACTGTTAGCCAAGGAAGGTAAGTAGGGGCCTACTGAGTGTGGTCCTCACTCCGACTTTCGAGGTTGTTAAATATATCTTATCTTGGTTGTATGAAGGCCGCATTGGTGTATGAATGTGTTTATCTGTTATAGGCATTGGAGTCCTATATCCTTCCATAAATACAGGAAGACCCTTCAATACAAGGAGGCCGAAGTTGAGAAATTGACGTTCGAGGTTGTTGAAAATATCTTATCTTGGTTGTATGAAGGCCACATTGGTGTGTGAATGTGATTTCCTGTTAACGGTATTGGACACTTATATCTTTCCATAAACCTTTATGGAAGAATATAACCACATCTGTCTAGCAAGGAACATTGGATAGACAATTTGAGTCGGTCTAAGCAGAGAAAATGGCCAAGGGTGGCCTCACTGTTAGCCAAGGAAGGTAAGTAGAGGTCTACTGAGTGCGGTTCTCACCCCAACTTTTGAGGTTGTTAAATACAGTATATACTATCTTGGTTGTATGAAGGCCGCACTGGTGTGTGAATGTGGCTATCTGTTATAGGAATTGCACTCCTATATCCTTCCATAAGCCCTTATGGAAGAATATAAATGTCTAATGCCGATAATAGATAATCACATCTGTCTAGCAAGGAACAGTAGATAGACAATTTGAGTCGGTCTAAGCAGAGAAAATGGCCAAGGGTGGCCTCACTGTTAGCCAAGAAATGTAAGTAGAGGCCTACTGAGTGCGAGCCTCACTCCAATTTTCGAGGTTGTTAAATATATATCTTATCTTGGTTGTATGAAGGTCGCATTGGTGTGTGAATGTGGTTTTCCGTTTTAGGCATTGGACTCTTATATCGTTCCATAAAGGCAAGAAGACCCTCAATACAAGGAGGCTGAATTTAAGGAATGTAATTTCAAGGTTCAATACAAGGAGGCTAAAGTTGAGGAATTGACTTTCGAGGTTGTTGAAAATATCATGGTTGTATGAAGGCCGCATTGGTGTGTGTATGTGGTTATCTGTTATAGGCATTGGACACCTATATTCTTTCATAAAGACAGGAAGACCCTGAATACATGGAGGCTAAATTTAAGGAATTGACTTTCAAGGTTGTTGAAAATATCTTGGTTGTATGAAGGCAGCATTTGTTTGTTTATGTGGTTATCTGTTATAGGCATTAGACACCTTTATCCTTCCATAAAGACAGGATGACCCTCAATACATATGTGGTGCCATGGTCGCCATCACTGGTCTAGGGTCAACTAGGAAAGGTGCCAGATAACCTTCCAAGGCGTTTTTAAATCTTAGGCGGTAACTTCTTGCAGATGGCACATAAAGGATTGAAGTGTATGTATTGCCCAAACTATTTTGGATGGGGTAGAGAAGGCTTAGAAACCCATGTCAGGTTATTTTCTATCTCTGTACCAGTTTGAAAATTGCCTTTTGCTTCCTGTCTCAGAGATGCAACAGAAAGTTAGTAGACATCTCACAAAGTTTGGGGACGTTCCCTCTTACGACACTTATCCATGGAACAAGTGTGCGCATTAGAAGATTTCCTCTCACTTCTTATTCTTGGGACACTGCTAAAACCAGGAATTGTGGGTAAATCTTATACTCATAAACTAATGTTTTTTTCCTTCTAATTAAGAGGGCTGGGCTGGAAGGGAGCATGTGTCTTTTAGACACATGCCCCCTTTTATGACACTTCAGTGAGAGGACAACCTCCACTGCAGCATTTCTACTGGACAGCTTGGGCCAATGGTACTTTACCATTGGTCCAAGGCTCCAAGCTGTCCATTGAGCTCAGAGCTTCCGACAAGAAGTGAGGAGAGGCACTGTGAGCTCATCCGCTCAGTCTGCTGCAAACAGAGTATGCCAGCTGGTATGTAAACTGGCCGTTCTGCATGTAGCTTTTGACAGGCTGCCCAAGGAGAACCGTATCTCTGGAACCATAGGTCCTATGAGCCAGTGGTGGGGTAGATCTTTGGTAGGTCTTGAAGCTCAAGCTTTTTTTTTTTTTGTGATTTTTTTTGTGCAAATGGGCCAATCTTAAAGTGGTTGTAAAGGTTCCCTTTTAAAAATATAAATAACAAACATGTCATACTTACCTCCACTGTGCAGTTAGTTTTGCACAGAGTGGCCCGCGATCCTCCTGTTCTGGGGTCCCGCGGTGGCTCTCTTGACTCCTCCCTGCAATAGACAACCCCCTATGGGAAGCTCTCTCCCAAGGGGGTTACCTTGCAGACATGCTCCCGTGTCATACACTCGGCGTCCATAGCCGCTGAGTGTATGACTCGGCCCCGTCCCTACGTCTTAGAATTTGATTGACAGCAGCAGGAGCCAATGGCTGTGCTGCTATCAATCTAACCAATGAAAAGCCAAGAAGCTGTGGAGAGAGCAACATGGAATCGCACCCATGGAAATTCGGAGCTCAGTTAAGTAAAACGGGGAGGGGGGGGGCTGAGATTTAAACTGTGTATGGCTGACCGGTGTGGCTGGTATGTATGAATGTGAGTTATGGACCTTAGATTGTAGGGCAGGGACTGATGTGAATGTACAATATATATATATATATATATATATATATATATATATATATATATATAAATATATATTAATGTATATTTATAACATTTTTTGTTTGTCATGATCAGATGCAGTGTAGTTCTGCTTCAAGATAATTTGTTTATGTGTAAGGTACAATCTCGTAACGCTCTCCCATTTGGCTTACAGTAGTTTACACTGAGTTTGGCTTTATATTTACCACCTGTTGGTTGAAATCAGGCTGGCAGTGGTTGGTGTATACTATGAACTTAGCAAAACGTACTTTAGTAGATTGCAGTGTAGCCATCTGTCCAGGATTCATCCAGACAGTCCAAGTTTTGAATCATGTGTTCAGGTTTCAGTCCTAAAACCCAAATGTCAGGTTACCTGTGGCTAGATGACAAGTGCACCCTGTTGGAGGCAGGGGTGCACCGTGAGGTAGTGAACCCAATAGAAGACTGCTGCGGAAGGACCACAGAGTGGATATGGAGAAGAGGTTCACTGGGGCACAAACAGGGATCCTACAGGAAGCTTGAACCAAAGATTCCCCAGAGCCTCTAGTGGTGAGGATGGCTTTTGCTGCAACTGGATCCATGTCGCGGCCCATGGAGTCTCCTAGGTCACGCTCCGTAGGGAGAGGGGGGAAGCAGCCACTCAGGACGCAAGGAATAGTGAAGGGTAAGCCGAGGTTGGGGCAACACGCAGACGAGGATAACCAGGGGACAGACCAAGGGTCAGGGTCACAGGCAAACAGGAGTAGTCGGAGACAAGCCAAAGTCGGTACACAGAGATAACGCAGCACATGGCAAGCAGGAACACAATGCTAACAAACAACTTTGATCAGCCAAGCAGACCTGCAGTGCAGTGGTTAATATAGGGTTCCTGGGATGGTCTGGGGTGGAGCCATGCAGGGAGGAGAGATGATAAAGCCAGCCAGAAAAATAATAATTAAAAGTGTTCGGGTTTGGCTTGAAGAAAAGGTGGCAACCCTAGTAGATTGAGAAGAGTGAGAGGTGGATGTGAGCTGCCTGGTGATGTTCAACAGGAAGGAGGCGGGGAGAGGGAGTGTGAAAAATAATTACGGCCTACGGGGTAAAAGTTGATACACGTGTGATGGAAAATCAAAACTACTTGTGGATGGCGGAAACTGTCCAGGCAGCGGTGAGAATATTATAAGCATTGGAGCAAAACGACAACATAAACAGTGATTTCCCTTTGAACTTGTCTCATAACAGGAAGCCGATTATTCCTGACAGGTGAAAATACAAGCCGGACACATTAGCAGATGCTTTTTGCAATGCACACAAATTTCCCTGACAGCTGTAGAGCTTTAAAGCTGAGCTCCGGCCTCACCTTCAGGCTTGCACAGTTGTGCAGACTCCTCTCCTGAACTGAAAAGGCTTTTCTCTGAGTTCACTGCACACTGTGAGCTTCTCACAATGTGCATTAGAACCTGCAGCAAGCCAGATGGAGCCCATTTCATTACCTGGCCAGAAGACATTTAGCAT
Source organism: Rana kukunoris (assembly GCA_029574335.1). Taxonomy (NCBI): domain Eukaryota; kingdom Metazoa; phylum Chordata; class Amphibia; order Anura; family Ranidae; genus Rana; species Rana kukunoris. Next base: position 15,229,859 of record CM056055.1, on the reverse strand, counting down.
CATCCAGTTCGTCCCTCCCCAGCCTGACTGTCCCTGGCCTGCTCCTTTCATTCATTGGATTTTGGTTCTTCCAATAATGGAGGCTCAGTAGCAACCTGCCTAGAAATGCCCACTCCTCTAGACTGACATCCACTTAAAGCCGGGTACACACGGGCCGACAATGGAGAGTTAAAAAAAAAACATCTGCCATTTGGCAAGTTTTTTTTCGGTCTGTCCGACAGAAGCCGGCTGTTGGAAAACCAGCATCAGGGGTGCTGTTAAGAGGCGTGATGTAAAGGGGGCGCTGTGATGTAAGGGAAGGCTGTGATGGACTGTGATGTAAAGGGGGGATTGTATTGTAAAAAGGGGACTGCGATGTAAAAGGGGGCACTATATTGTGAAGGGGATGTGATGTAAAGGGGGGTCTGTGACGTTAAGGGGGAGACTGTAATGTAAAGGGAGGTTCTGTAATCTAAAGGGTGGACTGTATGCAAAGGGGAGGGGGTCAGCTATGTAAAAGGGAGGGGGGGTTGTGATGTAAAAGGGGCACTGTATTGGGAAAGGGAAGTTGTAATGTGAAGGGGATCTGTGATGTTAAGTGGGAGACTGTGATGTAAAGGAGAAGACTGTGATCCAAAGGGAGGCTCTGTAATCTAAAGGGGGGCTGTGATACAAAGGGGGGGGTAAGCTATGTAAAGGGGGTCTATGATGTAAAGAAGAGGTAGGGTTGTGATGTAAAAGGGGCACTGTATTGTGAAGGGGATTTTGTAATGTAAAGGGGGATCTGTGATGTTAAGGGGGAGACTGTGATTTAAAGGAGGAGACTGCGATATAGAGGGAGGTATGTAATCTAAAGGGTGGACTGTATTGTAAAGGGGGGTCTGTGATGCAAAGGGGGGGTCAGCTATGTAAAGGGGGTCTGTGATGTAAAGTGGAGGTGAGTTGTGATGTAAAAGGGGCACTGTATTGTGAAGGGGATGTTGCAATGTAAAGGGGGATCTGTGATGTTAAGGAGGAGACTGTGATGTAAAGGAGAGGACTGCGATGTAAAGGGGGGACTGTGATCCAAAGGGAGGCTGTGTAATCTAAAGGGAGGGCTGTATTGTAAAGGGATAGGGGGTTGTGGTGTAAAAGGCGGCACTGTATTGTGAAGGGGATGTTGTAATGTAAAGGGGGATCTGTGATGTTGAGGGGGAGACTGTAATGTAAAGGGGGACACTGTGATGCAAAGGAGGAGACTGCGATGTAAAGGGAGGTCTGTATTGTAAAAAGGGGGGCTGTGATGCAAAGGGGGGGTCAGCTATGTAAAGCGGGTCTGTGATGTAAAGGGGAGGGGGGGGTTGTTATGTAAAAGGGGCACTGTATTATGAAGGGGATGTTGTAATGTAAAGGGGGATCTGTGATGTTAAGAGGGAGACTGATGTAAAGGAGGGGACTACAATGTAAAGGGGGGACTGTGATCCAAAGGGAGGCTATGTAATGTAAAGGGAGGCTATGTAATGTAAAGGGGGGCTCAGCTATGTAAAGGGGGGGCTCAGCTATGTAAAGGGGGGGGGGTCAGCTATGTAAAGGGGGGCTCAGCTATGTAAAGGGGGGGTGAATTTTTTAATGACCCGACCTCCATTAATTTTAATCTAATACCCTGCTATATAATATATACAAGATCATGCCATACTTGTGATAATTCATGATAACTGGAAAAAATAAAAGATCACAACATTTATGCTGTTGCCCATGGTGACCAATCAGAATTCTTGCTTGTTTATTTCTATAAATTGGAAGGAGATACCTGATTGGTTGCCCAAAAAAAAAAAAAAATTCTGTTGTCATTATTCTTTCTCCAGTTGTCTTGAATCAGCCCCACGATTGTTTCTGTGGATGATGAGGATAAGAATAAATGGCCGGTCTTCTGGCTGCGTACGGCCACCTTGACCCTCGGCCCGCAGAGGTTTGCACTTTGAACATTTCTCACCATAAAGGATGCGGTTTATCTATTTTAGAACACAATTTGCATCGTAGGTTAGGAATAGAAAATGGCTTAGCTTAGCAGAGAATCAGATTTTGGCAGGAAGTCAAGATCACGCTCATTTGTGTAGGCAAAGATAGAGTTTAAATATGCAAACAGTCAGATTAAAGAGCTGATGGATATACATTCGGGACAATACATACACATACTTAAAGCTGAACTCCGCTATAAATCATGTCTAAATACAAGAGGCGTGTGTGTTCCTACTTAGTGTGCCTTGTGTATTTCTTCCAGATCTGTGCAGTAATCCAGTGTGAGACTTCCTGTAATCAAGACCAATCACTGCTGCTCTCTCTCCTTGTGCAGGATGACTGGTCTTGTCTCTGCCCCCTCCTATAGTTCTCTGCAGTGGGTGGAGTCTGCTGGGCCCCTCCCACAGCTCTGCTCTCTCACCTTGTGCAGTGTTACTGGTCTTGTCTCCGCCCCTCCTATAGTTTTCTCCAGTGGGTGGAGTCTGCTGGGCCCCTCCCTCAGCTCTGCTCTCTCTCTCCTTCTGCAGGACGACTGGTCTTGTCTCCTCCCCCTCCTATAGTTTTCTCCAGTGGGTGGAGTCTGCTGGGCCCCTCCCTCAGCTCTCTCCTTGTGCAGGACGACTGGTCTTGTCTCCGCCCCCTCTTATAGTTCTCTGCAGTGGGTGGAGTCTGCTGGGCCCCTCCCACAGCTCTGCTCTCACCTTGTGCAGTGTTACTGGTCTTGTCTCCGCCCCTCCTATAGTTCTCTGCAGTGGGTGGAGTCTGATGGGCCCCTCCCACAGCTCTGCTCTCTCTCCTTGTTCAGTGTTACTGGTCTTGTCTCCACCCCTCCTGTAGTTCTCTGCAGTGGGTGGAGTCTGCTGGGCCCCTCCCACAGCTCTGCACTCTCTCCTTGTGCAGGGTGACTGGTCTTGTCTCCACCCCCTCCTATAGTTCTATGCAGTGGGTGGAGTATTCTGGGACCCTCCCACAGCTCTGCTCTCTCTCCTCTTGCAGGGTGACTGGTCTTGTCTCCGCCCCCTCCTGTAGTTCTCTGCAGTGGGTGGAGTCTGTGGGCCCCTCCCACAGCTCTGCTCTCTCTCAATCCTTGTGCAGGATGACTGGTCTTGTCTCCGCCCCCTCCTGTAGTTCTCGGCAGTGGGTGGAGTCTGCTGGACCATTTCCACAGCTCTATCTCCTTGTGCAGTGTTACTGGTCTTGTCTCCTAGGTGCCTGTGTGAATGAGGCCTTATATTTCACATATCATGAACAACTGTGAGGATACTCTCTTATGATAGATAAAACGCAATGGCGTGCTTTGTGAGCTGTCCACTGCAGCAACTTATACTCCTTCCCCTGCACAGCTTGGTATTTTGTGGAACATGGGGGTAGGGGAACAATAATAGAGGGGGACTGTCATACAGAAAGAAGAATTACATGGGTGGAAGACTATCAAGTCTTGAACTGAACTTAATGGCCTGCGATGGATGAGGCCCGGTACATCATAGCAGGTGACGTCCGATACGTCACATGAGGTCCGATACGTCACATGAGGTCCGATACATCAGATGAGGTCTGATACGTCAGATGAGGTCCGATACGCCACATGAGGTCTAAAACGTCACATGAGGTCCGATACGTCACATGAGGTCCGATACGTCACATGAGGTCCGATACGCCACATGAGGTCTGATACGTCACATGAGGTCTGATACGTCACATGAGGTCCGATACGTCACATGAGGTCTGGTACGCCACATGAGGTCCGATACGTCAGATGAGGTCCGATACGTCAGATGAGGTCCGATACGCCACATGAGGTCTGATACGTCACATGAGGTCCGATACGTCACATGAGGTCCGATACGTCACATGAGGTCTGATACGTCACATGAGGTCCGATACGTCACATGAGGTCTGATACGTCACATGAGGTCTGATACGTCACATGAGGTCCGATACGTCACATGAGGTCCGATACGTCAAATGAGGTCCGATACGTCACATGAGGTCTGATACGTCACATGACTGACTTCTTTGCCTTTTCAGGGACAAATTTATGTTGATCTTGTGCTTGCTAAACGGAGGACAAGTCCCCGTGTTGTCCATATTGTGCAATCACATAACTTGAGATGGAATCTAGAACACATATTTTGACTCTGAGTCAGGTCTGTTTGGCTGAAGCTCTCACTGTCTTGTGCCCGGTGGAATCCCTAGAGTCATATATATGCTAATGCAACATTAAAACGCACTTAGAGCCGAACTGAAGGCATTTTCATAACATTTGTGAGCAGGCAGGTTATTTATCACCGATGAGGCATGCAATAGGGTGGATTTCCTAAAACAGCAATTAGGCTGCGCACGCCGCAAGTGCAGTTGCTCAAAAGCTTAGTAAATGAGGTGAAGCTTCACTTGCAAAGAATGTCCAATCACATACAAGGAAAAATGTAAAAAAAATACTAAATTTACTAAACTCTAGCAAGTGCACTTGCAAAGTGCACAGTCTATTTGCCTTTAGTAAATCAACCCTGGTGTCTCTTCTGCAATAAAATACACCAACCTGCATTCTCTGGCAAGCTCAGCTTACGTCCCAGTGTGCCAGGAAGACTAACAGTCCCAGTGTGCCAGGAAGACCAACGGTCCCAGTGTGCCAGGAAGACTAACAGTCCCAGTGTGCCAGGAAGACTAACAGTCCCAGTGTGCCAGGAAGACTAACAGTCCCAGTGTGCCAGGAAGACTAACAGTCCCAGTGTGCCAGGAAGACTAACAGTCCCAGTGTGCCAGGAAGACTAACAGTCCCAGTGTGCCAGGAAGACTAACGGTCCCAGTGTGCCAGAAAGACTAACAGTCCCAGTGTGCCAGGAAGACTAACAGTCCCAGTGTGCCAGGAAGACTAACAGTCCCAGTGTGCCAGGAAGACTAACAGTCCCAGTGTGCCAGGAAGACTAACAGTCCCAGTGTGCCAGGAAGACTAACGGTCCCAGTGTGCCAGGAAGACTAACAGTCCCAGTGTGCCTGGAAGACTAACAGTCCCAGTGTGCCTGGAAGACTAACAGTCCCAGTGTGCCAGGAAGACTAACAGTCCCAGTGTGCCTGGAAGACTAACAGTCCCAGTGTGCCAGGAAGACTAACAGTCCCAGTGTGCCAGGAAGACTAACAGTCCCAGTGTGCCAGGAAGACCAACGGTCCCAGTGTGCCAGGAAGACTAACAGTCCCAGTGTGCCAGGAAGATTAACAGTCCCAGTGTGCCTGGAAGACTAACAGTCCCAGTGTGCCAGGAAGACTAACAGTCCCAGTGTGCCAGGAAGACTAACAGTCCCAGTGTGCCAGGAAGACTAACAGTCCCAGTGTGCCAGGAAGACTAACAGTCCCAGTGTGCCTGGAAGACTAACAGTCCCAGTGTGCCTGGAAGACTAACAGTCCCAGTGTGCCAGGAAGACTAACAGTCCCAGTGTGCCAGAAAGACTAACAGTCCCAGTGTGCCAGGAAGACCAACGGTCCCAGTGTGCCAGGAAGACCAACGGTCCCAGTGTGCCAGGAAGACTAACAGTCCCAGTGTGCCAGGAAGACTAACAGTCCCAGTGTGCCAGGAAGACTAACAGTCCCACTGTCCCAGGAATACTAACAGTCCCAGTGTGCCAGGAAGACTAACAGTCCCAGTGTGCCAGGAAGACTAACAGTCCCAGTGTGCCAGGAAGACTAACAGTCCCAGTGTGCCAGGAAGACTAACAGTCCCAGTGTGCCAGGAAGACTAACAGTCCCAGTGTGCCAGGAAGACCAACGGTCCCAGTGTGCCAGGAAGACTAACAGTCCCAGTGTGCCAGGAAGACTAACAGTCCCAGTGTGCCAGGAAGACTAACAGTCCCAGTGTGCCAGGAAGACCAACGGTCTCAGTGTGCCAGGAAGTGCCAGGAAGACCAACGGTCCCAGAGCGCCAGGAAGACCAACAGTCCCAGAGTGCCAGAAAGACTAACAGTCCCAGAGTGCCAGGAAGACTAAGGCCTTGTACAGACGATTAAATGAGTCTGTTCAAATCGGTCGGACCGACCGATTCGAACAGATCTGTCTGCTGGGATTTTGGTTTGCTCGCGTGTACACACGAGCAAACCAAAATCCCCGCCAGCAGACAGCGCGCTGACGTGTCGGTGACGTGGCGGTGACGTTGATGCCGCCACGTCACCGCACCAGGAAGTAAAACACTTTGGCGCGTGTGCGAGAAGACATGTCTGCTGGTTAGCATACTAACCAGCAGACATGTCGGGCGGACGGGTTCCCAGCTGACAGATTGGTAAGCATGCTTTGAAATCTGTCGGGTGGCCAAATCCGTCTGTTTGCCCGTACACACGATCGAATCTGTCTGCTGGGACAGTCTAGCAGACCGTTTCCAGCAGACAGATTTGATCGTGTGTACGAGGCCTTAGCCCCAACCCACATATACAGTATAGTGCCAACAAAGCACTCATGTTATAGCGCATCATGGTGTACAGCTATACATGCGTTGTGTTGCTACGTGTTACAAAGAATGGTGCAGGTGTGTTGAAATACCATTTGCAGTTCCCCTGCAAAGTATCAACAGGCACAAAGGATATTTAAAGGGGTTGTAAAAGGTACAATTTTTTTCCTAAATAGCTTCCTTTACCTCTTCCTTCCATTTTGCTTTTAAATGTCCTTATTTCTTCTGAGAAATCCTCACTTCCTGTTCTTCTGTCTGTAACTCCACACAGTAATGCGAGGCTTTCTCCCTGGTGTGGAGTGTCGTGCTCCCCCCCTCCCTTGGGCTACAGGAGAGTCAGGACGCCCTCTACCACACGGCTCCTTTCTCTATCTGCAACGCAGAGAGTGTCCTGACTCTCCAGTAGTCCAAGGGAGGGGGCGAGCACGACACTCCACGCCAGGGAGAAAGCCTTGCATTACTGTGTGGAGTTACAGACAGAAGAACAGGAAGTGAGGAATTCTCAGAAGAAATAAGGACATTTAAAAGCAAAATGGAAGGATGAGGTAAGTGAAGGAGGACTGCACTAAGGGAAAGGAAGATATTTAGGAAAAAAAAAAAAATTGTACCTTTACAACCCCTTTAAGAATCTCCTGTGCGATTCTCCCTCCCAGCATCACCTGTAATTGAAATGTTTGCCTTGGGCAGACTGACCCCTTAAACGGGAAGTCATTCTTTTTTTTTTTTTTGTCACAGAGCGAAGCGTTCTCAGCGGCGGCAATAATTTGAGAAAGTGGCGGCATTGTTTGGGCGCATTATACCGCCGTATTGTGTACAGCTGTGATGTCTGTCTCTCAGTGACAGCAATATCGGCGGGAGGTAACCTGATTTGTGAGCCCACATAATGGAATCGGCACTATTTAAATGTCAACTTCTTCTTGTGTAAATGGCTTGCTTTATGGCGTGTGCACAGCGCAAAATCTCCGCGGCCGCAAGCGAGACTTATTTATATCCTTAGTCGATAAAAGGACAAGCTCGCGGGCCCTTCTCCCGACAATAATATTTCTGCGGTTTTTATTTTTATTGCAGTTAAAGGATGAGAAAAGCTAACAAATTACCTTTATGCTAAACGCTTACCCCTGACATGGAGGAGGCCTCATTCGCGCGAATTCCCCGGCCGCGCATTCTGCCGTAGAGCCGAAAAAAGGAAGGAAAAAAGCGGCCCTGGTTCACACTGCTGCGATTTGACATGTCAACTCGGCGGCATTTGCACCGTCCTAATCGGTGCGGCGCTGCGCCGATTTTCAAAAAGTCGTTTCTGTACTACTTTTTGCGATTTCGGCACGAATTACTAATAAATACGCCCATACTAAAGCGCATCACCGGCTGCGGGGGCTTCGATCTCGGGTAAGTAATTCATAATGAGCTAGTATGCTATGCTGTGCATACTAGCTCATTATGCCTTTTTCTTGCAGGGAGTATTTTTACTGAGGCTTTACTTCCTCTGTTAATTTAGGGCGACCTTGTTACATAATAGCGCAGAAGCCCCTCCTTTTTTACTATTTACTTCCTCTTTAACCACTTAAGACCAATATGAATTTTGCGATTCGGCACTGCGTCGCTTTAACTGACAATTGCGCGGTCGTGCGACGTGGCTCCCAAACAAAATTGGCGTCCTTTTTTTCCCACACATAGAGATTTCTTTTGGTGGTATTTGATCACCTCTGCGATTTTTATTCTTTGCGCTATAAATAAAAATGGAGCGACATTTAAAAAAAAAAAATGCAATATTTTTTACTTTTTGCTATAATAAATATCCCCCAAAAATATATAAAAAAATAAATCCTCAGTTTAGGCCGATACGTATTCTTCTACATATTTTTGGTAAAAAAAGTTTGCGCAGAAGTTATAGCGTGTACAAAATAGGGGATAGTTTTATGGCATTTTTATTAATATTTTTTTTTACTACTAATGGCGGCTATCAGCGATTTTTTTCGTGACTGCGACATTATGGCGGACACATCGGACAATTTTGACACATTTTTGGGACCATTGTCATTTTCACAGCGAAAAATGCTATAAAAATTCACCGACTACTGTGAAAATGACAATTGCAGTTTAGGAGTGAACCACTAGGGGGCGCTTTAGGGGTTAAGTGTGACCTCATATGTGTTTCTAACTGTAGGGGGGCGGGGCTGGACGTGTGACATCATTGATCGTGTTTCCCTATATCAGGAAACAGACGATCAATGAAGCTGCCACAATGAAGAACGGACAAGGTGTGTTTACACTCACCTCTCCCCGTTCTTCAGCTCCGGGGACCAATCACGGGACTCCGGCGGCGATACCGCCAGTCTAACGCCCATACTAAAGTGCATTACCGCCAGTCTAACGCCCATACTAAACTGCATTACTGCCAGTCTAACGCCCATACTAAAGCGCAATACCGCCAGTCTAACGCCCATACTAAACTGCATTACTGCCAGTCTAACGCCCATACTAAAGCGCAATACCGCCAGTCTAACGCCCATACTAAAGTGCATCACCGCCAGTCTAACGCCCATACTAAAGTGCATCACCGCCAGTCTAACGCCCATACTGAAGTGCATCACCGCCAGTCTAACGCCCATACTAAAGTGCATTACCGCCAGTCTAACGCCCATACTAAAGCGCATTACCGCCAGTCTAACGCCCATACTGAAGTGCATCACCGCCAGTCTAACGCCCATACTAAAGCGCATTACCGCCAGTCTAACGCCCATACTAAAGCGCATTACCGCCAGTCTAACGCCCATACTAAAGAGCATTACCGCCAGTCTAACGCCCATACTAAAAAGCATTACCGCCAGTCTAACGCCCATACTAAACTGCATTACCGCCAGTCTAACGCCCATACTAAAGCGCATTACCGCCAGTCTAACGCCCATACTAAAGCGCATTACCGCCAGTCTAACGCCCATACTGAAGTGCATCACCGCCAGTCTAACGCCCATACTAAAGCGCATTACCGCCAGTCTAACGCCCATACTAAAGCGCATTACCGCCAGTCTAACGCCCATACTAAAGAGCATTACCGCCAGTCTAACGCCCATACTAAAGAGCATTACCGCCAGTCTAACGCCCATACTAAAGAGCATTACCGCCAGTCTAACGCCCATACTAAACTGCATTACCGCCAGTCTAACGCCCATACTAAAGCGCATTACCGCCAGTCTAACGCCCATACTAAAGAGCATTACCGCCAGTCTAATGCCCATACTAAAGTGCATTACCGCCAGTCTAATGCCCATACTAAAGAGCATTACCGCCAGTCTAACGCCCATACTAAAGCGCATTACCGCCAGTCTAACGCCCATACTAAAGTGCATCACCGCCAGTCTAACGCCCATACTAAACTGCATTACCGCCAGTCTAACGCCCATACTAAAGAGCATTACCGCCAGTCTAACGCCCATACTAAAGCGCATTACCGCCAGTCTAACGCCCATACTAAAGTGCATCATCGCCAGTCTAACGCCCATACTAAAGTGCACTACCGCCAGTCTAACGCCCATACTAAACTGCATTACCGCCAGTCTAACGCCCATACTAAAACGCATTACTGGCTGCGGGGGCTTCGATCTCAGGTAAGTGATTCATAATGAGCTAGTATGCTATACATACTAGCTCATTATGCCTTTTCCTTGCAGGGAGTATTTTTTACTGAGGCTTTACTTCCTCTTTAAATCTGCTAGTCCATTTAACACTCCCCTCCCCCCCCCCCCCCCCCCCCAGACTGACAATGCTCCTGTTCAAAGGTATCTCTGTTGCTCCATCAGCCAGAGTGGGGGGGGCCCTCTTAATACAGGAGGTGTGTTATTCCCCAGACCCCCAGATGAAAAAGGCCTTTAAGAAAAGGAATGCAGCCACCACATCTTATGATTGGAAAGCTGCAATATATTCAATTTTTGGTTTTGGATTTAATGGCGCTTTAAATGATGCAACTTGAAGGAATTTAGCAAACTGCCAATTCTTACCTGCTTCTGCTCTGGAGATTTCTCAGGCTGACTGCAGAGTGGGAGGGTCTTCCTATAGTCACCTGACCAGTCCCAGTGATGTCATAATGAAAACAGCAGCACCGTGTCCAGTTCAGGAGTCTTTGATTGCCGTTACCATTCGCTGCGCTGCGCTCGCCGCGTCCTTCGGACATAGCTGGTCACAGATCAGGTTAAAGAGCCAATCACAGCAGTTCTACACCATGTGGTCAGCTGTGTCCAATCACAGTTGTTTACGATGTCCACACACTTATCAGTTATTGTGAGGAGAGAGGCGGTGACCAGCGAGTGTGAAAGGCGACATCTACACTGATAATCAGGGCACAGATCATCGGAGTCCTCACTATTAGTGCTGCCAATCAGTGCCTCCTCATCCTGTGCCGCCTACTAGTGCCCATGAGTGCTGTCTATCAGTGCCCACCAGTGCTGCTTCATCAGCGCAACCTATCATTGCCCTTCAGTGTGGCCTATCAGTGCCCTACAGTGTGGCCTATCAGTTCCCTTCAGTGCTGCCTTCTCATCAGTGCCCACCAGTGCAGCCCATCAGTGCCTCCTCTTTAGTGTCCATCAGTGCAACTTATCAGTGCCCTTCAGTGCTGCCTATTAGTGTCCACGAGTGGTGCCTATCAGTGCCTCTTCATCAGTGCAACCTATCAGTGCCCTTCAGTGCTACCTCATCAGTGCTGCCTACCAGTGCAACCCATCAGTGCCTCCTCATCAGTGCTGCCTATCAGTGCCCACCAGTGCAACCTATCAGTGCCCTTCAGTGCTGCCTACCAGTGCAACCCATCAGTGCCCTTCAGTGCTGCCTATCAGTGCCCGTCAGTGCAACCTATCAGTGCCCTTCAGTGCTGCCTATTAGTGCCCACCAGTGCAACCTATTAGTGCTCATAAGTGCCTCCTCATGAGTGCAACCTATCAGTGCTGCCTTTTAATGTCCACAAATTCTGCCTATCATTACCTCCTCATCAGTGCAACCTATCAGTGCCCTTTAGTGCTGCCTATCAGTGCCCACCAGTGCAACCTATTAGTGCTCATCAGTGCCTCCTCATCAGTGCAACCTATCAGGGCTGCCTTTTAGTGTCCACGAGTGCTGCCTATTATTGCCTCCTCATCAGTGTCCATCAGTGCCCTTCAGTGATGCATATCAGTGCCTCCTCATCAGTGTCCACCAGTGCTGCCTCATCAGTGCAGCCTATCAGTGCCCATCTGTGCTGCCTATTAGTGCCCATCAGTGCTGCCTCGTAAGTGCCTATCAGAGCTGCCTATCAGTGCCTCCTCATCAGTGCCCACCAATACTGCCTCATCAGTGCTGACTATAACTGCCCATCAGTGCCTCCTCACCGGTGCCCTTCAGCGCAACCTATCACTGTCCTTCAGTGGTGCCTATTAGTGCCCACCAGTGCCACATCATCAATGCCTATCAGTGCACATCAGTGAAGGATAAAAATTACCTGTTTGCAAAATTTTATAACAAAGGAAGAAAAACTTTTCAGTCTTTTTTCGTTTGTTTAGCAAAAAATAAAAACACCACCAGTGAGTGAATCCCACCAATAGAAAGAGCCGTGTGTGAGAGAAATGTTCAAAATGTCATTTGAGTGCAGCGTTGTACGACCGCGCAATTGTCATTCAAAGTGCGACAGCTGAAAATTGGCCTGGGCAGGAAGGGGGTGAAAGTGTCCGGTAGTCAAGTGGTTAATAGTGAAGGTGGACCCCCCCCCCCCATGTATTCCTCCCCCCCTCATATTCTGTACTCCATTGTCATGCCCCCCATTATGTACCCCCCATTATGTCCCTCCCATGTCATGCCCCCCATTATGTCCCTCCCATGTCATGCCCCCCATTATGTCCCTCCCATGTCATGCCCTCCATTATGTACCCACATGTGATGCCCCCATTATGTACCCACATGTGATAGCCCTCTCATGTACCCCCCTCATAATATAACCCTATGTCATGCCCCCCCTCATGTTCATGCACCCTGCTGTAATGCCCCCCTCATATTCTGTACTCCATTGTCATGCCCCCCCTCATGTATCTCCATGTAAGCCCCCCCTTATATAATATACCCACTATTTCATCCCCCTTAATATTATGTACCCCATGTCATGCCCCCCTTATGTACCTGCATGTCATGCCCCCCCTCATTATGTACCCCCATCTCCTGCCCCCCTCATATAACCCATAATATGACCCCTCATTATGCACCCCCACGTCGTGCCCCCTCATTATGTACCTCCATGCCAGCCCCCCCTTTTAAAATATACTCCCTATTTCATCCCCCTAATATTATGTAGCCCATCTCATTATGAACCCTCATGTCATGACCCCCCCATGTACTCCCCCCTCATTATGTACCCACATGTCATGCCCCCCTCATGTACCCCCCCTCATTATGTACCCACATGTCATGCCCCCCTCATGTACTCCCCCCTCATTATGTACCCACATATCATGCCCCCCTCATTATGTACCCACATGTCATGCCCCCCTCATGTACCCCCCCTCATTATGTACCCACATGTCATGCCCCCCTCATGTACTCCCCCCTCATTATGTACCCACATGTCATGCCCCCCTCATTATGTACCCACATGTCATGCCCCCCTCATGTACCCCCCCTCATTATGTACCCACATGTCATGCCCCCCTCATGTACTCCCCCCTCATTATGTACCCACATGTCATGCCCCCCTCATTATGTACCCACATGTCATGCCCCCCTCATGTACCCCCCCTCATTATGTACCCACATGTCATGCCCCCCTCATGTACTCCCCCCTCATTATGTACCCACATGTCATGCCCCCCTCATGTACTCCCCCCTCATTATGTACCCACATGTCATGCCCCCCTCATTATGTACCCACATGTCATGCCCCCCTCATGTACCCCCCCTCATTATGTACCCACATGTCATGCCCCCCTCATGTACCCCCCCTCATTATGTACCCACATGTCATGCCCCCCTCATGTACTCCCCCCTCATTATGTACCCACATGTCATGCCCCCCTCATGTACCCCCCCTCATTATGTACCCACATGTCATGCCCCCTCATTATGTACCCACATGTCATGCCCCCCTCATGTACCCCCCCTCATTATGTACCCACATGTCATGCCCCCTCATGTACTCCCCCCTCATTATGTACCCACATGTCATGCCCCCCTCATGTACTCCCCCCTCATTATGTACCCACATGTCATGCCCCCCTCATTATGTACCCAAATGTCATGCCCCCTCATGTACTCCCCCCTCATTATGTACCCACCTGTGATACCCCCTCATTATGTACCCCGATGTCAGCTCCCCCTCATTATGTACCCCAACAACATACCCCCCTTATATGCCCCCCTCATTATGTACTTCCATGTCAGGCACCCCTTATTATGTACCCACATGTGATGACCTCTTATGTACCCCCCATGTGATGCCCCCTCATTATGTACCCACGTGTGATGCCCCCTTATATACCCCCTCATTATGTACCCCCATGTCAGCTCCCCCTCATTATGTACCCACATATCATGCCCCCCTCATTATGTACCCCCATATCATGCCCTCTCATTATGTAGTTCCCCCCCCCCTTAGATGCCCCCTATTTTATCCCCCCCCCTGATATTTTGTACCCCATGTTGTGTGCTCCCATATCCTGTACCCCATGTTGTGTGCTCCCATATCCTGTACCCCATGTTGTGTGCTCCCATATCCTGTACCCCATGTTGTGTGCTCTCATATCCTGTACCCCATGTTGTGTGCTCCCATATCCTGTACCCCATGTTGTGTGCTCCCATATCCTGTACCCCATGGGTCCTCCTGACATCCTGTTCCTCCATGTTGTCCCCCCTCACACTTCACACACTCTATGGTATTGTCTTCCATGGAGGGGAGGGGTCAGGTTTCCGGTTACCATAGCAGCCAGCCAGACCGCCCCTCCCCCCTCATCACGCTCCAGCGCTGTGCGTGGTTGGGGGCGGGGCCTGCGTATTCCTCCGGCAGGTGGCGCTGGTCGGCCCCGCACACGTCTCACCTTACCCGCCATGGTCGATGGGGGGCAGCCTGGAGCTTGTGCGGAAGCCGTTTGGCATTTCCGGTGCTCAGCGGGGCGGCCATTTTTTTTTTCCCCCTGCCTGTAGAGCGGCGGAGGCAGAGCCCGGGGGAGAGCGGTGAGGGAGGGTCACCGGCAGAGAGCGGAGATACCAGAACAAGGTAGAAGAGGACCGGGGGAGGGAGCGGCAGCGGAGGGCGGGCGGGCGTCACGGGGGAGGGACTCCGCCTTCTTCTCCGACGGGCCCCGCCCACCGCCTGTCCGCTCTGTAGACGAGTCCGGGGCGGCAGGGAGACCGGAGAGGA